>JARIHO010000053.1:0-600000 GCA_029282495.1 Mycena albidolilacea | reverse complement strand
GCTTGACTATCCAGACAGAAAATGAGATCCTTCGTGGACAGATGCAGCCGACCACATACGCAAGGAAGATCTGAACGGCATTCAGAGTATCAGAACTCTTAGAAAGCCAGACTCGGAGGCGGGCATCGTACCTGGTAGTATTGGCCCGGTTTAGCGAGGGATAACATGAAGACACTAAGATGATCTTAATGAAAGGAGGAGGCAAAAGGCTCGGGGGAATGAAACGCACGAAAAAGTGAATATGAGACCACCGCTGATCTCCAGCGCATGAAATCCCCCATCGTCAAATATCTTTCCAGCAAACGGTCCAAGTAAGAAAGGCATCATGAGTTGGAAACTGCCTATCCATCTGCTTAGGGTGTCACAGCTCAGCAGCAGAAGAGAACGTTGAACTCACGATATGCTGCTAGGTGAATAATTGGCCAAATACTCGCGGGCGTAGAAGTCTAAGAAATAATGCTCGCCATCAGCGACCAATCGACCCCTAGCAAGCACTGACCTTCGTAGACCCCAAAGGTGAAGACGTAACTGCGGATAATGTCAGTCATACAATCGAGGACGAACGAATGTGCGGTGACCCGAAGGTAGCGAAGAGGACGAGCCAGCTGGGAGTGAGGTGAATAACTAGACCATGAGAAACGATAAACACGTATTCACGCTCCAATTATAGTGCGCCACGCCTCAAATCCACCGTCTGGAACCACAATATCAGTTGTCAGAGGCTTGTGGGACCCGACTGAGCCCTCTTCATTGCTCTGAAGAGGAATGAGAGTCTGCATAGTGGGGCGAATGTGGGCGAATGAGTGTGAGATTAGTTGTACATATATGTTGGCGGCGGCAGCGTTTCATTAGTGATTTCCGCACGACGAAAGTATTTTTGTGGAACCAGGATAAAACATTTGTGGTGTCCGTAGGAAAACTGCGGGGTGTGATGAGGACCCGGCGGGACGAGATCCAACGAACAGAGCTTAATGTGATGTGTGTCGTCTCAGTATGTTTCGCCGTCTCGGACTCCCGGACAAGCTCCCGGACTCACGGCAAACTCACGGTGTCAGTTCTCCGCGCCGTGATTCTGAACCGAGGCAGCTGCTGACTATATGTTATTTTTATAATAAGCACCCTGCTATGCGCTAACCTCAAGGTGGCAATGGGCTTCGGTGTCTCCTTGATTTCTCCTGTTTTGGATCGTCGATTGAGGGTTGTAAAGCGGCAGCAGCAGCCAAGGGGTGCGTGATCTCTGGATCTTGGCAAGCGTTCCCACGACCACCCACCCCCCCAGAAAAGGAAAGTGTTTGG
The DNA here is from genome assembly GCA_029282495.1 of Mycena albidolilacea. Lineage (NCBI taxonomy): Eukaryota > Fungi > Basidiomycota > Agaricomycetes > Agaricales > Mycenaceae > Mycena > Mycena albidolilacea. The sequence goes on along the minus strand of JARIHO010000053.1, from coordinate 598,704 downwards.
CTCGGGCAAATAGCGGCCATCACGGCACCATCTCATCGACTGTGCCGCTGTAGTACGTGCGTATTAGCTTCTGCAGCTCTACAGTTAGTTTGGAGGATTAACTATGACATCCAGATATTCAGACACTCTTTATCTCAACCTGCAGCACGCGTTGGCCCGTAACGAGGACGAGAAAAGGGCCCCAGCCCAGGAAAGTCCGAAAAATTGACCTCCATTCTGACTGATCCAAACTCAAAATATACATTCTTCATAGGTGAGACCTCAGTGAGAGCACATCTTAAACCTTACATATTGGTGAAATATTGAAGCCGAGCCTTTGGGGAGTGCGCCGCCGTTGAACCGAACAAGCACCGCCATCACATCAATCATCTCGCGTGGTTTTGATGGCAGCCAAGATCCAGATCTCACGCACCCCTTGGCAGCAGCGCATCAGCCCGCTGTCATGCACGTGAGAAAATTCGACGAGGCTCGCCCGACGCCCAAGTTGCACCCATGCTAACACGCCACCAGTGCTCATTGGTTCTCTTTTCTGGTGGCACCCTTCCTATTGGCTCTCTCGGTTGGCTTCGCGATCGTGATACGTTGTGGCACACTGATATCACCCCTGAAGACAGATTTAGGACGACACTGAGCGTTCTCAACCTGTGCTTCACCAAGCAACTCAAGCGAAGCCTTTAACCGGTCAAAGCGGAAACCTCTATCTAGCTTCGTTTCAGTCGTTCCTTGTTATGAATAGAGCTGGCAAGTAAAATCTCGAACGACAAAAAAACCTGAGACGTATGCGCACAACGTACCCGTTGCATGGAAAGATTCTTATCCGGGCGCTGTAGCATATGAAGGTTGCGGTATCGGTGTTAGCCTCCATTCATATGCCTTGTTCGGGAGTATGCGATCTTCGTGGTGGCGCGCCTACTTAACCAAACTCAATCACTCTCGGTCGAGTCTGACGGCAGTGCCGGCTCGAGCCTTTTCTCTCCCTTCCCTCATCTACCAGCTCTTGTTGATTATCCTCATAGGCCATGGCCCCAATTGCCTTGGACGCAGCATCTGTGAGCTTCGGTGATTAATATGCGTGGAGTGATCGAATAATTTCCAGTTCCTTGGATGTGTATTTGAATCTCTCGGTTTCGGTGCGTCCACGCGCTTTGCCAAAACTTCACTGACGTCCTGTAAAATAGGACTCATGACTGTCATGTCCGGATTCACGCTTAGGGCCCTCCTTGGTAATGGAAGACAGCGAACCACACTCGTAACGAGCAGAAATCGCCGCCTGCTAGTTGTGCTCTCCCTCATATGGATTTTATCCGCTGCCGTGAGTCCTCGGCAGCAATCCAGATTCCATTATAACCCGTTGCGTGCAGCATTGGACCATTAATGTCTATCGGGCCTATTCGGCTTTTATGCTTTTTCCGGAAGGCCCGGTCGCATTTTACAATACCCTATCTTTATCATCGTACACTGCAAGAAATACTGTGTACTGTATGTTAACGGTGCTTGCGGACGGCTTCGCTGTGAGTGGTTGCATTCGATTATATGTCCCAAGTACGACGAAACTGAGATTGTCCTGTATTCGCCAGGTTTATCGCGCCTACGTTGTTTGGCAAAGAAAATGGTGGATTGCAATAGTTCCTGCTATTCTCCTTGTTGGAACCTTAGGTACGTATTTCTTCGACAACTTGGGGCGCCTAAATGCAATATACACCGGCAGTCACTGGCATTGGCGTGATCTACACATTTACACGGGTGACTCCCGGAAATGTAGTTTTCATTGCCGAGGTTGTGCCATGGGTCACTTCCTATGTTACAATGACGCTAGCCACCAATGTGGTCTGCACGTGTACGTGAGCGTATTATTTCCGAGCCATTTACCCGCGTCTTGACGCCTTCTTTTAAGCCCTCATTGCCTTGCGAATTATCCGGAACCGGATGTCCTTTTCTCCCGTTGGTTTAGCCCGAAATAGCAGGGATCCTCTCTGGACGTCCCTCATCATCATCCTCGAGAGTGCTGCCCTGTATTCATCGGCGTTGATTGTTCTCATCGTTCTCTACCTGCTCGGCAGCAACGCACAATATGTCGCATTGGATATCGTACGTTAATCCAGTGACCTTCGGGTTATGGCAACTCACTGTTCGTTCTCAGACCGTTTCTAGCATCGTAAGTCTCTTCCCCAATAGATCCCGAATCGATTTCACTCACACGTCACAGGGAATCGCCTTCGTTCTCATCATCCTACGAGTAACCCTCGGGCTCAGCAGCGATGCTCAGAGTAACGGAGGAGGATCAACATCGGACGCCTCGAGACTCGCGCGATCCGCAAACCTCAGCGTCAACGTCGCTAGATTGGTGGAAGTCAATCGAGATCAATACTCCGACATTGGAACGGGGAAAAATGGGCCAGTTGTAGGCAGGGAATCAGATTCAGGTTCCTTTCGGGGGAACGCACACTCGAAATTGCCGGTGTAACGGCTGCAGATCTTTTCTTTCGCTGGGTCTATGAGGACTCTCCATTTATTATATTATTCGGTTTTAATATTCTCTCTTGACGGGCGAGATTCGTGTTGTATTAGATTATATCTCTGGGGCCTTTCAACAAAAGGACAACGAACAGCTCAACCGTGGGAACATCACGGAGGATGTCGATGGTCCAGCACAACTTCGTCGCCGGCCAATAACGGTTGAAGTGGCCAGTGGGTTGGTCGTGCGGAGCCCCGCCCTTTTGGACGATGTCCTGGGCATTTCAAATGAGAATATCGCACGCAGGAGTAATGGTGTTGAAAAGTCGAGATTTAGTTGAACGGGCTTGGTCGTGATTGGCAAATTTCAGGGTGTCACGTTGAATTCAGTAGGCGTCCTGGGTTCACAACATTCACCTAGTAAGAAAGGCATCATGAGTTGGAAACTGCCTATCCATCTGCTTAGGGTGTCACAGCTTGGCAGCAGAAGAGAACGTTAAACTCACGATATGTGCTAGGTGAATAATCGGCCAAACACTCGCGGGCGTAGAAGTCTAAGAAATAATGCTCGCCATCAGCGACCAATCGACCCCTAGCAAGCACTGACCTTCGTAGACCCCAAAGGTGAAGACGTAACTGCGGATAATGTCAGCCATACAATCGAGGACAAACGAATGTGCGGTGACCCGAAGGTAGCGAAGAGGACGAGCCAGCTGGGAGTGAGGTGAATAACTAGACCATGAGAAACGATAAACACGTATTCACGCTCCAATTATAGTGCGCCACGCCTCAAATCCACCTTCTGGAACTACAATATCGGCTGCCAGAGGCTTGTGGGATCCGACTGAGCCCTCTTCATTGCTCTGAAGAGGAATGAGAGTCTGCATAGTGGGGCGAATGTGGGCGAATGAGTGTGAGATTAGTTGTACATATATGTTGGCGGCGGCAGCGTTTCATTAGTGATTTCCGCACGACGAAAGTATTTTTGTGGAACCAGGGTGAAACATTTGTGATGTCCTTAGGAAAACTGGAAGATGCGATGAGGACCCGGAGGGACGAGATCCAACGAATAGAGCTCACAATGTGATGAGTGTAGTCTCAGTACGTTTCGCCGTCTCGGACTCCCGGACAAGCTCCCAGACTCACGGCAAACTCGGTGTCAGTTCTCCGCACCGTGATTCTGAACCGAGGCAGCTGCCACTATACTACTGTCAGACATATGCGGGAAAAATACTTACCAACCACACGGATAATGACTTCTGCGAGTGCTTTACAACAGTCTTCGTTGAAGCGGAAAGCAACACGAGCATCCCAAGGCAGCTGCCACTATACTGTATCATTTCGACCGGGTGTCACCTGTCACCACAAATATTCAGTGAACTCTCTCGGCAATCGTGAGAAAGTTGCCATAAATGGAATTCCGGCATTTGCCGGATTCAAATTTTTTTCCATTTTCTACTCATTTTGAGCCCTAAAATCGCGATGTCACCGTCACCAAGGTCAAATTTCAGTTCACCGTCACCTGTCACCTGAACATTTGGTCGAAATGATAAAGTATGTTATTTTTATAAACAGCACCCTGCTATGCACTAACCTCGAGGTCACCAGGTAGCAATGGGCTTCGGTGTCTCCTTGATTTCTCCTGTTTTCGGCAGCAGCGCATCAACGTTTGCCCGCTGTCATGCATATATGCACGTGAGAAAGTTCGGTTGTTCCTCGACAAGGCTCGACGCCCAAGTTGCACCCAAGCCAACACGCAACCAGTGCTCATTGGATCTCTTTTCTGGTGTCACCCTTCTTCCTATTGGCCCTCACAGTTAGTTTCGTGATCATGATACCTTTTGGCACACCGATGTCACCCCTGAAGACAGATTCAGGACGACAGGTGGCAAGGTGAGCTGCACAATACCGTACAGGAAGGTCAGAGTGCTTTTGCTGCTTCTGACATGCCTGAGATCTACAGCTTTAAAAGTGGCGAGCTCCTCGAGGGTGTGTGGGTTGTGGCGTAGTGGTGGTACATTCAATAGCACTACAATTCGGCACGTTCCGAAAGAGGACCTAGCTGAGCAAATATATCATCCTGAGTCTTATCTGGGCGTCCTTAACCTGTGCTTCACCAGGCAGCTCAAGCGAACCCTTCAACCTGTCAAAGCGGAAACCTCTATCTGGCTTCGTTTCAGTCATTCCTTGATATGAATAGAGCTGGCAAGTAAATTCTCAAACGGCCAAAAAAACACCTGAGACGCATTCGCACAACGTACCGATTCCATGAAGCCGTTGCATGGAAAGATTCTTATCAGTCCGGCGAATGCCTAGGCCAAAAACTGTTCAATTCACGACCGTCATCCGAGCATTTGGTTGAAATAGTACAGTATCTGATCTCCGTGGTGGCGCGCCTACTTAACCAAACTCAATCACTCTCGGTCGAGTCTGACGGTAGTGCCTGCTCGAGCCTTTTCTCTCCCCTCACCTACCAGCCCTTGTTGATTATCCTCGTAGGCCATGGCCCCAATTGCCTTGGACGCAGCATCTGTGAGCTTCGGTGATTAATATGCGTGGAGTGATCGAATAATTTCCAGTTCCTTGGATGTGTATTTGAATCTCTCGGTTTCGGTGCGTCCACGGGTTTTACCAAAGCTTCACTGACGTCCTGAATAGGAATCATGACGGTCATGTCTGGATTCACGCTTAGGGCCCTCCTTGGTAATGGAAGACAGCGAACCATACTCGTAACGAGCAGAAATCGCCGCCTGCTAGCTGTGCTCTCCTTCATATGGATTTTATCCGCTGCCGTGAGTCCTCGGCCGCAATCCAGATTCCATCATAACCCGTTGCGTGCAGCATTGGACCATTAACGTCTATCGGGCCTATTCGGCTTTTATGCTTTTTCCGGAAGGCCCGGTCGCATTTTACAATACCCTATCTTTATCATCGTACACTGCAAGAAATACTGTATACTGTATGTTAACGGTGCTTGCGGACGGCTTCGCTGTGAGTGGTTGCATTCGATTATATGTCCCAAGTACGACGAAACTGAGATTGTCCTGTATTCGCCAGGTTTATCGCGCCTACGTTGTTTGGCAAAGAAAATGGTGGATTGCAATAGTTCCTGCTATTCTCCTTGTTGGAACCTTAGGTACGTATTTCTTCGACAACTTGGTGCGCCTAAATGCAATATACACCGGCAGTCACTGGCATTGGCGTGATCTACACATTTACACGGGTGACTCCCGGAAATGTAGTTTTCATTGCCGAGGTTGTGCCATGGGTCACTTCCTATGTTACAATGACGCTAGCCACCAATGTGGTCTGCACGTGTACGTGAGCGTATTATTTCCGAGCCATTTACCCCCGTCTTGACGCCTTCTTTTAAGCCCTCATTGCCTTGCGAATTATCCGGAACCGGATGTCCTTTTCTCCCGTTGGTTTAGCCCGAAATAGCAGGGATCCTCTCTGGACGTCCCTCATCATCATCCTCGAGAGTGCTGCTCTGTATTCATCGGCGTTGATTGTTCTCATCGTTCTCTACCTGCTTGACAGCAACGCACAATATGTCGCATTGGATATCGTACGTTAATCCAGTGACCTTCGGGTTATGGCAACTCACTGTTCGTTCTCAGACCGTTTCTAGCATCGTAAGTCTCTTCCCCGATAGATCCCGAATCGATTTCACTCACACGTCACAGGGAACCGCCTTCGTTCTCATCATCCTACGAGTAACCCTCGGGCTCAGCAGCGATGCTCAGAGCAACGGAGGAGGATCAACATCGGACGCCTCGAGACTCGCGCGATCCGCAAACCTCAGCGTCAACGTCGCTAGATTGGTGGAAGTCAATCGAGATCAATACTCCGACATTGGAACGGGGAAAAATGGGCCAGTTGTAGGCAGGGAATCAGATACGGGTTCCTTTCGGGGGAACGCACACTCGAAATTGCCGGTGTAACGGCTGCAGATCTTTTCTTTCGCTGGATCTATGAGGACTCTCCATTTATTATATTATTCGGTTCTGATATTTTCTCTTGACGGGCGAGATTCATGTTGTATTCGGTTATATCTCTGGGGCCTTTCAATAAAAGGACAATGAATAGTTCAACCGTGGGAACATTACGAAGGATGCCGATGGTGCAGCACAACTTCGTCATCGGCCAATAACGGTTGGAGCGGCCAGTGGGTTGGTCGTGCGAAGGCCCACCCTTTTGGACAACGTCCTGGGCATTTCAAATGAGAATATCTCACGCAGGAGTAAGGTGTTGCAAAGTCGAGATTTTGTTGAACGGGCTTGGTCGTGATTCGCAAATTTCAAGGTGTCACGTTGAATTCATCAGGCGTCCTGGGTTCACAACATTCACCTACGGCCACAAAACCCAGACAAAGCAAGGGACACCTACAAGGAGATCGTCATCAAGAAATAAAAACCGTGTACGTATTCGACTTCTAGCGCTACAATGCTCCTGGTCGATCTGGCGATTCCTCACAGGAAATCAAAAGCCAATTGGGATCAAACACTGATCTTCCCCGGGGTCATCTTCTCCTTTCGGCGTCGTCGTCTGTTGTCGTGGCTGATGACCATCTCTTCAAGTGTTCAAGTTGAGTGACTTGTGTCTGTCTGACCGCGCGCCGGAGTATCATCGACCTCTTATTATTTCAATGTGGTATCCAAACATCATTTCAACACGAAAACAGCTAGAATACGAAGCTCGTTCGTAAAGGTAAAGCAAAAAGTGCATCACAAACTGTGTAGTATGGTTAGGGTCACACAGCCACATGAGAATGAGTACACAGGTGAAGATGTCGGGGAAGATCCGCGCGCGGTCGTGCTAGAAGTGCCATCGGGGATGTGTGGGGTCTCAAATCCCAGTGCTAGGACGTGCGATCACGAGCCGCCTGTGGAATCAAGAGCTGCTGCAGGTCGGCAGCCACCGAGTGAACCGTACAACGGGGAGCTGCTGCTGAGTTGGAGGCCAGCATGCGTACAGCGTAGCCACAGAGGACGAGGCGGACTCCGCTCAGAGCTCGAGTTGTCGCTACTCCACGCAAAACGAGAAGTCTTTGACGCCACAGCACACAGAGACGGGCAACTCCCGCGTCCCTCGAAGAGCTGAAACGAGAAGCGGTGCGAGCGCTCGTGCAGTGGAGGGAGGAGGAGGAGAAACGCGGAGGATGGCCTCGAGCAACCGGTTGATGACGGACGAGCTGGACCGGGTCTAGGACTTAAGCTGACGCTGAGCTACTAGTGTGCGGGCGACGAGGAACGGAGGAGGTAGCACAGTTTTGGAGCTATGCGATGCGCGCATAGGGTTAAGGGCCGCAGGCGCCAAGCTGCAGACGCGGGACACTGCCGGAGAGGGACGACAGACCGGTGCAGGTGCACGCCCACCGGAAGTGTCGCTGATGTACCGGAGCTCGTCGCGGAAGAGGGACGCCTGTAAATCACCATCTCGAGCGTGCGCATGTGTGCGACGAGGAGAATACACCACGCGGACAGCCTTGAGAGCACCTGCCGAACCAGACGCCATGGGCAGGCGCTCTCGTTCCAATGACCCTTCCTGCGTTGCGACATCGCCCCACCGTCGAAGTCGTTCTTCCTGCCCTTCCCCTCCCGCTCCAATATCGATTCTACTTCTCGAGCTCGGGCACCGCACCGCACCTCGACGTCGAAGCGCCGCTGTCTCTTGGCGCTCCGAATCGGGCCTATATTATACGACCACGATCCCCAGCGCTCAGCCGCGACTATCTCGACACGCGAGGACCGACCCTCCCATCCTTGGACTCCGCGATACGATACACCGCACTTGGCGCTGTGTCTCGTGCAAGTACGCGTCCGTCCGTCGGTCTGCACGTGCACGTCGCCTCCTCGACCAGTCCCGCACCAAGCGGACGAGGAGTCTAGCTCCAGCCCGCCCGAGCACTAGAGGAAGAGCGTAAAGGCGCCGGGGACAGGGCTGCACCCTAGAGCCGCCCCGAGGGACGTCGCGAAGGCACGAAAGGCGGCCCGGGAGGCGAGTCCATGGCATTGGCGGAAGTGATCTTCGGGGTGGCCGAGTCCGCAGGGGCCAAGAGGTGGAACAGCAGCAGTAAGCCGGGGTCCGCAAACAACTCGAAGGAATGGATACGGCACGGTGGGCACGGTGGGCACAGGCCGCGGGTGTGCCGGAGCGCAATGCAAGGTTAAGAACACGGTCGATGCATTTTGACGAACGACACCTGTTAATCACCGTCGAGATCCACTTGTGTGCGACGAGGAGAATGCGCGGCTTGAGAGTACGACCCGCTGAAACAGCCGCTGCGGGCAGGCGCTCTCGTTCCAGTGGCCCTTTCCTGCGTCGCGACATCGCGTCGCCCATGTTATAATTGCGTTTCGTTTCATCCGCTCCAGCTTTGCTGATCGCATCGAGCTTGCGCACCGCACCGCACCTCCCCGACGTCGGAGCGCCGCCGTCCCTTGGCCCTTCGAGTCGACCTCCGATCCGCCTGCGGCCGCTGGTCGTCAGGTTCGAGCATCTCGAGCATCTCGACAGTCTACTGGGACGCGACGATACACTGCACTTGGCACCGTGTCTCGCGCTGTCTGCCTGTCTTCTGCATGCCTGTATACCGATGGCGCCTCGGTCCCCATCATGGTTCTCCCGCAATCTCCTCAATCTCCTCAATCCCGACCAGCGTTCCACCAAGCGGACGAGGAGTCAGCCCAGCCCGCCTGCACGCCTGAGAAGAGTTCGAAGAAGTTGGGGATGGGATGGGGAGGTAGAGCTGCTGGCACGAGAGCGTGCTGGGTATCTCATCGCGAGATGCGAGAGGCGGTTTGAGAGCGGGAGTGAATTTTGCGGTGGTCGAGTCCGGAGTGACTACAGCAGCTAGACGGAGCGCACGACTAGCCTGAGATGAGTGTACGACCGTGTGTCGGGCTGCAAACAAAAATACAAATTAACTTCAAGCACTAGACGAAGGGATGACTCGACAGACGTACTACAAGTGGCGCGGTAGACACGCACGCAGGGGAGGCCATGCATGCTCTTGGTGTGAGGATAGACGGCCACGCACATGCCGGGACAACACACAGGACGAAGACATGCGTCGTACACGATGCGTGCGGAGAGGTTGACGTGGATAAGAGCGACAGACGCTGGGCTGAGGACCGTTCCCCGAGCAGTCTCGTCTGTTGCGCTGTCCGTGAATTGTTGTGTCTATTGCGGCATGGAGCCGTCGCACGGTATGCCTCTGCTTGAGGGCGTTCTTGCACTTCGGCGCAACTGCAAGTATACGCAGGTCACCATTTGCAGTGACGCGCTGATAGTTGGTGGATTAGCGGCCTCGAGGGGTATAAACCACCTTGACGCAGGACGTCTTGCAGTCCAAGCTTTTTCCGGAAGCAACCGCAAAGGGTGGGATCGGCTGGCAACTTTGGAAACAGCGTCGAGCTGCCTCGGCGACATCCGATTATTGCCGTCAACGCGAAGGCCGGATTGGCGAAGAGACAACGCAAAGGTGGCGGTGCCACCCATCCTCCTGTGCTCCTGCTTCTTGCAAGAAACTTTTTTCCGAATATTGGTGGCGTTCTTTCCAGGACGTCGAACCAAATGGGTATATACCAGTCGACTGGTGAGACAGAGGGGAATACAAGATATATATATACATAAAAGTCTTCAAGAAAACCGCTCCCAGTCCTTGTCAGGCAACAACATTCATTCCGAGTCCGAGTGCGCGCCCGAGCGCGTCTACCCCAGTGGCGTACCGGCGGACTTCTCAAACAGCGGCGCGCTATCGCCTTCAAGCGGGCCCTTCACGTCCCCGCGCGGGGGGCTCCACGGCGCGGCGGTCGTGCCCCCGACCTGGCGCACAGCGTCCGCAGTCGCCTCGTGCGTGCGCTCCCACTCGCGCCGGTCGCGCGCGCGCCGGCGGCGCTTGTACAGCGCGAGCGCCACCGCGAGGAGGAGGAGCAGCACGAGGGGCGTGACCACGCCTGCGACGATGCGTGCGGATTTGCCGCTATGGGTATGGGAGGCGGCGTTGATCTGAGTCTGAGACGCCGTTGAAGACGCCGTGTGTGAAGACGCAGTGGGTGAAGACGCCGCTGGTGTTGCCAATGTGGCATTGCCGGCGTCGGAAGGCGTAGAGGGTGTGGCGGACGCTGCGTCAGCGACCGCGGAGGTGCTGCCTAACCCTGCCTCCATCTTCGTGGTTGGGGCCGCCGTAGAATTAGTACGCGTGGTAAGCAGGGAGCTAACAATCGAGATCTCCCCTGGAACACTACTGGGCTCCGCCTTGCTTGTTGTGGGCTGTGTCGGTTGTGGCGTGGACGCTCCGACACTTACGCCCGGCCCCGACAACGACGGCCCAGGCAGCAAAGTAGGCGCTGTAGTCTGTCCAGCTGCCGTCGTCTGTGGGACCGAGTCGAGAGACCCAGTAATAACCAACCCCGGCACCTCCTTCAGTACCGAGGCTCTACATAGCCCAAACAAATCGTGGTCAGCTCAGGGTCCACCACTAATCAAGCAAATGGACCCACGCGAATTGAGCACTCCCCGTGGCCTCCCACCAAGGGTAAACGGGTGGCGGCAAGATCAGAGTGGCGGGGTGTTTCCTATATATAGCCGCATTGTCAGTGGAGGGGAGATATACGACAAGAGCACCTACGCAAATTCAGCGCTCCCCGTAGCGACCCACCACGCCGAAACATCCGAGGGCAGAGTGTTCAAAGGACTGCGACCCTCACAACCAGCCATATTCGGGGTGCGCCTCCAAAATTCAGAATCTGGATGAATGGATGAATGGATGAATGAACGACGGTCTAACAGCTCACAGGGCGCGGTGGTGGAGGTTCAGGGTAAAGACGGCGGAGGTGTGGCCATATCACCTCCCAGATCGCCGTCTCTGCAGCGCACATCTTCGGTTAATCCATCGATCTGCCAGCGGCGCGTTATTAATATGGACGGAACCACATCTTAGCCAGTGTCGAGACAGTTGGTAACTGATATATCACAGATATACGCTCCTGCGAGACATCCTGTCGCGCACCTGGGTCCCTGGGTGCGAAGAAGCTGGGGATTGGGATGAGGATGGGAATGTACTCTAGAGCTGCTGGCACGGGGGCGCCGAGTATCTCGTCACAACGGCGTGGGGGCGGCTGAGGAGAGTCCAGGGCAAGGGTGGAGTGCTGCGACGGTCGAGTCACATAACAGGCAAGAGGTTGGACGGCGGTCCGCAAACAAGACGCAGCGTGCGCGAACGTATCAGCTGCAAACTACAATACAAATTTGCTCAAGTATGAGACGAAGAAAGACGGCTCGAACGACGTACAGATGGAGCGATAAACGCGCAGCGCTGGCTATTCTCGGGCTCGCTCGCAGGGGGCGACGATGCCGCTCTTGGGTGAGAATACACGCCCACGCCGGGGAAAACGCACAGCGAAGATATGTAGCCTCGCGCACGATGCTTGACGCGAATAAGAACGACAGGCGCAGGCTGACAACGGCTTCGTGTTCGCAGAGCGACCCCCTCTGTCGTGCTGTCGCGCAGCGCGCTTCCGTGGATTGTAATGTCTATCGCGGTATGGAGCCATGACAGAATATGCCTCTACAACTTCGGCGCGGTCGCGCGTAGGGAAGCGGCGGGTATACGCAGGTCATCATTTGCAGTGTCGCACTGATAGTTGGTGGGTTAGTGGCCTCGATAAAAATTGTGGGATTTAAAGCACCTTAATCGTGAGCTGCAAGCGTTTTTACGAATATCGGAATCGCGTCCAGAGGGATCGGCTGGCAAGTTTTGAAACAGGACTAAGCTTGCCCCGGAGCATCCTCATCCCGTCCACAGAGTCGCAGACCGTCCCTGTCGTTACAAGTGATGCTACCGAATCCGTCGTGGTCGAGAATGGCATGATGAGGGCCTTTGAGATTATCGAGTCTTCAGAGTACATCTTTATGAAAATGCCTCGGATTCTCTCCGAAGCGCGTTCAGTAGGCGTTCCCGGAGTAGTAAAGCGCCAAAATAACGGCGGTCATTCCCATCAACGCGAGGGCCGTTATTGGGGGAGCTTGCGACCCCGATCTATCAAGGGGATCCGATTTGCGTGTCACGTGAGAAAACCGCGGTTTGGCTTTGTTTACTAAGTCACGAGATGATTCGCACCACAGCGCTGCCACGCAGCGCCGGTTCGTTTCGGCCGAAATCTATTTAGAGACCGATATCTCACGAGTTGATTCACACGACAAGATGTGCCGCCGCTTCGCTCCGGCAGCCTAAGAGGTGAAGGGAAGAATAAATTGCATCTAAGCTTAGGGATCCAGGGAAATACAGCACTGTAAGAACTAATGAAAGATCAGAAATTACAGGAGGCGCGCTCAACCTAGCAACATTTACAGATTTGAGTGATCTTGCAAAAGGAAATTTGCATACTGCAAGTAAATACTGGTGTATTTCTGAGCGAAAAGTTGTGGATGGTCGCAAGTGTGATCATTTACGAAGCAATAAGTGGCCATAATGAACAGGCTGTCCCAAAAAAAGCACCAGTTCTCAAGTGAATTTGACTGGTAATACCCTTGAGAATATTATTGGTAGATCCTAAGGATCCCCAAAGTAGTGCCAAAACTGTCCAAAAACAACGAGGGATAGGGTTGAAGACAGCCGAAATAGTTTGAATAGGATGCCGCAAAGACATGTGAGTTCACCCATGGTAAGACATTGAGATAGAGCTCAACACAAATGATCTGATAACTTCCAGTGGAGCAGAGGATGGTTGAGGGCACATTCAGAACGAGTACCAGTCAAGAAGACATTGAGGACAGTAGAATTCAAGAGCCAAGAGCAAAATGATTCAATAGAGTGGGTAGTTGCAGAAATTCGGATTGCCTGTGAAACTTGGGGGCGTAAATTCAAAGTGGGAGCGGGCAAATGCAGTGACAGCAAAGGCGCCGGAAACTGTCTTTTTATCTTCGCCACGGGGATACGGCCAGAGTGAGAGAAATTGAGCGGGCTTGCGGCACAGTGAGAAGAATACTGCGGCACAGTGAGAAGGATACTGCGAATCGGAAATGTGAATGAACATCTGAAGAATAAATGGGGCAAGACTGCAAGAGCTCAACCACGAGACGGGAGGCAGGAAACAGAGAAGAGCCTGGATGGGGAATATACCACAGCCGAGCGAGTCAAAGAACAGGAGAAGGAGAAATATGTCCATGCTGACACGGCGCCCAGAATGATAGGATTTTGCAGATGACAGAACTGGAAAGTCACTGTCAAGGACACAGTTACCTCTTACCCTTGCATGGGCTATTGCAATTCACAAGAGTCAAGGAATTACTCTTGAAAAAGCAACAATTGACATTGGCAACAAGGATTTCTCTTCTGGCCTGTCTTTTGTTGCTATTTCTAGAGTCAAAACACTTTGTGGCATAGCTTTCCGGAAATCATTTGGGTGGGCCCGGTTGCAAAAACCACTGACTGAAACAATGAGGATGCTAGAGCAGAACACTGCCCACTGGGCTGAACTTGGTTTTCCGTTAGATACTTATGGTATGGACCTTAGCGAGTATGTATTCAATATTAATTGAAAGTAGTAAATCTTCATAATTCACAAATCATAACTGGAACTCTGTATTAGCGAGCTCCCCCTTACGTATCCGGGCACCGGAATACAAAACATATTTGTTGGGGGAGCTTGCGACCCCAATTGATCAGGTGGGCGCCGATTTTGCATCACGTGGAAATGCACGGTGTTTGGTCATGCTTGCTAGCTGCCTCTGGCAGCACAGATTTAGCGAGCTCCTTACTGTTGCCGGGCACCGGCATACAAAGACATATTTATTATTATTACATAAGGAAGGCAAGATGCAAGGTGGCACCGCCACCCGTCACTTGGCTGCAGTAGATTTCTGGTGCCAATTTTTGGGTTGCTCGCGTTGCTCATAGGACGCGGAACCAATTTTTTTTCAGGTATATACCAGTCGACTGGTGGGACGAAGGGGAATACAAGATATATGTACATAAAAAGTCTTCAAGAAAGCTGCTGCGAGTCCTTGCCGGGCAACAACAGCGCGATTCAAGCGATTTCGTCGAATCGGACCCAGAGTGCGGCAGTCAACCTGCACTCCGAGTCTAACTGCACACCCGAGCGCGCCTACCCCGGCGGCGTCCCAACCGACTTCTCAAACAGCGGCGCGCTATCGCCCTCCAGCGGGCCCTTCACGTCCCCGCGCGGGGGGCTCCACGGCGCGGCGGGCGTGCCCCCGACCTGGCGCACAGCGTCCGCAATCGCCTCGTGCGTGCGCTCCCACTCGCGCCGGTCGCGCGCGCGCCGGCGGCGCTTGTACAGCGCGAGCGCCGCCGCGAGGAGGAGAAGCAGCACGAGGGGCGTGACCACGCCTGCGACGACGCGTGCGTTTTTGCCGCTATGGATATGGGAGGCGTTGATCTGAGTCTGAGACGGCGTTGAAGACACCGTTGGTGAAGACACCGCTGTTGTCAATGCGGTATTGCCGGCGTCGGAAGGGGTAGAGGGTGTGGCAAACACTACACCAGCGGCCCTGGAGGCGCTGCCTGACCCTGACCTCGTCTTCGTGGGTGCAATGGTCGTCGTAGAATTAGGATTCATGGTGGTAGAAGGATGGGGGCTGACGTTAGGAGAGGTCTTCGGAATACTAGTGGGCTCTGAGTTGCTTGTTGTGATTGGTGTGGAATCTGGCACGGTCGTTCCGACACCCACACCCGAGGACGATGTAGACGTTGTAGTCTGGCCAGTTGACGTCGTCTGTAGGACCGGGTCGAGAGACCCAGTAAAAACCAACCCCGGCACCTCCTTCGTTGCCGCGCTTCTACATACCCAAAACAAATCATGGTCAGCTCAGGGTCCACCACCAATCAAGCAAATGCACCCACGCGAATTGGGAACTCCCCGTGGCCTCCCACCACGAGTACACTGGCGGAGGGAGCGTGATCGTCAGTTGATGTTGCCTAAGGCGGAATTGTCAGTGGAAAGGAAGAAAGCAGGCAAAAGCACCTACCAAAACTCAGCACACCCCGTCGCGACCCACCACTCCTTAACAGCCGGAGGCAGAGGCGCGTCTTCGGGATTGTGACCCTCACAACCAGCCATATTATAATTCGATCCTCGAGGGTACCGGAAGAATGGAACAAAGAGCGAGGGCCTAAGCGCGCAGTATACACAGAAGGAAGGGCGGGCGCTGGCGGTGGTGGAGGTTCTGGTAAAGACAGAGGAGGTGTGGCTACATCACCTCGCAGATCACCGTCTCTGCAGCGCACATCTTTGGTCAATCCATCTTGGGATCACGATCTGCCAGCGGCGCGTTATTAATATGGACGGAACCACATCTCAGCCAGTGTCGAGACAGTTGGTGGGTGATGGCTGATATGCTGCAAAAAATACGCTCCTGCGAGACATCGTGACCTGCATAGGCACCTGGGTCCCTTGGTGCGAGAAAGATGATTTCGAGGGGCGGCTAATCTTCGCTGATGTGTTCCCGAGCTCTGACCCTCTATCCTAGCCTTGGCATTGCAGCGCAGTGTATGATTCGTCTCCCAGACCAAATCATAGGCTTTGCTCAGTCGCCTTTTCCAACCAGTTGCCAGCGCTGCCAGTGTCGAATAAGTACTGTAACTCGGAGAAAAAGCATTACAGTCCCCAATTGGTCCCCAAGGAAAAGAAGCACGTCGTACTAGTAGTCGCGAGAATCAATGATAGATACACTCCCACCGTCGTGGAATATACAAGTAGGCGTCAACTCTGAATCAAGATGGACGTTGCAGGCAAGTTGGCGAGAATTCTTGATGGGAGAAAATACGCGTGACAAATCCGACTTCAGGGGTTGTGCTCTTCGGAATGAATTTCAAATAATTCAATCCTAGCTGTACATAGGGGCAAAATCTGTTGACCAACAGTATACTATAACTGTACAAAACGCTGTGCCCCCCCGGAAGATATTAAATAGCATGACTACGACCGCTGTCATGGTACGGGGCAAACTGTACCGACTCTGTGGTACTTGCGGGCCGCGATTCAGACGACGCATCCTCAGGCGGGGAATATGCCTGAGAAAGCGCCGGAGAATGCCCAGCTCTGAGCGTCGGTGAATGCACTGCGCGGAAGACAGGGAAAGCCTGAGACTGTGAGTAGTCCTGGTGCATGACGGACCGATCCGCGAACGGATCCGCCGTCCCGACAGTGTCGCCGCTGCTCTTCGCCGACGCGAGGTGGTTCCACGCGCCGCTGCCCGCGTACGGGGTTATGCTGCGCGGGATGGGGCTCGCGACCTGCCGCACCGCATCGGCGATGGACTCATGCGTGCGCTCCCACTCGCGCCGGTCACGCGCGCGCCGGCGGCGCTTGCAGAGCATAACGCCTACGGCCGCGAGGGTGAGAAGGCACACGGGGGCGACGACGCCCGCGATGATTGGGACCTGGTGGTTGGAGTGCGAAGCCGCGAGAACAGCGTGGACGGAGGACTCGGATGGAGACACCTGCAATGAGGCCTCGGTGAGCGTCGTCGGCACGGACGGGATGTTTGGGAGGCCTGGTGTGGTGGTGGTGGCGGTGGTGCTATTAGTCGCAGGGGCTTCGGTAGAAGCGCTAGAAGCGGTAGAAGGTGTAGAATCGACGGGTTGTGATGTCGACGGGTACGAATGACTGGTGCTTTGACTGGACGACGAGGAGGACGAAGACGTAACCGAGGATGAAACGGAGCTACAGCAGGATTGGTAGCAGTCCGCCCGATGAACTAAACACGCACTGGGAGGAGCTCTGGCTGGACGAAGCGCTAGAGAACGCCGAGGAGGAGATTGACCCGGACGAAGGGCCAACAGTGTGGCTATTCTGGAGCGAACTGGGCCTCTCGGCAAGCGCAACCGGGGTGAGCAATAACAAGAAATTCAAAACGAGGGCAAGGAGGCCGTGTCCATGCCGCATATCCGTGAGGACCTAGCGTTCGACGACTTGCACCAGTCAAGCACAAGAAGAAAACACAGTACAGAGCAAGTACTTACGACGCTGTGGCCTGTAATACGTCGTAGTGGGACGGGAACTGACAAGAACGTGGGGACCTGTTAGACGCCTGTCTTCGGCCCTGGACTTATATATAACGCTGTTCTCGTCCATGTGGAAATATCAGCGCGCTGAACAGCGGTGATCCTCTCCTGAGATCAGCAGCTCCCGCTGCTGCTAACCCGTCTCTGGTTTTCCGGGCGGCTGAGGAATTGGGAATTTTAACTTTGAGTCCATTGAAGCGAAGTATCCAGTGCGCATACAGCAGAGTCCTTGTACGACGAGCAGGAGGAGAGCGGAGACGTTCAGAGGACATGCATATCAGGTTCGAAGTGATGTTGATTCAAGGTGAAACTGACAGTGGTGGCTGTGCTTTGAATGGAGATCGGATCACCCCGAAGTTCAACTGAGTTGAGCGGTGAGAATATTCACGAGTAATTCCGAGGCTGGAAACCTATTGAACAATTCTTTGTAGTTAGGTTTTGATCATTGAAATGGTCCAATTGCAAGCCACAATCGGAATATACTCCCGAGTCACAGCCGCCGCCGTTGGATCGGTACATTAAGGCAACAATCCGCTATTTCCTCCCGTGTTGCTTACCTACACTCTTTTTGGTTTGATTTCCTCCCGGTTAGTTATACTTGCTATTGTACGTCGCGGATATGAACACTGTTCATCCCAACAGCCCGTTACAAAAGTGCGGACGGGCTCATCGGTCCGATCCGAGGCGTTCAAAATTTCCCACAGCATCCTGAGGCCGAGGATTCTTCGTGACCGGACATATATAGCCGACCTTCCCTGAATCCACGATGCGCGAGGCCATGGAAAATTATATAAATGTTCGCCGGACAGCGCATGGTTTGGTGTGAGTGGGACGTGCAAAAAGCCTCAAAGTCTGCGAAGAACAAACATAATATGGGCGACGAAGCATGGAAGTAAGATCATCATGTTGGTAGCCTGGGCCGTCGACAGTATCTCATGCAATGATACTCGATACGCATGAAGTCCAGATGTGACGGCCCGCTATCCATCCGCAGAACACATTCCATGAGCTCGACTACAGGGGAATAGTATAACATGCGAGCTTGTGAGCACGTATATTGTTATAGCGTCTGTCTACGAGAGACTAGGGGGAATAGAGGAGCCCAGGGATTGTAGTATACATACTTGTACACTCAGATAATTCCTGGACCCCCGCGTTCCTAAGGGGGACCGTGCCGTGTAATTCTACTTACCTACCCTGATCTCTTCGGTGCAGGTGCCATTAATTATGCCAGTTGAATTCGCATCCATAATCATACCCCAACCCCGCTTAGACCAGGAATTAATTGAGATTCACAATTAAAACAGTCCCGATAGAAGAAACCTTTATCGCTTACTTGAACTCAAAGCTGGCCAGAAATTCGGCATTCCCAGGCGTGTCACCTAATCCTAACCAGGATCTGCAGGCTGTTGAGGATGTGTGCATACCAGAAGAGGAATATAATAACGTATTCGGTGTTGCAACCACGGTTAGTATCTATATTCGATTCAAGATGAATATTGCAGCATGAGAGGAAATGGAATGCCCACTGGTCTTCTCAAGGTCAAGTACACCGAGTTTTTCCCATTCACACACGTGGAAGTGGAGGTTAAGTGTTGCGGTGCGTCAAAATCGATTCCTTATGGTGAGCTCGCGTTTCATTCCCTCGGAATCTTGTGAAAATCGAACCGATTGTGAGAAAAAATCGAACCGATGATAGGCGGCCGATTTTCGGACATTGCCGGTACCCCTTGCCAGCCACCGCCATTCAGCCAACATTCTGTTCTTGCATCCGATATTTATTCGACCAAGCTCTCCGCCATATAAACTCTCTAAAACCGGGCGATGGATAGTATGGTAATAAACTTGTCAGCGAAGAAGGTCCGTAAGGTGGTGGACTGATCCTCGTTTCCGAGTCGCACTGCAGCGGCTGCGGCAAATAGCAACCAAGCGAACGACGCGATGAAGTCCGTGAGATGGCGAACTTGTCAGGGGGATTTTTCTCGATCCCGCTGCTGCACACTACCTGGGGCATCCGACTTCTAAAAGATTGGCAGATCGAGGCCGTTGCACCATTCGTCCTTCGCCCGCTCTTTCTTCTTCCCGCCTTCTTTCACTTCCTCTATCATTTATTCACCTTCGCGCAACCATGGTCCAAGTCAAATGCATGGGTGAGCCCTTTCCCGTCTATTAGTCAAACCGCAATTGACCATTTCAACCAGATCCATGGGACAATGAGAACTACAACTTCTTATACTGCCCCTCCTTTCCCGCCGCCGTTATATTCTCTGCCCTTTTTGGACTGACCACGCTGGGACACCTGATCCAGGCCATTCATTATCGCAAAAGATTCTGCTGGGTTATCATCATGGCGGGGATATGGGAAACCAGCGGCCTCATTCTCCGCGTATTCTCCGTCCTGAACACGACATCCCCCGCGTTTGGAATCCCTTCGCAACTCCTGATCCTCCTCTCCCCACTGTGGATCAACGCCTTCCTTTATGTTCTCATGGCCCGCTTAATATACTTCTTTGTGCCTGAAAGGCATGTCGGCGGTATCAGTGCGAGACGGCTCTCCCTGTGCTTTATGCTGCTCGATATAACGTGCGCTCCCCCCGTTTTTTTTCGGACGAAGCCTTAAATTTTTGCAGCGCCTTCTTAATGCAGGCGGTAGGCGGCACGATGATGAGCGGCGACTCAGCGAAGACGACGCTCCTTGGAATCCACATCTACATGGGCGGCATCGACCTACAGCAGTTCTTTGTCCTGGGATTCACTGTCCTTGTCGTCCGCTTCCACTACAAGATGAAGCGCATCGATGGTTCGACCGAGTGGAAGCGGCCACTGTGCACCATGTATACGTCGATTGGGCTTATCACTGTCCGTTGACTTTTTTCACTACCTTCAACATCGTCTCATTCATCTACACCGCAGATACGCATCGTATACCGCCTCATCGAATTCTCCTCGGGCGTATACTCCCCCATCACGATGCACGAGGCACCGTTCTACTGCTTAGAGGCGCTCCCGATGTTCGCAGCGCTTCTACTCTGGAACATATCCCATCCCTGGAAAGTCCTCGTGGGCCCCGACAGCGAGTTCCCCAAGAAAGAGAAAAAGTCGAAGAAGGGCACACAGGTGGAGAAGGACAAGGAATTAGACACCCAGGAGCTGTTGAGTTTTCGCATAGCCCCTTCCAGGATGCGGCTCCCTCGAATTGGGTCCTACAGCACCATGCCGGGTACAGTTACAACGGCGACGATTACGAGTTGGGTCCTCGCGTCATGGAGTCCGCCCCAACAACAGACGCTCGTCGGTCCCCGCCTCCCGACCTCCGGCTGTCCATCCCAGAATCGCCTCCGAAACACTCCGCAAAACGCCAGACGGTGGAATTGCAGCACCGGAAGGACCTCCCTCCCTCGCCCGCGTCCGTCTCCGCGTATTCATTAGATTCTGGGTCGATCTACTCCGAGCGATCCGCGTCCACCCGCATGCACACCGACGTCGTCGATCGCGCTTCGCCCGCCCTACCCGTTCCTGCACTTCCGCCGCACCTGCGAACGCCCAGTCCTCTCTGATCCCGAAAAAGCTGCCGGGGCTTGTATCATTACATTCGTTCTATTTTGCATCATTATTCTTTTACAACTGCTCCCAATCTCGGATGATAGGTGGAACCTGAAAAGCCAATGGGTTCAATCACTGTCTCGAAACTTGCCCAAAACTAGACAGCCAGCTTGAAGACCCCAATCCCCAGAGTGGCAAATATTGGGCAAGGCAGTCCAAAGATCAGAGATGCGAGATGAAATTAGCTGAAGGTGTCTAGATCTAGATCTGTTGCCGGCCGAAATCATCGGCGAGATTTTTATTCCGAACTACCCCACCTGCCCACTTAGCCCACCGATTACCGGCGCTCTCTTGGCAACTCTCCTGACCCACAAATGTCATGACTTACAAAAGATGCAGTAATGTAGTCCTGGTACTCTCTGAGTCTCTCTGTTCATGTTGGGATATCTCGCTCGCACACTGCGTTTAACATTACGGGTTCGGGCATCTCGGGTATGTTCAACTTACGATATAGGCAGCATCCTAGGTTCCCGGGGGTTAAGCATGCTTACCCGGATATATGCTAGCTCAACCCGCTTTACCCAAGAGATCATTGAGTCCACAAACAAGACAGTACGCGTCTTACACTCAGGCGGACCCTCCCTGAACGAGGCCATGGAAATGTACTATCGAACAGCGCGCGCGCGAGTGGGAGATAAATATGATATCAGCGATGGAAATAAGACTATCACGTATGTAGTAACTCATGCGAACTGATAGCCCGGGCCGTCGGTAGTATCTTCATGCAATGATCTTCCACGGAACTGTTGGAAATTCAACTGCAGATCTGATTGTCCGCCATCCTGCAGGCACATATTCTCCCCGGCGCAAATAACTACACCAGTTGGATTCATATCCATGTTGAACCAATCGCAGACCGACTGCAGATACAGTAGGAATGAAAGCAACAGAACAACAAGCATCCGAGGATTCAGTACATTTACCTCATTGAATTGAAAACGTGCAACGCGTACGAAATTGAGATTCACAAATAGTCCCGATAGAAAGAAACCTTTACCCTTAAATTCAAAGCCCAGCAGCCCTAAGAAGCAGACTGAAACTCGGTGTCCCCAGACCAGTGACTGGATCCCAACCGGGCCCCGCGGAAAACCCGCTGCACGTTGTTCAGCATGTGCATACCGTGTAAAACAATAACGTACTCAGTGTCGCAACCAGGGTTATTGCCTATGTTCGGTTCCATGAAATTATCGCAGAATAAGATAAAACTAAATGCCTACCCGAAGTGACATCGGTGAACGCAGCTCTACCCGCAGGGCTGTACAGGAAAGGGTTGAGGAATCCCAATACTGGCTTTCCAGCGGCAATCAAGCTGGTGTGGTTTATCAGTTACTCTAACAAAACGGCTAGCTTGGAACCATACCGGTCATTGACAAGCGCGATCATGGCCGCAAAGATGGGGCTTGCACAGCTTGTTCCACCGACAAGCCAAAACTAGATATCATGCCCGCGTCAATAAAACAAACTCAATATAAAGCTGAAATTCAACGATACGGACGCTATTCACTGAGAGAACCATTCCGTCAGTGATACAGCGAGCCCGAGAAATTAACAAGACGCACACCACGCAATCTCTACGTTAAGTGCTTGCAGGGCGACGTCCGGAATTCCGCGGCCCGTGGAGTTGTACAATCCGGCGTATTGGTCACCGATGGAGGAGATATAGGTAGCGACGTCGTTGGCCTGGTAGTCCGGTATCGAGAAGACATTGGAGAATCCGCCTCCAGAGAGGGATGCGGCGACCTGAGGCGGGACACCCGTGGAGCCTCCCACGGAAGTAATGCTGGTCGAAGAGAAGTTGAACACAAAGGGGCCAAATTGTAGAGATATTCATACAAAGGGCAACCACCAGGCGCGGTGGGGACTAGACAAAATCAACAGTCTGATTTCGCTTTAAAGAGTGAATCAATGAACCGAAAGTCGTGCACTCAGTGGGTTGCACACCACCAACACCACCTACAGGATGGTCAGCCTAGTCCATTTATCATTAACGCAAACACCAACCGTCCCCGGACGCAAACAGAACACTGATACCTGCATGCAGTGTAAGTTTTGAGGAGAGAAAGAGACGCGAATTTCCGCACCAGCTGCCGCAAGCTGCGTATAGGCATCACAAATTCCAATAGCAAGTGAGGGGGGCAGATCTTGCTCGTTGAAACCTCAGAATTGGTTAGAGTTGAGCGATTTTCATGTCAATCGTGGAACAAATACTCACCGTAACTGGTCGTCAGCACCGTGGGGCGGGTCTCAATCGGCGTCGCGAGAATCGAGTTGACGATGTCCTAGGGGACACGGGTGAGAAACGCGAAAATATATGCAAGGTCAGCCTTACAATGAAACCATCAACGTCGTCTTGGCTGTCGTCTCCGACAGAGATAAAGCTGACGGGAACACCTCCCGCCAAACTAATCGTCATCTCAATATCAAGGTTAGCCTCAACACCGGCGTTTCTAGCAACGGAACCTAATGTAAGCGCGGCCACAGTTCAGTGTAACTCACTCACCCTTGGTCATTCTCCCCGCCGTCAATCTCCACTACGGTGAAGTTGGATCCCACGAGATCTGGGCGGAGATTTCTCAGGAATAGCTGTGTGAACGATTCAATAATGCAACATCGTCGGCTCGAACATCAATATGTCGTACGGCAACATCCGCGAAATTGGCAAATTGCTATGAATCAATAAGCGCTAGAAAACTATACAAACAGGAGGCAAGACGCGGACGCACATCGATGTACCCAGCAACTCCGAGTACGTTCTGGGCCGAGTTGTTTGCCTTGTCAGCAGGGAAGCCGTAGATCGCCTCAATACACGCCTGAAACCATGAATCTCAGCTTCCCTTCCAGAAGAGACGAATATAGCAAGAACTGCGCACCGGGTTGGCGACGCTTGCACACGATGCCGGGACCGCATCGGAAATTGGTGCAGCCCGCTTCTCAACGACGTCGCGCTTGACCTCGACAGCATTGAGGGATGGGGCTCCAAGCGGTGGTACAAATGCTACAGTCGGGTGCACAAACCGAATATGCGACTGCAGGGAGGCCGGGAGGGAGTACGAAAGTGTACGGATGCTGCTCTTCCCGGTCGCAGAGTGCGTGAACGCGCTGAATTGCGCGCCGAGCAGCGCGTTCGCCTTGTTGACGGAGACGGTGATCTGGAGGAGGTCGCCCGCGGGCGAAACGTTCTTTGCGGTGATTCCGTGCTCAGAGAGCCATTCAGAAACCTCGGAAATGGTCACCGACGTGGGCCGCACGAATTTGGCTACCTAGGACGAGTGAGTATGGGACAGCGTCGGTTAAAATATACGCACCTCGTCGACAGTGAGGTGCTGGCCATACAGCGCATTTGCGGGGTTGGAGACAGCGTAGGTCTTCGCCTGAAGACCAGCGATATCTGACTGTGCGAGCGCAATTCGGAGGGTAATTTGCTGATCGGGAGAAACGGAGCCCGCATGCGCAAATCCTGAGGGTACGGCAGCAACACTTTCATGAACAGCCATTGCGCGGCCCATGGGGTTTGCGCTTGCGACCGCAAAGATCGTCGCGAAGGGGAAGAGGGAGCTTAGCCGCATTTCGAGCTCAAGCCGCAGAGCACTTGGACTTGCATGTTACGCCGTGTCAGGGCTTTATAGTAGCAGGCCCTTGGCGGAGAGCTAAACGAGGGAAGGGGCGGTATCGTGTGCGTCTGAACTTCGAAATTCGCTCAGCCGTTGGATTAGGATAGAAGATGGAATGTAAGGAACGAACATGATAGATAAGACGGAACTATCGAAGGTTTAGATAACCCGCGCGTCTAAACGTAGCGGTGTCACGCGCTGTGAGCTTCAAGCCTCGCCCCAGAAATGTGCAGAAAATAAGGTTGTCGCGGAAGTGGAAATATACTCTCAAGTACTCCTGGACCTCTCAGCGTCGGTTCTCAAGTCCACTCAAAGACCGATGTCGACTTAAAGGTTTCTCTGATATCAGCTGTGTCAAGTAGTAGACTTCGCGAATCTGTATACGACAGGTTTAGAATTGCTTGACCCTTGATAGGCTACTTCAACCGTCATATCCGTATGCTTTCATGATGAATGATGACGAATCCGAGGAAAGGCAACAGCGGAGATGGAGGCGACGAGCCTGTGGCGGACCAGAGTGGGAGAGCTTCGTGCACAGAAAGGTTGACCAACGGACCAAGCGCCGATAACTTAGCAGACGCAGATTACTCGTTGTTTCGAGGAAATGATTAGTAGACCGCCAGTAATAGAACATTTTGATGACCGATGTCGACTTGTGATGATGTGCTTTTGATACCAGCTTCAAGCAGAATGATTCCAAATCGTTCCCGACATTTAGAACACAGCTGAACTCTAATCAGACGGCCCTGATGACCGCATGGCGGGACGATCCACCAATTGAGGAAGTGAGGCCGCAGGACAAAGGAAATGACATCTTGCTTCTCGTGTCGTGAAACTTTCGAGTGATATTTGAGGTCCATGGACTGCAGGTTCTGACCGATTGCTGCTGATTCGCAATTGGGGACTTTCATTGTCCGACATCCTACCTCACGCTTCACGTTTATCAGTCGCTCTGATAAGAATTCTCTTGATCTAAACTTCGTCAGACCCGTGATAGGAGAGATTCTTCGCAGTTCTGACTTCACGTATCTGATGAGGACACGAGGGCTGCCTTGGCGGAACAATGGGGATGGAGCGCGAGGGAATGATTAGATATCCAAGGAGATGCGCTGGAATAATCTGCAACAGAGTGCAACAATAGCCTGCGAACGGATGGGGTGCTGCCAAGACATGCCATGTATGCTGAGCCAGGGTGCGGACAGAACGCGACTGTTAAACGTGGAAGACCCTCCGGATCTTTGATTCAACAATGGGGCGAGCTGGGGCCGCTGGGCGGGGCAGTCTAGAATATCGGTGTCACGACGGGGGTTCTGTTTTTTCGAGTGCGTCCGTCTGCTGGGAGGGCGGTCGCGTCTATGTGTTGGAGTCCGGCTTCCAGCCTCGACTCTCGAGTTATGAGTTGAATCCAGGATTGAAAGAGAACATGTACATGGGTGAGGGTGGATGGGAGTGGAAAATCGCGGGGACTGCCAACGGGAGGGTCCGTAATAGCCAAGAGTCAAGATCTGGCCAGTGGCCTCCGGTATGCACCATTGCATTATGTAAGTAGCACGTGATATCATGATGCGTACGATGCACGCGTCAGGACGCGTCTTGACGCGTTTTCTGCAAGCCCTACCAGGTAAAACATTATAAATCTAGCTCTAATGTACGGCCGTGGCCTGGAAAACAATTGTTTCCAATGCACGACCGTTACTTCAAGTTTACACGATGTTATGTACTTTGTATAGCCAGGTGCAAGCTGATTTATATATTTAGAATGTCCGTCTATGAGACACTAGTTATGTATGTGCTGTGCCCAGTAGAGCACTATGGTGGCGCTCTGCCCCTCGCCACCGTGCCGGACACATTACTAGCCTGAACCAACTGCTGCTGTTGAAAGGCCAATTCGTAACCAGGCGGAGGGCTAGTGAGTCCCACGTCGAAGGTCCTAAATGTTGGTGCACGAGATAACTCCGGCTCGCCTCGAACAGACGGGCTAGCGGCGGCTTGAGGAGGGGTTCTTCTAGTACCCCACCGTGACCTCTTCCCTGGAGTCGGGAAGTGGTTCTGCTCCACCCCGGGTATATCCGCGACTGTCGCGGCTCGGCCGACAGGATCATTGAGCTGAAACCACCCGGCTTCAGGCGAATGCACGCGTGTCTCCTCGAATTCCTTCGCATAGCGGGTGCGCAGGCGCCTGCATAGGATTGTGACCGCCAAAGCAAAAAATGCGATGGGTATGAGCGTTCCTGCAAGTATGGGGGCAAGTTTTATTTGTTTCTTGAGAGCTACCTGCGCAGAAGCAGAAGCCAAGGAGGGGTTTGGCGGCGACGATGGAGATGGAGATGGAGAAAATGAGGATGGAGAGCCTGTATCGGACTGTTGACTAGCAGATGGACTGCTTGGCACGGATATCGTGATGGACGACGCAGATGTCGCGATGGACGACGCAGATGTTGCGATGGACGACGCAGATGTAGAGAGGCCAGATTTGGAAAACGTACTCCGCGTTATCTTGCTATGCGACGCAGTTGAAATCGAAATCACGGTGTTCGTTACGGTGGTCACCGACGGTGATGATACAATGCCGTCGTCGAATCTGGACCGAGGGAACGTTCATCAGCAAGTGCATCTGACTCTGGAGTAAATAACTGCAGTTTACGACGTACGTGTAGCGCGCAAAGTCGAACAGCATCAGAGACCCTGCTGAATTATCGGTGGCCATTACCACCTTGTGTGTGCCCCGATTCAGTCCTGCCACATCGAGTACTTTCGCCTGATAGACGAAATCCGAGGTGTTGTCCGGGAGGTGGGTGAACGACTTCTGTGGGACACCGTCGACCATAAAGACAAAGTCGGAATTTGAAATCCCCTTCGAAGCATTATTGGAAAGGATGCAAAAAACGGATATGGCAGTCCCTGGCTGACGAGCGTTATTTATATTACATTACGGTGGATCTAGTACGCACCCTCAAACGAAAGGGTGACATTGACAGCCGGTCCACCTGGGAATTGCGAGCTATCGTGCCATGTTCCCTGGAACGCACTGGCAGGGTCGGGATCCAAGGTACAAGTGGTACACTTAGAGTTCTGAAAAGTGTTTCTGTAAGGCGGGATCTCTTTCAGAGAAATAGAGACTTACGAAGCTGAAAGCATTGGCGGGCTCGTAAACGGGAAGCACACCAGACTCCGAATCGCCAAGGGTGTCGTCGATCGTGCGCTCAACGGTGGTTCCGATTGAAATAGCCACTCGGGTGAAGACAATGAAGAGCGCGAGTCCTGTGGAAGGATAGTAAAAGAGGGTGGGGGTCCTCATTGGCGCTGTTGGGGGAGGCTGGAAGCTCCAGTCGCTCAGCCAGAGATAGAATTTTCCCAGGTTCGACAAGACATCTAGAGATACATGTAAAAGTAGCTGAAACCGTGATCTCAACAGCACCAACTCCCAGGAGATCCAACTCGCCGGAATTTGGGGAAATAACGATAGCATGTGAGATTTTTGAAGCAATAGTGGGCATTTTTGCGCCTGTACCGAACATGTTGCCGCTTCCGCCGTTTCAATGTGGAAGAGAAATGCTTCCCGTCCATTTTCGAGAGAATTTGGTTAGTAGGGAATAGCATCGTGAGGTCACAAACATCTTTTGATCGTATGTTCAACTGTCTACAAGTGCCGATTGAGATGATGGTGAAGATGGTGGATTGTTGATTTAAATTGGCGCATACCACTCTCCCTGGTATAGGCAGTTTCCATCGAATTTCGAACCGTGATTTGCGACGGGGGTCTCTCGAGTTTCATATTATCAACGCCATTCCCGACCGTAGTCGTAGCCCTGACTGATCCGAAATCGAAATCACGCTGAGGGGAAACACTTTACGACCGCGATCCAAGGGCGGGGTAGTCTCTGTTACAGACCAGAAATGGATGACGATCAAGACATCCGTATATGAGGGCCCAGTCTGCCGCACAGATTCGCGGTTGTAATTGTTCGCGCGGGCGCCGGGAGGGGGCCCGGGCCGGAAGCAGCCCAGGTGGTACGGTCAAGAAGACAGGTGGAACCTATCTCCCATACCGAGAATTTCTTAGCGAGATGATAACTGGTAAAGAAGAGCTTCAAGTAGACTCGACGAGTTCTAGTGACTTCTAGTACAAAGTGGGGAATGATGGGGCAGAGACAGAACTATTGATCACAGTGGACTGGCAATAAATCACGGAAGACCTTCCGGGACGCCGTGAGGCACAGAGTACTTACTGTCCCTTCCAGAACGAGAAGAAGCGACGGGATGCGGTGTTGGAAGCGGGGCGGGTTTGATCCCATCACGCAGCCCACAACATAGCCAAAGAAAACAACGCTAATTCCTGTTTTGGAAATTTGCGGGGCGAAAGGGCGAACTGGCCCCTAACCGGACTTTGCGGTCGTTCGGACATACATCTTTCATCCTGGCTATCCCCCCTCAGAACGTAAACCCAGGCAACCACATACCATTTAGTGGTGGCGCTCCGACAGGAGTAATGCAGGGCAGGCCTAGGGCGTGCGCCATACAATCTTACCATCTTCGTGGTAATTTCTCCCCAAAAGTTCTTACTCAACACAGGGACGCTCAGGAGCCATTCGCGATTGCTCCACCATCCGCCAGTCAAATGGGATGGCGGCCTCGAAGTTCAGATCGGGTCGGATGGAAACACGGCGTTCTATACCAGATTTAACTGGATAAGAGCACAAGAAGAGTACAGATATGATATACTACACATATAAGCCGGTATGGTCCGCACATAAGAGTAGAGTGGAGTAGAGTACAAGTACAGTTAAATTTGGGGAAGCGTCAAGAGGATATCGTCCGGGTGGGGATAGTAGTAAGGGTGTCGTGGAGCAAAATAGGTTTAGGACAGGCACCCCGTCACGATAAGGTGCGCTTCCGCTGCGCCGCGGGTTTTGGGCGCGTCCTGGTAGGGGTGGGTGATCGGTAGGGCTCGGGGAGCGACGAAGGCGGCGCCGGGGCCTTCACATGGGGCAAGATGTTCACGGAATCGGTGGACTGCGTGAACACGATGCCGTGGTTGCTGTATTTTGGGGATGTGAACGCCTCCTTCGTGGACGGCAGATTTGCCTGAAGGGGACCGAGCGCATATGGCGCTGCGCAGGCAAAATAAAGTTTAATTCCATGATACCTGTCGTTGGGTGTTAAAACGGTACGCACTGGAGGGATATTGGCGTTGGCGGCGGTTGAACAGGAAGAGTGCGAGGCATATCACCACCAGCACAATGCATGCGCCGAGAGTACCGGCGACGATCGCAATGGTGCGGTGGTGACTGCCATTCGGGGGCTCATCGGGCAGCGACGTCGTGATGTTACCGCCGGAAATCGAAAGCGTGGTGTTTTCGCTTATGAGGCGTATTGACAAGGTATGGGGACCGCCCGATAGCTCTTGTGAAGCGTATACGGTCGGAGACGAAGCGTTGAAAAGGAATGTGAGGTCGTTGTTCCCGTCGAGGACGTACGACAAGGGAGAATCGGTGAAATTCCGAACCGGCTGGTCAAACAGGACGGTTCCCAGAACGGCTATGAGTGTCCCTGAACACAACGCTGATAAGGATACTGCGATGGGCAGAACCTTTGAGACACACCATTAAAATTGAAGGTAGCACTCGCATTTGCATCGCGCGTTAAATACGTGCTGCCAGAATCAATCTGGGTCCACTGACTCGCGTTCGAGTACTGGATGAGGCTGCTATCCGCACTGAAGGAGAGGCTTAGTAGGTCTGTCATGATGAGAGGGGCATTAAGGCCGGAAAGTGGGCAAAGGAGGGAACGCGAGCGGGAACCGGGGTAGACAGGCCCATGGGCCTTTAATGTAACTACAAGTGATTGGATCAAAACGTGTCGAGACCTTGTAATTATCCAGAAGCCGTCTTACCTTCTATAGACCTATTACTTATATAGGGCTTCGTCAGATGCCGAAGAGAAGCCGCAGACTAGACAATTGGTACTGACCAGAGCTGTGTGCGAGCCACTCAAATGAGATAGCCTATGGCAGTGAAGCTAGCCACCGACTGATTCCCTTGATCATTTCTTTCGAGTCGGCATGTCTTGATATGAGCACGAGCCACGGTCGCAGCGTATCTACAGCGGGTTGATTGATGGAGGAAGTGCGGCAGGTATCGAGCAAGCGAACATTCTGCGACGTGGACTCGGGAAACAAAAAAAGCCAAAACGCCAGGCAGCGGTGTTGTTCGTCGTCGCGAAGGGCCAGAAATACGTACTGAGGACAATGCTCAAACAATAAGAGACGTGGCTCATGAGTAATAAAAAAAACCATGTTACTACGCCCTACATACCGGCCGGACTTCCTCAGGCTAAAACCTCG
Source organism: Mycena albidolilacea (assembly GCA_029282495.1). Classification (NCBI taxonomy): domain Eukaryota; kingdom Fungi; phylum Basidiomycota; class Agaricomycetes; order Agaricales; family Mycenaceae; genus Mycena; species Mycena albidolilacea. Next base: position 567,659 of record JARIHO010000053.1, on the reverse strand, counting down.
AAACCCCCACGGTGATCTCGAGTTAGGTGACGGCGAATCCCACTTGAAACAACGGCCAGGTGCCAGGAAATCACAAGTATTCGCCGAATCGAAGCTGCAGCCTCAAGACCCGCCTTGATTGCGGTGTTAAGAGACGAGACGAAGCCACACTTACAACATATGTCACTTCAGCAGTGGAAAGATGGACAGTTAGGAGCAGACATATATTGAAGCTGAAGGACAGAAGAGAAGACGGAAAATGATGGGGAAGACAAAGCCGTCATGTCGGATCAAAGCTCCGAAGTTGATCGGCGGTGCTGATCCCAGAAATAAATAAAATCTTTGAATTAATAAATGCGGGATGGTGAGTCCCAACGAAGATTTATAGCTGGGCAGAATCATACCGCGTGGTCTGACGCAGAAAATCGAGAAAAAAGTTGCGGGTTGGGCGTCATATCCAAAGTTTAAACGCTGTATACTTAAGTATTTGATACTTATACAACTGGATCCAGGGAGCTCGACACTAAGAACGGGAGCCTGCTACCTGTTCCGGCCATTTAGAGGTAACATTCATACCAAGTACCCGTAGATCAAGCCGTTCAGCAAAAGTGAACGGCTCACAACAAGTTCGGATCGATTTCGATATAAAAAGAACGGACCGCTTCCTTAGTTGTTAACAATTTTCTTGTTCGTTCAAACGAGCCCCAGAACACATGCAAATACCGGCCAGAAACGGTGTGGTGGCAGACAGAGATGGAGACCAAGGAAATGAATGTAACATGCTTCACGTGTCCGTGACATCCCGCGTCTGGCAAGAACCACCACACCCATGTCCTACGTCGTGGTGCCCGACACACGGCTTCATCCCGACGACGGCACATATGCGACCGAAGAACCACTGGGAACGTCATTTCGTCAAAAGAATGGCATCAAACTATCTCGCGCGGCTCAGGAAAAGTGGCTTGAATCCCTGGTAGCGCGGCTGCTCTCACCGCGGTACAAGCCTATCTGGGTGAGCATTTCTTGCATGCTTAAGGCTTGTCATTTTAAAGGGTCATTTTACAGTGGCCTCGCGTAAAAGATTGGCTCGCTTTCTGTCTCCAAGTCGCCCTGTCGTTGTCCGTGTCGCCGACAGATGCCACCCTGCTTTTTGTAAAAGTCCTTTGGCGCCAGAGCCCATACAATGTAAAGCCAGGGGCGCTTGACGAACCGCTGGAACTCCTGCGCAAAGCTCAGCGTCCCAGTGACAACACCCCGAATGTAAGCAAGTGTGTGTACGTTTTCGCTATTCACTCACAGCCATTAGTTATTGGAAGGCAACGTCCGACGCAAATCCAATCCTCTCGATGCCATGGTTGGAGATAATTTGACCGAGTGCGAGTCTATGTCTATGGAGGAGGATGATGCCATGGACGACGATGAAGATGAACATCCCATACTCATAGATGAAGAGCAAGCCAGTCATCCTACGACATTAACCAAGTGGGCCTACCCCTTCCTGTTCTCTCAGTGCATGCTTATCAAATCTACGACTTACAGACCAATACCGATTGAGTCTGTCGGACCACACCGTCAGCCAACCATAATTCTCAATGCAACCAACGAAACCACGTGGTGCGACGAGCTTACTGTAAATTCGGACGTCTTGCGCTCCGTCATGTCCCGGTGGGTGAGGAGTTTCAACGTCCATTTTGGTTGGTGCACGCCGGAGAGTGGCGAGGTATGTTCATTCATTTCAATTGCATGCGTAGATTGATTGCGCGCCTAGAAGAATCCTGATATGCGCGCCGTAATGCAAGAGGTGAATACGGTTCCCAAGGCCTTGCACGATCGTGAGGACTTCCGTGATCTGGTCTATGTAAGTAGAGGGTTGCAGACATTATTCGGCGTCTAACCTGTTTTTCGTATCAGTCCTCCGGCCTCCAGCTCGTTTTCGAAACGCTATGCGATGAGAGGGATGACTCCGAGTACGACCCTCACCTCACCGTGTCGTATCGCCTGCACGACTGGCGCAACCAGCTCAGCGTTCTCTGGTACAATTGGTCGCCTCAAGAAATATATGAGGGCAAGGAGTGGGAAGAGGTGCGCGCAGCTTATTTTATTTATCGTTTATTCAACATACTTACACATCAATGTTAGATCCCGACTGACATTCTTAACCCGAATAGCAAAGGCAGCCCGTCGTACAACTTTCTGCGGGCTCTTGGTCAGAAACAAGGGGGGATTCCTCATGGGACTTGCCGGGCGCAAGCCGTTTTCTTCCTCGCCGGCAGGCTCAATTTTCTCCATGCTTGGGAGGTATGGCTCCGGGGTTCCCTACTCAGAGATGATGCAGAGGTACGTGATTGTTGTGCCGTTCATACCATACCGAAACTAATTCCTCAAATCGCCACAAGATTGCTGCATGGAACCCACTCGGTCTCTTCAGAGCTTTGGCGGGGATACGATGTGCGGACTTGTCAAAGCAGCTAACAAAGCGAGGGATCCCCTACCCGCCCGAGCTCGAACTGCTGCTCCAATTGAACGAAGATTTGCGCGACTACATCAAACTCGCTCGTGAACAAGCCCGATTTCCGGCGGCAATCGCTGCGCAGAAACGCAAATCGAAATCGATGAAGAAAAAGAATAAGGAATATATGGCATCAGGGCAGCCAGAACCTCAACCTATACCCGCTGGGTCCACAGGCGCCGGAGATTTGCCACCGCAGTTCACGCGTTTCGAGGACAACCCCGCAGTACGACCGCGGCTCCACAAAGGTTGTGCTAGCTGTTGCGGCATGCCCGATCCAGATGACCGTTGCGTGCGTGTGTGGTATGTTGACCCCCGGTACGAAACCCCGGACGATCTCCCTCCGCGTGTATTGTCTCCTCGCAACACACCGCATATCGTCGAAAAGTGCAAACGTGATATCACGCTCCTGGTCAGCGGCGCTACTCAGGAACAGGTTCCGTACACAGTCGCTCAACGCTCGAAATGTTCTGACCCGCACATTTGACAGGTTGGTTCAGCCTCCTTCGGCGCGATACGGGATCCGCTGCTTCAAGAGTTGCAGAATATCGATTTTTCTGTATTACATCGGCGCGGCGACGCAGACAGTCCGTACCACCATCTGAAATCAGACTCAGAGGCCGATATTAGGCTGTTGTTCGCGCATGCCAAGGTGCGCTTGTACTGCTGTTGAATCTATTCTCTCTAATGCGAGTCTGTTCAGTTAGCAGAAACAATCATTTCTCGTGTCGACGTTATGGATAGCGACGCTGCGAAAGCGCTACGCCTCGACGTGGGTCTCGACCCACTTGGTTCCACACAGTGCAATCTGCATTGCTGCCTCGACTCGTCGTGTCGCCCTCGGGATTGCGACGGCGTAAAGGGCCAGGAAGCGAACGAAGAAACTGAGCCTGCCGAAAAACTCTCTCATTGCGATGCAGGCTCAGTCCAGTTGTACGACAACGGCCCCGCAGAGGAATTCAACGACGTCTACGTCGAATGGGGTGTTCTGTTGAAGACGGCGCCAGGTTGCGTGTGGTGAGCTGCCCGCGATTATCGGGTTTTCTTTTCGTATGCCATATACCGCGGCTCAATCCTTTGATCAGGGTTTTCAACCATGAGGATATGCGCCGGGTCGTTTCTCGGAGAGGCTCCGTTGACTCGGACAAAGCCGGTGCGGAGTGCTCTGGTATACATCCCACAGTTACCACTGCGAACGCCGCACGGGGCCGAGCTTTGAAGCGCGCACGGCGGCTTCATAGAGTGACCGCAGCCTACTGGAAGCAACGCAGTTTGGAGGATGAGCCGTTGGCTGAATAATTAGGCCGTGTGGGGTGTCAGAAAGAAACGCGTTCAAGTCGAGCCTCTTGTTTTGTTTTGCTGTGGTGTTGAGAGCTTATTTCAGGATAAATATAATACACCGTATACATATAGTTCTTAGTACGCGTACCTACAAGTCCATGTAAATATGTGAGCAGTGGAGCAGTCAAGTCGCAAGTGAATCTATCTTTGCAACCGCAGAAGACTTGCTCCCTCGGCCGTCACGGACAGGCGCGGCGCTGCCTGAACGAATTCAAGGATTGTGCTCGTTTGTCGCACAAGGTGTCCTGATCGGAGGATGTGGTGCTGCGAGCGGAGAATGCTACTAGCGAGGAGCGGGGACCGAAGTGCGCGGGCTTGACGAAGAGGCCGTGACGCTGCTGGAGCGTAGGGAGCTACTTGAGCGCGCGCTTGCCGACAAGCTCGGGCGCGTTGCAAATAATAAAGAACATCGGGCGACCACACGAACGGCGATGGGGTGCGGAGGACGAAGAGCCAGAGTGCCCGTGGTCTATGAAGCTGAACTACTGGAATTGACACCAGAAGAGCTGTGGTAAGGGCTGTGGGAAGAGGATGAGGCATTTTCGGACAAGGGGAGACTAAATTGCGGGTGGGCGCCGCCCAGTAAAAAGCTGGTTACTGAGCGGCTTGAATGATTTGGAGAGGCTGCAGCACGCGGTGCGGACGATGACGCCAGGGTGGACAAGGAGGCTGAGCAAGGCGGTGGACTAGAAGCTAGGTTCCCCGCGCTGAGCTGGCGCAGCGGAAGATGTAGGGTCATGCTGGATGCAAATGAGAAGGCCCAGCGTCCTTGGACCCGCGGTCGCACTTGGGTCGCACCTTCCGAGCTATTTGAATTCGAAGATCAAGCCCTCGTTTCTGATTGTCTGCCTCACTGGATTCCGAAAGACTTTGGAGAGACCATCGAGATCAAGAGCTTACGGAGACCCAAAAAAAACGCTATTCCGAAGCTGAGGAGTCGGCCTTGAGCTCTAACTTAGAAGTGCAGACGCCCACAAGGCTGAAGAGATTCCAAGTCCCATTTTCGCCACTGTGGTGGAGTCAAGATATTAATAAGCTTCTATTGCTTCCGAATATTTCCTATTTGGACTTTACCCACAACCACGACCATAACGCGCAGCCACGCTTGGCGCAGCTAACACCATGAGCTTCCAAGATATCGAAACTGGCCTCGCTCCACGCTCTTTGTCGCCGCAGTCCCGGGAGGAAGCCTCGTTTCTTGAGTTGCAGTCGTCGCTGTCTCTGCAAGTATTCAAGATCAATTCAAATGTCCAGGGCATCCGCAAGCTCGTCGAGCAACTGGGGACCGTGAAGGACTCGGCGGCGCTCCGCAAGAGCTTGTGCGTTCCTTGCGTTTTGGCCTACAATCCACTGCTGAGGGTCTCCTAGACATGACTTGACAGAAACCACTCGGGCGATGGCAAAGCGCGGCTCGGACGACCTGAAGAAGCTGGCTGTTCTACAGATGGGCTTAGTACTGTCTTCCTTCTTCTTACTGCGAGTATAACCTTATGTCTCGTAGCCCAGTCAGAAGACAGCGATGCAGAAGACGTCGAATGACCTCGAAGCATCCTTGATCGAGTTCCAGCGCGCTCAACAGGTCAGCGTGGAACGCCAGCGCACCGTCGTGCAGGGCGTACGAATGGCGGTCGACGACCCCGCCGAGTACGTTCTGTTCCCATGATTTCGTTTCCTTCTTAATTCGTAATTCATCTCCAGTCCCCCGCCCGAGTACGAGGACACCCCCACCCAGCGTCAGGCGCAAATTCTCCAGCAGCAGCTGTCCCCACACGAGCTCGCGTACCAGGAGTCCCTCATCCAGGAGCGCGAGCAGGAGATCCGCGAAATCGAGACCGGCATCCACGAGCTTGCGGAGATCTTCCAGGACCTCGGGACGCTGGTCCACCAACAGGGCGGCATGCTCGGTGGGCTCCGCACTCGCTCCTCCCTCGACTCGCACCTGACTCCCTTCCAGACAACATCGAGTCCAACATCTCCTCTGTCGCCGCCGACGTCACGAGCGGCGCCGACGAGCTGCGCACGGCGTCCGAGTACCAGCGTAAGGCTGGCCGGCGCGCAGCGTGCTTGATGATCGTCCTCGTCATTGTCACTGCTGTGGTGTTGCTTGCGGTAAGCCGCCCCATTTGACCATGGCTCTACTTCTCTAACGAACGCCTGTAGATCCTGTCTTGAGAAGATATGCCTGCCTCTTAGATTTATGCGTGTATTATTTCGGCACTTACTAAACTGTACACTCTTTACCCTAGTCAGGGAGAGACACTACCTACGTGTGTTTCTAGGCGCTGTTTGTGTTGCCCACTAATTTTTGGATAGAACCTTTTTATACTCTGTAATCTAGACGACACATGTCTACAACAAATGCCATGCCATGCGTTCCTTCATTGCATTGAAAGTCTGTCCCGTCGACATCCTCCCCTAATGGCTACAGTGCTGGTGTAACATTGGTGCGCTCGAAATACGGGACGCCGACTAAATATAAAAGGCGAAATTGCAATTCGCTAAAAATAGACCCCACGGTGCAACGCACGTCCATCTGTCAATGCCTCACCGCCCTGGCCTCATTTTATAGCCCTCATCATGCCCATCTCCCAATCTCACTCTCAACCTCCTCCTCCCCAGCCTCCGACCTCCTCCTCGATGGTATTCTGCTCGCAATGCGGGACGTCCGGCGAAGGGCGATTCTGTACCGAATGTGGGACGCGCTTGATCAGCGCTGGTGCCAGTGGGGGTGCAAGCACCAGCCAGATTGCGCACGAGCCTCCGCCGTACGATCCGTACTTGAATGAAAGCCCGACGTCTGCGGCACCCAGTGCTGGTGCAATGACGAACGGAGGGTCGATATCGACGGTCACGCAGTCTAACGTCCGAGGCGTGGCTGGATCGCCCGTCGTCACCTCTGGCGGCACCTCCGCGCCCCATACTGCCTCAGCTGGTTTCGTCAGCCAGCCCGCGATGCATGCCCCTGCGCTATATCAGCAGACGGATTCGCCGACGGCGCTGTTTGGGAGCCAGGGCTATCGGCTGGACGCCTTCCACCACATCGCGCGCGAAATATTCGTCGCGCTGGACCGGTCGACGTACCCCGTCGCCACGCAGATGATGGAGGCGAGCAAAATACGTGTGTCCCTTCTTTCGTGCTGTGCGCGTCGTGGGCTAGGCTGATAACGCGTTTTGTACACAGGCCGCTTCCGGGAGCTCAGCGGCAAGAGCATCCCGCCGTATTACGAGACGCACGTCCTCCCCATGTATTGTGCGTATCGCGCTCCCCCTCTTCTCTGCAACGACAACGCCCGCATTGACACGATGGCACACGCGCGACAGACCAAACCATCGGCGCGCAGTGCGTCGGCTCGAACGTGCTGTCGTGGGAGGGCTGGAACACGTTCCTCGCGCACAAGATCCTCTCAGGCCCGGATGAGATGTTCGCGCAGATCGGCGCGGCGCTGCGCGGGCTCAACCTGCAGCTGCCGTGGCCGCTTTTGCGCACGGATTTTCCGGCGTACGCGTATCCGGATGCGGCGGCGCGCGAGCTGCAGTTTCAGCAGGGCATCAGGGACCTGGCGGGCGCGGCGCTTGGGGGGAGGGTGCAGTACCCCGCTATGGGTGGCCATCATAGGGCTAGGAGGAGCTTGGTGTCGGGGCTCATCGGGAGCGGTTTTTTGTTCAATTAGGCTGTTGCGCATGCTACGAGTCCCTGGATCGATTTCTGTACAAGCATGTATCTGTACATTCACCTTTCCTCACATTTTCTTTGTGTTTTTTTACAGTTGCAGTAGGTTGCAGTGTGACCCTAACCCAACGTGGTCACGTCATCTAGACTCTCGACCAACCTTGATGCATCAAGATGGTGCTTGCAATCTCTTCAGCTTGTACAGCTCCTGGCCGGGACCGGGGCTTCCGGCCTCGAATAGCGTGTTTTGCTCGACCCTCCCCATTCCAGCTCTTGATCTCAATGTCCAGTGTGCTGTGCACTGAAAGTCTGGCAGACGTGATCTTGCGGGAAGTGGGCGGGGGCCTTCAAGTTCGCAAACCGAAGCCCGAAGGTCTCAAGGACATTGGTATTCTTTCGAAACTGCTCTAGCTAGTAGCGCCGAATGAAACTGGATCTTTTCTCTCTTCCTCGGCTTGAATTGCTCCTTCCGATTCTGGTAGCGCAAGTCGACCGGTTAACGAAAACCTCGGAGCCGGCCATGTGTCTCGACGTTCTTAGTGGCATATCTGCTTTGCTTTGCCTCCAAATCGTTCTCAATCTTGATCTCTCCTCCATCTATGTATTTTGATGGGCTCCCCATCATCAAGTTCACCCAACCCGAGCTCTGAACCGTTATTCTCAATGGTCATGAGCATCAGAAAGCTACGGCTCACCAGCTGAATCTCGCAGCAAACTTTCCGTATTGCCAAAGTCCTCGAAAACGAGTCAAAACGCTGAAATTATTCCCCCCCACCTTTATTGGTCGACATTTCAACCGCGACAACAACGTCCGATACCTGCCAACCAGCAGACACTGTAAAACATCATATTTCGGTGAGTTCCCGGATCATCTTCATGGATTTTAAGGTCAGAGTTCCTCGTTCGCGCCAAGACATACGTTTGCTTGGCACAATTCGTGGGCCAAGACGGCCAAGATTTTTCCGCACGGGCCGCCAAGTATGGGTTGAATCTGGCCTGCTGCTCCAAGATTGCGCATCCCGGGGATTTAGAGGTTCGAGTCCACATATCAGGCGGTTCGCTTTGTGTGCTATAAAGCCCCTCGTGTTTTTCTCACAAATTCCCAGTGTCCACTCTCCTAACTCTCGATGCCTTCCCTCACAAACTTCCTCAAGCTCGCGTCCTTCGCAGCCGTCGCTGTCGCCTTCCCGACCGACAACAGCACGATCCTGGGCTCCAGAACCGAGACCGCCAAACGCGCAACATGCACCGTCAACAGCGTCGCCAGTGCTGCCAATTTATCTGCATGCACTGCGGTTATAATAACTGCGTTCACCGTTCCCTCCGGGAGTGAGTACAGTGGCTCTAGTTCGTCCCTTTGAATATGTGCACTAACACCGGGGACAGACACCATCACTATTGCTGTGGGTCAAGTTGTCTTTCACACGGTTTCATAGTTGAACAAACATGTTATTCGAGGCGGCCACCGGCGCAACAGTGACGATGTTGGGCGATATTACCTTCGCTAAGACCACATGTACAGTGTTTACTCACTCCCTCTCCGTTTCTTTTTGACATACCTCTTCAGCTGCTGGCCCGCTCATCACTTTTGACACCGACAACATCGTATTTAACGGCGGAGACCGCAACATCAACGTGAGTCTGCTCATTGAACAAAACATTCACGGCTGAGATCATTCAACGCAGGGAAACGGAGCACTGTACTGGGATGGCCAAGGCATGCATGCAGAATACCCGCCGCTGACGGTGTTGTACTGACTCGCCACACTCAAGGTACCAACGGTGGAGTGGCGAAGCCCCATCCGTTCGTGAAGTAAGTGGTCATATTTTTGAGACAGGCTCTCGATCAACGTCATCATATCTCAGGTTCAAGGGATACGGAACCTTCGAGGACGTCACAATCCTCAACTCCCCGGCCCAAGCCGTTTCTGTAGGAACCACGGGGGGAGCCGCGATTATCTCAGGCATCACTGTCGACAACTGTGAGTTTACTCCCCCCTTGAAGCGTCCACAAGTTGAAAATTTTGGATCCATAGCTGCGGGTGATGCTGGCGCCCTGGGCCACAATACCGACGGCTTCGACATCAGCGCATCCTCTGTGACGCTGGCGAAAGTCGTAGTCAAGAACCAGGACGACTGCGTTGCCATCAACTCGGGGAGCACCATTGTCATCGAGGACTCGACCTGCTCCGGAGGTCACGGCATCTCGATTGGCTCCATCGCCACGGGCAAGACCGTCTCGGGCGTCAAGATTGCGCGCAACACGATCACCAATGGACTCTACGGGCTGAGAATCAAGGCAAGTAAAATAATGATCTAGGTGAACTCACTAACAAAATTCTCGCAGGTCGACGCCGACGCTACCGGCGCTAGTGTTTCCAATGTCATCTATGAGGCGTAGGGATTCCTCCGTTCTGTCTGCGGTATTTGAGATGTCTGATTTTTCCGTTCAGCAACACAATCTCTGGTATCACCGAATACGGTGCGTTATACCCAAATGTGTTGACCTTTCCATGGTCTAATTCCAACGAAAAGGTGTCCTCATCACCCAGTCCTACCCCGACAACGATGGTACCCCAGGCACCGGGGCACCAATTAGGTATGTATTTCCAACGCGCCTCCATCAACACCCAGTGGCTAACCCACCCGATTTTAGCGCCATTTCCTTCACCGGCGGCACCACGAACGTCGCCGTCGGCAGCTCCGCCCACACTCTCGTAGTCGACTGCGGTGCTTGTTCCGGCACATGGAACTTCGCCGACCTGCACGCTACTGGCGGGGTTGGCCACATCATCGCTGCGAACAAGGCTGTGGTTCGTCACTTGCGCCTGTTTTCTCTCATTCTTCGTTCCCCACCTACTCACTTATTCATTCGCAGATCTCGGGAGGAACGTACTAGGGACATGAATGCATATTCTACGATCAAATCTTGTCCCAACGATGGGTGCTCTTCAAAGAATATGGTTTCGTTCTTACTCCGCGCAATTGAGTTCTGATGAAATGAGCACAGTATTTATGCACAAACGGTGTGTCTGCCAAGTACCTGAACGCTCTAAATTTGGCGACACGAACTTGGCAATCCGAAAGAAGGTATTGGCCAAGAATTTCACCTGACATGTTTAGCTCGCTCAAGAATCTCGGTCCCGAGGCGTCTGCACAAGCTGAACATATGCAGCCCTGCGTTCTGAGCGCCACGAGGGTGACTCCACTTCAGATTCCCGAGGAACTAGCGTGTTCTCTCTGGCCCAACACTGGTGCAATAATAGACAAAAAATGCACAGCGACAGAAATCCCGACATGATTCCGAATCGGGCCGCCGCGTCTATTGCGATTTAGGCCACATGCCAAGACTTCACTATTTTTAGCCCGTTTGTTTTTGGTTCAGTGCTTAAATTGCGTCCGGTTTCCAGAGGGACTCGCTAGCAATAGGCCGCAATAGGTTATCCAAGGCGACATGCCTATTCCCTGGGGCCAATCGGTTTATTCATCATCTGGAGTGTCAGCTGCGCCGGGGGGACCGAATTGTGGGTTTATTTTTTTTGCGCTGCAACTTGCAGCGCACGTCCACGCGGGAGGTCGACTCGACCCTCAACGGCCCGCCAAGCATCATACAATATTTTTAATCGTCAAAAACCAGTCGTGAACTCGGGAACAGAGTCAGCTGGAGCAAAGTCTCTGCGTTCACCATAGTGAGATTTTTCCGCGCGGTCCGCCACATGAATCCAATACGTATACTCAAATCATAAAAGGGTTAGGCAACCAGGGTCGTCAGGCAAACCTCAGGTTCAGCTATCCACCCATGCCTTCACTCTCCGCCTTTGTGCGTTTGGCGTCTCTGGTCGCCGCTGCTGTCGCCATTCCCAGCAACAGCACGGCGTCGAGAACCGAGACCGCCAAACGCGCAACATGCACGGTAAACAGCGTCGCCAGCGCTGCGGATCTTTCGGACTGCACCGCCGTCGTAATAACCGCTTTTACGGTTCCCTCGGGAGGTGCGCTATGGCTGTGTGCTTCAGAATGAAACGCTGATCGTCCGAAACAGAGACTATCACAATCGCTGTGAGTCCGGCATTCTACGAAAGTTTTGCTGCAGTCTTACATGCGATTTGAGGCGGCCAGCGGCGCAACAGTGACGATGACTGGAGATATTACTTTCGCCAAGACGACAGGTATTACCTTCCGCTTCGCTTTGGTCTCCGATTCGTGTCTACTCACACCGTTTGTTCGCAGCTGCTGGCCCGCTCATCACATTCGACACCGACAACATCGTGTTCAACGGTGGGGACCGCAACATTAATGTGAGCCTGTTCTGTTAACCAACACGTTCACTTGTTGACATTACTTCAACGCAGGGAAACGGAGCTTTATACTGGGATGGTCTAGGCAGGTAAAACGCTCGATGCGGAGACTGTTACTTACCGGCCTCAAAGGTACCAACGGCGGAGTTGCCAAGCCTCATCCGTTCGTCAAGTGAGTGAAGCCACATCTCGGCAGCTCTCCGCCCAACATTATATCTCAGGTTCAAGGGATACGGAACCTTCGAGGACGTCACGGTTCTCAACTCTCCGGCTCAAGCTGTTTCCGTCGGAACGACGGGAGGCGCCGCGATTATCTCAGGCATCACGGTCGACAACTGTGCGTTGATTTCTGTCAACTGAAGTGTCCATTAGTTGAAGAATTTTTGATTTACAGCTGCGGGCGATGCCGGTGCCCTCGGCCACAACACTGACGGCTTCGACATCAGCGCCTCCTCTGTGACGCTGGCGAAAGTCGTGGTGAAGAACCAGGACGACTGCGTTGCCATCAACTCGGGGAGCACCATTGTCATCGAGGACTCGACCTGCTCCGGAGGTCACGGCATCTCGATTGGCTCCATCGCCACCGGTAAGACCGTCTCTGGCGTCAAGATCGCCCGCAACACCATTACGACCGGGCTCTATGGGCTGAGAATCAAGGTGAGCATTGAATAACGCCGCGGGAGCCAGGACAGCACTAATACTAGTGTACACAGGTCGATGCTGACGCTACTGGTGCCAGTGTCTCGAATGTCATTTACGAGGCGTAGGTCCCTCCCTTTCATGCCATACAACATCTGACCGTTCGGCTCAGCAACACCATCTCCGGCATCTCTGAATACGGTGCGTCCGAAACACAACCCCACGGAATCTGTCTGATTAGGCAAACCTAGGTGTCCTCATCACGCAGTCCTACCCCGACGACGACGGCACGCCCGGAACCGGTGCCCCCATCAGGTATCATAGCTTATCTCTTTCCGCAATAAATCCAGTGCTAACCGCACCCAAAAAAGCGGTATTTCATTCACCGGCGGGACCACCAACGTCGCTGTCGACAGCTCGGCGCACACGCTCGTAGTCGACTGCGGCGCCTGCTCTGGCACATGGGACTTCTCCGATCTGCATGCGACCGGAGGCGTCGGCCACATTATCGCTGCTAACAAGGCTGTGGTGCGTGATTTCTTTCTCTTTCATGGCGTTGGTTATGGCTGATCTGGGTTTACGAATCGTAGATCTCTGGCGGAACGTACTGAAAATGTGGTCTCTTGCACTGACTTCCTACTCGGAACCTCGTTCTGAAAATGCGTGTCAGCTTCATTGTATATTGTACAATAAAGTATACCAGCTGTGTTTATTTCGGTTCATGGTTGCAGTGAGATTCCAGCCAGTGCATGGCGGATTTATGTGCCCTTGAATAAGTTCACCATCGTCTGTGGTCATTGAAACAGCTTTACTGCGAATATGGACATACATTATTACTGCCATGATTCCTAAATAGACTAAGCGTTGAATAACTATCGCTTGGACCGCCAAGTACTTGGCACGGACTTGGCCCAGACTTGGTACATGTCTGGGTGGGAGAATTGACGGATTCGACGGGCGCGTCTAAATTTAAGCGCGACTCAAACCCGTGACCGCGTATCCGGCTCGGTTGTAGTTTACCGATCCGCATCTTCCAAGCGTGCCGCAACGGAACGATGAAGGTCTTCCTTCCGCCACACCATGGCTCTTCAGACCCATAGCTCAACGCCCTCATCCTCCACTGTTACATATTCCGCTGCATCCACGACCCCCACCGACTCCGATCCCTCCGACACCGGTTTCTCCCTCTCCGCCTCCCCGCCGCTCATCATCGCCTTTCTGGCTGTGGGCGTGTTCGCTATCTCGATGGTGGCCTTCTTTGGCTGGCGCAGGATAACTCTTGGGCGCACCGCCTGGGTGACGGTCCCGCCAGATACCGTTTCAATCGGAGAGACACCAACGCTGTGGGATGTTTGGAGTCCACGGGAACAACCGCAGGCAGCGGTCGCAGGGGAATGGCGCAATATCCAGGTGCGCTGCTTCGGGTCCAACGGATCTCTTTCTGCGTGCTGACCTTTTGCGCAGCCTTTGGCTGCGACAGTGTGGGATGAATCTCACGCTGTGCGTGCACCTGCGACCAATAACGCCCCTCGGCATCACAGTCTTGCAGCCGAGGCCGTCGCGCATTTGCGGAGGAGATATCGCCGCAGGTCCCCAGAGGAGTCCGAATTGGATCCAAAATTGAACCACGACGCGCCTGTGCGGTTACAAATTGCTGTGACGATCGCTATGCCTTGTCCGGACTTTGCTGGTAATTCAGAGCTTGACGATGAACCACCGCTGGAATACTCTATCGGCTTGTACGAGATGCCATGGAAAACGACTCACTGATTATTCCTGGACTATCCTGCCTCTGGGAAGATATTTAACCTGGGCTTTGGGCGTTTGAGCGTCAGGAGGTACGTCGCCTCGCCCTCTGGTGCAAGCGAGAGCCCCGAAAACAGTACGTGCCGCAACATGCAGTCCGAGCGCAGCACCCCGCGTGCCCGGACCTGCGCCGCACCCGCTGACCGCCGCCACCGTGCGTCGAACACAACATTGACGCGATTCTGCTGTTTCGGACAGAGCCTGTTCCATTCCGGGTGGGTTATCTGTGTGTTTGCTGTCTCGAATATCGCGTCCAGAACGTTCCCAACCGTGACACCGAGCCGGTTCCGCGCCTCCGACACCCACGAGTCCTCGGGGAAGATCCCGCAGGTGACGCGCAAACAGGATACCGGCGGGCTCGTCGCGTACTGGGCGAGCTCTCGCTCAGAGAGAGGTCGGTCGGGAGCAGAGACGTGACGCGCGGTTCGGGGTGGCTCGCGCAAATCCCAGAGGAGTGGGCAGCAATGGCCCAGCTCTTCGCGGTGCTGAGAGTATTGTAAGAGTGGGTGCAGGAGCAGCAGCGACATGGTAAGATGACAGAGACTCGGGCCCGTCTGCGCTTTATAAACCTGAGTGGGCGTAACAGCTCGCAGCTCCATAATAGGCCTTAGGCTGGGCACTAGGCGCGCAGAGACTTGGCCGCTGTCCGCCGCTATTGTCCGCGCTTCTAATGAGCTCGCGTAGTTGATACCGCAGGCGGCAGAATGGATTAGAGTGATCCCAATTAATTCAACAGCTGCTCGAAGCACACATAGGGTGCTGACTCAAAAGCGCATCCACAGCCCGATTCTAGAAAGCGTCGCTCTTCACAATATCAATACTAAAACGCGTCGCGCGCACAAACCCAGTCGGTTCGACGAGGTGTGACGCGGAGTGACTAGGAAACTGTCAAAAGCGGTGCAGAGGCCGCCCGCGCTCCCGCAGAAATGTGGAGCCATTTCCGTATAATTCTCGAAATGGTGGATAAGCACGAATTCCCGACCTAAACTTGCCAAGACCGCAGCTTGCTGGCTGCGTCTGCATAAGTAAGAGCAGCTGCGTTCCGACGATCAACGTTCACATCAACTGCGAATTATTTCCTAAAACGGATTCAACCCGACTCGCGCGGTACGCCGGAAGGAAGGAAGCAGGGAAATTACTAACCGCGGTGGTCCCACTAAGGAACAAACAGGTACTGTACCGAAATTGAGTAATACATCGATCCGTAATAGCCTTTTCTACGCGTTTGGGCTGTGTACATGTGGATTCGGGGAACGTTGATCCGGTCCTCAGACTCGGACGATGAGACCTCACTTGGATTTTACCGAATCACGTATTCGCCAGACAGCAGTATGTAGCACAGCAATGAACTTCTGGTCATTTTATTATGCAGCATACTGGCAAGCGTACAACGAGATACTGTGCTCGATGGATACCGAGAGACTGAATACAGGTCAGAAGGGAGGAATTGGATCTTCCAACCTTTCCAGACAGAAAGATATGTAGCCATAGGGGTAGACCGTCTTGCGACGCGTCTTATCGCTGAGTATCATTATGGGCCAGACATGGAGTAAAGAGAGTACTTCGGATACGATCCTATGAGTAATTAGGCCCGGACTCGCCGACCTTGTACCCAAGAGCGCGACGGCGACGACGATGACGAGAAGGGCAGCGCAGAGGAGGATAGAGGTGTATTCACATCGAGCATATATTGGTCCTACACGACTGAGTCGGGGATAACAACGACGGGTAATTCCCCCGCCCGCACCCTCCTCAGAAACACCACCTTCATCGTCGTTTGTCCGTGCACGAGATGAATCGTCCCACCTTCGATGGAGAGGAGGGTACCCTCCTGGTTCTGGAAGGGACCTAGCGGGCGCTCACAAAATACACGCAACCCGGCCTCGGTGAGGTTGAGGGGGGTGTCAAACTTGTCATCGAACGCGGTCGCGCCCGCGCGGAATTTGGCGATGTAAAACGACCACATTTTCAGGAAGTCTATCCCCTCGGTGCTCCAGTAGACGACGAGGTAGCCGTCGTGGACCAAACAGACTTTGATTTCCTTGCAAAACTTGGTTCCGTAGCCCTAGACTCAGACAGCAGAAGGCTAGCAGCCTGGGTCTAAGGGAAAGGGATGGAGAGCGCACTCCGACGAAACCTCGCTGCCACTCACTGCCGATTCTCGGATCGTACGTAAACTCTGCCTCTGCTGCCTCGCCACCGACTCACCGCGCGGCTCTCTCGAAGTATGCCGCGTACTTCGAGGGGGCCAACCGTGGAAAACATCGCATTCGCTCACTTGGTGCAGTGCACTATCGGTCTTCAGGTTTCTCCCCATAGGGATGTTTGAGAACCTCCGGCCGTTCTGAGGCGTGTCATAAGCACGGCCATAAAAGTACAACAATACCCTGAAAGATCTTGATCGTCGTTAGTGTATTAGTCTGTTACAGAAACTACTCGCAGATGAGGATAATCCTGAGCCCTGTAAGAGTGAGACTATAAAGTGCGCGAGAGCTAGACAATAACGGCTCAGTCTTCGCGCACAGAAGTGATACGAAGTCTGATAATATTCACCTAGACAATAACGGCTAAAGTACAAGTCAGAAAGAGAACCTAAGTAAGTAAAAGGAGTCGCTCACCTCAGTCTTCGCGCACAGAAGTGATACGAAGTCTGAGGGGAGGCGGCTCGCATATAAAGAATATATACTAGAGGCCGAGTGCCTGAGTATAACCAAAGTAATACTACGAGTGCCTGAGTATAACCGAAAAGATATACATATAACTACAAGAGAAGAAATGAAATACTATCAGCTATGAGCTACTGCATTATATCGTACATTCAAGTAATAATGAACATTGCCTTGTGGCAATCGCCGTTGTATCTGGATCCCGAATGCGCTACAAGCGCGCTATCCACTAACACTCCCCCTCAAGCCGAGCGAAGCCCGAGGGCGGAAGCGAAGTGCTTGACTTTGGCGGATGGCAGCGGCTTGGTGAGAGTATCGGCTACCATGTCCTCGGTAGGACAATAAACAAGCCGAATAGAGCCCTGCTCGATGACCCAGCGGATGAAGTGAAACCGAATATCAATGTGCTTGGTGCGTGCATGATACTGGTGGTCCTTGGCGAGGGCGATAGCAGACTGGTTATCGCCGAAAAGAATGGTGGGAGCGTCGAGGGGAGTGAAGAGCTGGGCGATCATGGAACGAAGCCAAAGAGCTTCCTTGGCGGCCTCCGTGGATGCAACATATTCGCTCTCAGTGGTAGAGAGCGAAACAATGGCCTGCTGTTTAGAACTCCACGAAACGGCGCCGCCGTTGATCATAAAAGCGTACCCTGTGAGCGCTTTCCGATCCTCAGCCATGCTCCCATCTGCATCACCGTACCCTGCCAGCTGCGCGCGCACATCGCCGTATGTGAGCCACAAATCCCGCGTACCATTCAAGTAGCGAAAAATGCGCTTCACGGCGTCCCAATGCGGCATCCCGGGATTCTTGAGGAAGCGAGACACCGACTGCACCGCGTAAGCGATATCCGGACGTGTCGCGATTGCCGTGTACATTAATGAACCCACGGATGCGTCGTATGGAATATCGCGCATAGCCGCGATTTCACGCGTTGTGCTCGGGGACTGGCTGGAGGAGAGGTGGATGGAAGTTTCCATGGGAATGGTAACGGGTTTAAGCTCGTCGAGGCCGTAACGGCGAAGGATTGAGTCAATATAAGAGCGCTGAGATAAATGAATCGTGCGCGCCTCTCGATCCCGCTTGACCTCGATACCCAAAAGCCAGTGTAGCTCTCCCAAATCCACCACTTCGACGTGCTTCCCAACACCTGCTTTGAAATCCACCACCGACACCAATTTTTCCGCCGCAATTGTGCAATCATCCACATGCACCACCACAATGCACACCACACGGCCGTTCTTGCGCTCGAAGAACACGGCCTGGTCGGACTCGCACCGTAAAAAACCCATGGACCTCACGAGGATATCCACAAGCTTTTGGTACCAACGGCGACCACTCTGTTTCAAACCATACAGAGTTTTGAGTAGATGGCAGACTTTGCCAGAAGAGTCGGGAGCGGGGAAGCCGGGAGGTTGGCGCATGAAGATCTGCTCATCAGCGGTGAGCTCTCCATTGAGGTACGCGCCTTTGATGTCGACCTGGTGAAGTTCCCAGTCAAGTTCCGCGGCTTTCGCGAGTACGAGACGAATCGAAGCGAGTTTGGCGACAGGTGCGTAGACATCGAAATAGTCAACACCAGGGACTTGAGAAAATCCTTGTGCGACGAGACGGGCCTTGTAGCGTGTAACGTTGCCGGCGGCGTCTTTCTTGGCTTTGAAAACCCATTTCGAGCCCACGATATTCGCATCAGCCGGCGGATCAACAAGCTCCCACGTCCCCTGTGTGGCTAACACGGCCAATTCCTCACGGATTGCCGTCTCCCACAATGGCCAATCTGGCCGGCGACGCGCTTCAGCAAGAGAACGCGGCTCCAGCGCCTCCACCTCACTCATCTCAGCCGCCATCGCATACTCCTCTGCCCAGTCCGCGGCCATTATCCAATCAGCCTCACCCTCCCCCTCAAACTCGATAGGCTCGGGAACGCGTATTCCTCTGGCCACAACTGGGTCAGAAGCACGATTCGACGTTCTCCCCTCACCACGCAAGAGTTCTTGTACGCGGGCGCTTGGCTTGCGAACGCGTTTCGCGGGAAGTTCCGGCTCAGGCGGTACGACAACAACGGGAGGCTCTGCAGCGGGAATGGGGGCTGGCGCCGGTGCAGGCGCAATTTGCATGGGGGGAACGACAACGGGAGAAGCAGGAGGAGTCATAGGGACGTTGGTAGGAGGAGGTACGTCCGTGTTGACTACAAACTCACAGTTATCATCCTCGAGATGCTGACGCGATGCCTGGGTTTTGTCGAACCAGACATTTCGTTCCACGCGAACTGTACGATTATCGGGGTAGTATACCCGCGTCCCATTCGCGCTACGGTCGTCGAATCCCAACCAACGCGCTTCACGCACGCGGCCGCCGAGTTTGCTGCCTCCTTCCACTCGCACCCACACGTTCTCTCCCCATTCGCGTACACCTTGTAGGTCTGGTTTGCGACCGTAAATGGCTTCGTACGGAGTCATGCCGTCGACAGCCTTCGTCAATGTGCGATTCAGCAGCCAAACGACGTGCCGTGCGGCCTCCGGCCATAAATTTCGTGGAAGACCACTCGCGTGCAGCAGCGCGCGAACACGCTCGACGATCGTGCGGTTACGGCGCTCCGCAACACCGTTATGCTGGGGGGTATCGTGGACGGTGAGCTTCTGCTCCGTGCCCGATGCTTTAAGGTGCGCAATAAATCCCTTCCCCGTGTATTCACCGCCACGATCTGAATGAAGGCGCTTAATTTTAGCGTTCTTCTGCGTTGCGAGCCACGCCTCGTAGTCTTTATAGGCGTCCAGCGTCTCGTCCTTGCCCTTCAAGAAATAAATCTTGGTATGGCGCGTCTTATCATCGGTGAACGTCACGTAGTAACGACGCCCACCCAGCGAGACGTTCGGAGCCGGACCCCAAAGGTCCGAGTGTATCTCCTCGCCTACCTCGCTGGCGCGCTCTCCCTGGCGGACCTTCGCGACAGGCTTCCGCGTAGCCTTCGCATAGACGCACGACTCGCAAAAAGTCGGCTCGCCAGACGATAAGTCTAGCCGCACGCCCGTCACAAAACCGTTCTCAACGAGTTTTCGGGCGGCATCCGGGGCGATATGCCCCATGCGACGATGAAGTTCCATGATGGTAACTTCCTCTTCGGCGGCGTTGGCGCTTTCTGGCTGACGCACAACACGATACAGGCCCCTTCCATTTTTAGGAACCTCGCCGATCTTCTCGCCGTCGGGCCCGCGCAGCGTGCACGTCCCGTTCGAGAATGTCGTCGCCACACCGGCGTCATCGAGACGACCGATGGAGATGAGGGTGTACCCGATTTCCGGGGAATACAGCACCTCCGTGAGATGGAGCTTCGAGACGTCGACCCCATTAGGTACGTCTATCACCAAATCACCTTGTCCGACCGCGCTAAAACCTGATTTGTTTGCAGCGCTGAAGGATCGTGGGGGGATTTCGACGAAGTTATTCAATTCGTCGCGGAACGGAGTTATGTGGCGCGTTGTACCCGAATCGTACAACTCCGAGCGCGGTGAGTTCTTTTCACCTTGCCCCTTGGTTACCGCAGCCGCCTCATCCTGCATCGCAGTGCTCAGCGCATCGCGGACATAGTCCCACGACTCCACGCTGCCCGAGTCCGAGTCAACATCGATGAAGGAGCCACGCTCACTTCCATCGACCTCAGATAGCTCCTCGGGACTGCCGCAAGACGGCTCGCACTCGCCACCATCCTCCCCCACCTCGGAAAACCAGTCGGAATCACTGGATTCCCCATCGCTCTCGTCGTCCGAATCAACGACCGTCTGCAGGTCGGGCATCGACCCATCTTCGGAGTCCGACACCGGCTGCAACTCGGGCATCTCAGACTCGTCTGAGTCGGAGGCGATATCGACGGCCCAGGCCCCCTCGCTTTCGGAGTCCCAGTCCACCGCCGCAGCTGTACCATTCGACGTCTTGGCCGCAGGCGTCGAATCCTTCGGCTTTTTCGGCTTCTTGCAATCACGCGCGAAGTGGCCTTTCGTGCCGCAATTCCAGCAAGTGCCGCGGGGTTTGCCTTTCCCCTTCTCCATTGCTGCCAACGCCTCATCACCATCCCGTTCGTCCTTCCCCTTTCCACGCCGTTTGCGCTCACCCTCCTTTCGATCATACTCCTCCGAAATAGCGGTCATGAACGGGCCGCAGGGGATGGTGCCAGTGGAGCTGAAGAGCTTAGCTGCACTGAGCTGCGAGGAGGCGAAGCCGGAAAGGTACTGGGGTAAGCACCCAATGATGGTGGAACGAAAATCATCTTCGCTGATAATAACTCCCAGCGTTGACAACTCCTCACGACGAGTCGAGAGGTTGTCCAGGAACTCACGGACGTTGCCCGAAGCGGGGCACTTCGACTGCAAAAATTGCGAGCGAAGGTTCGTCTGTGCGTAAGCTCCTTTCGTACTGTAGGTCACCACAATATGATTCCACATGTCGGCGACAGTCGGCATGGGGTTCAGCAACAGTGCAATGGAATCGGGGACTCTCTGCAAGATCAGAGTCTTCGAGTTCCGCTCAGCTTTGTCCCAAACGGTAAGTTCGTCCGCTTGCGCCTGAGTGAAAGGCGCAATCTCGAAAGTCGGACGTGGCTCCGAGCCGTCAAAGTGGCCGAGATAGCCCTTGGCATCGACGGATGCGAGAAACCGGAGGGAAAAAATCGGGAAGTTGTTGCCGTCAGAGGTGATCTTCAGAGTGGGAACAGAAGACGGAAGGACGTCGTTCAAGATAGCGGTAGCGGCCATGTTGGTAGTACGGAGATAATAGCAACGCAGTTAAAGGCGGGGCCCAATAACCTGTAAGAGTGAGACTATAAAGTGCGCGAGAGCTAGACAATAACGGCTCAGTCTTCGCGCACAGAAGTGATACGAAGTCTGATAATATTCACCTAGACAATAACGGCTAAAGTACAAGTCAGAAAGAGAACCTAAGTAAGTAAAAGGAGTCGCTCACCTCAGTCTTCGCGCACAGAAGTGATACGAAGTCTGAGGGGAGGCGGCTCGCATATAAAGAATATATACTAGAGGCCGAGTGCCTGAGTATAACCAAAGTAATACTACGAGTGCCTGAGTATAACCGAAAAGATATACATATAACTACAAGAGAAGAAATGAAATACTATCAGCTATGAGCTACTGCATTATATCGTACATTCAAGTAATAATGAACATTGCCTTGTGGCAATCGCCGTTGTATCTGGATCCCGAATGCGCTACAAGCGCGCTATCCACTAACAAGCCCATGACAGGTTGTAGGGACCAACAGCGTCTCCCCATCACAAATGCCACTGAACTTGGAGTGAATTTGGTTCATTCGACCTCTTCCGTGTAGTTTCCACCAACCGAGGCCTCAAGGCGGTGGAATTCGCCGAGTTGTTTAGTTAAGGCTGTGATGTGGTTACAACTTTCCCACGGTTCAGATACAGTGGCCCGAAATCCGATGATGCCTCATCTCCATTCCAACGCCTAAATGGACTCGCCATCTCGAAGTCGCGGGAGTGAATGGTTGAAAATATATTTCAGCCTATTCATAGGCGGCTTACACGTAGTCACCTTCCTCCATTCCCTGCGGTTTTATATCTAGCACCTGAGTAGGTTGCCGTGGCCGAACTGCGGGTGATGAAGTTTTACGGTCACTTTCTGGATGACTCTTGTCAGTGGTATCGGTCAAGCCGATGTACACAAGCGTAAACGTCGGTATTATGTTCTGGGACAGGTAAGGTGGTTGTGAGCACTCTATAATTGTCAGGACTGACCAGCAGTTGGGATATGAAACCAAGTCCTATCAAAAACACGTCGAACTCTTTGACAGAGGAGCTAACGAGCAGGAATATTATCCCTACGCAGTAGATTGCTCCCGACTCGAGTCTGTAAAATTAGGTGCATGAGGAATCGTCAGGTTCTCTATCGCTGTGAAGTCATACAAAGTGTTTATGGCTCTATTGCAACGAATGCGAAATGTGATATCGACACCGACATATGGTGCTGCGCGCCGCATCCACAATATCCGACCAGCTGAGTTCGTCCGTCATGATCAGCGTGAACGGTTGACAATAGATAATAATCAACTTGCCGGTGAGAGCTGTGAGAACAAGATTTGTTGCTGCGCACAGACTATATACGATTTGTGCTTTAATAGCGTCAGGAGTCGGGGCCGCCCAAATGCCCCCAACTACGCCAAATATGTTAACGTAAAGTCAGACATGCACAATGTAGGGACTCAAGGCCCTCACCGAACGTGGTCAGCATAAACATTACGGGTAGGATGAGGATCTTCCTTTGATATCCCCATATCACGTAGCAGCGATACAACTAGGATTAAATGTCAGACGTTGTTCATGCCTTTTGAATCGCAAGAACTCAACGAAAAGAGAATCTGTTGCAAAGCTAGGGGCCGAGTTAGGTCTGGATCACTCGAGCCGGAATACACCCACTTGTTTATGCCCAAGAGAGAGTATTGTGCTGTTTTAAGGGCTTTCACGAGGTGAGGACGATCCCATACTTGCGCATTAACAAGTTGCTGGACCAAGCGCGCAGTTAGGATGGTTTGGGCAATATTGCAGCCCATCTCCGTCGTTGCAACAACGGCAATAACACAACTCGCGCCGAGAAGAAAGTTCTTCCCATGGCTTTTCCGACGACGAGAAAGTGTGTAAACGGAGAGCAGGAAGAGGTTGATGTAGATGCCTGTACGAGTCCCTGTTATTTAGGACTAAGCGTGACGCACAGAACATGACGGACCATAAAGTAGAAGGGAAACCTTGAATGCCTTTATGAAAAGAAAGAAAGATTTGACTATACGGTATTGAACTCACTCCAGTTGCTGCAAAGAGATTGAACAAGAAGTGCCAGGCAGAGTCAAATTGTCCGGAATTGCTGGTGTCCTGCATTGCAGCTTTCGATGGGGATGAAAGAGAAGATAGGGTAGTTGCACGCACTGCGGTCGTATCGGACGCGTTGCAGGCATATATATATTAGTCTCTGGAATGCTTCTTTGGAATCTGATAGGCAGTGAGAACAAAGATCGAGAAGCAAATGACCTTTTTGTTCAAATTGTATCATGATGCAACAGCACACCGTAACAACAGCAAATCCAGCTCTCCCATGAATAGATATTGAAGAGATAGAAAGTTTACCTCAGGTGGATTCCGTCGACGGATACTGGGGTATTTCATTCAAATCGACAGTCACGGGTCACGCACCCCTTGTCGAACCTACCGCTGGTCACGGTGCAACCAAAATCGCCTGAAAGACGCAAAAAGGCAAAATTTCCGGGGGAAATGTCGAAATTTTAGGGGTCACTAGTACTATGACGGCCGTCTTTGGACAAAAAGGCTCAAGTCCCGTTGACACGCGTGTCGACGCGTGGTAACGCGTTGGGCACGTTTCCACGCCTTGAAGTAATGTTGATGTGCGTGGAGATGTGTTGTCAACGTATCTGACATTCGTTAACACAGGCCACTGGTATGCTGGTACAGGTTTTTATCACAGAAAACCGGCCATCACTTTCCACGCGTGGCCACGACAGCCGACGCCAAGGGGGTTCGGGCCGGTGAAGCCGGGGTAGGGGGTACGACCGAGATTGTTGGAGCTGATGCGGATGCCAGAAGGATTAAATCTGGATAACATTTAAACTTGTCATGTTGCCTGTCGTGATGCCACAATGAGTTGACTCCGGGCATTTAGACTCAATGTTTAATAAGATGTTCTCCGAACAGGGGAGGGATACCGTGGACTTGCAGATATGATGCCCCAATTCTGTTACAAGGAACCCGAAACCTTCTGGCCGACAAGCCCCCCCTATCATTTCCCACCCGAAATTGGGAAACAGCTACAGTATGTCTGCCACCTGTGCATCCAAAGCTTTGGAGTTATCACTGGTGTGAGATATTTGTAAGGGCAACCTTAAGCTCGGCGCAAAGTGCGGAAACTAGCGGGGGAATCCGAAGTATAAATATATGTACTATAATACAGGAGCGGGAATACTACGCACCTAGCAGGGGAATCCGAAGAGAAGAAAGGATGAGGATTCCCACGCTAGGTGAAACCTTATATACAAATAGGTAACTACCCAGTAGCACGTGTCCAGAGGTATCTACAATGATCACGGGCCTGGTCGCATAGCACGTGCCAACGAGAGTGGGCGAGTGGAAGGTTGGGGGCATTAGCCGGAGGGATAGCCGGAGCAATAGCGGGAGCGGAGGCCGGAGCGGAAGCCAGAGAAATAGCCGGAGGAATAGCCGGAACGGCAGGAGGAGTGGGGGTTCCCCTGACATCACCCCCCCCCTTGGAATACGGTGTCCCGACATATGGAGCGGATGGTCCTACTGCACCTCCGGAAGGACAGCGAGTCGAAGGCAGCTGAGGCGATCCGGCGCGGGGCGTTGGGGTAGCGGTGGTAGTAGGCATCGACAGCGTCTTTGGCAAAGACGTTGGAGTGCTTTACCACTTATCATGCTCCGGACCGTAACCCTTCCAGCGTACCATGTACCAGAGGCTGCCGTATCGGACTCGCACTTCCAGGATTTCATCAACCTCCCACCTTTCGTCTCCGTCTGGCCAGAGGACGGGCGGTGGTTCATCGTGCCGAGGGCGTCCCAGGAATGGGTCTGGCTTCGCAAGCTCGAGCTTCACGACTGGGAAGACCGGGTGAAGCTGGGAGTAACGTGGCGGAAGCTCGAGCTTGTACGCACCGTTGCCCACAACCTTCACAACCTTGAAGGGTCCGAGCCGTTTGTCCGAGAACTTGGGCGACAGACACGTTGTTTTAATGTCGGAGGCATTCATCCAGACCCGGTCTCCTACCTTGATCTCCAGCGCGGGCACGCGCCTGCGATCGTAGTACAGCTTGAACTCGTCTTTGGCCTTAATGAGGGCAGCTTTGGCTTCGGAGACTCCGGCGGCAATCCGGTCGCGGAACTCGTTGGCGGACTCGTTGGCGGAGCGCCTACTGTTTAGCTCGAAACCCATCTGAGGAAGGCGGCCAGTGTCCGTCATGAACGGTACCTGCTGCGTCGAGGAGTGGATGTGGTTGTTGTAGGCGAACTCGGCTGCCGGTAGGAGCTCATCCTAGTCGTCCTGTTTGTAGCTTGTGAAGATACGGACAAACTGTTTGAGTTCCTGGTTGACGCGCTCGGTCTGGCCGTCGGTCTGCGGATGGTAAGCGGTGGAGGTAGCGGGTTCAATACCAATGAGGCACCACAGTTCGCGGGTGAACTCGGCGATGAACTGCGGACCACGATCGGAAATGTACTTCCGGGGGGTTCCGTGGTGCCTCCAGACGTTCCGGTAATACAACTGGGCAGCTCCGACAGCGCCGAGGCCGGTGTGGCACTCGTTGAAGTGGGCTTGCTTACCGAGGACATCAACCACAACCATGACCGTGTCGAACCCGTGGGCTTCTGGAAGCTCGACAATAAAGTCCACCGAGACGGTGTCCCAGCGCTCGTCCGGAATCTCGGTCGGATGAAGCTCACCGTGGGGAAGTTGCCGGAGCGCCTTCGTCCAGTTGCACGCATCGCAGGCTCTGACGTACTGGCCGACGTGTCGGGACAACTGGGGCCACCAGTAGTTCCGGGAGATCAACTCCAATGTCTTGAAGTGGCCAGCATGTCTGGCGACACGTGTGTCATGGTGCTACTCCATAATCCGGCGACGGAGGTCCTTATTCCACGGCACGACGATCTTGCCGCAGAACAGGAGGAGACCGCAGCTCATATGGTCAGAATAACTCATTAAACCCTTGGCCGTGCCCACGGGCCAACTCTATATATGGAAACCCCACAGGATAACAGGTTAACTGTCGGCAATGTTGGTGGGCCTAATGTGTTATCTTGTGGACATTGCCGTATACAGAAAAAGGATGCCCAAAGAGTGGATTGAACCTGAGACCTTTAGCTACCAGAAGCGGCAGGAGCGGCAGAGGGCATTACCTTTACACCATGAGAGCTGTAACAGGGTAGTTCTCTGTCTCAGCTAGGATAAGCCTAGGCTTAGCCTACCTGGGGCTGCTTATACCCACCTCTAGGGCAGGGAAGCTGCCCTAAGTCTTTGAAAACAGTTTGTCATCATTTATGTCCAGGTTAGAGGGTAGGGTGGAGGTTAGTGCCTTGGTCCCAGGTATATTTATTTATTTTTTGGGTGTTAGGGTTGGTTAGGGTTTTGAAACACTCCAAAACACATAATAAATAGTGAAAAACTGATTTCAAAGACTTAGGGCAGGGAAGCTGCCCTAGAGGTGGGTATAAGCAGCCCCAGGTAGGCTAAGCCTAGGCTTATCCTAGCTGAGACAGAGAACTGCCCTGTTGTAGCTCTCATGGTGTAAAGGTAATGCCCTCTGCCGCTCCTGCTGCTTCTGGTAGCTAAAGGTCTCAGGTTCAATCCACTCTTATAGCATACTTTTTTTTTGTATACGGCAACGTCCACAAGATAACACATTAGGCCCGCCAACATTGCCGACAGTTAACCTGTTATCCTGTGGGGTTTCCATATCTAGAGTTGCCACAAATAACACATTGAGCCCGTGGGCATGGCCAGGGGTTTAACTAGTTATTCTGACCATATGAGCTGGAGACCGTCCGAGATGTGCCATTCGGCCGAGCAGGGGGAAGGAGCCTTCCGGTTCCTGAGGAGCTGCCGAGCGACAAGCACCACGGGGTCCTCAAGCTCCGGCTCAGTCGTGAACGCCTTCCGGACATCCTGCAGGAGAGGAATTTTGGGTCTGCCGACTGCAATCCCCTCCATGGCACGAACCCGGAAGAGCTCCGGCCTAAGGAGCGTAACGTCCGAGTTCTCCGAACCGGCTCCGTGGTCCGGACGGCGGGAGAGCGCATCCGGACGTCCCATAAGGCGTCCAGGCTGATGGAACAGGGCGAAGTCGAACCGAGACAGGTACAGGGACCACCTGGCCTGCCACCGGTTCAGCTTCTGCGACTTCTGGAAGTACTCCAAGTTCTTGTGGTCCGTCCAGATCTCGACTGGGTGCTGCGCGCCTTCGAGGAAGTGCCACCACTCCTCTAGGGCTCGGACGATTGCAAGCATCTCTTTGTCGTGGATCACGTAGTTTCGTTGGACGTCATTCAAGCTCTTGGAGTAGAAGGCAACAGGGCGTCACTTCCCGTCAGTCCCCTGCTGAGACAGAACCGCTCCGGTCGCCCGGTCGGAGCTGTCCGCCTCAAGCTGGTATGGCCGGGACTCATCCGGAAGGACCAAGATGGGCTCCACAGTCACCGCGTCCTTGAGGGCTTGGAACGCAGCGGCCAAGGCAGGGGTCCAGGTCCAGGCCACACCCTTCTTCGTCAGGTCGAAAAGCGACCGGGCGATGTCCGAGAACACCCGGATAAACCTCCAGTAGAAGTCCGTGAAGCCGAGGAACTGCTGCATGTCCTTCTTGTTCTCGAGCTCGGGCCACGAGGCAATGCCGGCGATCTTCACGGGGTCCATCTCGACGTGGTTGTGCAAGATGATGACGCCGAGGTACTCAATTGTCGACTTCTCGAACTCGCACTTCTCTGGTCGGAGGAAAAGGCGGTGCTCGCAAAGCCGCCGGAGCACCTCCCGGATGATTTTGCGGTGACGGGCGAGGTCAGAATGCGCGATGAGGATGTCGTCTAGGTAGACCATAACGTCTCCGGAAAGGATGAGGTCCTGGAAAATGTCATTCATCATTGTCTGGAACGTAGCCAGGGAGTTGGTAAGGCCAAAGTACATCACCAGTGGCTCAAAGAGCCCCTGGTTCGTATGGAACACGGCCTTCCATTCGTTGCCTTCCCGGATCCGGACATTGTTGAAACCCCACCGGACGTCGAGTTTTGTGAAGAACCAGGCTCCCTTCAAACGGTTAATAAGATTGTTGATCAGAGGGAGCGGGTACTGGTTTTTCACGGTCATCGTGTTGAGTGCCCGGTAGTCCTGGACGAACCGGAGGGCCCCATCCTTCTTCTTAATGAAGAAGACCGGGGACGCCATCGGCCTTGGACGGACGGATGCAGCCAGTGCTCAACCCTTCCGCAATGAAGGCATTGAGCTCCTTCTGTTTGAGTGGGGAGATCGGGTAGACCTTGCAGTTGGCCGGCTTCGCATCCGGGACGAGTTCAATGGCATGGTCCCATGCTCGCTTCTCCGGAAAGGAGTTGAAGGACTCCTTGTTGAAGACGTCCGAGAAGTCCGCAGCCCAGGGCAGAACATCGGTTCCGGCGGGCGCAGAGTTCCGGGAGTAGGCCTCCACGAGGCACTGCGAGACGGTGCTGTCAGTGCGAATCTCTTCGACAGGGGCAAACACAGTGTACAAAATGCGATCACCCTCTTCGAGGTCGTCCTCTCCGTCATCATTGTCCTCTGAGTCTGGACACAGCTCCGGCAAGTTGCTGTCATCGGCCGGGTTGTACCCATCATCTCCATGCCACTCCTTGGAGTCGATGGCACAGATAGATGGAGTCAGACCTTCACGCAGCTGCCGGAGGATCGAGGTGGCGAGTTTTTCGTTCCTCCGAACAGCCCGCAACTCGTCCTGGCAGGTGCAGCATCCGGTCGGGCAACGTGTCATTTGAACCTCCTTGGTCTCCTAATCAATCTCTGGATTGTGTTTCTGGAGCCAGGAGTAACCGAGGATGACGTGCTGCTTCCCGAGTCGGGTTACGGCGAGCTGGATACGCTCGGAGTGCCCCTTGTAATCGACCACCATATCGACTACACCGGTGATGCCGTCTGCTTGGTTCGGGCTGCCGTCCACGTTGAGAACTGGGATAGGCTGTGAGAGAGGCCGGACCGGAAGGTTACGAGAGATGACGTACTCCGAGTCAATGAAGTCTCTGGTCGCTCCGCAATCGACCAGAGCCTTCACCGACATCCGGGCGGCAGTCTCTACAGACTGCAGATCCAACGGGATGTGCAAGAAGTTTCGGCCTTCGACAGAGTCGATGACGTACTGCCGGGGAAGTCGCCGTTCCCACTTCGGGCAATGAACGCGCCGAAGTGAGCCTGTCCTCGTTCCCGGCTCGGGGACAGGGGCCTCCGTTACTGCCCTCGTTCCCGGCTCGGGGGCAGTGCGGGTCTCCGTCTCTAGGACGGAAGGAAGAGTCTCCATCACTCGAATGAAAACTGGGATGGGGGGTGCGCCTCTCGCTGCTACCTCTGAATCAAATGAATTGTCACTATCTGAATACAGGAGGGCATAGCGATTTGGGGACGTGACCGAGGGCGCACCACTCACTCGGCCGAATGGGGAAAACCTGCTAGGTCCGTCTCTTCTCTGTCCTTCGACTCGGCCGGAAGCGAGGCGGAGGTGGAAAGACGGGCGAACAGCTCGTCGAGGAGGTCATCTCCGAGTTGACGAACGACCTCGTCGAGAACATCTGTATGCCGAACGTCGGAGGTGACGGGGCATTCACGGGCGAGGTGTCCGGCGGCGCCGCACTGGAAGCAGGTGCGTGGGAATGCGCGCGTCTGGGCCCGGTCAACGTCCATTAAAACAATCGCCGGAAGGACAGGCGCCGGGGGTGGAGCGAATGAGACCGGAGTGCACGCGGAAGCGGAAACCGGAGCTGGAGCCGGAAACACGCCCGCAGTGCGCGGCCGTGGGAAAGCAGCCGGAAGCCGCGCTGGAGGATTTCCGGTCGGAGCGCGGGCAAAGGCCTCGTATTGGCAGAAAGTGCGTGCACGCCAGCCGTCGTAGTCGGTGAGGTCGGGGGCTGTTCCAGATGTAGTAATTGTGACATTGATCTTCGGATCGAGGCCGGAGCGGTACTTGGTGACCTGGACCAGGGCGTCCGAGTAACCAGCCATCACGGCCAGTTCCTCAAAGTCGTCCGTGTACCGGTAGATGTCGCGGGGGCC
Source organism: Mycena albidolilacea (assembly GCA_029282495.1). NCBI lineage: Eukaryota > Fungi > Basidiomycota > Agaricomycetes > Agaricales > Mycenaceae > Mycena > Mycena albidolilacea. The sequence goes on along the minus strand of JARIHO010000053.1, from coordinate 536,919 downwards.
CTGGAAGTACGAGCGGGACTCGAGCTTGGTGAGGGCTTGGTTCTGCTTGTTCTCCTCTACAAACCGGAGGCGGAACTCGGCCTTGAACTTGGTCCAGGTGGGGAGCGGAAATGGGTCAGCTGATGCCTGTCGTTCCGCCCATCGAGCAGCCGCGCCCTTCGACATAAAGGACATGGCGAACCGGACAAGTTTTTCCTGCGAGACGAACCCATCCGCCATGAAAGCTTCCGGGACCAGCCGGTAATAAGTGAGGACGGAGTAGAGGAATGTCTGTCCTTGTGTCCGATCACCGTCAAAAACGGCTGGAGGGTTCGGTCGGAGGACCGTTTTTGGAGCTGGGTGGGGGGCCGAGAAATCTGGACCCGATGCCGGAGCCGGAACGGCAGGGGCGGGGGCAGGCTGTAGGACGTGCCGAATAGTCTTACCCACAAATATTTGTAGTCCGGGAGACTGTCGAGTGAGCGCCTAGCGAGCGCAAGTCCGAATGGTGTGAATACTTCAGTAGAGATCCACCTATGCCCAGGAAGGTCCCAAGCAGTGGATCTCTGCACTCGATAGGAAGGTCCTCTCGAGGCTGAAGTTGATTCCGCTGTTCGAGCAATAAGCTATAGACGATCGCGTACCTTAACCAGTGATCACCTCCGAGCGCTGGACCGTTAAGAGGGTTACTAGAGCTTACAGATGTAGCACAAGTATGAAGTAGTAGAAAGTGTTTATTCAGGCCGTGACCCGGTGTTATATACGACATCCTTGTGACTACGTAACTGTGTGACATATGACAAGCGCGCCTCTTTGAGCGCTCGTGTTCGTAACTCGTGAATACAGGAAAGAACTAAGGACTAAAAGAAAAAGAAAATGGTGGTGGTACAACTACTGGTTGCGCGATAGTTAGTTGTGTTACAGTATATGTGGGAGCCGTTACACAGGCGGTGGATTTTGGCTGCTCAGCAATAGTTGGCTGAGCGTGTTTTGGATGCTCTCGAGGGAGTTTTCGACAGCAGTGAGCCGGTCCATGGCTCCGGAAGCTGGATGCGGAGTGTGAACACTCGGGATCTCGGGCTGCGCGGAGGCAGGGGCAGGCAGTTGGTCCATCGGTACAGAGGAGGGGTCGAGATTCGAAGTGGGGGAGGATGGAGCACTGGAGTAGTGGTCCGAATCCGTACCTGCACCAAACTTCCCAATCTTGACCGGTTGATCCCTTGGATCCTTTCTTCTGCTGTAAGGGCAACCTTAAGCTCGGCGCAAAGCGCAGAAACTAGCGGGGGAATCCGAAGTATAAATATATGTACTATAATACAGGAGCGGGAATACTACGCACCTAGCGGGGGAATCCGAAGAGAAGAAAGGATGAGGATTCCCACGCTAGGTGAAACCTTATATACAAATAGGTAACTACCCAGTAGCACGTGTCCGGAGGTATCTACAATGATCACGGGCCTGGTCGTATAGCACGTGCCAACAAGAGCGGGCGAGTGGAAGGTCGGGGGCATTAGCCGGAGGGATAGCCGGAGCAATAGCCGGAGCAGAGGCCAGAGTGGAGGCCGGAGCGGAAGCCAGAGAAATCGCCGGAGGAATAGCCGGAATGGCGGGAGGAGTGGGGGTTCCCCTGACAATATTTGAGATGTAGGCGACTGCCAGATTTGTGCAATGCAGCCATCTGCCTGGACTTCATGCCGCTGGATAGGCCTGGCCCGGACCAAAAGGCCAGCTTCCAGCCTGCAGCACCGAATGGTACGAGGGTGACAACCAAGAGACTTGGTGATGCCTATGGGTCCTCAAAGCTTCAAAGTGTAAGGGCAACCTTAAGCTCGGCACGGGGCGCAGAAACTAGTGGGGGAATCCGAAGTATAAATATATGTACTAGAATACAGGAGTGGAAATACTACGCACCTAGCAGGGGAATCCGAAGAGAAGAAAGGATGGGGATTCCCATGCTAGGTGAAACCTTGTATACTAATTAGTAACTACTCAGTAGCACGTGTCCGGAGGTATCTACAGTGATCCTGAGCCTGATCACATAGCACGTGTCAGCAAGAGTGGACAGATGTCCCGGATGGTTGGACAGATGAATGGACGGGCACAGGAGTATCTGGAGCGGTGGCTGGGAAACCGTCCGGGGCATCGGATGGAAAAGTGTCTGGAGTGGATCTGGCTGGAAGGGCAAAAGCAGCCAGAGAAGCAGCCGGAAAGCGGCTGGAGCAGGGGTTCCCCTGACACAAAGCACTGTCTAGGAATTGTGGTCAAATGTTCAGCCGGTGGGGACCAGTCTGTTTACTATTGGGCTTCTTCTCCATAACCTTCAGCTTGAAGAAATTCAACCAATATCCCATCTATTTGACCCCCTTGTAGATTGAATGGAAATCCGAAGAGCTTCTGTACAAAATTTCCACGGAAAACTTGACCTGTTTGTATATGGTTCATAGGAATGAATAAACACCACTACAGGTTGTTGTAAGGGCAACCTTAAGCTCAGTGCGGGGCACAGAAACTAGCGAGGGAATCTGAAGTATAAATATAGGTACTAAGTACAGGAGTGGAAATACTACACACCTAGCAGGGGAATCTGAAGAGAAGAAAGGATGAGGATTCTCACACTAAGCGAAACCTTATATACTAGTAGGTACTACCCAGTAGCACGTGTCTGTAGGTATCTACAATGATCCCAGGCCTGATCACATAACACATGCCAGTGTGTTACACTCATGCACTTTCCGATCCTTTCCGGTCGTTTCCGGCCAATTCCGGTTACGGCCTTTATGGTTGTTCCGTTCCAACCATCTTCCTGTTGCGTCCGGCTAGTTCCGTTGATGCACAACCTTTGGGGTTTCCGCAATGAAGGTCTTCTGAGTGTTCCCCAAATCAACATATGACTTATGCCACCATGCTTCCCTCTTATTGTTCTTATTGTCTTTCACTGTACTTATTGTCTTTTACTTACTTCTTTCCGCATTAGACTTATCTCCGTATTTAGTATAAATATGTATTATGTTCTACTGTATCTTTAGTTGAAAATTAACGTGCTTTGCCTCCGCATCGCTCCGTGGTCCGATTCCATCTTTCCGTCTCCGAGCCAACTTAGTTGGTGTACCCGCTCACCTTTGTGGTATCACTTCCGGCCATATCCGACTTTCCGGCTTTCCGTCTTCCGGCCTTCCGTCCTTTTCCAACACGGATATAACACAGTGTGAGCAGACAGATGTTCTGTCCCCCAGACCAGACAGAAGCTCCAGACAGACAGACAAAGCTCCAGACAGAAGGGCAGGCAGATATATGAGCAAAGTCCCAGACAGAAAGACAGACAAAAGGACAGACAAAGCGGCTGGAGCAGATAAAGGAACAGGTGAAGCGGCTGGATCAGGGGCTCCCCTGACAGTTGTGGGTTACATTGCCAACTCTGGTTGAGCTGCAATAGGTTTGCCAAAGTCAAAAAATATTGAAATTGTGTGGTTCCTTGGGCAGAATCACTTAAACTGTTACGACCATGCACTTTCCAATCCGTTCCAGTCTTTCCGGCCATTCCGGTTTCGGCCGTTACATCCTATCCAATCCTGATGCGTCTGGCTAGTTCCGTTGATGCACAACCTTTGGGGTTTTTGCAATGAAGGTATTCCCCAAAATCTATCACATGACCTATGCACTATGCTTCTCTCTTAGAGTTACTCCGGCAGCAAATTTCAAGCTGAGCTGGAGCTCAGAAATAAATTTGATGCCTTACAAGATGTGCTGTAATATGTTCTCATGTCACAATTATCTTCTGTTTCTCTGGATTGCGCCGTGTCCCCACCACCCGTTTGGTCTCACAGTGCCCCCCAAAGATGCCACAAACTGGACCATCAACCAGGAATTGGGACAGAAACTTCAAGCAAAGGCTCCAAGCCGAGTCAAAAAAACATTGACAGAGAAACAAGTCTTTCAAACATTCTTGATGCCCTCAATGCAAGTGGGGGACCAGAGGGCATAAAATCTGCATCTCAAGCTTTCTGAACCTCGATGTGATCACTGAGAGGATCAGTCTTGCCGGACTGCTGACCATTTTTCATAGGCCCATTCCTCCTATTCGGCAGTTCGGGACCCATTCGGCACTTATAATTAACACTGTATTTATCATAGCATTCAATTTCAATTGCTTTCAACTCTATTTTGCAGTGGCTTGTGACCACTTTTGTGATGGCCATATAGACAGAAGAGAGCAGAAAGCAAGATTATTATTGATATCAGTTGATAGGGGCTTATTACAGCACATCTCGTAAGGCATCGAATTTATCTCCGAGCTCCAGCTCAGCTTGAAATTTGCTGCTGGAGTGACTCTTATTGTTCTTATTGTACTTATTGTCTTTTATATACTTCTTTTTGCATTAGACTTATCTCCGTATTTAGTATAAATACGTGTTATGTTCTACTGTATCTTTAGTTGAAAATTAATGTGCTTTGCCTCTGCATAGCTCCGTGGTCTGACTTCTGTCCTTCTGTCCTCGAGTCAAGTTAGTTGGTGTACCTGCTCACCTACATGGTATCACTTACGGCCATATCCGACTTCCGGCTTTATGTCTTCTGGCCTTCCGTCCTTCCGTCCTCTTCCGACACGGATATAACATAAACTCAATGGACACAAGTGCCACAAAGGCACTCATGAGCTCGAAACCGGCTAGGAAATGTTTTTGATGGTTGCAAACAAAATGGCTTGCACAAGCCATTCTGCCTGATGCGATCAAAATGGGTGTGGGCATGGCTTGTATCACAGATCCGTCCATTGAGATGATGAGAGGTCCCCAACCACTCCATTTATGTTGCCTTGAAGCTTCAATAAAACTCAACACCAAATTTGAAAGTGCCAGATGTGAGTAGACAAAGGTTGAATGGATGTGTGCAAGCCCATTTTGGTCCTATCAAGCAGAATGGCCATTCTGCTTGATGGCATCAAACTGGGTGTGGGTGTGGCTTGTGACGCACAAAACACAGCGGTGACAGCTCACAAAGTGGGAGAATGATCAAAATCCAGTTCTAGCAGAATAGAATGATTAGGAAATCATTTAGGTGCAAGCAAAGTGGTTATCCATCTTTGGAATACCCTCAATGTAGATAGAGGAAATTTTCACAGGTTCAGTTCATTTCTGAACGTGTTTGACCTCCGGACAGTTCAAGTTCAGTGTTCAGGAAACACATCACTCGAACCCAAGTGCAGGTTCGGTGTTTGGTGAAAATTGTCCTAAACTGGAACTTTGAATACCAACTTAAAGGGCAGTTGTCAGGTGCCTGACTGATGGCCCTGGAGCGTTGAAAGCAATGTTCAGGGCAAGACTCCCCTGATCTAGATTATTGCCCACCTATCTTTCGCCAGAATAATCCTTTCATTTTCCCTGACTGCACCTGGTCAGGTTGAGGTGGGAAGGAGATCAATCCCCAGACAGATGGGGAGAAACCACCAACAGAGTCAAGGCTTCGATGCAGGAGACAAGAAAGAAGAATATTAGGGTGACCTGACCTAACCCTAAACATAATCATTGAATGCAAAGCCCGAGAGAAACCAGAATAGTCGAAGCCTGCGCTCACGGCGTGGCAAATGATGGAAGAAGCATACATAGTCAGAGATTAGATGTGAAATGATTATCCAGCACAAATTAGTACTGCCACCTGAAATTGACTGGACAGTCTGGAGATTGAGTCCTGTGAGATTTCGGTGTGATTGGTGTATCAAATACTGTCTTGATATGTAGGGGGACAACGACCCAGGGACCGTGACAAAGGTGTTGCCTTTTTTTCAGGCAACAGAGTGTTGCGCTTGAACGCAACCAGAAATTCAGTGTCCCTCTTTGGCTCAGCTGGGATGGTTTTTCGCCTGTACTCAGCCTCTGACCCAACGGTCTCCCATTTGATTCTCAAACTTTTTTTTTCATGATTTTAAGATTTTTTTCAATGTTACAAATTTTTTGGGCAACCATTTCTACCCTTACCGTGACCGTTGCTCCCCTACATATCGAGACAGTAAGCGAGCTTGAGGTCGACGGTTGAATGTCGTTGATGCCATCAATGTAGGCGCCGACGGCGGCGAGGAGATGTTGCATACACGACGATGATGAAGGGAAGATCTGATAACTCGTGGATATTGAGGAATGGTCGACCTACCTACAGTGTGAATATGCAGTAAGCCAAGCCGCAAGCCACGCCACGCCCGCCCGCCGCAGCCAATTCAAACTCCACTAAGCGGCGCAAACCATTCTGCCAAGCCAGTCGGCTAGCTTTGCATTTTTATTCGTGGACCATCTTAGCGAGGCGTGTCTTTCAAGTCCCGCTGGTTACAGACCCGTACTGAGTCTGCACGCCAGAAATACAATCACATCTATTTTACAAGAAAGGTGCATATGCTGTACACAACCCATTAATTCGTTTGCGAACAGGCCAAAAACCCCTTAGAAGGTGCGGTGACGTCGTTGCCGCTCCACCAACAAATAACTTGCTGTCGAGCAATCATCAACTGGGGCCGGTTGAGCAATGTGGCACCAACCGATAAGTCTTTCCAAATCATCAAACAATTGAGGCTTGATTTCCAGCATCGCGTGTTTCGACATCCGCCAAAAGCCCAGATGGCGCTTGTACGGATGGTAGGTCACAACGGGCAGTTTCCCTACATCGTCGCATCGAACAAGCTGTTCAATAACGAGCGGTGAGCACTCGAAGAAAACGAAATAGTGGCAGGCCCCCACCAGAAAATTCCGATTGTGCGTTTTCCACCGATACTCTACACCGTTTGAATCGACGAATATGCCTCCCCTGATAGGCCCTTGTCAGTTGCAAATTCGCAGGGCCGGACGTCTACCCACGGCTTTTCTGGCGCTAATTTCAAGATCGCCTCGCTCGAGACCCACTCCCCCAAGGTCGAGTCCTCAGCTTTCTTCTCTGTTGTCTCGTCCTTCCTATCCCCGCTCATAAACCGAATCTTCGCTTCCCTCCCTTTCTTGTTGTCGATCTCACAAACGGTGGTCAGCTTTCTCGAGGAGGGATCCAGCTCTGGTTGACATTTCGTTAGGTTTTGGTTCGCCGTCAAGCTGAGAAATTAAAAGAACAGCGCACTGTTGATCTTTGTGATATGCGGGTGCCAAAACCGGGTCACAATCTCGTAGTACGGGTCGTCGTCCGCTGTGGCGAGAGTTGTGTTGCGCACGCTGTTCGTGGCGAACTCCATTTTCATCACCTTGGCGGGGGTTTCGTCCATGGTAGGCCGTGGAGAGAACGGTGAGTACTACTCCTGCTGTCTTTATCATTCTTCTGCCTCGCCGGTACCGGTCTTCGATGCCACAGTTCAACGAGAAACCGGCTAGTGGGAAGGTTTCCGGAAGCATACCGGCCCTCGATCGGCTATCGCAGAACGATTGTCCCGACATCCCGACATGTTCGCCGACGGCGATGTACGTGGTTAATATTCTGAGCTCAATTATTGCAACGCCATCGCATTGCTTAGACATTCAGCACTGTTGACGCTCAGAATCTCCTCCAGTCTTCCTCAACTTCAGTCCTTCTCAACTTCCCACCATAAACATCTGCGTCACTCGGTTATATGGGTTCCCGCCAGACGGTGTTAGAAACTGGATCCGCGGTTCCCAGACATCCGGGTCCAGGTATCGTCAGAAATACTTATGTGTGTTTGGCTCTTCAAGTTACCGAAGACCAGGTACCCAGTGGGTTTTACTCATGCTCGATTTAACAGGGCGAACATGTGGTTCAACTTGTTCCTGAATGTACCGGAATTTCCCGCGGTTCCTGGGCCCAGGACTGTCAGGACATGAGAACGGCGAATCGAATCACGTCTCTAGACAAATGATGGACGGGAGCGTTAGAGATGACGGGCATCCAAATATTAATTCTGGTAAGTTTATAGCCGTCACCTTGTTGTCCTCCAAAGAAGCCCATTGCGCTCCAACTTTTCCACTCCGCAACCCATCAGTTTTATTGTAGGTGGCGATGAAGTGGGCTTTGTTCGGCGACATAGAACGCGGTGATTCTCTTCAATTTGACCTCAGACCGCAGAACTAGACAGTGTGTTTCCCCACGGTTTTAGCGGCGAACGGTTCTCATACAAGCTCCGAGTCGTGGCCTTCAAAGGCCGCTGATACCGCTCTGCGTACAGGCTCCCGTGGTTGCCTCTTGAGGGCCAACGGACAGTCAAATTGCAGTGATGATCGCATAACAAGGTAGGATTGGAGAACAACTAGTTTAAGAGACGCCGATCAGGACTCAGGCGCATCGGGCGCCGCCTTCAATACACCGCCTTTCGCGCTGACGCCGAATTACCCGTCATTTGACGCCGCCAAAAAAAACGCAGCAACTTTACTTGAAATTCACGGATCACTCCTCGGCGCTATAAAGCCCTCCGCCGGGCCACGGCATTTGGTACCCACCATGTCTCGTCTTCCCGTTTTCAATTTTCTTCTCCTCTTTTGTTCTCTTCTGTTCGTGTCCGGTACACAGGCGCGGGTTATCATCGTCACTGAACATGACCACAACCACGACGATGACGACGACGAGCCCACCCCGGACGAGCTCAAACGCCGGCACATACTCCGGATTGTCGTGGCCTCAGTCGTGGTTCCATCGTCCATTTTGCAGCCGTTTGCGTTGCGATTGACGATGTTTCGACCTCCTCAGCTGGTGTTTCGCTCTTCGCTCACCTCATTTACGCGCAGCGTAAAAAAAGAGCCCAGCGCGCCCTCGTCGAGGCTGGGGCGGGTGGAGGTTACCCTTTCGGTGGGGCTTTCTTCTACTCCCGGAACTTTATTGAATCTCGCTCACGACTCGGTTCATAGCTGCTCCTCCCCCCATCAGGTCCCCCACCGCCGATGGCGGCTGGATATGGGCCGGTTGTAAGTTTGGCTTAAGTCGTTCTATCTTAGTTTTGTTTTGTTGATCTTGTTCGACCACAGTCCCAAGCGATGCCCGGATACGAAGCCAAACAGGGAGGTAGCCATTTTATCTGGCGTGAAATGTGTTTCTCTTGCGCACTGCCTTTCTTTCCAGCAATATGGGTATCAGCAACCGCCCCCGACGCACTAGTACCGGAAATCCTTCAGCTGTCTTCAGTCGCTCCCTTAAATCGGTTCCAGACTTATTTCTTTATTATTCAATGGAAAGAATATGGATCATGGGTCCAAGCAACTTCCTGGATTGACGAGGCTCGCGTTATAAGAATGTGGTCCTGTGGATCATGGACCCAGCAATTTCCTGGATTGGGGATGAGACTCGTACTGTTCAATTCGAGCGCAATACCCAAGTGTAGTGGGGCGAAAGCGTAGCAGTTCAACATTCAGTTCATTAAGGAAACCAGGAACACAACACGCCAGAGGCTTTTCAGTTCGCCCCTCAAGCGCTTGAGCAGCTCCAGCCTCCGAGACTAGAAGACCAATTATAGACAAAACCGGGCATTATTGGATGTCACCCATTGGAGTCTGGCAAATGATATGTCGATTGATCTTCGATGCACGGAATCAAGTTGGTTTCAGTCAAATTTACCGTTTAATTTGGTCGGCCTTTGTGAAGACTGTGCACTCACGAAGAACTGCTGCATTGCCGAGGGTTGCCGCCATCAAGCCGCTCGTCTGATTTCAAGAAATCCCGACTTTACCCGATCCACCCGCACTTTGTGTCCTTTCTATACTTTCGACCCGCTCACCTGCCTTTCCCGGGTTTCTCGCTTGGCCTGCTCCGGCCAGGTGCCATTGGCGTTGGAGAGCCAATTTGAAGATGACCGAAGGTCCTCCCTTGGTCTTTTTTTGGGTCTTTTCTGAATCTCTTCCTTCAGTGACTCGCCTTTAAATACAATTGATGTTCTTCGTCGTTCCACGGAACTCGCCCTGAGGCGCGTTCTCATTTCTCTTAAACCTGAATCCAATCAGATGTGAAATGCAAACCACAGGTCCGCATTTGCGGATAGCAAGCGACCTCTGTTGCGCACTGCGGAGGTGACTCGTCTTGGGCTCGTTATACTTGTTATACTTGGCTCGTTATCTGCCAAGAGGATATCTTTGACCGGCAGAAGCCTGCCGTGTCCCTCGAGGTCTGCCGCGCCTTCCTCCCCGATAATCTTCCAGTCATACCTCCAATGTACCACATGCTCAACCGTCCGACATCACTTCTTCGGCGAGAACATCATATTGCAGAGCGATTGTGCCAGATCGCGCCCGGTATAAAGTCATGACCACCAGCGTGCTTTTTGGCGACTTCTCAGAGGGTGGACTGATGCCCGCCAAAAGCCGATCCAGGTAACACTGGGAGAGCTGACAGAGGAGTTCAAAATGCGAATGAATGAACCAGAGCAGCCACCCGCGTCATTCAATCAGGAGCAGCTGCGAATTAACGCACAATTATTTGAAGCCATGCCAAGAATGAATGAGGATGTTTCTCCCGGAAAAAGTTTCTCACGGAAACTAACTCAGGAGGATATAGAGTGGGGAAAGCGCCACATTCTGAAGCACCTCTCAACAGCATCGGGAATTGATGACTTTTCGTATGGCGATATCATGGAGATCCCGAACGACAAGCTTCAGGGTCTGCTACAAGCTGTGATCGACAAAAAGATATTCCCCTCAAAATGGTTGGCGGCACTGGTGGCGGGAATTCTCAAAGGGAGGAAGGACCCAACGAAGTCTGCCAGCTACCGATTAGTTGTACTGGAGTGCTGTCTCCTGAAATTCTTGACACTACTCATTGATCGGCGTGTTAAGGAGTACGCCGCAGAGGCGAACCTGATCCCGGAAACCCAAAATGGATTCAGAGCTACATACCGCACTAATAACAACCCCTTGCTGTTGCGCATGATGTCTGATCGTGCCGCTGCAGAGGGGAAGATTATGTACGTTGCGGTGGTTGACCTCAAGAATGCATTTCCAGCAGTGAACCGTAATGTCCTATTTCTGACACTGAACTCCATGGGGGTTGCAGGGAACTTGATTGACTTGATCATGCTGCTGTACGACAAGTTAGAGTACATGGTCCGGGTCAACAACGAACTCTCTGAGAGCTTCTTCTCGTTCCTAGGAGTATTAACTGGGGACTCTGGCTCACCTGAATTCTGGAATCTGCTTCTCGCAAGCTTCAAATTGTACCCTTTACCTGGAGACGTTACTCTGAACCGAAAGGCTGTCCCCAAATTAGAGCATGCTGATGACCTGATAATCATGTCCAACTCTGGCCATGGATTCCAGGCCAAGTTAAATGGGACCGGCACTCACATGGGAAATATTGGTTGTGAGATTCAAACAACCAAATGCCTCTGGGGTTCAGTGGGGATTAAACCAAGCACTACACAGGAGTTCTACCTTGATGGGAAGGTCTTGAAGGAGGTGGCAATGTTTCAGTATGTGGGTATCTGGCACGATCTCAATGCAAAGGACATGTATGCAGAGCATCACCGCGTGTACCTGGGAAAAGCTGAGCAGATGGCCAACACCTGTATAGCTGTAAACCGCATGGTTGGCGGGCTGTCAGTCTAGGATGCTCGGACCCTTTATATGGCTCGTGTTGATCCATACCTCATATCGGCTGCAGATATATGTCCAGACATTGTCAAAACCCGGAGGACTGAGCGGGAAGCAGTTCAGCATCATTATCTGCGACGCATGTTGGGACTTACCGAACGGAGTGTGACTGCAGTGTTATTCTCAGAAACTGGATTGGAGCCTATCTCGTATCGCCGAGCCATCTTACTGCTGAAGAATCTCAGACATTTGGCCGACCTAAGCGAGGACCGTCTGGTTAAAAACGGGCTACTTGACTCCCTGGAATTGGCACGAGAGTCCAAAATGTCGTGGGTGAATGACATCGTCATAGTGTTGTCACAGCTCCCAATTCCAGTTTATTGGGATGTGAAGGAGCACTCTGCAATTCTTCCAAAGACAATAGATGGGTTGTTGGAAGGTGTGAAACACTCAATGGAATCAATGATATACGCGGAGCTGACCGCATATTCACGAACCCGTGACCTGCTGCCTGATCGGTTGGTAATGGTTGAGGGCAAATGGACACACAAAGTAATGGCATTCAGGTCGTATCTGCGCGTTCGGAACCGCAAGCACAGGATTGCATTGACACATGCTATACTATCTGGTCATGCACTGGCAATGGAGCGTATGCGGTGGGCGGAACGGTATAAGGATCCAGTGCCAAAAAAGTGGCGCCTCTGCCGATTCTGCAAAGATTATCTTGAGGATGCAATTCACGCGATGTTTGTCTGCAAGCATGTCCCAGTTGTTGCAATCAGATCTGTGTTTTTCCAGAAATTGTTTGCTGAACACCCAGAGCTACGGGGACTCTATGATGATCCCGGCTTACTCTTCAAGGATCTTTTGGTCAAGGAAGATATTGTCGGACTCCTGGGAAAATTGGCGTATGAGAGTTTCGAAATTTTCTACAGTGAGCCGATGCTGGTCATCAACCCAGCAATATACACCCCCCCATAAGCGTGGAAAAGAGCTTTGGGCCAGCCATTTCACTGCTCTTTTTCTTCTTCTCTTTTTCTTACTTTATTTCTTCTTTTTTTTGTTACTACTTTGCATGCGTGCCCAAAGGGACTGTTGAATCGACAGTTGCCGAGACGATCCTGGTTGCCGGGGAGTTCAAACTTGATTCCAAGGGATTGGAACTGGTTCCCCATGAGGTTAATAACCGGCAGCCTGCCTGCTTTTGTCCGAGCCAGGCCGGGGATATTATTGGTAGCTTAGGTTTTCCGCCCCCCTTTGGTAGTGCGTGTGTTCTACGTATTGATACGTAACTCTTAGCCTACAAAAAGTTACGATGTCATATGTAGTAAACTGACTGTTCCAGTTGTGGGACCGCGTCAGTATAATACACCTCCTCCTCCTCCTCCAGCCTTCGTTCTCCATCGTTCAATGGCCCTAACTCAGCTGCTGGTCGCTTTGGTTGCCTTCGCCATAGGCGTCCACTCTGCGCCTCCTCCCGCAGGATGGTCTCTGCACCGCCGTGCCGACCCCGACGCGCTTATTCCGCTCAAGTTCAGTCTCGCACAGTCGAACTTGGACAAACTCGAGACTTTCCTTCTCGACATCGCGGACCCCCGTTCGCCCAACTACGGGCAGCACTGGTCGCCTGCGCGGGTCAAGGAGACCTTCCGGCCATCCCAGGAAACCATTGAAACCGTGCGGGGATGGCTCACCCAAGATGCAGGTATCCACGCCGACAAAATCCGGCTCACCCCGAGCGGGGACATCCTCCAGCTCGATGTGACCATCGCAGAGGCTGAGAGCCTCCTCCGGGCAGAGTACTACGTCTACAGTGACGACGAAGATGGGAGTGTGCGCGTAGGATGCCATGACGGATACACGCTCCCCGACCATGTCTCGAAGCACGTCGACCTCGTCTGGCCGACCGTGCACTTTGGTGGACCGCGCTCAATCTCGCGCAGAAGCGAATCGGTTCCTCCGTCGTCTAGGTTTGGGCGAGAGTCTGGAGCATCGACCATCCCCATCGAAAACGTGCGCTTCCAGTTCTCTCGTTTCGTCACTTCCCTGACTCGAAGCTGCTGTAGCTTGCAGCTCTCGCTGAATCAGGCTGCGACACATCTGTGACTTTGGACTGCCTTCGCGAACTCTACAACTTCGACTTCACACCTGTTTCAGGCGACGTGAACACTATCGGCGTGGGCAAGTAGTCGTATCGTTATTATCTGAATGCCTGGCTGATCGAATCTCTGCTACTCAGCCGAGTTTGGCGCGAATGTCTACAGACCATCGGACCTCAATCTCTTCTTCAATTCTTTCAGGACGGACCAAGTCGGACACACCCCAACGCTCATCAGTGTAGAAGGAGGTTCGCAACCATACGTTACATCTCCAACTTCTTAAACGCTTATGCACCGCGTAGGCGATCCTACTGTCTCGGGAAGTGTGGGCGAATCATCTCTGGACATCGAGTTAATCATGGGTCTCTTGGGACCTGGCCAGAATCTGTCTCTGTATCAAGTTGCACAGCCCAAAGCTTCGCTGGACCCAAGTGAGATCTCGTCCTCCTTGAATTCGATTTCCGGGGAGCTGACGTGCACTCTGTACAGCTGATGAATTACTTGCGGCACTCGATGGCTCGTATTGCTCGGTTTCCCCTGTCGGCAACGAAGGTCTGCTGAGAGACCATTACGCTTAGGATATTCCTGACGAATTTAATATCTGCAGGCATTACCGACTGCGGCAACAAACCGGCCACGAACGTCATTTCAATCTCCTACCACTTCAACCCTGATCTCAACGACCCATCTATCTCACCCGTCGTCCAACGGCAGTGCGCCGAGATTGGCAAGGTATGAAGTTCATGGTTGCTCTACAATTATCCTTATCTACGTTACAGCTAACTCTCACCGGAATCACGATCATCGCATCTTCGGGCGACGGAGGCGTCGCATACTCTCAGTCCCATGAATGCTTACTGCCCAGCGGCGTGCTCTCAGCCGGTAACCCGAACGGAAGCTTCGTCGGTCAACTTCCTGCGTCGTGGTATGTTTTCATCCTTGTTTCGGATATTCCGCCCTCATCACGATCCCCTCGCTTTTCCAATTTCCACTCTTTATTGCATACCACAATGTCGCCCCACACAGTCCTTTCATAACCGCTGTCGGCTCGACGTCAGTTTCTCCTGGGGCTAGCGTATGTCCTCACCAATGCCTCGTGGAGCGCATTCTGACGAACATGCGCCCCGGATTATAGACCGACCAAGTTGAGGAGTCAACGACCGACTTCCCGTCTGGAGGAGGCTTTTCGAACAACTTCCCTCGGCCTGCGTGGCAGGACTCAGCCGTTCAAAATTACTTGGATAATTTTGTACCCGACTACGCTGCCTCGGTTTTCAACAGGTCTGGACGGGCGTACCCCGACGTTTCGGCCAACGGGTAAGCCGTGTTCCCTCGGTTTGGGGGTTAAAGAATCTCACGGGCGCTACTAGGTGGCCGCTTGTAATTGCGGAAGGCGGTGGATTCGTCCACTCGGGCGGCACATCCGCCTCCGCACCCATCTTTGCAGCCGTCATCGCTGCAGTCAACGACGCGCGCATCGCTGCAGGGAAGAGCACCGTCGGATTCATCAATCCCGCCGTAAGCATCCTTTCATTCCTATGAGCTTGGGGGCTGACGGCAAGATGTGGCAGCTCTACTCTGACGCATTCGCGGGCGCGTTCAACGACGTGCAAGTTGGTAGTAATCCTGGGTGCCAAAAGCAGGGCTTCCCCGCTGCGC
This sequence comes from Mycena albidolilacea, assembly GCA_029282495.1. Lineage (NCBI taxonomy): Eukaryota > Fungi > Basidiomycota > Agaricomycetes > Agaricales > Mycenaceae > Mycena > Mycena albidolilacea. The sequence continues at coordinate 521,696 of JARIHO010000053.1, read as the reverse complement.
CGGGGTGGGACCCGGTCAGTGGACTGGGAACTCCGAATTTTGCAAAGCTCAGGGACGCGTTCCTGGCGCTGCCGTGAAAAATGGCGCGAGTTACAGCTTTGTCTACGCTCTCTTGTTTATGTATTTCACCATTCTTGGGCATCCAAATCGAACGAATGAATTATACTGATGCACGGTGGCTGGGCTGCGCAGGTTCTAGGTTGATGATGGCTTTGAAAGCGTCCAACTGGTCCTAGTTCCCTCGTATATGAAAAATGGAGGGCGAGGAAAAGAAGCCGGTGTACTGCTGCGCTGACCTGCATTTATTGCTCCGTGTTGACCTGTACAGATCGCGTAAATGCATGGAACTTAGGAAACAGTGTTTCCTAAGTTTCCAAAACAGCTAGCATTGTCTGAACGGTACTTGGCCAATAGACACTTGACGCTTGGAAGGTTACAAACTCGGAGTTGTCAGAGACAGCGCGGGAATATCAGGTAGTGGAAGTGGTTCAAACTTTAGCGCGACCTACATACGTTTGGTTTGCGTCTGGGCAGCCCTACGAACAGATATGTAAAGAGCAACGACTGTCGTGAAATCGGGAAAGGGAAAATAAATATATCAAAATAGATGGGGTGTAAATAGAGAGCGGACGGGCTATCGAACAGGTGTCGCTGTAAGACATTATTTACCCGTGAGTCAGAGACACAAGGCAAACGATTTGGAAGATGCACGTACGATTGGGAAGGGTATTCGTGAGAGTTCGAGTCGTTCTCGTCGTCTGAGGAATTATAATCCCTCTGAACTGGCTCGCTGAATAAGAGCGTTGGGATCGAGGGAAATGCTATACGGTAGGTGGCCTCGGGCACTAATCTTCGGCGGGTGATCTGCACATGCGTCAGCTTGCAGCGTGATTACGAAATGAACGAGGCCAACGATTGAATTCGGTCTGACCCCAAGAAGTGTTCCGGGATCTGCAGATTACAGAGGGCGGGGGTGATGAAGGTGCGAAGATAAGGGGATAGCATTGGATCCTTTGAATGGAGGGAATCCGTCAATGTCAACGATTCCAAGAATGGAAGCGCAATTTTAGGCTCAACCCCGACGAACCCACAAAGCTCGAGTTCGCAGTGCACTAGATTGGATGTCTTCTGCAGGATCGTTATGCATTCGGGCAGCCACATTGTGTTCAAAGTCAGGGAAGTCAATTGCGCCCAAGGTAAAACTACGTTCGCGGCGGCGCGATCGTTCAAGGTGGCTGCGCGCAGCAGAGGCGCCTCGAGTAATAGAACCAGGGGGAATTCCGGGCGATTGTCAAATGCCAAATCTATGCTCTGGAGCAGAGGCGTTGCGGCATCGATGCGGGGGGAATCGAGGTATGCGGAAAGGCGAAGGGTCAAGTATTCCCAGCGCGCGCAATGAGGAAGGACTGTGGCGGGAAATTCTTGCGTGGACCCTTCAAATGGCCTTTGCCATTCATTTATGTGAATGGAGAGCGGGGAGCGACCAGATCGGCTGAGGACAGTTGACACCAGATCGACATTCCAAGAGATTTTTATGGCTCTCCAAAGGGCAGGGGACGCCAGTGCTATTTCCTGCCACCCACGGCAAATGTGAGTGAGAATTATTGGAGAGAGAGTGCCGGTAAGCGGCGGGTGGGGTAGATCGGAAGGAAGTGGATGAAAATCTCGCCGACGATTTCGGTCGGCAGCGTCAGGAGAGGGTACTTGTAGGAGTCGAGAATTTCTTGCACGAGCACTTTGCTGCTTCGCAACACAGAAAGAGAGCGCTCGAGGTCCCGGATTTGTGCATCGAGGTCTGTGATGCGCGCACGATCTACTGCAAGCGCGCTGAGCATGGGGACTGCGGGGATCGAGTCAAGTTAGATGCTGACAGCATTTTTTTCAGTCCCAGTATAAACTGCGGAGTTTTGGTCCAGAGGTGAGTCTGTTACCGCCCACAGCACTGAAAGTAGCAAAGAACGAAGGGTTACGTACCGGTCAGACATCACCAATGTCCGAAACTGGAAAGGCATCGCCACTTTGCCAAGCCCGATCAGGGCGGCCCGATCTCTCTCGAGACGTCTTGCAAGGTCGCGTCCAGGCCTTGAGACTCCTCGCAAACGGGAGCTATGGCTCAACTGCTCTCTCAAGATCTATGAATTGGCCCCTCTCCAAGTTAAATTCGACTTCATCTCTTTCCTGCGACTAACAACATCACCGCCCGCACATATCCCGACGTCACCACCACACCAGGCCTCCCAAACATCCCGTCCGTGCTGCCAACGCCCACAGAGGCCTCATCGCAGGTGTCTCCATCCGAGTCCGCCGCCCACACTGTTCTCGAGGCTTCGCACTCCAGCCACCAGATCCCAATCATCGCGGGCGTCGTCGCCCCCGTGTGCCTCCTCATCCTTGCGGCCGTAGGCGTTATGCTCTGCAAGCGCCGCCGGCGCGCGCGCGACCGGCGCGAGTGGGAGCGCACGCATGAGTCCATCGCCGATGCGGTGCGGCAGGTCGCGAGCCCCATCCCGCGCAGCATAACCCCGTACGCAGGCAGCGGCGCGTGGAACCACCTCGCGTCGGCGAAGAGCAGCGGCGACACTGTCGGGACGGCGGATCCGTTCGCGGATCGGTCCGTCATGCACCAGGACTACTCACAGTCTCAGGCTTTCCCTGTCTTCCGCGCGGTCCATTCACCGACACTCAGAGCTGCGCATTCTCCGGCGATTTCTCAGGCATATTTCCCGCCTGAGGATGCATCGTCTGAATCGCGGCCCGCAAGTACCACGGAGTCGGTACATTTTGCCCCGTACCATGACAGCGGTCGTAGTCATGCTATCTAATATCTTCCGGGGGGGCGTAGCGTTTTGTACAGTTATAGTATACTGTTGGTCAACAGATTTTGCCCCTATGTACAGCTAGGATTGAATTATTTGAAATTCATTACAAAGACTCGAGCACAACCCCTGAAGGTGAAGTCGGATTTGTCACGCGTAGTGTTTCTCCCATCAAAAATTCTCGCCAACTTGCTCGCAACGTCCATCTTGATTCAGAGTTGACGCCCACTTGTATATTCACGACGGTGGGAATGCATCTATCATTCATCCTCGCGACTACTAACGCGACGTGCTTCTTTTCCTGGGGACTGTGATGCTTTTCTCCGAGTTACAGCACTTACTTACCCGACACTGGAAGTGCTGCCAACTGGCTGGAAAAGGCGACTGCACAAAGCCCAGGATTTGGTCTGGGAGATGGCCCATACACGGTGCTGCAATGCCAAGGCTAGGATGGAGGGTCAGAGCTCGGGAACACATCAGCGAAGATTAACCGCCCCTCCAAATCATCTTTTCTCGCACCTAGGGACCCAGGTGCGGGCCAGGATGTCTCGCAGGGGCGTATTTCTGTGGTATATCGGTTACCAACTGTCTCAACACTGGCTAAGATGTGGTTCCGTCCATATCAATAACGCGTCGCTGGCAGATCGTGGTCTCTAGATGGATGGATTGACCGAAGATGTGCGCCGCAGAGACGACGATCTGCGAGGTGATGTGGCACACCTCCTCTGTCTTTACCAGAACCTCCACCACCGTCAGCGCCCTCCCTTCCTTCTGTGTATGCTGCGCGCTTAGGCCCTCTTTCTTTGTTCCATTCTTCCGGTACCCTCGAGGGTCGAATAATATGAGTCAATGTGAACACAGTGTGTCTCTGCCTCCAGCTGTTGAGTCGTGGTGGGTCGCGACGGGGTGTACTGAGTTTCAGTAGGTGCTTTTGCCTGCTTTCTTCCTTTCCACTGACAATTCCGCCTCAGCCAACACCGCCCGACGATCACACTCCCTCCGCCAGTGTACTCGTGGTGGGAGGCCACGGGGAGCGCTCAATTCGCGTGGGTGCATTTGCTTGATTGGTGGTGGACCTGAGCTGACCATGATTTGTTTTGGGTATGTAGAGGCACGGTACTGGAGGAGGTGCCGGGGTTGGTTATTACTGGGTCTCTCGACCCGGTCCCACAGATGACGACAACTGAACAGACTACAGCGCCTACGTCGTCGCCTGGGACGTCGCTGCCGGGGGCGGGCGCAGGTGTCGGAGCGTCCACGCCACAACCGACACAACTCACAACAAGCAAGGCGAAGTCCAGTAGTATTCCGAAGACCTCAAATTCTGAGGTCGGCCTCCATCTTTCTACCACCGTGGGTCTTGATTCTGCGGCGACCACTGCAACCACGGAGATGAGGTCAGGGTCAGGCAGTATTCCGAAGACCTCAAGTGACTTGACACCAAGTTCAACCTCTACGAGCACTCTCCCCCAGGCGAATAGGTAAATTTCGATTTTGACGACGAACGTATATGTACATCTCACAGCTCTTCAAAGAGCCAAAATACCGACTGCCGCAATCGCCGGGGCCGCTGTTTCCTTTGGTTTTGTACTAGTGGGGGTCGTTCTGTTTGTTCTCTGGATTAGACGACGCAGACAGAGACTCCGTCAAAATACACACCCGGAGCAGTATGTCGGCGATCCTATGACCGAGAGGCCGCCAGGAAGACAACGGAAACTTCATATTGCGCCTTTTAGAATTGCGCTCGCCTCGGCGCGGCGCGATCAACGACGGGTTGAAGCAGCTGCAGAGGATGAGGTTGACCCGAATGATTGGAGGGAGGATGGGACGAGCAGAGATGAGGCTTTGGCTGAGCGACTGCGCCAAGTTGAAGTGCAGTTGCAGACTCTGCTGGATATGGGATTGCCGGAGGGGGCACCGCCCAGCTACAGAAGTTAAATCATCGGGATATGGACCGTGTTTTGTAGGTTAGTGTACGATGTCTGTCAAACGGCCTTGATTTCGGTCCGAAAGTGGACATGGTATAGGTGCTGGATGCATAGCACGTCTTCGTCACTCGACGCTCGGTCAGAGTCTCTAGTGTTGCCGCGACTTGGAAATTCAAGTCACGACCCAAGAAGTCGACTCCAAAGAACGTTCGACTCGATTCGACTCGACTTGGTCACATCCAAGTCACTCGAAGTAGACCCAAGTCGACTCGAGTCGATGGAGTCGCTAATTTTTGTAGATGTTCATTTTAAGGCCAGTGGCGATGGAGAGAGGGTTGATTAAGGTCGGGTTCACCTCGGGGTGGTACAGCGGTAAGATATCTGTCTTTGTCAAAATGTATCAGGGCTCCATTTGAGAAACTCTGAAAGTTAGGATTTCTTCTAATTATGTATGGACAGGCACCCACTTTTAAAATTTGTCCGAAATCATGTCCGCTGAGCCCAGAAATTCACCCTTGCCCATTTTTTGAAGTTTTCTTCCCTCTTGACATCACTACAGGTCTGTTCCAAGGTGCATACAAGCCAATTTAACTACCTATGTACAATGGTCGACTCCACCGACTCCAAGTCGGCTCCAAGTCAGTCGACTTCTTTCGACTCCGGAGTCACACCAAGTAACTCGACTCGACTCAAGTTGACTTCATCAAGTGACTTAATCAACTCGGCTTGGGGGGTTGGAGTTGAGAGTCACAGCAACACTAGGTCAGACGTAACAAACAAAGGAATAACAACCGCTATTGCCCTCCCACCGGCGTTGTGGCGGGAAGGCTTCTTCGTGGCACGAGCGGGAGATTATGATAATTTACAGGCAGATTAGTGCGGTTTTCCGGAATCATGTGGGGGCGGACTGCAGTTTTTTGTCTCTGTCCCGCACATATCACTGAACGACATGAGGTTGGACTTGAGGAGCGGCCCGATTTTTAAACCAGCGATCATTAATATTTTTCTTTCCCACGGTTCAATCTCTTCTTAGTGCTCATCAGAGCGGGGAGAACATACGTTACTCGTCATCTCCCTAAGTTGCGACGCCTGAGTTCGGATAAGCAAATTGATTGATTATATGATAGTAATAATGATACATATGTGACCCAGATGCAATCTTGAAATAAGGTCGATGCACAAGTCGTTAATGTGATAGTTCAGTTTCTACCGCGTTGTCCGCCCGTATCCGTAAGATATCGGCTCGTTGGAGGTTGGCTTGATTACAGAGAGATCAGAAGATAGAATCCTCCTTGTCGTAAAGGCCAAGCACAGAGTCGAATTCCGCAACTTTTCCTTGATCCATGATGACAATATGGTCATATTATGCGGGCGGATTCTAGGTTAGTAACACACGGCACGTATTTATTTCGCGCATAGCTAACGTACTGATAGTGTTCAGGCGATGTGCGATGCAGAGCAAAATGCATGCCGTGAACTCTGTCTGGATGGTACGCCGTAGCTTCGCATCTGTCTCGACATCAACACTGCTTGTAGCCTCATCCTAAAGGAGCGAGTTAATAGAGAGCTTGCGCAAAGCCACCCTGAGTGAGGGTGGCTCAGAAAGTCGAGATTCTGAAGAAGCCTCTACATGCTTTCCTTGCTTCAAGTGCACAAAATGGATGCTGGTGTGATGCTCTAGGGTACCCGGACCAGACCCACCCCCCTTGGGTGGAGACACAAAGCTCAATTGGAAGCCACCCCACACTTGGGGTGGCTTTGCGCAAGCTCTCTAATACCTTAGGCCAGTGTGCTAGATTCAGGAAATGTACCAAGATGATGATGTGACTCTTTGTTCCCGTTGTTTTTACTGTTGCTGATCATTTGGATTAGCTTAGAACATCGCCTGAAGACTTGCAATTGCATTATAGGCTGTCCTCAATAGTTAACCGTCGCGCAGTTGTTCCGGTGTGTGCAAGTCTATTTTTTTTTTCGATCCTGATTAGGGATCGTCACCGTACCCGTCCAGGACGGTTGGACGGACGGACGGACGGACAACCGTCCCGTCCCGTCCCTGAGCTCCTATCTCCCCAACATGCCGTACCGTCGCCGGACGGCAGTGAGGACGGCCGTCCCGTCCACCGGAAGACGGAAGACGGACGGATGGGACGGATGATTCTGGCCGTAATTAATCTGCTGGTGGTTCAGGGTCAATCCCAAAGGGAAAATCCGTGCAAATTGTGGGAATTGTTGCAGATCCATCTGTTTCCCGCTCTCTTCGAGGACATCGGGTGCTACCCCGCCGTCCTGAACGCTCTCCCCGCGTACTTCACGACCTGAATGTGACCTTTCGTCCTCGTCCTTATGTCCTCCATCTACTGCCGTACATTCCCCGTCCTTTTTTGCTATCTGTTCTTCTCTCTAAAACTTCCTTCCTGAGTTTTTTCCCTACGCACATTCGCCGCCCGCCACGCCGCCTTCGCCCAGCTTATGTCCACCCACCCCGCGCTCACCCCTGACCGCTACCTCCGCCTCAGCGCCCTCGCGCTCACCGACCTCATGCTTAGCACGCCCCTCGCTGCCAGCATCTATCACAACACCGTCGCCTCCCCCATCTCCCCCTGGATCTCCTACTTCGACTACGGCCGCATCGAGCAGGCACTGCACGTCCTCTGGGCTGCGGACACCAAGAGCCGTGTAGCGATCGAGCTCGTGCGCTGGGCGCCACCGATGTACACGTTGGTGTTCTTTGCGCTGTTTGGCTTCGCGGAGGAGGCGAGGAGAATAATCTGTACGCTCACTTCAGACTCGGAAACACCGTAGCGTAACATGAATTAATGTTTTCCAGGTCTTTATTTCGTTCCGAGACACACGTGGCCATGGCCCGTCACTTTTCTTCTCCAAAGACTCGTCTTTCGTCATCGCCCTTCTATACGTGTTTTACCGACTTCCGTCTGACCGTCCACCGTCAGACGGCCGTCCCGTCCACCGTCCCGTCCCGTCAAACGTGATACGTGAGCCTCCGCTACCGTACCGTCTCCGTACCGTCCACTGGACGGCCGTCTTTGGCACCGTCCGTCCGCCGGGACGGACGGTGACGATCCCTAATCCTGATTCGTGTGTTGTTTTCGACCACTAGATGTATTACTCTGTCATTACTGTAGCCGAGTTGAATTTATTTTCCTTTATTACCGACAACTTTGGTGTGAGCTGAAGAAACCCAAGAAACATTGCCTTGCGAGGCTCACAATGCCTTTCAAACCCACCTAGGCCTGGGACACCTAGGAAGACCTTGAGAGTTTCAAAACATAGCTGTAGGCCCCTCGAGAGGTACGCTGAGGGTTTGGGAACCTTGAGAGTCCTCAGGACAGCTTGACAGTCTAAGGGGTTTGCGAGGTTTCTCCGCTTTCGAATATTGAATCTCCGATTCGGACGTTGCCGGCTGCTCACGCCAACCCGGTTAACCTAAGTATCTCAAGAACAGATCCCAGACGTGCGATAGACGGATAGGATGAATGCTTGGCCTACCGGTCGACCTCACAGTGCATGTATTCTGGGCCCTGGCACTCAACTTTAACTATTAAGCAACTTAAAGGACCCCAAGATTAGACAGGCTCGACTCCGATTCTTGAATCACCGCACTTTCCGACGTTTTCCAACGATTTGGCTCAAAAGACGACTCGGGAAGCGACATTCTAATCGCAAGGATTTTCCCTGACGATGCCATTTTTACCCCACTCAGAGTCAGATGAATGGATCAGATCCACACGACATAAGCGACCGCAACGTGTTCCTACGTGTTCGAGCCTCATAAGTTATGTGGATACCGTTCTGTCAGCTAACCTTCAATTCAAACTTCCCCACTTTCATTTCCACCTATGCGGGCCACCCGTATACGCCGAGTAAGTTCTTGCGGTATCGCTCGTTTATCCTTCAACGTTAACTTACTCCTCCAGGTTCTGCTTCAAGCGCGAGGCTTTGCACTTTCTCTGACTTCTGCTTACATCATGTACACAATCCTCGGCCTTTTGACTAACTGCAAGTCACCTATAGTTGTCGTGTTGAGGTGCGCGGCTTGGATTCATTTCACCCGACTTGATACCACATTTCAATAACTTGGACACAGCGGTTCGATGGAGCCTGGGATATACCGCGGAGACCTACTCTTCCTCTCTAATAATCTCCCCCAGAACTACGTGACTGGAGACATTACCGTGTATCAAGTCGCGGGCGAAGCAATCCCAATTGTCCATCGAGTCATGCAAACCCATACTGGTCCTGAGAAGTCGTGGGTCTCCTAGTTTGGCATAGCTCCTGTAATTTGACAACAGTTCTGACTGTCTGAACAGATCCCACCTTTTCTTGACCAAGGGTGATAACAATGATGTCGACGACATATCCCTGTATCAAGGACTTGAGAGATTGGAGCCCAAGCATGTCGTGGGGCGAGTTCGCTGGTGCGCTGATATTCCATCTGTATTTTCACTCCTCTCTGTCTGATACACCGTCTTGTGGCAGCATTATACCGTTGGTAGGATATGTTTCGATCCTGATTGTGAGCTTCAATATCTACTTGCATTCTGTGTACCTCCACTGACCATGGATGGTCCAGAATGAGTACCCCCGGCTTCGAAACGGTATCTTTGGGGTCATAGGCCTTCTCAACTTTCTACATACCTGAAGTCGCATACCTCACACCCGACGATGATTTTGGCTAGAGCTTGGGTTGAGTTTCCTTGGCGTTAGAACGCGTTCAAACTCTCGGTCATCCTGGAAGTCCCCCATTCCATTGAACCTGGCGGCCAAACGACCAAGGCCCAACCCGCCCTCGAGGTTCGACGCTTTGGGGAACTCAGCTCTCCCTTTGATCTTATTTGGGACATAGTATCCTCTTTGAGCACATACCATAGTCCGCTGAGGCCACCGAACGCTTTGGTCGGTGGGACCCCTTCCTTTGTCTCGCTTATAAAAATGCTCCTGCTTTGTCCTCGAGCTTCACTATAAAGAGCCTCCCGCTGCCATCCACCCAAATTATTTCAATCCTACCGGACCCGTAAATTTTCAACCTCACTCCTCTAATGTCTTCCTCCATATTCCGGACTAGCGGGGTGGATTACGATTACAGCCGGGTGAACTACATCCACCGTGGCGCGGACGGAAACGTCTACAAGGCCATAGATATGCAGACCTCCCGAGTCGTCGCTATTCGAGTGCTCGAGATGGTACGACAGGTCCGAACGCCTATGATTCCGTGCCTATCCTGTATGCTGTAAGCGTGATCCCTATGACCTTTACACGCCGGCGGATCTAGTCCGCCTCCAAGAGGATTTCGTTGAACGGGTGAGGATATGCGCCAGTTCAAAGCCTGATCGAGCTAATTTTGTTACGTAGGTGAATCTCGCGGTGACCCTCCACCATCCGCACGTAGTTGAAATCTTGGCCGTTTATTACAAGGGCGCCACCAACCGCCAAAATCGTGAGTTCTGAGCTGTGCCACCCTGCTGTTATTAACCCTGCTTCCAGTCGTTGCAAGGGAATTGATGGCCGGTGGCACTCTTTCCGACTATCTCTCCCGTGTGGATGAGAGGCAATGGCGAGATAAGGTGTACCCAATGGGTGTTCGTAAGTGGTTTTCTGCCCACGGTGGCCGCGCTCATGTACCGTTGCGTTTGATTAGCCCATGATGTTTGCCGCGACATGGCGTACCAGCTTTGCCAAGCGGTGGCATATATGCATGGCCTTGGAATCTGTCACCGCAATTTGACCCTGGAGGTGTGTTCCTTAGCCTCTTTTTCACGCTATCGTCTTTTTGAACCCCCCGCTAGACGATCCTCATCAAGTCGAACGATCCTCTCTTTATAAAGGTTAGCGGCCTTGGCTGGGCCGAGCGGTACGAGCCGTCAAATATGAGGGTATATATAATTTCCATCTCCTACATTCGTTATACTCATCGCACATCAGGAATGCTTCGGCCCCCGTTCGCCAGGTTGGTACGAGTACCTGGCCCCAGAGACCGCGCTATCTCGGCCATTGGATCACCATACCGACATACGCGCCGACAGCTGGGGCGTCGGTATCATTCTCTTTCGCATGTTGGTTGCATTTCATCGTCGCCTTGCAGTCCTTCTGACCGAGTTTCCCAGGCTCCTGCTCAAAACTCCCTGGCGCGAGCTCAAAGAGGACTTCAACATGGCCTCGGATCTGCGGTGGAACGAATTGGAGACCTGCTTGCGCCCCGCCCCGCCGCCTTCCGAGCTTCAGTTTCCGGACAGCATCCCGTACGAGGTGCTCTCATTTGCCGCGGACGGCATACACACGGTCTATGGTTCGCCGTCTGCTGAGTACGATCAGAAGATCCGCTACGCCCACGACGGTGTACCTTCCGCAAACGGGCTCAGTCTTTCGCCGGAGGGGCACCCGCTCACTCAGCGTCGCCTGTTGGGCCCGGATCGCTCTGAGGCTTTTGAGGCTTGTGTGTGCTTTCTGATATCCGTTTCCATCCACGACTCACTTGCTCTCGTAGGTTTGGACTTGCTGAGGCAATTTCTACGCGACGCTCCGGAAAAACGCCTTTCCGTTCGGGAAGCGCTTGACCATCCCTGGTTGAAGATCCACACACCAGTGAATCCTAATGTTGTGGAAGTGGAGGAGAAGGCGCGTCTGTAAAGGATGAATAGAGTTAGCAAATAGTGTACAGTTCCTTAAACAGCCAAATATCAAGTTGAAGACATTCCAAAAGGAGCGACGATGAGAACGCTCCGGTCATAAGTGCCACCTGCAATCATCTCGCCACCCGACCATATGTAACAGTAGTGTATCAATGATGCTGAAAATCCGTGTCCTTGTCGTCAGGGTACAACTTGCACGCAATGAGACTATGCGAAAGAGTGTGAAGCGCACTCACCTTGCCGGGATTGAGCAGTCCCAAGGGGTCCACCGTGCGCTTGATCGCCTTCATCAAGGCTACTGTCCCTGCCCCGAGCTCTTCGACGAGGAAATCTCGCTTGCCGATCCCAACGCCGTGTTCTCCCGTGCCTGCCCAGGAGTCCGTCAACGATGCATGCAGAGTGACTAGGATAACACAAGAGCGCCGTACAAGTTCCATCAAGCGCAATCGCCCGCACCACCATCCGGTGAACAGCATCCTGGACGATCTTCAGTTCCTCGTCCGTCGTGAAAAGTATCAGCGCGTGGAAGTTCCCATCGCCGACGTGCCCGACGATGGTATACGGCAGCCCGATGCGTTCCAGATCCTTCTTCGTCTCCAGCACTAGCTCGGGGAGTTTAGACACCGGGACACTTTTACTTGCCTTTAATCACACGAAACAGCATGAAATAAATCGAAGACGCACCAAACGTCCGTTGCCCATCCCTTGGCACCGGGAACGAGCGCCATCCCCGAGTGGTGCGCGTTCTTCCGGTCCTGCCAAATGTCATGCGCCTCTTGTTCGCCATTCGCGAGCCGGAACCCCGTCCCGCCGTGGTTCGTGCATATCTCTTTGACCACACGTGCAGTCTCCGCGAGGGATGCAGGGGAGTGCCCCTGGAACTTGAAAAACAACCCGTCGGACTCGGCGTACTTGTGCTGTGAGGCGCCTGCAAGGAGGTACTATGAATTCGCGGGAGGAAAAAAGTGGGGCTCCGAAGACCGACCATATTTGTTGGTCGCCGCCATGAAGGTGTCATCGACTAGTTCAACGCATTCTTCACGAACTTAGTACAGTACGCGAGGGACACGGCAGAATTATCGCTCACGAATACCAGCAGCGATTCCAGACCGTAATATCTGTATGGACGCTTCTACCGCAGCTTTGACATCGGGAAACTGCACGCTAGCCACTGTGGTTGGGAGGAGGGGCGCCAGGCGGAGGGTGACTGCCATAATAAAAGATCAGTGGTTGAAAAATCTAAAGTCAGGTTTCGATACCCTCTGTGATAATCCCCAGAGTCCCTTCCTGTCGTCGGGCCTCAATAAAATGACAAGATCTTATCAAGAGAAATGTACCGCGCCGATGAATAGCTTGGTTGTATCAAATCCTGCAGACGATTTTCGGGACCGGCGACGCGTCTTTATAACCTCTCCACTGGGCAAAACGACGGTGACGTTGAGGAACCACTCCGCTTTCGCAGTGCCGTAGCGGACGGCGTTCGCTAGCCGGTCTTCAGCAGCCACACCGGGTTCTATGTGAAGACGTACTCCCAGAGCAACCGGTACTCGCCATACCACCTATCGTTGCGTCCGGGGCGGGATCTATCTAATTGTGGGCGTAAACTCTGAGCGTGTTGGGGCAAGGGTAGCTGGCGTACGGGGAAGAAAAGTGGGATGCCTTTGTTGCGATGAGCAAATTTGTGTGTTGAAACAAACAAACAGAAACTCGGTACCTTCGCTCTGCAGAGTCTCGTTCAGTTCCATCCAGCCCAAACCAGGCTGGCAGACAACATCCGCATCAGCCTCTGAAACCAATTGTTCACATTTTGTTCGGTGCAAATATGAATCACTTACCGTGAATTTCCAGGATCTTATTCATCCCAGTCATGTCCATGCAGATGCCGCCCCCGGGATGCTATTCAAAAGATTGGCATTGAGCATCCAACAAATATAATTAGTTGAGCATCCGTCTGCAAAAGATCATCCTCTTACACCGATAAATTGTCCTTCGAGACTCGTGGCGCCGGAATAGGGCTGCGAAGCCGTCAGAAAAGCATCAGCCACAATTGTGCGCGATAGCAAACCGTTATTGGCATCTTGTATTGGTTAGCGATCTTGACAATCTTAACCACATCCTCCGTAGATTCCGGATACACAACCACGCTGTGATCGACGCCTGACAACAATTTGAACCATCTGTGAAGCCAAAAAGGAATTGGCACGGTACCGGTGTGATACGTATTTGTTGACAGACCATGTAATTTGAGGTCGTCAGGGTCCGTGGATATCACTCCCAGCCGTGTCGAAAAGATATGCTTCATATCCTCGATAGCGTGATCGAAGTCCGTCACCGTCCCATACACAGGTTTGTGGGGGATTTCGGAGGCCTTTGTTCGAGGGAGAAACTGGGCCGCACCGAAACCAATTGCGATTCCACAGATCCCCGTCACTAGAGCAACCCGTCCAGAGTTCGAACGGGCGGTCTGCGCGCTATACGGCCTGAGTCCTGGGCTCGCGCGCTTCCCGCCGAGTCGAACGGTTCGCTGCAGCAGTGGACGCAGAAAGGAAGCCATGAGTTCGCCATTGCCGCGCTGATGGGTCAGCCGGTAAGTTGTTTACTGGGCTGTTTTTCCCAGATGTTGGCCGAATATATCCGATGGTCATGTCCGCGGCCTCGGCTCTACGCAACCGAAAGGAGGTTCAGTTGAAGCAGGTTGGAGCGGCGGCTCAACTCTCCTCAAAGCAACCGAGGAATTATCGAGCTGCGTAACTTTGAATTGCGGGGTAGACCCAATCCTAACATTGTAGAAACTTGTAATACATGTGGAGACTGCCGCAGTGCGCCGCATCGAACACCGAAGGTCCATAAGATGTACATATGTAAATACAATACGTACCGTCAATGTTCACTGCGTTCAAACTCGGTCCAAAACGTTCACATACTGCAGGCAATTATATGAGTAGTTTCAGTTTCCCCTGTCCATGGCACCAGGCACATGTGACAAATCGCAGCCAAAAAATCAGTCGAGACGCAGACCCAGTTCTGCTGCTACTTCTGGAGCACGATATCCGTCATAAAACTCGGCGGAGTTGTCTTAAAAAGTACGGGCTACAAAATTGTCATCGACAATATGGTTCACTATCCCCGGACTGAATCAAACTTGAACGCACGGGGGAAATGGAGGGCCAGCCGAGCGTGAGACCGTGGCTTCTCGGCTTTGAGGGTTCAACGTTCAGCGGCAACTAGTTGGGCCAGGGTTGAATTAATAGTTTTTAGAATAAATGGGATGTACGCGATGTACGGAGTGTGGGCGACTTCGGCATGAATGGGTAGCTGGCGAATTCGACGATGTGTGGAAGGTTCTGGCGGTCTTCGGCGCCGCGCGAATGGAGGTCGCGAAGCCAACGTAGGATAGGAGGTGAGTGTACTGCGGCGAACAGCCAGCACAATTGAGTGTGTGTAGATGCGACCCAGCGACATTATGACGGCAAAGGAGACTACGCAAAAGGTGAGTTCCATATCTTCTTCCCATTTGGCTGGGGTGTGCACACAGTTTGCGACTGGATTTTCTAGCGCGAATCTTGAGGGGACGATGATGAGCAATGTTAGTTGATTTATTTCGAGGATGGCATGCATACGCTGGTGACGCCCGCTCGCATCGTCACGGAGTAGAATCGAGGGAAACTGGATGGAAGATAAGACGAGAAATCTTGAGCAGAGAGGATGCTTCGGCACGAGGTGAGCAATAAAGCGATCGCAATAACTACATCGGAAGTGGCGGATGCCGCCGTCCAGAATCTGGAATTTATAGAATATCAATATCCCGAGGGTATGAGCGTCGGCTGGCTACATACATTGCGAGCACGTGGAGATTCGAGGGCTGGTGAAACCTGGGATTATTTGCCGTTGTAACGGCGAACAGTGCGGTTCCGACCACCTACAATATAATCGTCAGCATATTAGAGGAATGCAAAACTATTACGACGGACGCACAAAAGGAATGTTGGTGAACATCAATAAAATGAGGGCAGCCAGCTTCCGGTGCTGGAGAAGGCCGGGTTAGCGAGGGCGGGGTACAAAGTGTGGACTTGCATTCGCCAGTAGCGAAGACTCAGGTAGATGCGGCTCATGATCGCTGAGAGGCCGGTCAAGACCAAGAATATTGGAGTGACCTGAACTCAGGTTAACTAGTTGATGCAACGGGACAATAGAAAAGCCAACCAGCGACCGGGAGTTCAGGTATGCCTCATCACCTGAATATACGAAATTGAGGCGTGGGCAGAGGAATACGGATTCTGACGCACCCCAATGTGTTACAGTATTCTTCAACATTTTGTTTCAGTGAGGAACCCGGCAAAAGTAATACCTGCATACTCGCAAGATATACGATGCAGTCCGCTGCCGCGGTATCGATTGTATCGATGATCAATGCCAGAAGGATCGTGGTTTTGAGGAAAGAGTGGTGGTTGACTGCATAATGCCAAAAATACTTGATGACCTAGAAGGGATGAGCCCGATTCGTCCAGGCAGAGAACACAACACGTACTTCGACAACTTCCAGAATGTACAGAAACTGATATCTGGCGTCAAAACGGGGCGTCTTCAAACTTCTTACTGAGTTGACATAAGTGCCGACTACCAGTGCTCTGGAAAGGTTCGAGTCAGCCCATTTGATGCAAAGGATGGAAGGTAGTGGTGAATACCCCAGCGTTTGGTCCCGCGAGATGTTAAGCAGCGACATCGCTGGTGAAGAAAGAACGGCGAAATGAGGAATTGCGTATGCGTCTTTGCTTGAAATTAAAAGGATTTCGAAATACTTTGGAAATACCTTCTTCATGCTAATTGACGGGCGACTACCGTTGAGCTCTACCTGCGTAGTTGTTAAGACAACGCCAATGTCCAACTTCACTGCCACTCAGGAGTTGAGAATTTTGGCGGCTTTAGCAGCGTTACGGGCAATGAACAGGACAAATGGGCGTTGTGCACCATCCGAAGGGCGGACTTGGTCAAGGCCTCGGCAATTCGCTTCGAAGGGATCGGTGGGAGATTAAGCTGGGTGCTAATTGGAAGGAAAAAATCGTGGTTATCCGCCGAAGGAATCAGATCAAGTGGCTTGGAGGCGATGCGCCAAAACTTCGTTAGTTCGACGCAATTTGAGGCACATTTATCGAGTTTTCGACTGAGATAGCACAATGCTTCAAGAGGCGCCACCGGCCAATGGCGCGTTCAAAAACGGGGATCACTGTGTATCGGTAGTCGTTTGTCGAATTCGTTTGTGGGTTCGACTCTGCGTCTTCCGGGTTCAACGCCACAAGACATGATGCATGATGGGAAGAAACAACTTGCAAACACTATCACGCATCACCTGTCATAGGTGACATCTCATCGAGCCTATATAGTCTTCGCTATTTTGAGCTGAGTTCAAAACAGTAAAAAAACTAATACACAGAATGGGCCATAGTCCGTGCAGCGAAGACTGTGCAAGCGATATATAAAGCATGGTACTGATAGAAGAAGATCGCAATAGAGTCTTTAGCCGACGGCGAAGACTCTTACGTCTCAGAGCGCTGCAATCTGTCTCAGTGCAGGTCGCGGTGCCAGACTGCTGCGTTGGTCGGTGGTTATTATTGGTCATCGTAGCACAATCTCGGTACTGTGTGGCGTGGGCGTGGAGGGTGACCGTAGAGCTCCCACTCACACGTATAGGCCACTGCAACAGCGATCTGTCCACGGTGTCAAGTGCGTCGGTTATTGTGCTTGTCACACGATCGCACGATCCGATACTGCGTAGTGAGGAAGCGTGGGCGGACTCGTGCTCTGGCTTCGTCGAGTAGATGCGCTCGACGACGAGCGGTGGGTGTGCGGGTGACAAGCTGTCTTCTCTCGCAGTGCGCGATCGAGGGCGAGCTCAGTGACCGCAGGCTCGGAGATGGGCACTGGCTACGCGAGTGAATACTTGAAGACCACAGGCGTGTGGTGGATGAGGTGGAGCGGAAACCGATGCTGAGCTGGCATGACTGACAAGGGCCACGGACGATGCTGCCGTGCATACTCGATGACCAAGGGATGCACGGTGGACAAAGAGCTCGAGCGAGGCTTCGAGGAGGAGGCAGCGGCGTGCACCGAACGGGGCGCCCTCAGCGACGCGGGGACTTGTGCTGGAGCAGGATCTGGCGCTCAAACTGCTGGAGCTGACGCAGAAGGAGTGAGGGTCCGCACTCGAGGAGCTCGAGCAATCGGTTTCAATGGTGCGAGCGGCGTCCCGACATCCCTCCCGCTTGCCGCACGCCCGCGGCGCCCCACTCCTCCACCTGCCCTACTCGCGCTCCTTGATGTCGCAGCTTGTACCCCTCGCCGCCGTTCCTTTCCTCAGCGCTGCGAGTCAGCCCTTCAGGCGCGCGATCTGTACGGCGGCCGCGACAAGGATCTCGGCAGTCCGCGAGACAGACTCGCTGTGCGCACGAGGCGCGCTTTGACGGTGTGGGAGGGGGAAGGGTCCCGAGGTGACAAGGGCAGGTTCCCCTCGTTCGAGTCGAGGACGGAAATGGACTGTACGGACATAGAGTCTGCCTCCCTCCACGATCCTTTCTATCTACTCGATCTCGACAGACCAGCGTTTCCACCACGCGGACGAGGATATAGCCCGAGTATTGAAGAAGAGTGCGGCAGATGCGACTCATTCGACGTCGGCATCGTGCTCGGGAGCTGCGAGGGGTTGCCACGCAGCGAAACAGCCACGCAAGGACACCCACCTTTTCATCGTCCTCAGATTCCCGACGACGAAAGTCAAATAGCTCCGGAGGAGCGCTCTGTGCTCTGTGCTCTGCATTGGATGCCAGCTCTGCCCGAGGTTCGGGGAAATGCCTGCGTTTGGGCGGAATCTACTTGTGTATACGGACGATTAGCCATCGATAGTTTTTCGACCACAACATTCGGGCGAACCTGACGGTGTGAACAGGGTCGAGGGTAGCCCCGACTCCGGATGTACATGCCTGGCGTCGACGGTCGGGGCTGCTTAATACTACTAGATGATAGTGGGAGACGGGCTCGATATCTACGTGGCGGGGCATTAGAATAGAATAAACGAGTGCATGCTTTTCAGAGTACCCACCCAAGTCAGCCTCTACACCGACCGGTGTCAGGCAGCGATGGTCGGGACTCCCCAGAATGAGCGCGCAGAATATCTCGACAGTCGAGGCGCCTCAAGGCTCAGATCAGCTCAAATCGAAGAACGTTTTTTTGAGCAGAATGCCTCGGAATCGCTCCAGAACAGTGCAAAGGTTCCGTGAGCAGCAAACAGCCAAGAGAGCCGTAACATTCTCGTCAGCGCGAAGGCCCGATTAGTGGAGAAAGACAAGACTGAGGAGTGGCTTTCGAGAACGAGCTTCCTTGAGCTAAAAATCGTCTTTTATACCCTTTCGCGAAGACAGGGGGGAAAAGGAGCCCATTCTCTGATTTGTCGTGTGTTTGTCGCCTGCGTACTTGAGGGGAGAGCTTTGGTGTCGAAGGCAACGAAGGCAAGTCGAAGGTGTGGGAGAAGGTAGGTAGCAATCACTGGTTTCCTTCGCACACCACCCAAGTCGCCGCTCGTGCATTGACTACCTCTTGAATTAAATCGCTCCGTCGAACGATGGAGGGAACAATGTCCCAAGCATCTCAGAACGGAAGCCAGTGCAGTCAATAAAAAGATGAACGAGAAAATGCTGCTACCTTCGCATCCCGCCTCTTCTTCGATCCGCCAAAGTTGATTCAAAACGGAGACTGCTCAGAAAATTGTCCTTCCATTTAATACGCAGGAATAAATGCCATGCTAGTGCGTATGTTCGTTCTCGTTTGTTGTTATCCCCCAAATAACCTTCATCCAAGGAATCGCGTTGATTCATATCGAACATAAATTCATAAAAATTCATAACCTTACTTGACCTGGACCACTGCCTGCGAAACATAATCCCACAGATCCTGCACCGTCATCCCCTGCTTCCATAAAAACCACTCAACACCGCTGCCGTGCATCGCGGATACCTTGTCCCGGATAATCATCGACGTGATCGAGTCGACACCCAGATCCTCCAGCTCGCCCGACATCGAGATGCTATGGGCCGGAATACCGAGCTCGGCCGCCAGAAGCGCGACCACGGCCTCTTGCGTCACCCCGGACGTCGGGTTCGCTGGTTTCGTATCGACGATAGGCGTCGAGGGGAGAGGAAGCGTGATCTTGGGAATGACAGCAACCGCAGGCCGGGGGGTAGCATCGACTTTCGAAGGGAAATTCAGAGTGTTGGGAGTCAAGATGGGAGGAGGGCCGAAGAAACGGGCCGCCTGCTGCTGGGACGCCGCCGTCAGGGTAGGAGAGGACTGGGTCTGTACGTCCTCGCTCGCGCTACCGCCATAGCCCTCGAATCTTCCCAGCTCCCTATCGCCAGAGTACAGGTAAACTGCCACACCACTCGGTTCAGTGATGGAGTGAACGCTGACAGTCTTCAGGTCCGCCCAATCGCCGCTGAAGTCGAAGGCAGTAATGTCGCGGACCCTGGTCGACGTCTCCCACAGCAGAAGCAACACGCGCGCGCTCTGAAGGAGCGAGTGGAGCTGGTCTGAGGTGAAAGGTACGGGCGCAAGGACATCGGTTGTAGCGAGCTGAGAATTTTGCCATTCCACAGTACTCAGTGCCTCGTCACATTCCGGCCCCACGACGATCCTCGAGCTTTCCGCCACCGGCTCGCGCAGGAGTCTGGAGACGATGTTGGCGGGGAAGATGGAGGATGAAGGATCCCGTGCAAGCCTCTGCCGCCCACGCACAAGATAATGGACGGCCGTCAAAGGCGCGGCGGCTGTCGCGTAGCGGCAGCTCGCCACCGTCTCCGCAGATGACCCGAAGGACACCAATCCGTTCTCGATGCTAACGACCACCGCCTCGCCCCGCTCTGCAGCTCTCGCTACCCTAATATCGGAAAAGCTGAGCGCCTGCGTGCACACCGCTGCGAGCCACAAAAATCCCTCAATCTCGATGGATTTGGCGGCTTGGAGGACATAGCTCTCCCCCTGCTCGTGTACATCGAGGACACCGAGCGGGGTAGAGATCCGGTAGACAGCAACCGCTACCGGCGCAGTCGGCTTAGAATGAAGCCGGTCTATATACGGCAGGTAGTGCTGATTCCGCGCGAATGGATAGGAGGGTAGGGATACGACGCGCACTGGGTACTCGGCATGATACTCGGCCCAATTGAGCGGCGCGTGCGCCTCGTACAGCCGCCCCAGGGCTTTACTGATGGTGCTCCAGCTGTCGCTGCTTTCGTTTATGCTGGGGAGGAACGTCTTGCCCGCCGGTACGAATGCCTTCACCAGCGGCAGCATGATCGCCTTGGCGCTCAGCTCGACCCAGACGTCGACCGTCTGGCAGTGGGCGTGTGACGCGCAGAGGTCCCAGCGCACGGGCATCTTCAGCTGGTTGGCGAGATAGTCCCGCGGGATCAGGTCGCCCGGCGCGAGGACGGAGCCGTCGATGTTAAGGACCATCGGCGTAATCGCAGGCGTCGGGGTGGTGTCGTTCCCGGCGGCTGCGACCTGCGCCGCTGCCTCCGACATGTACGACGAGTGCCAGGCGAAAGGGCCCGGCAGGACTTTCGTCGGCGGTGGGTTGATCAACGCGCGCACAAAAGTCTGCAGCTTCACGAGCTCCTCCCTCGGACCTGAGACCACGGTCTGCGAGGGACCGTTGAAGCACGCGATCTCCAGGCCGGTGCTCCCGCTCTCCGCGATGAGCACTTGCGCACGGTCCACGGGGCAGCCCATCGCAAGCATACCGCTTCGGCTTTCCGCTTCTGGATTCGCGAATACTGCCTTACATTTGGCGACCACGAGCTTCATGGCATCCTCAATCGTTAACGCGCCAGCGAGCGTGAGGCCAGCATATTCGCCCAAACTGTGGCCGATAATCACAAACGGGGAGATGCCCCATTGCTGCCAGACCTTGCCTAGCGAGTAGCCGACGGCGACTGTGGCCGAAGAAGACGCCAGCATCGCCTCGTATGTCTGCGCCAGTGGGTCGACCTCACCCTGAACGACGCCGAGCAGACCACTCCCTCCAGCAGCGAGCAGCGCGTCGTTGCAGTGATCAATATGCCTCTTGAACGCCGGCAGCGTATTATACAACGTCTTTCCCATCCCCTGGAACTGGGAGCCGTTCCCGCCAAGCACGAACCCAATCTTGGGGGCCGCTTTCGCACCGCGGATTGTGGGCTGGGGCGATTTCCGAAGCTGTTCTTTGAGCTCATCGACCGATGATACGCTGAATGCGACTCGCGCTGCATAATCGACGCGCCGAGCCGTCGTGGTATAGCTCAAAGAAGCCAAGTCGATATTTGGGAAAGTTTCAAGATGGGTGAGAAGGCGCTGCGTGAGCAAGTCGAACGGAGTGTGTTTCTTCCCAGACAAGGCGACCACATGGTACGTCCGTGGGTCTGTACCCACTCGAGAACCCGAATATTGACTTTCTTCCAGGACCACATTTGCGTTCGTGCCTATCAGAACAATTTAAAATTAGCATTCGGTTCGCTGATGAACGGGTCCAGAAGACATACCCTGTGCGCCGAAGCTATTTACAGAAATGATGATTTTCTCCTGACCCGCGACAGGCGTGAGGGGCTGCAACCTGTTTGGAATAACGATGCCAGCCGCTTCCAGGTCTCCGAGGCGGGGGTTCCTGACTGTCGTAATACCAATATGAGGTGGAACTGCTTTGTGTCTCATCATCAGGACAGCCTTCACGACACTAGCAAGCCCGGCTGAGCTCTCGGAATGCCCTACGTTCGGCTTGATGGCGCTGACAAACAGCTGGGTAGCTTTGGTCGGCCCCTCGTCGCCGTCAAAAACAGCGGGACGCCCCGCCGTATATGCCAGTTTCACGGCTTCCATCTCCGCATAGTCGCCAGCCTGGGTTCCGGTGCCGTGCGTCTCCACGGCGCGCACGGCCAGCGGAGAAATCCCCGCCTTCTCGCAAGTGCTCCTGAACAGGGCGGCCTGCGTCGGCGCATGCGGCATGGTGAGCGATTCTGATGGGCCGGACTGATTAGTGGCAGACGCGATGATTACTGCGTCAATTTTGTCATTCTGTTGAATCGCGTCGTCCAGCCTCTACAAGTGGGCTGTTTGTGAATAGTATCTTGCAATTACCTTGCACTTACTCACCTTTAGGATAAAAGCAGCCACGCATTCACCGCGACAGTAGCCGTCGCCAGTCTTATCGAATGTCCTGCACCCGCCGGCGTTCGAGACAAAGAACCCCTTGTTCAGGCCGATGAAAAACTCCGGGGAAGTTATCATATTGCTTCCAGCGGTCACCGCGGCGTCGCATTCGCGCAAAATTAGCGACTGGCATGCCGCGTGCAAAGCAACAAGACCTGAAGCGCATGCGGCATCATATGTTATGGAAGGGCCCTGCCATTTGAAGTGGTGGCTGAGGCGTCCGCTGAGAAATCCGCGAGCCACGCCAGGGATATAGAATGTATCGATATCGGAAGCCATATTACTGGATGAAACACGTCAGCAAAATCTCAGCTGAACCTAGCGCACGACTTGCTCTTGGTAGGACGTTACGGCACTCGCAACAAAGACTCCCATGCGCGAAGGCTTCCATCCCGGCTCACCTCCTTCTTCAACGGCACGGTAGCCGGCATCGTCCAGAGCGTCGACAGCCGTCTCGAGCAATACGCGCTGTTGTGGCTGGTTGTGACGTCAACCTTGGTCTGGCTCAGAGAACGACACAACATACATCAGTATTCAGCGCTTGCCGTGGGGAGAGGTTGAAGAACGCTTCATCGAAGCATGTTCCTTCAGTCAGGAAGTGCCCCTCACTCGACATCATCTTGTTCGTCGGGTCGCCACCTCTGTACAGATAATCCTCAATGTTAAACCGCGAACCGGGAACCTGCGCAGCTGTGAGCCATTTCCCTGTGGTCGTTGCAGCCCAACCCACCACTTCTTTCGTGCAGGTGCCATTCTTGAGTATTTCCCAAAATGCGTCTGGGTCGTGCGCGCCGCCCGGAAATCGACAGCCCATTCCAATGACTGCAATTTTGGTGTCCATAGAGGTTTCTCTGGTTCTGTCCGACATGGGAGGAGATAACGCAGGTCAGAGGCGGCACCCTCGCTGGTTCTTTACTGATATATTGCAGGCGCACAGGCCCCGAGCGCCTCATTGTGAGCGTGGAGTCAGGAGGCCTCTGTTTGTTCAATTCAATTAAATTCCGTCGACACCTTCCCTGGTTCGATCCGACAGGCCCTCGCGGCCTCGTTGCAACCTCGCGCCTTTTGAGCGACGTAGGATCGTGAATCCGAATCACGCAGGTCTCGGAGATGCTACAAAATACTCTCAGGCCAAGGGCTATTGCGTGAATTAAGACGCAGGGCAAATCAGGAATAGTTCTGAGGTGACGATGAGGAGACCGAGCTACTTGCTATTTTCGCCTATGCTAACTGCCGAGCAAAACTCTTGGTCTAGAATCTTCCCAGGAATTCTAAGTCAAGTATTGGCAGATCAGGCAAGTGATAGTGATACAGCATGGTCCAGACTCTGAACACTGTTCCCAAGAGTATCCCAGCGCGCGCAAGCTTCTCGCGCCTTTGTCTTGGACCCCAACTACCCTACTTGACGAGCTATTCCTTGACATCAGAATGTCTATCGAAAGTAGAATTGATGGTGACACGGTCGGAGCCAGATGTTACGCGAGTACGAGAAAGACAATCAATGAGTTGAGTTCGAATCTCAGGTCGCCGTTCCCATCGCACGCTTTTAATGCGGAATTCTGATTCGATACGGTCTAGATTTTAAAAGAGGGAGATGTAGAACAACGATCGCGGCGTCAAAATTGTGGCGTCGAATATATGTAAATACTTAGTCGGATCCGACTCGGACGCGAGGCGAGTGCAACCAAGTTTGAGGAATGTTAGTATTACATAACCAAGAGTTGCTGGAGGATAAGACTCAGGTATTGTCAGCTGGGTCCCCTTTCGGAACGGAGGTTTCAAACAGTTTTCCTTGAAGTTCGATCAAAGCAACGTGATCCGAGGTCCTCGGCTGACGGCAAGGAAATTACCTTCCCTGAATTATATGCGTCTTTTGTGCAACTCTGGCTGGACTTCGCAGGGCCACAACTATGCTTAGTCTGACAAGACTGAACCCCACAAATGGTCCTTGGGGTTGAATGGTCGGACTTGCAGCTTAAAGTGAGCCACGACGGCGTACGGCACGCCCTTAGCCGACATCACTCTCGCAAACAGACGTAAGCAAAAATCGATTTACGAAACCCCCCTATACTGTCCAAAACGGCATCAGATACCAAAGTGACAGTGCTCCTCTCTGTTCATCAAATTCGCCTCGGGCCACTACATCTTTAGTAGCTCCGTACGGAAGTACCCCAAGAACGAGCACGGCCCCCAGAACTCTCGAAACGAGACTATGGGAAAAGCTGTCAAAAGTCTGTCGCTACATCCGGTCATGACAGACGGAGCGGCGTTCCGAAAAATGCCGGGCTTCACTGGAAGTTCTTCCTCTCTCTTTCATGGAGACGACCCTCGCCCGACTGAACGAACTTCTCAGCATCGTTGAGAGCTCTGGGAAGGTTTTGCAAGCCAGCCTTGCAGAACATGCGAAGGACAACACCGCTTCGGGCGTAGCTGATAGGCTGGATCTGCCATTTCACGCTGACCCGGAGACTGCCAATCACGCAGCGACACTGCGTGTTGTTGCCGAACGCCTTGCTCAGCTCGTGACGCCACCACGCCATGTTGTTTTTGAAGCTGCAGGATCTGTAGGTTCCGACTGAGGCCCACATTTGACGAATTTGACATTAATTTTACTTAGTTTTATATCACTCTATGTCTCCACACGATGCTCAAGGCAGATGTCGCGACCTTAATTGAGGACATTGACCCTTCTGGTGTGCCCACTACAATCCTCGCGCAAAAGGCTGGGCTCGATTCAGACATGTTGCGTGGGTTGGAAATATCATGCTGCTACATCCGACTCATTCGTTTCAGCGCGCATGCTGCGGCACCTCGCAACAAAGGGAATTTTCCAAGAAACCCAGCCGGGTGTGTGGGCTAACACGGTTGCGAGTAAAACAATAGCGCACTGTCCTGAGTTCTGTGCACACCTTGACCTTTGGTGTGTTGAATGATTCCACATTCTTTCTTCGTCTTATGCACCGAGATAGCATGTACGAAGGGACCCTTGTTCTTCCCCATTGGCCCGAATTTCTTGCTGCCCGGGCATCCGATGTGCAGCCAGCACCCTCCTCGCCCTTCGCTATCTATTCCAACGGCGAGGCATTTTACAAGTGGGTCCACTCTGGTGTACCTGCTGCTGCAGGCAGAGGAGCCAACTTTAACACAGCAATGCGTGGAATGGCCGATACTGAAGGTGTCGCTTTCCTCCCAGCCGATTACTCGTTCGCCTCGCTGGATCCCGGAACCAAGATCATCGATGTTGGCGGTGGACTAGGGAGCCTTCCAGAGCTTGTATTGCCGGAGGCCTCTCATTTGAAGTTTATGGTGCAGGATCTCGCGCCAGTTATAAAACAGGCGGCGGAGATCGGGGCATGCAAAAAGTGGGTTGACCAGGGAACAGTGCAGTTCATAGAGCAAGATTGCTTTGAACCACAGCCGGATGAAGCCAAGGGAGGTAATGTATTTGTGCTTAAGACAATGCTGTACGTGCAACTCCCTGGCTTTTCGCCCATCCGTCTAATATTCCGCAGCCACAATTATCCAGACTCCAAAGCGACAGAAATTCTGAAGCATGTTCGCGCTGCCGAACCTTCTGCACTTCTGGTAATTGATCGCGCAATAGTCCCAGTGCTACGAACCCAGGCGACATCTCCGGAAGAAGAGAAGGCACTGTATGATTTTCTAAGGAAGGACGGTACCCAGAGTCTACAAGCTCCAACCATGTACGACCTCGGTATGGCTGCGCTGCACGGCGGCCGCGTGCGCTCGTTGTCGGAGTGGACGGCATTGTTGGACGCGACAGGGTTCAAATTGAACAGGGTGTTCAGAATGCGTGCGAGCACCGGTCAAGCAGTGTTGGAGTGCGTTCCCGTGTAATAACATAAGGTAGCAAATGCTTGTGTAACAGGACGATTCAACGGCCATGAATTATGGGTTTTGCATTCTCTATCTCTCGATTGCCGCCCATCGACTTAATTCGCACAGAAAGCGGGGCGCAAACAACCTGGATGTGCGACTATCAGAAGTCAAGGCAATTGAACTCCGAGTTTTCTGAGTCTTCTAAGTTCTCGCTCAGACTGTTTTCGTATGAGTCTTTCCAAAATTTTGGCAAAATTGAATCAGAATGGCAGCGCTCAAGCGGACGGTTTGCACCCAATGCGAAGATGTGCAGATTTTGAACATGCCCGAGATGCCCGAAGCCGCAAATTCTGGTTCGGCTAACAGCAAACAAATCACGATTTCGCGGGAACACGTAGACAAAGAAATATTGTACATTTTGATTCCTGGATCTTCATATGATGTTGTTTTGTCCAGTGAATAGGTGGTAAATCGTTGATTGGCCTCGTCCCCATGCGGCAATTCCATCACATGTATATTTTTACTCGCGGAACTTGGATGACCATATCCGTCGGAATCGGTCGAAGACTTGCGCTTTGTTTTGCTTGGTTTCTGCATCTGTCTGTTGCTATTGGTCTGCAAGCCTGCGACAGACTAGTTCACGTTCACAAAGTCTGCTTGTTGCCCGCTTCACGTCAGGTGTGCCGTCCTTATTGTCAGCACCGCAGGCATCAGTAAGTCCCTTATTTGAGTACAAACCGGCCTGGATAATTTATTCACACTGGTATAAATATAAGTATAACTAAACGACAACAATGTCCGACGGAGTGGATACAGGATACCTCCCAGAGAAGGTGGAGGAATCAGAAAGCGGGCAATTTCCCGTCACTATTAGGCTCTAGTTAGCGAGTTCAATTGGGTCAAGTTCTCGCTCTTACTGTGGGTGTTGATCCTCGTCAGACACTTTGGTCACCGTTACATTGACCCCGACTGCCGTCTCATTTTGGTTCCGGTTGTTGGCACTGAAACCGCTCATAGAGATGCTGGTTCCCAACCGAGCCAGAGAATGAGCGTGATCGCGTGTGTTGAGCCTGGTGAATTCGTGTCAAACAAGTGAAGATAACGGGGAATTTCTCTCACATTGCGAGCATACTATTCATGTAGACTTTCGTGTCCAGAGGTAAGCAAAGGGGATAGTAGTGTTTGGCTTGGGATCACAAACATTTTCCGCAAATTACATTCATGAAGATGAAGTAGAATGCCGTTGGTTTGGTCAAGAACTAACACCGAGTCGTTTTCAGCTCTCGCCCCCAGGAAATGGGATAGCTTACGAAGACTATATTGAGAGCCGCCGTGACCATGGTAAGCACACCGCGATTCAATGCCGTGACGATAAGGAAGTTAATCAGCTTGTTCGTCCTGCCCGTACAATTATTTCACGAACTCAACCCGATGTAATCAAGAGGCTTACGACTGAATTCCACTCCTGCTGACATTCAAGCGCCAACATAGTCCGGCCGTGATAAAGACATCGCAGGCCAATGCCAGCCCTGCTTGCGCATTCAACGCCGTCTATTCAAAGGTCTCAGCAATCACCATCATTTAGCGACTCAATACACTCACTGATGTTTTATCGAGTTCCGCAAACACTTTGACTTTGAAACTAAAAATTCATCAGCGAAAAAAAACTTTTCTCGACAAAGTCACAAACAGGATGGTTGTTTGTGCTGGGAAAGGAGTCAGACTAGTCCAGGAAACTTTCAAAGTCTCTTACCGATTCCAGCGCCTATCACCAGTGTGCGGTCAGTTCAAGAGTGAACTATTCTAGATCTCTCTCGGGAACACTCACCGAGACTAGCAAGCGCAAGCGCTGCCAAGAAGAGTGGGAAAATCACAGTTCGTTTATGCACTGGAGTCCGGGCATGACTATTGAAACATGTGATAATGAGAAGCAGGCGACGTACACAAGTAAATGCCGTAGGCAAAATACCTGAAAATGGTTGCGTAAGAAACAATGTACCCCACAAGCAAAAACATACTCTTGCGCCACAAAGGTGGAGAGCGTCTTAAATGAATCGATCAAAGATGGGTCGCTATTTAGCGGGAGACAGGCCTACCAGACAAAGCAATTGGGCGACCGCTTGCCTTCAATTCGTCGTCAGCGGTACTGCAGGATCAGAGAGCCAAGTCCACGCACCAAGGATAAGGCTGGAGGGGTCCGAATACTCCGAAGTTGTCGATGAACAGATCATACGTCGCGGCAAAGAAGAACCCGGTCTGCAGTGTCTCGAAAATACTGGGATACAGTCAGCTTCCCTTGAGCAACGGCAAGCCGAAAGAGATACGAACGTGACGAGGATAACCTGATTGCGTCTCAAATCACCGGGAATTGAGTTAATAGTTTCTGCTCACCGCTCCCTTTGTCCACCACCGATCGTTGTACCACAAGAAATATCTGTGTTTCATGTATAGGCAGTTAATTCTACAACGGTAATAGAAAAAACTCACAGATAAACCTGCAGGAGACCCATCCCATAGAGTCTAAAAATCGGGATGAGCGGGGAAATATGCAAAGTGGATAGCGTACATTGCTTGAAAAAGCTGAGCTATCATCCAAACCCCGAGGGTAGGAGCGAGAGGGCTGGCCATTCTGACAATGGGGTGATCTGTGGGCTTGGATTCCATCCAACATCATATATAGCCGTCAAATAGCCGTAAAAATCACCCAGGTACTATTTGGTGTAGCCATGCCCGCATCCGTAAAGAATCTAAAGCCGACGGTGTGAATCGGTGGGAACAGCAAATCGGTCAAGTGCCAATAGACGGGAGGAATGAAATGTTCCGCCTATCTGTTTCTGGGGAACATTTCCCACAATCGTGTCTTTGTCCATCTTACGTTGTTACCGTTGTGGCGCCTCGGAAGGCCCCGAGCATGTGGTTTCGATATGGATCGCCTCCTTCCGCTATTGACGGTCGCATTACTTGCGTGGGGCGAGGAGCAACGACGGCGCGCACTGTGTAACATGTTTGAATGGATTGTGCTCAGGTTAGTTACTTCTGATGACGTTGCAAAGTCTAAACAGCCTGTCAGACCTTCGACTGATCTCGAGCAATCTCCGGTCTTCATTGACCGCTATTCAGAAATGAAAGTAAGATGCTAGAGGAATGACTACGGTTATAGCCGTCGAAGGGGCTATGACTAATTCCTAAAGCCTTGTCCACAGACGAAACATGTTCAACTACTCCAAATATAATATGTGACACGAGAACATCAACCAACTTGAGACCCCGCGGCGTCCTCGTCGGAGCGTTCGAGCAGACATTTTGGTATGCAAAGGCTGGTCCGGGCCCCGGGAATGTCATCGCGTCCGCAACCGCATATGCTCAGATGATCCATCTCTTCCCCGGGCTTGATAGGAATTGCCGTGCCACAGCAATGAGGACTGCACCAAACACCATCATGACGCCAGCAAAAATCTGAGCCGCCGGGAATCCATGCGAGGTAATGAGCGCGCCGGCAATCGGCGGTCCAACAAGGCCAGCGAATGCGCTACGGGGCGGGGCGTTAGCCGCATCGATTCATGCAGAGCAAGAAAAACACATACCTGACGCTGAGAAGTTGCCCCACCGCAACACCGATCTTGCTTGGATCATCCTGAACACAGTCACTGTCAGCGGTCAATAGTTGTTCCTGACCGGTGACTGACAATGAATGGGGGGACACATGCGCCCTGTAGTGAGGCAACATTTCCGCTCGTGAACCCATACAATACTATATGACAGAGGAATTTGTCCCTTCAAACACTCCGGAGACACAGGTAAGAGCACACCTCCGATGACTAGAATGCTGGCCTCGTTGCGGGCCTTGATCGATGCGAGCGTCAGAATTGCCGATACGAGGACTGTAAACACCATCATATTGAACCGACCCCAGCGGTCGGCCAAGAAGCCAGGAATAATGCGCCCAAACTGTGCATTCATGAGCACCGAAAGAAATCCAGGAGATTGAATGCATACCAACGAGGCGGCATTGAGCACTGAGACGGAGTAAAAGGTCATGTTTGCGTCGAAGCCGTGGAGCGCTCCATAACTCGGTAGGAAGAATATGAGGAAGAAGAGACCAAGCACAACAAAGAACATCCCAATGCTGTGCACATTAACCGGTTAAATCGAACAACAAAGACAACACCAATATGGCGCACCAAAAGAATGTGTAGCCAGGCTTGAGAAAGAGCTCGAGAGCGAGGAGTTTTTTGCCGGTGCGGGGGGGAAGCCGGCCCTTGACGAGGGCAGCGCTCGCAAGACAGAACGCGAGGGCAATGAAGCCCATGATCCTCAGCGCCCAGCCGAAACCGACCTGCTGGATGAGCTTATTTGCAACGATGGGCCATATCACGCCTCCAAGCGAAGAGCCGCTGGAAGGAAGGAAGGAAGGAATGTATTAACCACAGCGGTCCCAATCAGAAAAAAATGGGTACTGTACCTGGTGACGATGCCTAGTGCGAAGGCGCGACGCTTCAGAAACCAATGCTGGGCGGCAGTGTATGCCGGCGTGAAGAGAGCCGAGAGCGTTATCCCGCCTAGCAGACCCTGCGAGAGGAGGAAATGCCAGTATTGTGTGCTGATCGACTGCATCATGCAGCTGAAGCAGAACCCAACGCCGCCGGCGAATATCAATGGCTGTCAAGCGAAGATTTTAGCGACGCCCCGGCCACGAAATAGACCTCACCTTTGCTCCCCAGCGGTCGAATAAGGCACCAAACAAGGTCCCCATAAAGTAAATGCTACGCGCGATAGTCAGTGGCACCGCGGGGTTTTTGAAGATACCCACTCACCAGAATGTCTGGAAGGATCCAATCCAAGAGATACTTGAGGATGACTCTCCTTTAAGTTGATGGACCTTGTAGTATTGCTGGAATCTGTTCCAACGTTAAATTGACATCGTATATTACAATATTGCCGTTTAAAGGACGAACACTGTGGCCATGTTCAGAGCGAGTATAATTCGATTGAACGTCACTACCACGTACCTCCAAATGCATTTAAAAAGCCGAATGAGACGAATACCGCCAGAAAAGCGCCAACAACGACGATCCACGCTTCACGACCACCCTCGGGAAATGGCGGTGGACCAACAGGAGGTTTTGGGGGCGATGATTCGAGGTCCTTCTCCTCCTGCGGGGTCGTAGCTGGATGAGATTGGTGCTCGGGGTCAGACATAGTGGGATGAGCGAGCGACTTGAAGGATGGGCGAATTGCGATTCCGTAACTGTGAGAACGCCGTCTGGGGCCTACATCGTGTCGTGCTGAAGGCCACTGCCGAAACTCGGCACCCGCGGCAGTGACTTGTCACTCTTCGTCCTCCCAATCTCCTCCTCGCCTCGGCCGCGAGCGATGGCATCTTCTGGCTCAAAGATCGCCGTATCACCGCCGCAAGAATGTGGCACAGATCAAGGACACTGGATTCGGATAGTGACAGATCAAGGGATTGAATAGACTGAATGTCTTCCTCGAACAAACACGGACAAGCTGCGGCCACGCCTGTGAGAAGATGTGGATATTAAAACAGTTTCCGAGGGTTTGGAAAGAAACCGCTCGCTAGTTCCATCGCAGCATGTCAGCTTTGGACTGTTTCCCTCGTGCCGTGGGCTTCTGTGATGAATCAGAAGCGCCGAGGTGCATCTGGTGCCGGGCTGTGCTCGGGATGATCCGTTTTGGTGTCTGAACTCGCCCATACTAGAACGAATCAAGTGTTTCCACAAATAACTGCCTGGAGATTCGCAATTCTCGACCTCTCGACCACAGTTATCACCCCACATACGCTCCATCCATGTCCGCTCCACCTTCCAAAACAACCGTACTTGTTGTTGGTGGCGGCCCAGCCGGGTCTTACGCCGCCTCTGTCCTCGCACGTCAGGGAATCGATGTCACTATTCTCGAGGGCGCCAAGTTCCCCCGGTATCATATCGGAGAGTCTCTCCTGGCGTCAACAAACTACTTCCTCGAGTATATCGACGTGCGCCAGAAAGTGCTCGACCACGGTTTCATCAAGAAACCCGGTGCTTCATTCAAGTTGCGCAAGGATTTCCCCCGTCCGTACCCTATCTATTCGTCCATCCCAATCTAATAGTCGTTCACAGCCGTGTATACCAACTTTGTATGTGACCTACATTCCCTCAGGTATTGTGTCTATAACTCGAACAGGTCGACTTTAGCACTGGGAATCACGCTCTGAACGTGGTGAGTCCGAATAACCAACTCCGGACCTGGCAGTTTAGTGCTGGTGTTTGCCTTCCAGAATCGCTCGGAATACGACGATATCTTGTTCCGCCACGCCGGCTCCCAGGGAGCCAAGATCTTTGACGAGCACAAGGTCGCCGCGCTCGAGTTTGCGGAGTCGGACGGAGACCGTCCTATTGCGGCAGAGTGGACCAACAAAGCGGGAACCTCGGGAAAGATCTCTTTCGACTACCTCATCGACGCCGCAGGGCGGCAGGGCGTTCTTTCCACCAAGTACCACAAGGATCGCAAGATCACAGAAAGTTTACGGGCAAGTCCAGCTTGGGGCGGTTGAACTTGATGCTCACATCTATGGTGTAGAACACAGCGATTTGGGCGTATTGGAAGGGTGCGACATTGTATGGCCAGGGCACAGACCGGGAGGGTGCACCGTTCGCCGAGTCCTTGCACGGTCAGTAATTTGGTCCTAGCCCGTAGCAGTTAAACTGATATCACGTGTCAGACCATTCTGGCTGGGCCTGGTATATTTTAGTCTCTCCGAGACAAACACTTTTATACTAATGATGCCTTAGGTACATTCCCCTGAATGACGGCACGGTTTCAGTTGGCGCCGTGCTCCACGAGAAGTTTTTCAAAGAGAAAAAGGCTGGCAAGACGCAGGAAGAAATGTACCACGAGATCTTCCAACAGCTGACCCAGGTGCCTGAACTCAAGGGCGACGCAGTGATCGTGCCAAGTAAGGAGGGATCTGCGAGCCCTGTGTACGTGGCGAGCGATTTCAGCTACGTCGCCGACAAAGTGGCTGGCAAGAACTACCGTCTCGCTGGTGACGCCGCCGGTAACTTTTTTCAATTCCCCCGCTGCTGGAGATCTGACAATATACACAGCGTTCATCGATCCCTTTTTCTCAAACGGCGTTCATCTCGCATTCGTGGGCGGCTTGTCCGCGGCGCTCTCCATTATTTCCGTCATCGAGGGTCGCGCAACGGAGGAGGCAGCTGCAGAATTCCACACAGTCGAAGTCAAAGCCGCGTACACGCGCTTCTTCGTTGTCGTCGCGGCCGCATATAGGCAGATGCGTGGCGGTGAACTCGACATTCTGAACGACGTGGGCGAAAAAGAGTATGTCTGTTTTTCCATCCATCAAACTCCGACTGACGATGCTCGCAGTTTCGACCGTGCATTTGCCCTCATCCGGCCGGTAATTCAGGGCACAGCCGACATCGGCCAGGACTCGTCGAGCACGGGCGACAAGAAGCTCACCGAGAAGGAACTGCAAGGCACGATGCAATTCGTCTTCAAGCTCTTCGCCGGAGACCACGGCACCGCCGATCTCGATGCAGATGCTAAAGAGCGCCTGCAGGCTTTGGGAAGTCAGCTCCCCTTCAACCTCCAGCACGATGGCGTGAAGATGATTCTGGACCAAGCGCAGGAACAGATGAAGCAGAAGGTTGCGAATTACACTACTATCAAGCCCTTAAAACCCGAGTGAGCGTCTCGGCTCCTCGAATAGTAGCAATGACCCGCAATGTTGTAAAAACGGAATGTATAACTGATATCAAGAACATAGTCGCAGCGCGTGTGTTGCAGAAAGCCCTTGGCACTTAATATAAGGTATTGTGGCGGCTTCCAGGCTCTCATCAGTGTCTGTTCCTGTTTTCTCCACCCCACGGCTAGCCATACTCTGAGTCACCATGACGAGCCCCCACTGCATTGACGTAGCTCTTCCTGTGGATCCGCACGGACTTTTGTTCGATGTGCGACTCCGTCGGCCGGTGAGGTTGACACCAGACACGAACTGGCAGGGGAGGGTCCCCATGAATTCGATATCTAACGTTCAGTATTCAAGTGGTTGAACAAGTCACCAAAGCCACCCATATACATGTCCAATTTAATATTTAAAAAGAGTCGGCACAACGGATTTCTAGCCTCAAGACGAATTCACATTAGTGATCACAGATTCGGACATCTCGGGCATGTTCGACATGGTTGGGTCTTCCAATTCGGCCCGGTCTATGCGGTCTAAATCCTGGATGGTTTACTGTCTCAAAGCGTCTAACAATTGAAAGGATCTTGGAAGAACACCCCTCGAGTTGCACGATCATTGACATGTCCATAAGAGGCGAGTTTAAATTTTGAGGGACTGATGCGGCATTTTCCGGACCAATAGCAAAAATCCCTTCAGCTTTAAACCTGCCTTTCGTCGGAAGATTTCCCTTTTACTAGGTGTGCAGTCTGAATCTGAAATAACTT
Source organism: Mycena albidolilacea (assembly GCA_029282495.1). NCBI lineage: Eukaryota > Fungi > Basidiomycota > Agaricomycetes > Agaricales > Mycenaceae > Mycena > Mycena albidolilacea. The sequence goes on along the minus strand of JARIHO010000053.1, from coordinate 486,767 downwards.
TCAGGCGTGCTTGTTGTGGAGTTTAATGGTCGATTTTTTCTCGGAGTCTCTGAGTTGAACAGTTCTCAGAGTCATATAAAGGCCATAACAGCGTGAGTCTCTCCAGCGCTCTTATCGTCGTGAGCGCTTATCGGTAAGCCCAGGGATCACGCCAGACACAGCTGTCCACCTTCGTTCTTCTGTTCAATCATGATTATTATGGAGAAGCGCTAGAAGCAACCACGCCGACCTGCTCGGACCTGCACTATAAGTATGAGTACGAGGGCCAGGGAATGACATCGGGTACGAAGGAGCACGAAGGAGGCGGATCAAAGGCAGGAAAGCACAACCAAGACTCGGGCCTATCTGCAGAACACTTCTGTGAGTAGTCCAGATGGCCGTCGCATTCGGAGTCTTCAAACCGAAACAGGATCGCGGTTTTGCCTCGTCCCTTTGAGTTCCCCGACTTGAACTATACGAGCTACCGATGAGGAATAGCATCGAGTGCGAGGGCGAGTACAATTTCCGTACCGCGTTAATCTGTCTGTGCGATGTTTGAGATGCAGAAGCACTGTGAACACTGGCAGGCACTTCCAAGTTCCGGCTTCCCCGGAGTTGGACTGGTATACCTAGCCGCCTATGGAAGCGCTTCAACTGACCTCGAACATGGTCTAGTTCTGTTTCCAATCATTTCACTGTTCAGATATCTTGCATCACCTCCGGCCTTGACGCAAGTAATCTGTCGGTTTGGCGTCCAATCATTCACGTACTGCTGCTATATAACTGGGTTGGTATCTGCATCTCCCCCAGTCTCGCCATGAAGTATCTCCTACCTACCATACTTGTTCTCTCGACCACGGTCTGCTTCACCTCTGCCACATTGAGCAGCGAGCCAGCTCCGGCTGTGGTACGTGGACCGTACATTGCAATCGTGTATTTTGTTCTCTTTAACTTATTCCGCGTGAGCAGGCACAATCCGCGAAAACGTGTGGGGAGCCCACCACCGCCCTTCCCCTCTACAGAATGTTCCAGGCTACTGTCCCCGCCCGTGCGTACGAGATCGACGCGAGCATCATCACCGCCAACATCGCCAAGAGCGGATGGGCCTTGGAAACCGTCTCCGCCATGGCATTCGCCTCCCAGAAGGAGTCGACGGTCCCCTTCTACCACCTCATCAACTCGGCGCTGCGGGCGAATTTCTGGACGATCAATACGACAGAGCGGGACGCTGCTGTCCGCGCGGGATACACGGTCGGACCGGATCTGACGTATATCTATCCAACGCAGATCTGTGAGAGCGTGCCGTTCTACCACGCCTCGGGCTCGGCCAACAGAGACAATGTCTACACCACCTCGGAGGCGGAGTACCTCCAGTTCGTTGGGCAGGGATTTTTGGATATGGGGGTTGCGGGATATGTGCTGCCTTTCAACGCAATTCAATGTGCTTGATTAGGTGTGTGATTTCAATCCTCGCATTATACGATAAGTAATGGTGAAGTGTATTAGTCAGGATCATAAACCTATGTTCGCACGTTACTCCGAGAAACCCTCTGATTCTGGAATTCAGCGTCACAACATGTTCCGGCCAAAGTTGGGGCATCCGTGACCTCAAGCCGTCTCCTGCCGAACAAGGCCGGCAGCGCGGCCTGGGCCGATTCAAGACCGGCCTTGTCGGCACACCGGAAGCTTCGGAAATCACACGGCAAGTTCAACATTTTGACGGAGGTTAAATTTTATAGTGTTAATATGATTTTCTCAACTCGGCTGAGGGTTATGCGAGCAATGCTTGCTTTATTCAGGCACCCTCCTCGTCTGCGCGTCTGCGGTTGCATCGTGCAGTCCCATATTTCGAATTCACTCCTTTCTTTCATTCAAACTCCTTCGTTCTGCGTGTTTCCCTCTTGTGCACACCTCAATGCCGATTCTCGCTGACTCCAGTGATTGGATGACATCCCCGGCTCGAATCGAGAAGAGAACTAATTAAAGTTGGCTTCACCAGCAAATGACCCCGGCCGGGTTCAGGTATCAAAGAAAGCTTCTGATGAGATTCTTTGTGGCATCTGGGCTCCCATTGATATACCATTGTCCGAATCGAGATATGAAGTCATCATCCCCCACATGCCTCTTACACCCCTTTTGACTGTAATTCTGGAACCAACAATCTGTGATGGTACATACTTCTACTATTTCTTGATACTGTAATATAGAACTTATACCGTAGTAGACTACCAGCATATTGTTCTGCAATCATACATTACATAATCAATTACTCTTTTACTTGCTTCCTTGATGTGGACAATAGAAGACTAGGTGCTCAACACCCCTGGACCCGCTGGATAGCCGAGCACCTGTATAGCTGCTCTCACCGTGCCTTGAGATACTACTTCAATGGAGCTCCGGTCTCGGGTGACAAGACCATTAACTGAAGTGTTACAACAGCGGGGAGGGCCTGAGTCAGCGCCTCCTGTTGATCTAGCTGCACCAGACTCGATGTCCGTGTGTGCTCATCTCCAGCCTGGCAAGGCCTAAAAGACCTGCATCACACAATCACACACCATCAAGGTTCGCGACATCGAAAAAACACGCAAGCGGCCTAAATCCACTACACATGTATAACCAGCAAGGTACAAGCTAGAACGGTTATAACACCTGTCTTGGAGAGACTACTACACATGCATTGTTTTTATTCTGCTCTTTTGGCTTAGGCTGAGTTGGATTGGCAGCAAATTGGCACTGACCACAAACTACGACGCTCGGCTTTGTGGCTGTACCGTTTGTGAGACGGGACATTAGGGAGGTTGTGCAAAAGCTGCGGGGATTGCCGAGTTCGCCTAGGAAGGGTCGGGCTTTCAGTGAACCCACTGAGTGGAGGAAAGTATTTTAGACTTATAGGATGATTGTCCAATTCGTCATTCAATTTGTAGGTGCTGAGGAATCGGTGTGGAAACTCAAGCGCAAATGATTGTATTCACCGGATCTGATTTGATAGCCGCATGGACAGAAGATTGAAAATGGTATCCATGCAAGTCATTTCTAGTGGGTTTATGAGTTCAAAATATTGAAGTCCTCCCTGTGGCTTTGCACAATGCCCAAAAGCCGCATGCGGCTTGTGTGGCTTTTGCACAACCTCCCTATTTAATATAGTTCATCAAAAGATCTACTAACTGCCGAATTCTGGTCTGTTTCATGCCTGGATACGCTACAAATACTGTACAATTTCGTTCAATTCGGCACGGGTTGTGACCCGTGACCAACGAATTTCGGCGTGACACCTCCAAAAACTCGGCATTCAAGACAAAAATTTACGAAAATTCTGTTTTTTTTTGTACCCGCCAGAGAGCGACAGGTAATACTTGGAGCCAGGTACCGGTCCGGACCGAATGTACCATGGTTTCATGAAAATGGACAACCACGCGAAATTCGGAAAGACAATTGATTTTTAAAAAGGCCTAGCTTTCCGTTAGTAGCATTTGCATACCTCTGGCAGTTGACTGCACTGGAGCTCAGAACAATAGCATTGTACGAGGGCTTACATATTTGGTTGGGTAGCTTGCAGCTTTTCTGATTAGGATCGGAATCGAGATCATCCCGACACTGGCCCGCGCCGATCACCTTGAGTTTTGCAGATCAGCTGAATTCGAAAGCAGGACCGTCAATACTTAGTGTTTCAACATCAAGCTTGGCCCGGGACATTCCGGATCATGATGGCACAGATCAATCAGATCAGCTTCATTTCCACGGCCACTGCTGCCCGCTCATACTCTCGTTCGCCCGTTGTTCGTCCGCCCGGACCATTTTCGATGTGTCCTTGATCGCGTTACAGCGTATCCTCGGAATCCTGCCTTTTACCCGCTTTCTGTATCCGTCGGCCACGGCAAACAGACCAAGGTACTTGGTTCGTGATAGTTCAGCGATAATTCTCACTCGGAGCATCGCGGGAGCAGTATAGGCCATCGCCTTGTTCGAGTCATTCGCGTGACCAGACACGCAAGCCGGCCGACGCGTTCAACTGTTCCGCTTTCTCTATAAAAGCGTAGTTATCTGAAGGCGCCAGAAGACATGCGTTTTTCTAATCCATTCGATCCGCCTCCTGCTCATGCAGGATTCGGGACCGGCAAGACAGTACCGGAGAGTTCTGCATCGTACGTTTTTACAACTGGGATACCATTTCTGTGGCCTTGATCATGTTGCAGTTACCTTGGCCAAGTAATCGTATCCTGGCTCGACCCGTTTTTTCAAGTCGGATTTTCGCGGCCTTTGGAAAAAGAGGGTAAGTAGCGCCCACCGCGCCCACTCGCCGACCTCCACGGCTAACGTCAGACCAGATTTATGGGAACTACCCGGGTCTCGATTGACATCAAACACCACAGATGCTCTTGAAGCCTCCTATTATCCACGCTGCCCCCCAGAAGTACGGCCCAAAGCATATCGCGAAAAATCCAACGAATTGGTCGCGCAGACAGTGGCGCCGTCTTCTGTCCAATCAGTTCACGAGAAAATGGGAGACCTAGCGAGCGAGGGATCATACGATTCATCGCTGTTCCGGGCTGTACTTCGCACCTTCCACTGGCGTATCTGGAGACTGCACGCGGCAACAACGCAATGGCCGCGTTTCGTCTCCCCCAACAATTGGAAATAATCGACAAGCTTAGCCGACACGGCCCCCACCAGATGCGAGCACTTGCCTTCGGCCTGCAGCCGCCCCGCACGCAGAACACCTTCCGGCGCCAGTTGCAACGCGGGTGGGCTCAGTACGTTTGGCGCGTCTGCCTGGACCGCCTACGCCATGATCGGCCGCGCGTCATTCGCGACCAGGACGGGACTTTGGGGTCGGCGTTGAAGGTTTGGTCGGACGGAGAGTACCGCGATCTCTCCTTCGAGCAGGCGGTTTTGAGGCTTTTGAAAGTATTTTTTTTTTCACCTGGATCGTAACATTTGGCAACTGATATTTTCAGGACAATGGTATTCTGGAACGACGCCCCACTGGAGACCGCGACGTGGTTGCTAAGGACTGTGCCGCGGTCACCGCTTTTCTTACAAAGTTCACTATTCTAGAGAACGTCGAAGATATGCGTCGTTTAATGTAGATGGCTTCGTTCGATTCTAGATTCTCCCATCCGTAGATTTTCGCATCAGTAGATTTGATTTTCCCCTCGCAGTGACTCGATAGTTCTTTGATTAACTTCGACGACTTTCCGAAGTTGTATATCACCTTTGATAAATTGATTCGGCATTCGTCCTACTCGGTGTTGTAAGAAACTAGTCTCTTATACATACTGACTTCCCACTCGTAACTTCGTTTTGAAATCTGCTAGTTACCGCGCTATGATTACCGTTGCTGAGGGTTATAAGGCGGGTAGGGCCGACCAGCGGCAGAGCCCGCTACCGTGGCTTTTGCCTGCAATGTGACCTTCACTGCGGGGATAGATTAATTTTTCTGCCCGAAAAACAGGCTTTTAAAACACGGCCTCGGCTCTATGCAACCGAAGGGCGTTGTTGCAAGTTCAGTTGAAGCAGGCTGGTCTTTCAGATAGTAGCATTTGCATGCCTGTGGCAGTTGGCTTCGTTGGAGCTCAGAACGATAACTTTTCGCCGGTCCGTAAATTCTGTCCCACGAATATTGCACTACTAATTTCCTTACAGACACATTAAAAACAACGACCCCTCTGCTAACGAAAGTCATTCTGACATGGCTGACTGAATCGTACATCATCTACCATGCAACCGAGGCAGAGAAAGCGTCAGGACTCCTCCCCAAACCGCGTGGCATTGGCTATGGAATCGGTCTCGCGTGTGTTCTCTTCGTTATGCAAGGTACAACTCTCACTCGTTTTCAGATTTCTCGCTTATGCTTTTCCAGAGCTCTCGAGCATAATGACGAATCATTCTCAGTAAGGTGCGTACTCCCGGTCCCGAGATAACTGAACTTCCGCCGATGCCCGTGCAGCAATGCGGACGGTTGGCCTGTCTGTGCGAACAGGAATTATCGGCAGTGTGTTCCGCAAGTCACTGCGTCTGTCGGCACGCGCACGCCTCGAGCACACCGTCGGTCAAACCACAACAATTATCTCCACAGATTCGGTACGACTAGATCAGTTTTGCATGTTAGGTCACAAGTGAGTTTAGGCCAGCCATATGTGTTTAGCTCCATATAAAAGATTTATCGACTGTCATAAATCCTGTGGAGTCTGACTACAAGTGAGACTAGTTTTGGCCTGCTCATTAACAATGTACGTGTTTCTTTTCATCGCGCTCACGTCCTATTAACTCGTGCGTTCTCAGCTCGGCTATCCGGCCCTCGTGGGCCTGGGTGTCATTATCCTCAGCTTCCCGCTACAGGCTATAGTTGTCACGATAATGTTCTCCCAACGCAAGAAGGGCGTCAAAATCACCGACACGCGCGTCCGGCTGTCGAACGAGGTACGGCGCTCGTGTCTCATCTCTCCAGATCTGACCCGGTGCGCAGGTGCTGCAAGGTATTCGACTGATCAAATATTACGCCTCGGAGAGCTTCTACATGCATCGAATTTCGACGCTACGGGAGCGTGAAATCGCCACTGTGCGAAAGTCTGGGTATGTTGTTTTAATATTCCTCCTCCTCCTCAAGCTTGCTTATACGGCCGGCCTATAGCCTCGCCCTTTCAGCGCTCATCGCGCTGGTGGCCTTGACCCCGGTCCTTGCGACGGTCCTGTCGTTCGTATGTATTTATTTGCTATCAGCTGTGGGTGTAACACCAATGTTGAACCTAGATCACATACGCGCTGACCGGCCACGACCTCAACGTCGCTATCATCTTCAGCTCCTTGCAGCTCTTCAACGTGCGTCCCGTCCCGCCCTCCCTCCATTTCATTCGACTCCTTCCCTCACTCCTTCATGCTCAATATATGATAATTCCCGCGCTACTCTAGAGCATCCAGGCGCCGCTCACCCTCCTCCCTATCGTCTTATCAGCTCTGGCGGACGCAATCGTCGCCTTCGGTCGCATCGGCGCGTTCTTGACCGCAGAGGAGCTCCCCGAGCAGTATTTGATCGATGCCGACAGGAAGGACGCGGTGGATGTGGACGGCGCGAGCTTCACGTGGGAGCTGGCCGCGGCGGAACCCCAGGGGAAGAGTGAGGTGGAACCGACACCGAGGACGAAGGGGAAGGCCAAGGGAAAGGAGAAGGAGAAGGAGACAGGGACGGAGCTGCCGACTACTACTACCGCCACCTCCGAGAAGACGCTGGTGGAAGGAACGACCCCGACACCTCATGAGGAAGAGAAGCCATTTGAGTTGCGAAATCTCAAGTTCAGCGTGCCGAAGGCCGCGTTCGTGGCGATCGTCGGGAAAGTCGGCTCCGGCAAGGTGCGTTGAATTTGGGTAAATGCACTCGGAAACAGGTAGCATGTTATTGATCTAGAATTTTCTAGAGCTCCATTCTGCAGGGGCTCATCGGCGAGATGCGGCGGACGGCTGGCAGGGTGCGTCCGCCACCTTTCTCCGGCTTTATTCAACCGCTGATTTGGTCCTTCCTTTCTAGGTAGTCTTCGGAGGCACGATGGCATACGTACCGCAAACTGCGTGGATTCGAAATGCTACTTTGCGGCAGAACATCGTTTTCGGCCAGGAAGAAGACGAGGAGAAGTATGTGCTCATATACTCCGCTCACGTCCACGATTAATCTATTTTTCAGATTCCGCCAAATCATCCGAGCATGCAATCTAGAGCACGACCTCGAGGTCCTACCTCACGGGGAAGAAACTGAAGTATTTGCGTCTCTGCTAGACAAAACCCGATACTGATACGGGAGCTATACAGATTGGGGAGAGGGGAATCAATCTTTCAGGTGGACAGAAGGCGCGCAGCGGGTATTCCTGCACATACATTCAGGGTACTGATTATATATACTCAGGCTCGTATATCGCTCGCTCGGGCCGCCTACGCCTCTACCGATATCGTCCTCCTGGATGATCCGCTCAGTGCCGTGGATTTTTACGTGGGTAAAGCGATCCTCGAAGACTGCATTGTTCACGGACCGCTGGCCGACCGCACCCGAATTCTTGTCACTCACGCACTCCACGGTAAGTCGGGTAAACCTACAGTACACCGGTAGCCGTGACTGACATGAAGTTCAAAGTGCTGGACAAAACGGATTACATTTATGTAAGTTCGGTTTTTTGTCCGGATTGGATTTGGGTCTGGCTAAGCGAAGATTATATAGGTTATGGACAACGGCACAATCAAGGAACAGGGCACGTACGAGGTGCGTACTTGTTTCGTGCTTCTCCGCGAACCAGTCGCTCAAGTGCGATTCGTGCAGACGCTCATGAAAGAAGGTGTTGTATTTTCGCAACTCATGGAAGAGTATGGAAACCTCGACCACGCGCCGGAGCACGCCTCCACTGGGAAGGGGGTAAAGGCTGCCATGGTGGCGCACGAGGAAAAGATCGCCGAAACGGCCCCCGCTCTAATGCAAATCGAGGAACGGAATACCGGCGCAGTCACCTTTGAGACGTACGGAAAGTACCTCAAACATGCGGGTACATTGGTTTGAGCCCCAATTATACTCCTTCTGCTTGCGCTTCTTCAAGCTGCTGAAGGCGAGTCATAATATCCTGTCATCAGAGCTGCCTTGACTCAAGTACATGTAGTCGGCAACAGTCTATTCCTCGGATTTTGGACTTCCAGCAGCATTCGCGGGTTCCACCAAGGGGATTACATGGCTGTTTATGCCGGTTTAGCGTTTGGTCATGCGCTTTTTGTTTCCTTGACGAGCTTCGCTTTTACGTTCGTGCACTGTTTAATTTTGCGTACCTCTGCGCAAGTAACTGATTTTGTTTCTTACGCAGCCTTGCAGGCTTGACGGCTAGTCTGAGCCTCTTCAAGAACGCCCTGGCCCACGTCTTAGGTTCTCCTTTGTCCTTCTTCGACACCACGCCGATGGGTAGGCATCACTCACTGCTCGAAATCTTAATCTGGACTGCATTCATTTTTCAGGGAGAATTTTGTCAAGACTGGTTAAGGATCAGGACGCGTTGGACGCAGATTTGCCGACGACTCTCATGGCGCTCATGACAGTTTCTACCTCCGTCATTGGTACCGTGGGGCTTGTTTTCTACACTTTCCCCCTGCTCGGCATCATCTTCGCCCCGCTGGCGATCCTATACTACCTGGTGTCAACTTACTATCGGCGCTCTTCGGTAGAGACTAAAAGACTGGACTCCCTCATGCGATCAGCGCTGTATGCTTCCTAAACCGGTGCATTTTCTAGTCCCGGTTGTCCGCGCGGACCTTGACTTGTAGTTTTTTAAGAAACACTGACCGGTCTGGCCACCATCCGCGCATATCGAGAGCAGGTTTGTGACGCTAAGCTGAATGCACAATTAGAAGATCTAACGTTATTGTAGGAACCAGCGATCAAATCAGCCGAACATAGTTTGGATCTGGAGAACAGGGCCTACTTCATGACCATTACCCGTACGACTCCTCTCACCTGCGAGGCCCCTTGACTCACTTTCTTGCAGTACAACTATGGCTTGCTCTGCGCCTAGACTTTTTTGGGAATATCCTTATCTTTGGGATCGCACTATTTGCTGCTGGATTGTGAGAGCAGTGCCATCGATTTGTCTGTACTTCGGCTAATTAAATGTCAAGCCGCAACACCGTAAATCCTTCAAGAATAGGCGTGGTCTTGTCTTACGCGCTCACTAGTGAGTTTGGCTTCCCCTGATTTGTTCAGACCGACAGGGGCCTAGTAACGCAGGTCTTCTGTAAGTCGCGTAGATGGCTGCCGAATCCAGCTGCTTATGTAGATCGACTAGCCCAAATAGTCGCCTTCTTCGCCGAAAACGAGCAAAATATGAACTCCGTCGAACGTCTCATCGCATACGCAGAGCTGCCTGGTGAAGGCGCAGCTGCGACTCCCGAGGACCCTCCGAACTCGTGGCCAGACTGTGGCGAAATCGTCTTCAAAAACGTCAATATGTCATATCGTGAAGGTTTACCGCTGGTCTTGAAGGGTGTCACCTTCACTATGAGGCCCGGCGAGAAGGCAAACATTCCTCACCTAGCCGTTGTTCTTCACTTTATTTAATTCATCCTCACAGGTTGGTATTGTCGGGAGAACCGGAGCTGGTGGGTATTGCTTTACGAGACGGGTCACACTGACAAGATGTATCTGCTCCAGGAAAGAGCTCTCTTGTACAGGCACTCTTCCGGTAAGCTCTTTTACGGTGGATCTCGATGTTCATAATTTCATGAATCATAGGATGGTCGAGCTCCAGACTGGGGAAGTCACGATCGACGGTTACAACACTCGCAACATTGGGCTCGATGTCTTGAGACATAGTCTCGCTCTCGTCCCCCAAGACAGTGTCCTATTCCTTGGTACTTTGCGGGAAAATCTGTGCGAATACATGACTATACAGGGACCCGCAGGCCACGAAGACCGATGCGGAGCTAATATCTGTGCTCCAACGTGCATGGCTTCTTCCTCGCGAAGGTGATCCTCTAAACTCCACGGCTGACTCCAAGTTCAGTTTGGACTCGATCATTGGGGATGAAGGTATAGGCTGTTGCCGCCCAAATCACGTTCAGCAAGGTGCTGAACATCCTTCCCTCACAGGATCAAACTACAGCGCCGGGGAGAAGCAATTACTCGCATTATGTCGAGCTCTCGTAAAAATAGTCGCATCATCATCTTGGTACGTTTCCTGAATCTATCACACTGGCATAAGGTATTAACTCGTCCTTTAGGATGAGGCTACAAGCAGCGTTGATGTCGAGACAGATGCGAAGCTACAGCGTACCATCCGGACAGAGTTCGCGGCATCCACTCTGCTCTGCATCGCACATCGCCTGAACACTATCGGTACGTTAGTTATGCACGAAATAAATAAATGCCGTGTGTTACTAACCTGGAATCCGCCAGCATACTATGATCGTATTGTCGTCATGGATCAAGGAGAAGTTGCGGAATTCGACACTGTGCTTGGCCTTTACGACAAGGAAGATTCTATCTTCCGATCTCTCTGTAATGAAGCCAACCTCCAGCGAGCCGATATCTTACGGATACGGGTGGAAAACGTGATAGAAACGGAATTATCACATTAACGACTTGTACCCCGGTCCGCCCGCTGGTTCCGGTTTTTGATGCGCCGCTTTGGTTTTGATGCGGAAGAGTGACCGGCATCGTCACACGGTAGGCTCTCGGCGATCACCCGGACCATAGGTAATATGGTTGCCGTTTTCGATTCTCGTATATACCCGGCTAGCAGTCCAGTCTGGCATAAATGAGGCAATCACCAAGGTACACACGAATCACCCACACCTACACACCAAAATGAAACCCATGTGGAAGCCACCTGACGACCATGTCAAGATCACATGAAATTCCCAGGTTCAGGTGACATGGCTATCGCCTGGACTCCAGAGTTTCCGTTAAATGGATTGCAGCTGGATCCAGCTTCCCCCCAGTTCCAGCTGGATGGAGGATCTGGAGTACAGGTATTCACATTTCCATGTCTCAGTGATTATTACACACTGGTACCATCCAACTATACATGTATCAATCACACTTTCGGATAATCAAGAAATCACATATATAAATGTAGTGGGTAGTATAACAAGTACAACAGGTCGTCTACCCATGAGACAAAACCAATGCTTACCCTGATAAGCAGAGAAGATTAGGAGCCAACAGCCGATGACACCAAGGACATTAAATGATTTGACAGCGGGTGGCATTGCGCGAGAGCGGCACCGAGAACAAGCGGCATTGTGGGGGGCAGAAACACCAAGTGGGGCGAGCATAGTATTTGAGATCGAAGTAGAGGGCTCCGTGCCATTTCACCGGCAGTCTTGCATTCGCATGTATTTGAGATGGATGGCATCTTGATTAAAAACACGGAAGAGGCCTGCATAGACTTGAGACTTGACACCAATGAGTACCTGAACCAGATCCATGAGAATGAGGAATGGAGGGATATTTGGCAGGAAGCTTGTGGCGGAGAGCTAAGTGGCATTGCAAAATTGCGAGATGGGAACTTGCAAGGATCTTGAGAAGGCTTGAGTTGCCTGAGTTTGTCCCAGGTAGCCAGAGCTTGCGGGTAGTAATTCCGAATGCTTGTGAGAGATGGACCATCCGTCACGCCAGCGGACATGAAAGAGGGAAGAAAGAGAGATGCCATTGTGACCGTCACAATGGTCGGATTGTTGATCAGTTCTTGACGATCAAATTCGGCAACAGATCAGCGGAGTTTCAACGACTTATTATGCGCTCACCGTGCCGCAGACATGTCGCGCCGGGTTACTTATAAATTCCAGCATAGGTTCACATTCATATGTCTCCCTACTTCAAAGTGTTTCAAAAAAAAGCCACTGTCTTAGGCGAGAATAGTGTTATTTCCAGCTAACGCCAAAGCCCAAGAGCGCTTTCAAAAAAAGTTCTCAGGTGATTTCTGATGTCAATTACCTTTTCTAGTGCTCTGCTCCACGCTGCCTCACCGCTGGGCCATCGAAACACGGTAAGTGATGCCAAAAGCCCCAAGTAAATTTTTTGGAAAGTGCTCTAGGGTTTTGGCATTAGCAATTACGGGATCTATCTCTAAACTGGTCGGATAGATTCCAGGTCGTACCCTGCAGGATTCCAGCATTATTTTCCAGTGATATTGCCAGCTAGAATCCAGCTGCCATCTTGCTCATCCCCAGGACAGTGGTTTTTCTGGGTCTGGCTGGAATACTCGGCTGGCTCCAAGCTGGGAACCATTTCAGTGTGTAGTCTAGATTTGGCATGCCGGTCAGCAGAGGAATTGGGAAACTCCGCCCTGATCAGACATCGAAGCTCCGATGAAGTTGGACAGACAGTCGGCCCGGCTAGATAAGTATTTTACCCTATTATGAATGACCACTGTCGGGGTTGTCATTCAAACGGACACTGACGTGGGATCAATGCGTCTTCATCCGTTTGAACTGAAGCAAGTCGAGGCCTACGACGGCGGAGCGCACGTAAGCTAACGACTACAAGGACTTATGCCAAAGGGAATCCAAGGAACCATGTTCCATTTACGATGTCCAGTCCACGACAAGGTTGGGGCAGCTGGCATGACGAATCTAGATGCTCAATCTTAGACAAAGGCACAATCAAGGTACACACCACAGGTGGTTCTACTTTTTGCATGGAACCTCCTGTAGCTCGCCGAGCCAAGGCACTGAACTCGAGACCGAGCTACTTGGCATCTTCCTCGGGAGGAAGGTCAGATATTGAACAGACGACTACCAGATTAGTCATCCCGACTGGCAGGAACATGACATTGACATTACCCCCTTCGGACTCCGTACCCGAAGATTAGACACCTGGGCCGTGATAAGCCCTTTAAATTCGCCGTTCTGCCGCCCTACATAACCTCCAATATCCAACTTCCCCACTGCATTCTCCACGCACACTCAGCATGACTAAACTTCTTGGGATCGCCATGCTCTCCGTTGGCGCGGTTGCTGCCTTCGACACATCCAACTTCTTCACGTCGCAGGGGAATTTGAAAAACGCAGCGATTGTGTTTGGGGGGGATGGCTACAACACCTTCCCGGCGGATGCCTCGCAGTTGGGGGTATGTTACCCCTCTTTGATAAGACCGACGTTGAGGCGGGTCGTAGGCGATTGCATCACACGTCAAGGCCTGCAGCGACCTGTACGATGCAGCGATTATTTCTATGGCGGTAGGACATTCACTGCTGCCGCGGTACCCGTCCCAATCTTCCACTAGGCCATCAGCCCACTGCAGTTCCCCAGCGGCCCACTTTTCAGCGACGCCGATGCGCAGCTTCTAAATTCAACTTTCGTGCCGGTCACCCAGCAAATCATCCTCAGCAAGCTCAATAACCTGCAGGCCGGACAGGCTTTCTTTGAAAGCGTCAATAATGCGCCGCTTTTCCGCACGAGCTTCTGCCACTGGGTGGGTACCCTCGCACAAGAGAATATTGCGTTCTTGGACTCTTTGATAGTGAGCTCCCCAGTACGTATCCGCTCATAGGTTTCAACAACCGCCACGCCACCACTGACGAGGTTCCCCAGGCGGCATACCAACCGCTGTGGGAACAGCTTCGGACCGAGGCCATAACGCAATACAACATCTGGCTCACTGAGGATGGGTTCAATTGCGGGGGAATCTGCTTGTCTTGAACGGCGTTTGGACGCTGACATATGTACGAAGTTTCACCGGGTTCGTGCCTGACACTATGGCATGTGTCAACAGAAGAGCGTTAACCTTTGAAGCCGTCTAACTGCCCCGGTTGTGACACTAGGCAATGTTTCCGCGTCCAGCAAAAGATGCGAAGACAAAGATTTTCGATGTGAAATACTTCACAATTCCTGGTCGGCCAGTGCTATAGTTGTAACAGGGGCAGATGGTGTGCCTCGCACTTTCCGACTTTTTGTCGCAACGTGACGTCCAAATCGGGGAATTACTTTCGGCACGATCAATGGCACATCAAACACTGCCGGACCTGCCGCGGGCAACTTAACTTGAGACCTTTTACTATTGAGGAGCGCAGTTATGAGACTAGGGGAGGCCTAGAGGGAAGGAATGGCGCAAATAAAGAACGAGAGGACAAAGGGATAAAGATGGTTAGGATGGGGGAGGTGGAGGTGGAAGAAGAAAGGCATGAGCTGGTGAGTGAGGCTGACAGCAAACTGTGCGCCGATTGATTGGGATGATGGCGCCGAGAGTTTGCCGAAAATAATTTCCCGATTTGGAAACCACGTTGCGGCGGAAAGTCAAAAGTGGTGCCTCGGGTATTTTTCTCCTGAAGAATGTGCGGTCTTATATGGGTGTGAGTTTTGGTTGCCTGAAGTTGATGGTCGGACTTGGGGTTGAGATTTACATACAATTGTGACCGCTCCGCTGTTCATCAGCATTAAAGTCTGCCCCCATGCCTCAGCACTCACACCAGGGGTAAGACCAATGCATATGAAAACCATATGCGTTAAACACATATGGTTCGCATATGCACGGAGCGTGCAACAACCAAGGTGCCAATCACCTTTGTTTTCACCTTTGTGTCACCCCCAAAAACAAAGGTGCAACAAAGGTGGTTGACACTTTGTTCCATGATCCGCACATATGCGAACCATATACGTTAATGCATATGGTTACCACATGCTGTGGTCTTTGCCCCTGGTGTCAGCAAGGAGCAAGACCAAAAACAAAATCTGTTACGACCGTGCCGTCTCTGGCTATTCTCCGGCTATCTTCCGACTTTCCTCCGGCTATCTTAATCCGGAGCCTCGGCTCCGACTTGTCCAACTCTTCCAGACGCAAGTCGTACTCCGACTCGTATCCACCTATACCAGTTGCGTCCGGCTTTGTTCTGTTGACACACGCTCTTTGGGGTTTTCGCAATGAAGGTCTTCTGAGTGTTCCCCAAATCAAACATATGACTTATGCAACCATGCTTCCCTCTTATTGTTCTTATTGTCTTTCACTGTACTTATTGTCTTTTACTTACTTCTTTCTGCATTAGACTTATCTCTGTATTTAGTATAAATACATATTATGTTCTACAGTATCTTGAGTTGAAAATTAACGTGCTTTGCCTCTGCATCGCTCCATGGTCCGGTTCGTCTTTCCGTCTCCGAGCCAACTTAGTCGGTGTACCCACTCACCTTCGTGGTATCACTTCCGGTCATCTCCGTCCTTATGGCCTTCTGTCCTTCCGGCCTTCCGTCTTTCCGGCTTTTTCCGACACGGATATAACAAAATCCAAATCGGCACTGGAGGCCGCTGGAAACCCTTCGAGATCCGCTCTTTATGTCTTCCAGTGGCCAACCAACACTTTAAACAGTAGGATTAATTAGTAGTGTTTCTTCTCGGAGCTGCGAACCCTGTCCCGGTAATGTCAAGCTTCTCGAGTCCTAAATTGAACCACTATCAACCGTTACGAAAGCATGACCTTATTTCAAGATTTTACATATGTATCATTATTACTATCGCATACACTAATAATCAATCAATTTGCTCATCTGAACTCAGGCGTCACAACTTTGGGAGATTAGGAGTAATGTACGTTCTCCCCGCTATGAGCAAGACAAGATTGAACCGTGGGAAAGGAAAATGATCGCTGGTTCAAAACCGGGCCGCTCCTCAAGTCTAACCCCATGTCGTCCAGTGACATGTGCGGGACAGAGACAACAAACCGCAGTCCGCCCGAGCATGATTCCGGAAAACCGCACTAATATGCCTGCAAATTATCATAATCTGCCGCTCGTGCCACCAAGAAGCCTTCCCGCCACAACGGTGGGAGGGCAGTAGCGCTGTTACTGCTTTATTTGTTACGTCTGACCGAGCGTCGAGAGACAAAGACGTAATGCATCCAGCACCTATACCATGTCCACTTTCGGACCGAAATCAAGGCTGTTTGACAGACATCGTACACTAACTTACAAAACACGGCCCTTATCCCGATGATTTAACTTCTGTAGCTGGGTGGTGCCCCCTCAGGCAATCCCATGTCCAGCAGAGTCTGCAACTGCACTTCAATTCGGCGCAGTCGCTCAGTTAAAGCCTCATCTCTGCTCGTCCCATCCTCCCTCCTATCATTCGGGACAACGTCACTCTCCGCAGCTGCTTCAACCCGTCGTTGATCGCGCCGCGCCGAGACGAGCGCAATTCCAAAAGGCGCAATATGAAATTTCCGTCGTCTTCCTGGCGACCTCTCGGTCATAGAATCGCCAACATACTGCTCCGGGTGTGTGTTTTGGCCGAGTCTCTGTCTGCGTCGTTTGATCCAGAGAACAAACAGAACGACTCCCACTACGAAACCAAAGGAAACAACGGACCCTGCGATTGCGGCAGTCCGTATTTTGGCTCTTTGAAGAGCTGTGAGATGTACATATACGTTCGTCGTCAAAATCAAGATTTACCTATTCGCCTGGGGGAGAGTGCTCGTAGAGCTTGAACTTGGTGTCAAGTCACTTGAGGTGCTCGGACTCCGTACGGTTCCCGATCCCGTCTCGCTGGTTTGAGATCTGGTCGGCGCAGTAGAAGACGCACTCCAAGACGCCGAGCTCGGGTCAAAACTTGACAACGGCTGAGACTGAGAGGTGTGTCCTGCTGATGAGCTTTTGCTCGCAGAATTTGTTGGAGGGGACTGCGTGGTAGCCGCCGAGGTAGCACTGTGTATATGTACTGCTTTTCAGTCCACTGAAATACTGTAGGACCCAGAAAGTACACACGAATTCGAAGGCACACCCAAGAGCTCGTCCGGGCACACATCATCCTCATCTGTGGAGTTGGCAGGATTGAAAATGCCCTAAAGACCTCGGACGCCGATTTAGCGCCCTTGTCAAATATAATAACATAAGGCGAATGGCAACTCACATTGGCGAGGTAGGCGCACAAAGCCCCGCCCGAGTAATCACACTCCTTGATAGTATTATCGCGAACATTAAAAATAGTGTTCGTCCAGCTGATTCCCCGCTTGTCTGAATCCGGGCAAGTAAGCCCGTTGACCGTTATTCCAGCAGCCATAGCCACAATAGGAACAAGACCCAGCCATGCCAGCCTCCAAAGTGATGGCATTTGCATATCATAGACGGTATGTCGAGGCGAACCAGCACAATGGTGGGTACGACCCGAGGCTTGCAGAAAGAGGTAGGGAGAAAGCCTGTCGGCAAGCTGGGTGCCCAGACTTTGTATGTCATATTTCGGGCAATGATAGACACCCTACAGATTTTCAATTCCCTCTATCAGCTAATCTTTGATCAGCCATTTGCAGAGTTCACTCGCCCCGCGTAACCAAGGCTTCGACCCAGATTTAACGGACGGACACATCAGCAACCTGATGGTTGGCATGAGACCAGCCGTCGAAGAACGTGGATGTGCGCGCAACCTATCTTTTTTCTCCTTGCTCTGTCTTGAAATAAGTACGGGTGTCGGTCGGGTGTCGGTGTGCAATGTGCATCTGTTCAGACTGTTCTTTGGCAAGCATACGGCTTCGCTGGCACCCAATATCCAAGACTTTCCTAGCTTGAATATATATAAAACAAGAAGCAGCGAGTATGAGGAACGGATCAGACCCCGGGATCCCTAACGAATGGGAGTCGGAGAGACAGAGAGAGAGAGCATCTGGTCGCCAATCGGTGTAATCTTATCTTGATCTTACCCATTCTATATATAGCTCAGTGACTGTGATTGATCTCACAGTGTCACACTCCCTCGCTCATCTCCACGTCGCGCCGGCCCGCCTGCCTCTGAAACCAACCAGCTGCAAACCTACACGGTATGTTCTATGAGAACACATATCTGCAGCACCGACTCATCTCCCATTCATATTCAGCTAGATTCCATGCTCAGCACGCTTGCAGCAGATCGCGCGCGCATCGCCGACCTCGATACCCAAATCCAGGATCTCCAGCGCTCCCTCTCCGTGTTGCAACGTGAGAGATCACTGGTGCAAGGGCGGTTGGACGCCTACAACTATCCGGTCCTGACGCTGCCGAATGAAATCATTTGCGAGATTTTCACCCGCTTCCTTCCAATCTACCCCAAGTGCCCGCCACTCATCGGCCCTCTCTCGCCAATCTTTCTGACCCACATTTGCCGTGGCTGGCGGAAAATAGCCTTGTCATTCGCTGCGCTTTGGAGGGCGACAGACATATCTTGGAACCACAGTGCTCCGGACGTCGTGTCCGCCGTGCTCAGCCGTTCCGGTTTATGCCCGCTCTCCATCCGCATGGATGCACCCGAATTAAATCCTGACCTCGACCATTACGGGCCAGAGCTTCTTGCCGCTGCTATACCTCACTACACGCGCTGGGAATACTTGACGCTTCACCTTACCGAACACTTTACCGACGCCAATTATCCTCGCATTGATGGCCCGATGCCTCTGCTCCAGCACCTTGATTTATGGCTTAACGGTGGCTCGAGCTATCCTGTTGTTTCACTACGAAGTGGGGCGCCTCTGTTGCGCACAGTCATTCTGAACGATTACGCCGCTGCAAAAGTCATTTTACCCTGGGTGCAATTGACTTCGTTGACGTTGACCATAATCTACCTGCACGAATGCGTCCCCATTCTGCAGCAAACATCCAATCTGATCCATTGTGTACTGGAACTTTGCGATTCAGACGACGTTGTCAGCGATGGGGCCGTCACGCTTCCATCCTTGGAAACCCTGGCAATTAAGGAGCTCGACCCGACCACAATGGAACCTATAAATTATCTCCGGACCTTTATCGTCCCTGCACTGGGCGATCTGGAGGTTCCCGAGCGATTCTTAGGACTAGACCCAATCGATTCGCTGGCTTCGCTCATATCGAAATCGGGCTGCAAGCTACACCAAGTTGGTATCACGGACTCAACATTAGGCCTCGAGGCCCCCTTCCGCGCAGCATTCCCTTCGATGCAGATGCTCTTCATACGCCCGATTGTGGATGATGCTGAGAGCGTCGCCTCCGACTAGTACCTAGCTCCCACATGCACGTGCGCCCCGGAAACTCATAGTCTTGTTTTACTAATCCCATGTCTTCCAGTGGTCGACCCTTACGCATGCAGTCAAACCCTTCAACGAGATATAATACACTATGATACAGATTGCGCCAGACCATGCTCTATGCCGAAACCTCGGTTTTACCAAATCGAACCCACAAACCTCCCTGCACGTATGGATATTAGACGCAGGGGGGAGAAGGAGCTGGCGCAAACAAACCTTGATGTATAGCGTCATCGCTGCCGCCGGCCATATTTTTTCGATCGCCTGCCGGCCCTTGCGGGATTTCCACTCCGGCGGCGGCAACGAGCCCGCGGGCTGGAACTCAGGCGCCAACGTGAACGTGTCGAATTCCTGTAACAGCCGCACGAGGAAGTACGACGCCTCGTTGTACGCGTAGTTCTGGCCCAGGCACTGCGGGCATCCGGTTTCAACACGCGCACTAAGGACAGACGGACAGATGGAATGCTCACGATGCGGGGGCCGGCGCTGAATGGGGCGTACATCGTGGGGTTGGCGACGAATTTTGAGATGCGATCCGGATGGAGCCAGCGCTCGGGGTCGAAGACATCGGCGTCTGGGCCCCACAGCGCAGGGTTGCGCTGCATCAGGAGGGGCAGGTACATTATGGTTGTTCCGCCGGGCATGTAGAAGGGACGAGGGTCGTCGTTGGCGTATGAGCTGTCGGATGGAGGCAGCGTGCATGCCTCGGCGCGCGATTCCCTGACGTTGAGAGGTACGGGCGGGTACAGACGCAGGACTTCGTTTATCACTGCACGCACTACATGCAGATATATGAGGCGATTCTGAAATAGCGAGGCACAGACGTACTGTATCTCATGTTCCTGATGTTCTCGTAAGTCGGCGCTCCGTGGGGGCCGCAGTGCTCAAGGACCTCGGCTCGGAGTTTGCGGGCCATATCGGGATAAATAGCCATAAAATAGGTGATGAAAGTCAGCAGACACGCCGTCTAATTTTCGACGTCAGATTGTAGTCGGAAACAGAGTAGCGCAGACACCAAACACACCGTATCTCTTGAAGCTAATAATACACTGAGCAACTGGTCACGGATGAGGACAGGATCTGGTGGAAAGATTAACGGTGTAGAAAAAAGGATGAAGAGAGCGCTACCATCTGTACTGTCCGCAAGATGCTGCATGAACGTTTTGTCCGCAACTGGACTGACAATGCCGGCCTTCTCCGCTCTCCGTTTGTCTTCCACCGCCCGTCTGACCAGAGGGTCCAACCATCTGTTCCGAAATGAGTTTGAATTCAGGGAATGAGCACCTCAACATACGCTCGAATGACAGCCGTGTTGTCCTCGTTTTTATCCTTGAATAGCTCAAACAAGGGCCATAAATACCCAATCCGCCCACGATCGGTGATGATTTGTTGCGCCATCTCGAAGGACTTGGCAAAGGCACCCCAGCTGTCGTCCGTGGCGGATCCTTTTGGTCCCATTGCAGTTTGACCTGGGACCGGAAGGGATGCCGAGAGCGTTTTCAAGTCGGTGCCAAACAGAAACTCTGATGCGGCGTCGAGGGTAAAACGGGAGAAGAGATCTTGGACCTCGCATGGTTGGCCGGAGGCAGTCAGCGACGAGATGAGGTTCAAGGTCCGTCTCGCGTATACGTCAAAGAGATCAAAGTCGGAGATCCGTTCACGGGCAAAAAATGGTCGGGCAACATTTCTGTGCTGGAGGAAAAAGTCAATCGGTCGGTCTGGAGGATTCCAAGAGAGCGAACCATTTTCCACATCTGCAGGCAAGTCAGAACATTGCTTCCTATGATTATGAAAAAGGTGAATCCCACCTCGTCGTCCCGATTAAATATACCCTGCTCAACCATAAATTTATGTCGATTCAAGAATATTTTGGCGTACCTCGCCCAGAAATGTTTCCCTGAGTCAAAAAATTAGCTTGCGAAAAACATGAACGACCACTTGACTCACATGCGTTCCTTCTGAGAATGTCCTCTCCAGAAGTGACCTAGAGAACTTCATTTAAAAGACACCGAGGAGGCTGTGGTCGGTACGTACCAAAGCCCGTGGATAAGACGAATTTGGAATGTTGTTGATCCATCGTTATGACCTTCGAAACGGTCAGCAGAATCCGCCTCCAATATGCTGGCGTACTTACATGATCCACCCATAAAATTCGCGTATTGAGCGTTGTACATTGATACTCATCGAATAGTTGTAGATACACATCCAGGACATAGCTGGTCTTGAAGGCTTTAACCATCCGGAGCAGGATATCTATGTTCCCCGGCCATTTGCCTACTACCCGTCGAATAGGCTGGGCCCCGAATTGCTGGGCCGTTCTCGTGTGCCTTAGATTCAGGAGATTGCCTTTAACGACAGCCCAAAGCACCAGGAACGCGAGATAAGCGGGTAGGAAAAGAATCGGCCCCAGGTGGATGCCCAGAAACTTGAGAGCGACCCATAACGATACAGAAGGAAGAACGATGGCACGACATAGGTCGCAGGAAAGGCGGATGCGATACTGGCCAGGCTGCATGTGGAGGATGGGAGGGAAATCATAGCTGGAACGATCCGGCTTTATAGAGAACGCGATCGTGGAAGGCACCGGTGGTTATCCTGGCGGAAGTCTAGAAGCGAGACGATCAGATGTCAATCAACTGATCCCAACATCGGTCCTTCTTGCGCCCGACTTTGTTAACCCGCCCGTTGCTCGTCTGCAGCCGTGGTCCGTGGTCCGATCTATGTTCAACGTATGTACGCCCATCTCCTTGGGTCTACAGGTTTCTTTCTTACCTTTTCTTGCCCGAAGAGCGAACGCTTACCAAGTTTTTTACCAGCGTCTAAATCTTCAAGATAAGTAAATTTGCTTTTGCATCCTACGCCCAAATCGCCTCCTCGACGAGTTCCCTGTCGTAGATACGCCACGGGCGGCATCGGCCAGCGTCGCTACTCGGCGTATCCGACAGTCCGAACAGGGCTTCTTACCGCCGTGAAAAGCATTCACTCACTCCGAGCCACAATCCCACAAACCCCGGACAGTCGGCAACTGTCGTTCTGTCGGACCATGACACCTATTAGGGGTGTCCCTAGTCGGATTTTCATCGAGAAAGATCGCTCTGTCAGTGTCAGCTTCTGTCAGCCGCCTTCCTGCAAGCGGTATGAAAAAAACCCCAAGGCACAAGTGTTTTTAAAAGGATTTCTGGCGCGCATTTGCGCTGCGGCCAACGTGGCTCGCCCACCACTTGGCGTACGCTATGAATTGACTGGAGTTCGGGTAGTTTCGTGACAATCGATCCCCATGGACGCAAGGCACCCTGGTCGTCTGTGGATCCACTGGCCTCAAACTCTGCCCGCAATAATTGCGCGAATCACAATAGCGTTGGGGAATTCGGTGGCGCACTTGGCCTAGTTTTGATGTCGTCATCGGATTCCGATGACGACATCAAAACATCGACCCGTTTACGGACGGATACGGATGCCTTTTAAACGGGTGAACCAGTGCTGTGCCTGAAGCAGGCCTCTACGGACGGTACGGAATCCGTGGAAACGGACTGTCGACCGGTCTCAGACGGGAGCCCTACATTGGAATGTGGGTCACTATAGCTCAACGTCGGTACCGCTTCCCACCCGTGACGGATCCGGCTTTCTATCGCGGGCAACCCTCGATGTCGCCCATGGCTGATATCGAGCTCGCTGGTATGCCGGCGATGTTACCTATGGATGTGTGGCACAGCACGCTGATATACATCTTCAAGTTGCAGACTGTAGTTCGGAAGATGACCTTCAGCGGTGTCGGCGGTTGTCACCAGGTGCTGGCATGGGAGGGACCCAGAGGGAGTGAGTCCACACCTCACGAACCCTTCAGCGCAGAACTTCTAGACCTAGATTCCCCACGGCGTGGCTACTGTCCAGGCCATGGCGCAGGCGGAACTTGTTTCCCTCCGATTCCTCCATCCGGCTTGAAGATCCGCATTGTGGTGCCCCGCATACCTGCAAAGTTGCGTGCAAAAAAATTGTCAGCTGGAAAAAGTCCAGCCACTTTCAAGGCGCGAATCGCAGGATCAGCTTCCCGACACGCGCTCCTGCCAGTGGCACCGGTGCCTGGTACTATATACTCTCATGCTCGATTCAAGTTCGGACTGATGCCAAACACCTAGACGCCGGTATGATACGCATGTGCGCCGGGGATTGGCGGCATGTGTATCGTTGGCGTCACCACGAGCGGGGCACGCGTTCTCCAAAATAGATTGAATATACGAGGCGAGTTCAGTCGGTTCTCGGCTGAAAATAACGTAGCTTACTACACATTGCGCTGCCGAGTTCAAACGTCGGGCGGGGATGGTTCCAGTACACCTCCGAATGGCCTCAATCCGCTTCTGAATGGGAATAAACGATGGGCGGAGCAGAGACCGACAGCAAACCCGATTTCTGACAGCCACTGATAGCCCGCAAAGAAATAATAGGTAACAGGAAGGCAAGGTAGGATTCAATGCAGTGATTGAAATCTCAACTCAAGACAGCTTGCTTGGCAAGACAATACAATTCTGCATCACCGCCGTTGCAGATTACTTGCACGGTCGCCTCACCTAGATTCCCGCGATCCGTTGCAGACCGAACACCACCGCAGGTGTGTGCAATCCACCCGACTCGGGTTCCTGTAACTGACGACTATCCCCAAACTAGCCCAGTACGAGATCTCTGACCGACCGATCATTGCCGTGTTATGAACCATGAGACTCAGAGAGCTACATGAACATCACACCTCGATGTTCCTACGGTGTGGTAGGTAGCCTCGCTGATTCCACAGTTGCAGACGCGACTCGATTTGCCTAAAGAAATCCAATTTGGTTACTTCGCTCCAACGATGTGCTTCCTCTCGTTCGCGGCTGGAGGCCTCGCGTGGTTTAGTTCACCGCCTCGCGCAACGTATCACACCGTTTGTAACGGGTTCAAGTGGAAGTGCAATACTCACGATACCAACGTCAAACACTGGTGGCATTGGCGTACAAGTTAGTGGTCCTTGATCCCGCGAGCTTAAACTGAGGTGTAGGAACCTA
Source organism: Mycena albidolilacea (assembly GCA_029282495.1). Taxonomy (NCBI): domain Eukaryota; kingdom Fungi; phylum Basidiomycota; class Agaricomycetes; order Agaricales; family Mycenaceae; genus Mycena; species Mycena albidolilacea. Next base: position 462,279 of record JARIHO010000053.1, on the reverse strand, counting down.
TGTGAAAAATTGACAGACACGAGATATAAACGAAACGACGACTGAAAGAACGAACGAAACAACGGAATCAAAATCGGTGCGTGGGTTCTAAATAGTTATGGATGAGGGTGCCTCAATGGTTAGTGCACCCAGGGCGCCGCAGGATAAGTCGCCTCTACCACAACAGCAGGCCACGCCGAATCATCGAACCCAAGCTGCTCGAACCCAGCAGGGATCACACCCTTCGTGGACTTCCACCCGACATCAGTCAGCGCGAATGCCCCAGCCGTGCAGCTGGTCCGCCCGGTCGGCACCATGTTCACTTCCATTGCCACAAGCACCCCCGCGACACTCGCGGCACTGTTTGTCGCGAGCACAGCGAGCACCAACTCCGTCAGCGCAGAAGCGAAGTTTACCGTGTACTTCTGCGCAACCTTGAAGTTTGACCCAGATCCAATGGTGACGCCGTTAACGTAGAGATTGTACGATCCTCGCGGTCTGCGGCACCTATCCTGAAGCCAGCGGGAACGTGCGGCGAAACGCCGCCGTGAACATCGTTTTACCCTGGGCGCAACTGACTTCACTGACATTGATCAGAATGTGGTTGGACGAATGTATTCCGATTCTGCAGAAGACATTCGATCTAGCGCACTGTGAACTGGAAATTTACTGGTTTTACGGGCCTAGTCCTAGTCCTGGAGCCGAGGTCACACTACCATCGTCGGAATCATTGGCATTGACGGACCCCGGTCCTGAGGCGCATCCGCTGCCATCCACTTATCTCCAGCACTTCATCATCCCCGCTCTCTGCAGTCTGCAGATCCCCGAACGCTTCTTGGGGCCCAGCCAATCTATGCGTTGACTTCGTTCATTTCGAAATCGGGCTGTCAACTACTGTATGTGGATGTCACCAACCGACGATCAGTACCCGAATTCTCCTACCGCACCGCACCGCATTCCCTGCAATCCAGACGTTCGTCTTCACCCCGCACTATGCGAGCGATTGAGAAAAGTCACATCTGTAAGTGCGTCTTGCATCAGTGCTCGACATCTACTCATCGTTCTCTATCTACAACCCATCCATACATAAATTTACTTCTTTGCCCGTTTTACGATTTTGACGAGGGTCCTCAGTACCACTGTTAGGAACAGAGGACAATGCCTGAAATTTCAGAATAATATTGTTTTTCTTGGGCACCATCCGGATTCAGGCGTCGGCACTCTAGTTGACACATTTTTCGGAATTCTGAACACGACACGCTGTGCGTGAGGTGCTGGATGGTTTGAGAACTCTCAAGCTGAAAATCATGATCTATACTGAACCCACTATTATTCAACTACAACTCCGACTTCTCCCCCGACATCTCTTGCATCTGTATCATGCTCAACTTGATCACACTTGATTTATTCTGCTCCCCACCCGCACCCTCGCCCAGTCGCACCCCCCTCACCGCGATCCTCCGCCGCCGATCCTGTCTTCGCAGGAAAAACGTGCCGATTCCCAAGAGTGTTAGGGCCGCGACGCCGCCGATGATTCCGCCGATGATGGAGGCTACGGGAGGTTTGTGGGTTGGGACGTCGGCGCTGGGAGGGACGATAAGTTATATTCAACACGCGCGAGGGAAAGCGCCGAGCACGCACGTGTAAATAATATAATCTAGCTCAATGACTGACGTCGGGCTCGCAGGGGATATCAGGAGGACGTGCGGTCTAACGAGCAGGGATGTGTTGTGGTACGCAAGTTCAGCGACGCCATCCGGCCGCACATCGCCCCACGAGCCGACGTCGACACCGTCGATGGTGAAGTTGCAGCCGCCGCTGACGGCGAGGAAGACGTACACTTGGGATCCTGCGAGGCGATAATCAGTTCGATGATTTCGATCTTTGTTGGAATGCATTGTGGTTGACGAGTGGACGGCGTACCGACGAAAGTCACGATGATGGGGCCTTGTGTGATCGTGGCCGTCCCGTCGAAGGAGTTCCACCCAGAAGGGCAACTGTTCGGACTATTCGGGCCGCATTGGATGATGGGCGTCTCACTGTAACTGTATACCACCGCTGGGGATGCGTCGTCGATCGTGAAGTTGGTGAGTTTGGCGGATGCGGAAATGCACAGCCAGGCGATGGGACAGAGCAAAAGGGAAAGACAGCTGAGCATATGCATGGTAGAAAGGCAGCGCTCGAGGGGCCCTTATCGAGCCAGCTAGGGTGTTTATCTGGCTGGCCATCCGTCCCGTAAACCCGAACCTTGAACAGGGGGCTCTCCCCTAGAGCTGTGTCTTATGACGTGATTCCTATCCAATCTAAATCGAGTTTAGATGCCGCGATTGGGCCGACATGAAAGTTAACTGTGGCTTGGGTCTTGGTGATGTTGTGCGGCTAATTCCGGGTGGATGGCCTTTCGGGTCGGTACGCTTCATGGGGGACGATATCGGAAAGATCAGTAAGGTTGTCCCACCGCAAGCTGAATGAGAAGAAGGTGCGGGCTGGGGTGATTGTTGCGCAAATGGCGGAAATACGGTGACTTGAAGAGTTTCCAGATCTTATTTCGAGGGTAAAGACCGGGGTAAGCATTGGTGTCGACGTAGTTCACAAGTAGTAGGATAGTCCCAGCGGCCAGCCTGGAATTCCAGATCCGTTGCAGCCAGTGGTCTGCAGTTGGGCTGTAGTATAGAATGACAAACTTAGGACGAATTCGTCGCGTCCCTGGCCCCGCATTGCAATGTAAGTCCGAGGTCATGGTGGTCGCAAGCAAGGGTGTAAGTACTTCCCACTCAAACTTCATTGCTGATTGAAACCAGGACCATTGTCTACAGCGGAAAAATCAAACAGGACAGCGAGTTGAACATGACCGAGAAGGCCGAACTTACAAGCAGCTGGTGTTCGTTATTTTTTCTCTGCAAGGTCCTCACGATGTTACTTGATATTTATCTTTCTGCACCTAAATACACCGATTTCCGAGTGTCGGCTTTAGATTTGTCTCCACTTTTTTGCCTATTCAACTACAATTCCGACTTCTCCCCCGACATCTGCTGCATCATGCTCAACTTAATCACACTCGTTTTATCCTGCTCCCCGCCCCCACCTTCGCCTAGCCGCATCCCCCTCACCGCGATTTTCCTTCGCTGGTCCTGTCTCCGCAGGAAAAATGCACCGATCCCCAAGAGCGTTAGGGCCACGACGCCGCCGATTGTGCCACCGACAATGGCGCCGATGCGGGGTTTGTGGGTTGGGACGTCAGTGCTGGGAGGCACGATAAATTACATTCAACACGTGCGAGGGAAAGCGCCGAGCACGCACGTGTAAATAATATAATCCAGCTCAATGAGCGACGTCGGGCTCGCGGGGGATATCAGGAGGACGTGCGGTCTAACGAGCAGGGATGTGTTGTAGTACGCAAGCTCAGCGACGCCATCCGGCCGCGCGTCGCCCCACGAGCCGACGTCGACACCGTCGATGGTGAAATTGCAGCCGCCGCTGACAACGAGGAAGACGTACACTTGGGATCCTGCGAGGCGATAATCAGTTCGATGATTTCGATCTTTGTTGAAATGCATTGTGGTTGACGAGGCGTACCGACGAAAGTCACGATGATGGGGCTCTGTGTGAGTGTGGCCGTCCCGTCGAACGTCGTATTGGCGATGAATCCAGGAGGGCAACTACTCGGGCTGCATCGAAGGATGGGCGTTCCGGTGTAGACCACCGCCGGGGATGCGTCGTCGATCGTGAAGTTGGTGAGTTTGGCGGATGCGGAAACGCACAGCCAGGCGATGGGACAGAGCAAAAGGGAAAGACGGCTGAGCATATGCATGGTAGAAGGGCAGCGCTCGAGGGGGCTCTTATCGAGCCAGCCAGGGTGTTTATCTAGCTGGCTATCCGTCCCGTAAACCCGAACCTTGAACAAGAAGCTCTCCTCTAGAGCTGTATCTTATGACGTGATTCCTATCCAATCTAAATCCAGTTTAGATGCCGCGATTGGGCCGACATGAAAGTTAGCTGTGTCTTGGGTCTTGGCGATGTTATGCGGCCAATTCCGGGTGGATGACCTTTCGTGGGTCGGTACGCTTCATGGCCCTGGGGGACGATATCGGAAAGATCAGTAAGGTTGTCCCACCGCAAACTTGAATGAGAAGAAGGTGCAGGACGGGGCAATTGTTGCGCAAATGGCGGAAATACGGTGACTTGAAGAGTTTCCAGATCTTATTTCGAGATTAAACACCGGGGTAAGCATTGGTGTCGACGTGGTTCAGTAGTAGGATGGTCCCAGCGGCCAGCCTGGAATCCCGGATCCGTTGCAGCAAGTGGTCTGCAGTTGGGCTGTAGTATCGAATGTCAAGCTTAGGACGAATTCGTCGCGTCCCTGGCCCTGGATCGCAATGTAATTCCGAGGACACGGTGGTCGCGAGCAAGGTGCAGACACATCATGTGACCCATCGCGTAACCTTTCAACGACCAACGCGGTCACAACAACGGTTGAATTTCTGTGCCTCTTGTCAACTGCCGGGTAGTTATACGTCCCTTCTGTTAAACGACCCAACTTGAGGACACACTCCACAGCCTCATTGTAGATAATTTCGGCATCCGAGCAAAAAATTCATTCAACATTTGTCAATGGTAGACATGAGCAATGGAATTCGAAGTGCTGTGCCCGGGCTGTGCATTAGACGTCAGTATTATTCGCCCCACGCCGCTTGGATTCCTCCATCGCCCTTCGCATGCACAACTCTACAGAGCTCGAGCCCAGCGACACCAGGACTTCAAGCGCAGTACCAGGCAATACAGCCCGCGCGACAGATGTGAACGAGTGAGCGACTCCCCACTATCGTTCCAAGGACCACAGTGTTCTCATCCCGTTCGAGACCGCTCATTGGCGCGGCTAGTCTTCCCACAACAGCCCAGACCACAGGATTCGCTCGACGCAGCGGTGCGGAGTAACACCGCGGAAGATCAGATCAACGAGTCGAATAGTTCGTTGATATCGCGGATCGAAGATCTGGAGAAAGAACTGGTGCGAAGAGACAATCAGTTCATGGATCGAATTGCAGCACTCGAAGTCAACCTCGCCGACTGAAATCCACCCAGTGTGAAGATCACCCCTTGGCGGGCCATCAACACCCTACTTGTTCTGGGTCTAGGCGTCTACAAAGCCGTAGGGACGTATCAGGGACAGACGACAGGGCCGCCCACTGTAGACTGGATTGGAAATCTTGTGTGGGCAACGATGTATGATTATATCTATCAGTCACACCACCATATTGACCCAACATTTCAAGCGTATATTGGGTCTCCTTGTATGAACCCCTTGTCGACGATGATCCAGATTCAGAGGAGCTCCTCGTCTGGATATTTTGCCGGGACCTGTCCGGTATCTTTCCCACGTTTCCCGAACTCTTTTTCGTAGCTGCTGTGATAACGGGATCCTTTAAACGTGAGTTCGGTGAACAGTCATTTGCAAGTTGAAGATTGTTCATTTCGGTATATGCAGTTTTGGCTCTATTCATACGACCCGAACCGCAATTCAGCGTCTTTCTATGTGTATTTATTTCTTTGGTCGTGGCCTTGGTGTGCGGCATTGCTGCACTCATCCTGTGCTTGTGTTTGTTGCCTGAATTGGGGAGTCTATTGGCCAAATGGCGCCGGCACATACCTCCATTTTTCCGCATCCTGCCATTTGATAGTTCAAACTGGATGATCTTCGACATACGGTGGACCTAGGTCTTTATGGGGCTCTTCATGCCTGCATTCACGAGTGCGTTAATCTCTGTTCCCAATGTGTCCAACAATAAACGAGCCTCTTCCCAAGTCCTAAGCTATTGGCGTAGCCTGAATTGGCGGGTTTCCTTTTCCGATGAACAACCCTCGCAACGAGCACTGTATCATTTCATCCTGTGCAGTAGTTTTGCGTATATTGGCACAGGCTTGCTCAAAATGCTGCACAGACTGTTGACCCGTGGGCGCAATGGAGGTCTGCATCCTTACCCGCATCGTCGCCATTGTGGCACTGACCTCGCTTTCCCAGGCCGTGGCCGTTTGCCTTAGGTTAGCCTCAGGGTTCTTGGCAGTCCAGACCCCAGTGACGGACAATCGGCGTAAAGAACAGAACTCTTCAAAGTGATGGAGTTGCATCTTCGTGGTTATTCGAACACTGTATTGAGTGAGACTGCCACTGAGACACCACACTGGTCGGAAGACGGTTTAATCAGATACCAGGTTGGATTGATCTTAGCACAGCAGGTTCATCCCAGAACTACAAGGCCGCACAGTACAGTTATAATTCAAATTGGTTTTGATCCGGATGGCGCCCTGAAACCGTCAGAGTCCCCATAAAGTCGGGTTTGCGAGTTGAGAGAGCGATACAGCGTCGAGCACCACAACGGTATTACAATGGATGGACCGAAGAATGTCGAGGCAGCCAGGGAGTGATCGGGACGTAGATTCGCGCTGTATACTGGCGACGCAAGTAGCCCACGAAGAGCAAGGGACGGCGTTGATCGATTGAGCGACAATGGTTCAAACTGCCACGGATCACGGCAGGGTCGTGATCTTCACCCGCGCCTTGGGAAAGCGAGGTCAGTGCCACAATGGCGGAGACGCCGTGCAAAGGTCCAGACCTCCATTGCGCCCACGGGTCAACAGCCTGTGGAGCATTTTGAGGAACACAACCACCGCATACGCTGATGTTACACAGTGACTTTTTGAAAGGTTCTCCGTCATAAAAGGAAACCAGCGTAAACGGACTGCCCCACAAGGATACGACTTGAGCAGAGGCTCGATTATTGTTGGACACATTGAGAACAGAGGAATCACGTACTCATGAGTGCAGGCGCAATAAGGGCGAGGAGCCTCAAAAAGACTCACATTCACAATAGTTGGTTGAAGATCATCCAGTCTGAACCATCCAATGGCAGGATGCAGAAAAATGGGGGCCATTCGGCCAATGATCGACTGTCCAATATGGGCGGCAAACAAAACCATAATATGCCTCCAACAGCGGCGAACGCGGCGCAAATAACCAGAACAATAAATATAAACAGAAAGAGGCTGGGATCCAATCGTAGTATGATTAGAACCAGGACTGCGTGTACCGAAATGAACAATTTTCAAGCTGTTCACCGAACTCACCTTTCGTGTATCCCGTTACCAGATTGCAGGTTTCCACCCTGAAATTGCTCAGATATCGAGTGAGCGTCGCAATTTTCAGCTGGAGCCCGGCAGTGGGAACGCTGTGGTCGGGCACAGAGCAGTTGGCGAGCAGGAATGGGCGTGGATGACTCGTTTGGCTCTTGTTCGGCTCGGATAATATTCGGAACTCGTCAACATGCTTTAGGCGTATTCTGACTAGTACTCGGGCAAAGATGCCGTGGTAGAGTCTCCTCGAGTTGAGCATCAGTGGCTCCAAGTCCGACCTGAGTTTTGGATCAAATCATCCCATTAGTAAATCCATCGGACAGAGCCTAGGCTCCGTCTCCGGCCCGGGTGATGTCGGAATAAGAGGGATCGTCAGTTACTGTAGCAATCTGTATGACTGAAACGTAACGCGTAACGGACACGTCGTTTCGTTTCAGTTTTTCAGGCACGTAACGCATAACGGAGGGTCCGTTTCAAGCTCCGGAACTGTTACTTTGATCTAAAATCCTTTCAAAAACATCACATCCGCACTGCTGAGTGCATTACTTTGGAAATTGCATGCTCTGGCTCGTTCCGGGATCAATGTGCCCCCAGTTCATCTTCTTTCAGCCCGAAAAATATGCTCAGTGCTCGGCACCGTTTCAATATTTTCAGCGTGTAACGCATAACGGTTCAGGTGTTTCTCGTTTCACGGCGGTTGTTTCAGTAACGGTTCAAAAACTGTTTCAGTCATACAGATTGCTACAGTACTCTCTTCACGCTTCAAGTACTGGGTACTTACTGAGGCTGCCTGCTAGTGTCAGCTACATTCATTTCCTTCTTGCCGCCACCATCGCCATCTTCCCCGGCCGTCGCAATTCAGCCTGCCGTTGACCGCCCCACGACCCCATCCCCATCCCTCCCGCAGCCTATAGGCTATGCATGTGTAACGATGGGTGAATCCAATACATAATGTGTCCGTTCTTGGACCATTGGACTGCCATTATGTACAAGTGGTAGGTAATGCCCATGTCAAGGCAAAACCCGCTCTAATAACTCACCCAATGCTTCAAACAGCAATGACTCGGCCTATGTGAAGGTAGCTGCCCGCCAGCAGCCCCAGTGTCCCCGCAAGATACCCCCGAGCACAAGACCTACAACTCCACGAGGTGGTACACCGCCCGAATAAACGTTAACGAAGTGTAAGTAAAATGAAATTACAAACAGCTGGAATTTAATATGCCCAAACTGTTCCATTGAGAAGATCTTGTAGAGCCTCTTGCGAGCTCAGGTAGATATACTCTCTGCCCCTGCCACAGTGGCCCTTGGCTTTACCCTCCTCCAATTCAACGTTCATGACCTCTAATTCTGCTGGACTTCGGATACTGATTGTCGGCGGCGGACTGGCTGGATGGGCCGCAGCCTCGTTCCTCCGGGAGCAAAACGACGTTACTGTAAGGCGAACAGCAACACCCGCGACTCCCAGTGACTGTATATCTCCCTAGGTCCTCGAGCGCTCCAAGCTAGACTTTTCAAGAAACGACTATGCGATCGGTGTGGCTCCTAATGTGCGTCCTTGCAGTTACATGTTCTCTTCTTAAAATAACCGTCTCTCCAGACACATCGCCTGTTGCTGGAACAAGGGATCGAGGACTCCCACCTGAAAGCCACCGATCTGACCTACGTATGTTTCTCTCGGTCATCGCAGGCTCGTTCGCTTGGCGTAGGCTGTAATTCGTTTCAGATTTGGGCTTGCGATGCAGAAGGGAAATTGGTCCGCGAGACCATCTCCGAGAGTCTTGCGCGCTTGTCTGCGCATTTTATTTTCATTGCCGTCCAGAGCGACTGACCCAGAACATTCAGTGGCGCAACGACAATATTCGCACGTCGGTCCAGGCTACATGCTGAACTCCATAGCCTAGCCACGGGGGATCGCCGCCCAGGGAAGCCAGCGCACGTCATAGAAGAGGCCAAAATCACTGCAATTGACGTGGTCCAGGGTATAATTACGACTGAAGGCGGCGGCACCTACTCTGGAGATCTAATCATTGTCCGTACGCGGTGCTTGCACTCACTTGTGTATTCTGATGCTGCACCAGGGTGCCGATGGCATCAATTCCGCCGTACGCGCTGCTGTATTATCTGCGCATTCGGGCTCCGTTGATGTTGCGGGTGGAGCTGCAGCAGTGCCCAGCGGACTTGCTGCGTACTTGTGCACCGTGCCTAAAGCTATGTTGCGCGATGATCCTGTGCTCGCCTTCCAGACGGGCGAGAAGTCGGGTATGGCCGCTTTCCTCGGCACCCATCCTCGAAAGCGCGTCCTCGTTCTCCCTGCGGACTCGGAGAACTTCCAGATCGTGGCGTATCATCCCGAGGACCGGTGGGTTGAGCGGTTCACGCAGAGCAGGAGTAGCATTATCAAGGATGTGCCGACAGAGCGTGCTGTCGAGGACTTTGTCGATTTTCATCCCAGCGTGCAGAAAATGCTCGCTAGTGCGATAACCCTTGATGTATGGCGCATACGGGATCTGGATCAACTCCCGGTGTGGCACTCGGGCAAGGCCATCTTGATCGGAGACGCCGCACATGCTGTCACCCCTCGTGAGTTTGTGTCCCTGTCCTTCTCACGGAGTTTATCTTTTACCTCGCTGTAGATTCTGGTCACGGATTCAATATTGCCATCGAAGATGGAGAGGCGCTGGGTTACTTCCTCCGGGACGTTACATCTGCGGCACAGATACCTGCCGCACTTGCCAACTTCGAGACTATCCGTATACCACGTGCACATATGGTTCAGCTTGCTAGTCGCCACCTCGGTGGATTACTCAGTGAGGAAGAGCAGAAGAAGGTTGGGCGGTAAGTATCAAATTCCATTGCATTGATGTTTTCGTGACAAGTTCGACAGGTTTGATTACGGCGCTTTCATCGCCAAAGTTCATGGATGTGCGTGTTGCATCTCTTTCTTAGGACCAACACTGATTATTTCCAACTACAGACACTTCTGCGAAAGAGACGTGGGAGGCATTGAAAGCCGGTGAATAGAGCGTAGAATGTACCTTTGATGTATCGATGTTGAGAGGCTTGAAATAAAGTTCTTTTGTTAATTTTTGTGCTCCACAACGACCTCACTGCGCTCCGGAGCTGATGTGAAGTACTGTAAGTATTTCAAGGGTTTGAAGACAAATAGGATATCAAACAGCGGATGAATGGGGAGAGCAAGGCCCAAACGTGAGAGTCTGTGTCGTTGGGGGAGCTCCACTTCCTAGTGAGAACGTCGCACGCAGCCACACTCACGAATCGAGAACGGAGATGAAGATGTGAGGATGAGGAACAACCAGTCCGCCAGTTCGCGACGGAATTTGAAAGCAATGGCGGCAATTCCTGAGGTCTGAGATGGCATATTTGTACTAGGTGGTACCTGGGTGGGGCTGCCACTGAGAATGGCATCAAGCTGGCGGGGTAGTATATTTCTTTCAATGCTCTTGGCCCAATCTCGGCCGAATTGAGCCTGGAAATTGCCAGTTTGACCGTATAAAGAAAGAGTCGTTCGACTCCAGTCAGTACATTTGCAGCTCCCAGCTATCTCGAGAGTCACCCTAGGTGGTGGTTGGCAGTTGAGTCGCATTGTTTGTAGCCGGAGCCGATGTCGTGCAAAGGTAACAACATTTTCTACCGCTGACCACGATGGCGCCGTCGTCCAAGCCACTGTGTTGAAACAGGCGGAGGGGCTCGTGTCCGCCGGGAAGACGCACGCCGCCCTCCAGTCGCTCACAGAAATGTTCTCCTCCAAGCGCTTCCGCTCCATCCCGCTCAGTGCCTCCCTCGAGCCCATCATGCACCACTTCGTCGAGCTCTGCGTCGACATGCGCAAAGGCCGCAGCGCAAAGGAGGGGCTCATGCAGTACAAGAACATCACCCAGAACACGAGCGTGCAGCGCATCGAGGCCGTCATCACGCGCTTCGTCCAGCTCGCCGGCCAAAAGGTGCGCGAGGCGCAGGCAAAGGCCGCGAGCGTGCAGGTCACCGTCCAGGAGGCCTTCCGCAGCGTCGAGGACATGCACAATCTTTTGGTTATGGCTGGCGCGAGCGGCAGTGGGGGCAAGAAAGGGGTGTTGGCGACTGACGGGCCCGCGCGCGGCGATGATGGTGAACTACTACGAGAAGCTCACGCGCATCTTTTTGATGAGCGGGAACGCACTGTACCACGCCGCGACGGGGAAGAAAAGCTCGCGGGGTGAGTACAATCTCTTCCATAGAATGCATGTTGTAGGTACAGTAGTGTGAATAAATTTGTTTCGTCTCTTAATAAATGTAACGACCGCAAACCCACCCCCGCGATCTAGCTCGCCATTTTACACTGCAGATCTCGGTTTGCTGACTTCATGACAATTGTTTGTTCAGAATTTCATACTTAGATTCGGACGCCTCCTTCCCCGTTGTTGAGCGTCGTTGTCATCGAGGTTCAAATTCAACCAGGTGTGTTTGTCTAACCTATTCATCATCTTTCGCTTGAAGTCTGACCCCGTAACTCTGGTCAGATTTCCCGGACTCTGGTTCAAACGGACCCCGCCTCGGCGTATCTATCGCTAGTAATTCGAACGTCAGTTTCGTACGTTCATTTTGTTATACTTTACTCACCGACTGATCAATCATTTCACTTACTTCCAGTTCAACTCGTCTTGGACACGGACCCGATGTTCAGGTTGCGGTGAGCTGATATCTGCCTTGTTCTTCCTCGCTAAGCTATATGACTGATTTGGATAGTTTTCGCACCCTTCCCTTTAAATTTGCTAAAGGCCGGGACCATCGTCGTTCCAATTGAGCCAGGTGCGTCCATCTAATCCGTTCACCAGTCCAACCCCCACAACACTCGTTGGACTCTCCGAAATATGCCTCAAAAAAAAAACTTCTTAGCGTAACTATCACTGGTAGTTCGAACGATGGCTTGGTGTGTTCTCCTATTCTTCTATTCGATTTCTACTGACACTGACCCACTAGTCCATGGCCATGTCAGCGCCAAGTAGGCTCGAACTCGAGTCGGGTCAGTCTCAATTTTTCTTCTTCTTCCATCGCATTCACCTCACGCGATGTTTGGGTCCGACTCTCGTCTCACCCAACTTGAACTGTGTTTCATGAAAGCCAGATTATCGTCCTAGTCATGTATGCGGACTGACTAAATAACCGACTCCAAATCTGATCTAACTTGCTCGCAGCCTGGTTGCCGAAACTCTGCTGGGCGAAATTATAGGAGTTGAAGCGTTGTCGTACGTTCATTCTATTTAATTTACTGGCCGACCAACTTCAGTTTGACTTGACCCGCGTTGAACTGGTTATCAGTTCAAATTCAACCCCGTCGCATGTTGATATCGGATGGGCGTCGTGCGAGGCAGGTTCTTTCGAGTTATATATACATATATGCATCGCACTAATGCAACGTCTATTCATTCTATCACTCATTTCTCTCCACCGAGTTCAATTCCATTCATATGCTTGATTTGAGGCTGAGGGTGCTATGGATCGACAGTGTACGGAGAACAAGGTTGAGGTGAGTTTCATTTCGTCTTGTGCATTCAAACCTGGGTTGGTGAGACTAACCGACCTGGACTTGACTTGAGATTGGTCTTTGGTTGACTCAGACGCGGGTCGTTGGTTGAGTTGACACGGGATGCGATAGGTAGGTATGTCTAGGTCGACTGGCCGCATAACAAAGTATTTGAAATAGCAACTCAACGATCATGATCATCATGTCCTCCAGGCCGCCTGCCTACCTTGCTTCAAAAATTACAAAGGTTCCGATTCAACCTTCGCCCTTCACCCAACTGCGAGTCGACAAAGGTATCCAATTCCTACTCAACACGCGTCCGCGCCTCTTTGCATGTCCGCGCCGACCTTCGAGGCCGGTGCTTGTGCTTCATTTATTTTTGCTCATTCGCGATTTACTGACTTGCCTCCAGATCTTTCTAGTATCTACCCCGTACCCTGATTCCTGAATCGCGTCGGCAACTTGACTTTCGGATTTTCTTCCTTCTTTTTCGGTCGTTCTTAAGATCTTCATGCAAGCCCACGAATGAATGCACGCGAGGGGGTGCGTCCTGTATGTGTTCTGATGGTTTCAACCAACTGTGTGTCTCTACGCTTTCATCCATCGTCGAATTCCGGAGTCGCGGCAACCATCGACATCCGGCCATCCTACCTCAGTTTCGACTCGTGCGTGTTTATTCGAGTTTACGTCGTTCCCTTTCCTGACTATTAATTCGCTCAGCGAGCGGCTCAAATATCAATAGTTCAACCTCGTCAATGCACAATCAACTTACGGTGAATTCAAGGCTTTAATTATCTTTGTGTTCGTCCAGAGCCGCTTATCCGTAGTGTGATTGCGCGTTCAAGATTAGATTCGACGTGGTGCTCCGAGTGGACGTTCGGCGTTCATCAGGGTGAGGGCGTAACTGAGTAGTACAAGGCACGAGTTGAAGTCCAACTTGACGCTGAATATCAGCTCGAGGTGCGTGCGCTCGTTGCGTTTACTGTTTCGCGAACTGGATATTCATGCAGTCGGTTCAGACTTGACTTCACGGCCAGCCGGTTCTCGTTTCACATTGACTCAAATAACATCCTCGCGCCCAATCAAGTCGGCTTGGCTTCAAACGCAGGATGAGCGCAATTTTTTTTTTTGCGCTTTCGTTCGAAACACATCAACGTACGCAACACCACGGTCCAGTGCCTCCCACAGGACAGTCCTCCTGGACTTGGCGATATACCGGCACTAGCTGTCAGCGCGCCTCGACTGCCGGTCACGCAGCCCGATATAATCTTACGGCCGTACGACAACAAAAATATAAATCAAGTCTTCAGCCGAGCATTGCATTGTGCTTTCCACTCCCCTCATCCCCGCACACTGTGTAGTTTGCCCTCAGCTTGCCCTAACTTTATGCCTCCTCCCAACAATTCCGTTACTTACTATCCGGGTCGGGACTGCGATTATTTTGGCGCTGTTTGCCACGTGGTGGTCAGTAGCGTTCAATTCTGTCTTGTTTCCCGCCATTTTTTCTCTTTCTGTTGCTTTTCGTGGGTCGCGTCGGCGCTAATTTTTTTTTCTTTCTTTCATTGCCTCGGTCACCTGCTGTACTGGGTTGTATTGATGTAAATGTTTCCTCTGCTTTCTTTCTTTCTTCCTCCTCCGTTTATTTATCTTCCCTTCCCTTCTTTCGTCTTTTCTGCCTTCTTTCCCTACTCCTCCCTAGCTTGATCTCGATCGCGTACGCTCGCTTCGGCTCGCCTACTCATCACCCGTGCCATGTTACTGATGTGACCGGACTGTATTTCGTACATCACAGCTTTACTTCCCACTCGCAGTTAAGTACTTAACCTCGTTCTGAACCGTCACTCTATACCAGTTTATACCACTCATTGAAATACACCAGAGGTTCTGGAACATAATAAGAGCATGAATTGTATTCTTTCAGCCGCATACAAGCACATTTACTATTTTTTATCACCTACCTGGCCACCTAAGCAATTTTGTGACTCTCGAAGTAGAAGGAATTTACTTACTGAGTGTTTTGTGGTTGGAGGATGTGGGCTAGCATCCTGAGAATGGAATATGAGCAGCGGCCGGCAATGTGTGATGTTTTAATGGCTCGGCAAATATTTCGCGACGGCAAGTCCAAAAACGGCCAAAAGCGGCCAGCTGGCCAGGCGTGGGAAGAATCCCAAACGCGCTGCCTTTTCGCTCGCTGGCTCTCTCCTCTCTTCGGCCCTCAATAGCAACTGCAAGACCTATATTCGGGGGGATATCAAAGGAGCCTACAAGGTGCATAACTACTCTTTGTAGCTTTCAGCGATACATTGATGACATATTTATGCTTCGGCAGGCGGATAGGATCAATGACATCGCAATGCGTCAAGTATTCGTCCAATCGCCGCACAGTCATTGACGTTTGCCAGTGGCTCCCAGGTCACGTCGCCGGGAAATATGTACAACAAGATGGGCAAAGGAGATGGAATCGAGGCTTGTGGCAATGTCAAAGTTGGTATGATGGTGTCTGATAACGGCCAGCGGGACGACGGCAAAGACAGTGGAGCGTCAAAATGAGCCAACATACACTTCAAAGGGGTTATTTGGACGTACTGGAACACCTGGTTGCACTCCCGCTGCTTTCTATTTTCCATAAAAAATCCCCAATCACGCATGGTCGCCAAAAGGCCGTTTCATATAACGGCCGCCACCGTGCAAAGAATAAAATTGTTGAAATCATGAACGCACCTTTAAGGGAAGGCAATCACCGTATTAGAGGCCTGTGCGAAGTTGTGGACACATAGCGCATCGAGTTCTTGTGTTATATGAATGGCCATCGTACATCATTTGCGGGAAATTCTTGCGGGCAGTTCTGAATCTTGGGGTGATAGAGCTGTTCTTGGCGGGGTTTGAGGGCTATTTGAGGGCCCATGTGTTCGCCGGAGCCCCGCTGAGGAGAACACGTACCGAACCTTGTGAATCGAGCATGAATTGAGGGAGAACGAGGCCAATACATGCGGTTGATGGCTGACGAGAATTAACAAATCCACGTGTCCGGCTTCCCACCACCCCCGAGAGCCGACACAGCCTCACGGCAATCGGGTCAAACTGGATCAATTTTGGTTTACAGGGGCGTCTCAACATCCTATCCAACCTCCAATCGTAATTCGTGGAGAAAACCCAACGGATTCTGTTATAATTCCCGAGTGGCCAGGTGGGTAGTGTGGCCAGGTAGGTGATAAAAGATAGTATGTCAGAACTGGCCCGAGGATATGGAAATACACGTGGCATGATGTCGGATTTGACAAGCTTCCCCTGTCATGTGAACCATTGTTCACAATATATTAGTGCTGTGAGCAGGCTGTGAGGTGGACATACGCAGTGGAAGCTCCATGTCAGCACAGCCCTGGGAAGCCTGTGGGTTGACGTATATAATCCGGCCCTCGCTGTTGTTGGATTCCGCCAACGACCTTCGCATGGACAATACAACAGAACTAGAGCTCAGCACCATCACAGTCCTACGCACCAATAACGATCCATCCCCCGGCTGCACGATAGATGTAAGTTCCACCAACGTAAGTTCTGGATCGAATTTCGAGTGAGTGATTCAATATCCCACAAGCATTCCAGGTGGTTTCTGATTACTTGTCTATCCTGGCAGAAACAATCTACCCCGTCCGAGCCTGCACCTTGGCGCGCATAGTACCCCGTCGACAGCCCAGATCATAGGACTCACTCGACACAGTGGAGCGGTGATATCGCGCGAAGATCTCGAAGAAGAGCTAAGGCGAAGAGACAATCAGATCAACGAGTTCAAGGATTTGTTCATATCACGCATGGAAGATCACGAGAAAGAGCAAACGAGAAAAGACAATCAGCTCGGCGAATTGATGAATCGCATTGCAGCACTCGAAGGCAACCTCCTTCACATGCACAACACTACAGAACTCACTCCCAGCGACACCATTGTCTCCAGCGAAGTACTAGGCAATAATAATGATCCAGCCCGCACGATAGACGTGAGCGAGTGAGTGACTTCCCACTATCATTCCAAGGACCACAGCTCTGATTACTCGTCTATCCTGGTAGAGACAATCTACCCCGTCCGAGCCTGCACCTTGGCGGGCCTAATACCCTGTCGACAGCCCAGATCATAGGACTCACTCGTGGTAAAGCAGTGATATCGCGCGAAGATCTCGAAGAAGAGCTAAGGCGAAAAGACAATCAGATCAACGAGTTGAAGGATTTGTCATGAATCACATTGCAGCACTCGAAGTCAAGCTCACCGACCGAAATCCACCCAACGTGAAGATCACTCCCTGGCGAATCCTAAACACCGTACTTGTTCTGGGTCTGGGCGTCTACAAATCTGTAGGGACGTATCTGGGACAAACGACAGGGCCGACCACTGTGGATTGGATTGGAAGTCTTGTGTGGGCAATGATGTGTTATTATATCTATCAGTCGCACCACCATATTGACCCAACATTTCAAGTGTATATTGGGTCTCCTTGTATGAACCCCTTGTTGACGATGATCCCGATTCAGAGGAGCTCCTCGTCTGGATATTTTGCCAGGACCTATCCAGTATCCTTCCCACATTCCCCGGACTCTTGTTTTTCGCAGCTATTGTGCTGCCGGGGGCCTTGAAAAGTGAGTTCGGTGAACAGCCATTGCAAGTTGAAGATTGTTCATTTTGGTATATGCAGTTGTAGTCCTAGTCCTACGACATCTGGCAGTGGAACCGCAATCCGGATCCTTTCTATATGGATTTATTTACTTGATCATTTCCTTGATGTACAGCACTTTTTCAGGCAGCCAGTTCTCGTATTGGTGGTTGTATTTGTTGCCTAAATTGGGCAGTCTATGGCGCTGGCACATACCTCCATTTTTCCGCATCCTGCCATTTGATAGTTCAGACTGGATGATCGACTGGACGATCGTCAACCAACGGTGGTACAGGGCCCTTCTGGAGCTCTTCTTGCCTGCATTCCTGAGTGCGTGAATCTCTGTTCCCAATGTGTCCAACAACAAACAAGCCTCTTCCCAAGTCCTAGGATTTTGGGGTGTGAATTCACCAGTTTCCTTTTTCCATGAAGGACCCTCTCAACGAGAACTGTATATCTTCACCGTGTGCAGTGGTTTTGTGTATATTGCCACAGGCTTGCTCAAGATGCTGCACAGGCTGTTGACCCGTGGGCGCAATCGAGGTCTGCAGCCTTACCCGCATCATCGCCATTGTGGCACTGACCTCGCTTTCCCAGGCCGTGGCCGTTTGCCTTAGGGTTCTTGGCAGTCCAGACTCCAGTGACGGACAATCAGCATAAGGAAGAGAACTTGAAAGCGGTGGCGGGGAGTTCCAGTTGCATCTTGCCACTGGGACACCAAGCTGACTGTGCGGGCAGTTCGAGTCTTATCCTTATGTCGATGTGTTTCTTTCAAGTTTTTTTCGATGCTTAGAGGACGATTCAAGAAAGTTTCTTGTTACTAGGGTCAGCCCGAGACCAAGCCTGAGTTTTGGACGAAATCAGCCCATTAAAAAGCACATGGAGAGAGCAAAGAGAAAGACGGCATGCTAGGACAATTTCGTGGACGATATATTGGCTGAAATTGGTGGTCGTTGGCCTCTTGAGTCTTGACCAAGTCTTGACCAAATCTCGGCCAAATTTGAAGCTTGAAATTGCCAGTTTGACCGTATACTTAAAGATTCGTTCCACTCGAGTCAGTACATTTGCAGCTCCCAGCTATCTCGAGAGACACCCTAGCTGGTGGTTGGCAGTTGAGTCACAATGCACCCGTGACTTTACCCACAGCGTGACAAAATTTTCTACCGCTGACCACGATGGCGCCGTTTTCGAAGCCAGAAACGGTGTTGAAGCAGGCGGAGGGGCTGGTGTCCGTCGGGCAGACACACGCCGCCCTCCAGTCTCTCACAGAAATGTTCTCCTCCAAACGCTTCCGCTCTACCCCACTCGCCTCCCTCGAGCCCATTATGCACCGATTCGTCGAGCTCTGCGTCGACATGCGCAAGGGCCGCACCGCAAAAGAGGGGCTCATGCAGTACAAGAACATTGCGCAGAACACAAGTGTGCAGAGCATCGAGGCCGTCATCACGCGCTTCGTCCAGCTCGCCGACCAGAAGGTGCGCGAGGCGCAAGCAAAGGCCGCGAGCGTGCAGGTGACGGTGGACGTGGATGATTTGGAGGCGAGCGAGACGCCCGAGAGCATTCTGCTGGGCGCGGTCAGCGGCGACCAGAGCAAGGACCGCACGGACCGCGCGCTGGTGACGCCGTGGCTCAAGTTCCTTTGGGAGAGCTACCGCACGTCGCTCGAGACGCTCAAGAACAATGCACGGCTCGAGGTTATCTATCAGGTTTGTTTTCCTCTCATCTCTCTCCAATTTTCAACACTGACGTGTACTCGACCAGACCATCGCCCAGCAAGCCTTCGCCTTCTGCCTCACGCACTCGCGCAAAGTCAAGTTCCGCCGCCTCTGCGAGACCCTCCGCCTGCACCTCGCCAACGTCGCAAAATACGCCCATCAGCCGCACAGCATCAACCTCGCCGACCCCGACACCCTCCAGCACCACCTCGACACCCGGTTCGCCCAACTAAATACATCAGTTGAGCTCGAGCTCTGGCAGGAGGCCTTCCGCAGCGTCGAGGACATGCACAATCTCCTCGTCATGGCCGGCGCGAGCGGCAGTGGAGGCAGGAAGGGCGTGTTGGCGAGCGCGCTGACGGGCCCGCGCGCGGCGATGATGGCCAACTACTATGAGAAGCTCACCCGCATCTTCCTCATGAGCGACAACGCGCTCTACCACGCTGCGACGGGGAAGAAAAGCTCGCGAGGTGAGTACAATCTCTTCCATAGAATGCATGTTGTAGGTAGTGTGAATAAATTTGTTTCGTCTCTTAAACAATGTAACGACTGCAAACCCACCCCCGCGACAAGCCGTTCCCGCGATCTAGCTCGCCCTTTTATACTGCAGCTCTCGGTTTGCTGGCTTCATGTCAATTGTTAGTTCAGAATTTCATACTTGGACTCGGACGCCTCCTTCCCTGCTGTTGAGCGTCGTTATCATCGAGGTTCAAATTCAACCAGGTGTGTTTGTCTAACCTATTTATCATCATTCGCTTGAAGTCTGATCCCGTAACTCTGATCAGATTTCCCGAACTCTGGTTCAAACGGACCTCGCCTCGGCGTGTCTATCACTAGTGATTCGAGCGGCTGTTTCGTACGTTCAGTTTTTTACACTTTACTCACCGACTGACCAATCATTTCAGTTACTTCTAGTTCAACTCGTCTTGGACACGGACCCGATGTTCAGGTTGCGGTGAGCCTGCTTTGTTCTTTCTCGCTGAGCTACATGACTGACTTGGATAGTTTTCGCCCCCTTCCCTTTAAATTTGCTAAAGGCCGGGACCATCGTCGTTCCAATTGAGCCAGGTGCGTCCATCTGATCCGTTCACTAGTCTGACCCCCCACAACACTCGTTGGACTCTCCGAAATATGCCTCAAACAAAGCTCTTCTTAGCGCAACTATCACTGGTAGTTCGAACGATGGCTTGGTGCGTTCTTCTATTCTTCTATTCAATTTCTACTGACACTGACACTGGTCCATGGTCATGTCAGCGCCAAGTAGGCTCGAACTCGACTCGGCTCAGTCTCAATTTTTCTTCTTCTTCCATCGCATTCACCTCACGCGATGTTTGGGTCCGACTCTCGTCTCACCCAACTTGAACTGTGTTTCATGAAAGCCAGATTATCGTCCTAGTTATGTATCCAGACTGGCTAAATAACCGCGCCGTCAAAAGGCGCCGTCACTCTAGTCTCTTATTGGTCTCTTGCACTGACTTCCCACTCCCAACCTCGTTCTGAACCGTCACTCTGTACCAGTCTGGACCATTCATTAAAATACATCAGAGGTTCTAGAACATAATGAAAGCATGAATTGTATTCTTTCAGCCTTACAAGCACATTTATGCCAAAACTGGCCCGAGGATATGGAAATACACGTGGCATGATGTCGGATTTGACAAGCTTCCCCTGTCATGTGAACCATTGTTCACATACAATATATTAGTGCTGTGAGCAGGCTGTGAGGTGGACATACGCAGTGGAAGCTCTATGTCAGCACAGCCCTGGGAAGCCTGTGCGTTGGACGTATATAATCCGGCCCTCGCTGTTGTTGGATTCCGCCAACGACCTTCGCATGGACAATACGACAGAACTAGAGCTCAGCACCATCACAGTCCTACGCACCAATAACGATCCATCCCACGACTGCACGATAGATGTAAGTTCCACCGATGTAAGTTCTGGATCGAATTTCGAGTGAGTGATTCGATATCCCACGAGCGTTCCAGGTGGTTTCTGATTACTCGTCTATCCTGGCAGAAACAATCTACCCCGTCCGAGCCTACACCTTGGCGCGCATGGTACCCCGTCGACAGCCCAGATCATAGGACTCACTCGACACAGTGGAGCGGTGATATCGCGCGAAGATCTCGAAGAAGAGCTAAGGCGAAGAGACAATCAGATCAACGAGTTCAAGGATTTGTTCATATCACGCATGGAAGATCACGAGAAAGAGCAAAGCCGAAAAGACAATCAGCTCAGCGAATTGATGAATCGCATTGCAGCACTCGAAGGCAACCTCCTTCACATGCACAACACTACAGAACCCACCCCCAGCGACACCATTGTCTCCAGCGAAGTACTAGGCAATAATAATGATCCAGCCCGCACGATAGACGTGAGCGAGTGAGTGATTTCCCACTATCGTTCCAAGGACCACAGCTCTGATTACTTGTCTATCCTGGCAGAGACAATCTACCCTGTCCGAGCCTGCACCTTGGCGCGCCTGGTGCCCCGTCGACAGCCCAGATCATAGGACTCACTCGATGCAGTGGTAAAGCGGTCATATCGCGCGAAGATCTCCAAAAAGAGCTAAGGCGAAGAGACAAAAGGCGAAAAGACAATCAGCTCAGCGAATTGATGAATCGCGTTGCAGCACTCGAAGTCAAGCTCGCCGACCGAAATCCACCCAGCGTGAAGATCACCCCCTGGCGGGCCTTCAACACCCTACTTGTTCTGGGTCTAGGCGTCTACAAATCCGTAGGGACATATCAGGGACAGACGACAGGGCCGACTACTGTGGACTGGATTGGAAGTCTTGTGTGGGCAACGATGTATGATTATATCTATCAGTTGCACCACCATATTGACCCAACATTTCAAGCGTATATTGGGTCTCCTTGTACGAACCCCTTGTCGACGATGATCCCGATTCAGAGGAGGTCCTCGTCTGGATATTTTGCCGGGACCTGGCCGGTATCCTTCCCGTGCTCCTCGCACTCTTGTTTTTCACAGTTGCTGCGGTATTGGGATACATAAAACGTGAGTTCGGTGAACAGCCATTGCAAGTTGAAGATTGTTCATTTTGGTATATACAGTTGTGGTTCTAGTCCTACGACCTCTGGGACCGCACTCCGGCGTCTTACTATCTTTATCTATTTCCCTGGCCTTGTCCTTGGTGTGGGCCTTGGCTGTATGCGCCCTGGGGTTGTATTTGTTGCCTAAATTGGGCAGTCTATTGGCCAAGTGGCGCCGGCACATACCTCCATTTTTCTGCATCCTGCCATTTGATAGTTCAGACTGGATGTTCTCCTACAAACAGTGGGTCTTCGTATTCCCGGGGCTCTTCGTACCTGCATTCGAAAGTGCGTGAATCTCTGTTCCCAGGGTGTCCAACACTAAACGAGCCTCTTCCCAAGTCCTATACTTTTGGGATAGCCTGAATTGGCAGATTTCCTTTTCCGATAAAGAACCCCCTCAACGAGCACTGTATATCTTCATCCTGTGCAGTGGCTTTGCATGTATTGCCATGGGCCTGCTCAGAATGCTGCACAGGCTGTTGACCCGTGGGCGCAATGGAGGTCTGCATCCTTACCCTCATCGTCGCCATCGTGGCACTGACCTCGCTTCCCAGGCCGTGTCCGTTTGCCTCTCAATCACAGTTCTTGGCATTCCAGACTCCGGATCCACTGGGAACGAACAATCGGTGTAAGGAACAGAACTTGAAAGCGGTGGCGAGGAGTTCCAGTTGCATCTTGCCACTGGGACACCAAGTTGACTGTGCGGGCAGTTCGAGTCTTATCCTTATGTCGATAGTGTTTCTAAATTCGAGTTTCTTTCAAGTTTCTTTCGATGTTTAGAGGACGATTCGTCACGTTCGAACAAGAAAGTTTCTTGTTACTAGGGTTAGCCCGAGCCCAAGCCTGAGTTTTGGACGAAATCAGTCCATTTAAAAGCACATAGATAGAGGAAAGAGAAAGACAGCATGCTAGGACAATTGTGTGGACGCTATTGGTGGTCGTTGGCTGCCAAACTCTTGAGTCTTGAGTCTTGAGACTGTTGACCAAGTCTTGACCAAATCTCGGCCAAATTCGAAGCTTGAAATTGCCAGTTTGACCGTATAAAATTCATACAATTTGAATTAGGATTCTTCAGCTCTCGAGAGACACCGCGTGGTTCTGTAGGTGGCAGGTAGATGGTGGTTGGCAGTTGAGTCACATTGCATGCGTGACTTTACCGAAAGCGTGTAAAGGTAACAAAATTTTCTAGTGCTGACCACGATGGCGCCGTTTTCCAAGCCAGAAACGGTGCTCAAGCAGGCGGAGGGGCTGGTGTCCGTCGGGCAGACACATGCCGCCCTCCAGTCCCTCACAGAAATGTTTTCCTCCAAACGCTTCCGCTCTACCCCGCTCGCCTCCCTCGAGCCCATTATGCACCGCTTCGTCGAGCTCTGCGTCGACATGCGCAAGGGCCGCACCGCAAAGGAGGGGCTTATGCAGTACAAGAACATTGCGCAGAACACGAGTGTGCAGAGCATCGAGGCCGTCATCACACGCTTCGTCCAGCTCGCCGACCAGAAGGTGCGCGAGGCGCAGGCAAAGGCCGCGAGCGTGCAGGTGACGGTGGATGTGGATGATTTGGAGGCGAGCGAGACGCCCGAGAGCATTCTGCTGGGCGCGGTCAGCGGCGACCAGAGCAAGGACCGCACGGACCGCGCGCTCGTGACGCCGTGGCTCAAGTTCCTCTGGGAGAGCTACCGCACGTCCCTCGAGACGCTCAAGAACAACGCACGGCTCGAGGTTATCTATCAGGTTGGTTTTCCTTTCATCTCTCTCCAATTTTTAACACTGACGTGTACTCGACCAGACCATCGCCCAACAAGCCTTCGCCTTCTGCCTCACGCACTCGCGCAAAGTCGAGTTCCGCCGCCTCTGCGAGACCCTCCGCCTGCACCTCGCCAACGTCGCAAAATACGCCCACCAGCCGCACAGCATCAACCTCTCCGACCCCGACACTCTCCAGCACCACCTCGACACCCGCTTTGCCCAACTAAATACATCGGTTGAGCTCGAGCTCTGGCAGGAGGCCTTCCGCAGCGTCGAGGACGTGCACAATCTCCTCGTCATGGCCGGCGCGAGCGGCAGTGGCAAGAAGGGCGTGTTGGCGAGCGCGCTGACGGGCCCGCGCGCGGCGATGATGGCCAACTACTATGAGAAACTCACCCGCATCTTCCTCATGAGCGGCAACGCCCTCTACCACGCCGCCGCGTGGGGGCGGTACCACGCCGTCTCGGCGTCCTCACCCACCAACGCCGCCACGGGGAAGAAAGCCACGCCGGAGGACGCAAAGCGCCTCGCGGGGCACGTCCTGCTCTCTGCGCTCGCCGTTCCCGTCGGGCTGACCTCTTCCTCTTCTGCCCAAAACCAGTCTGCGGCGTCTGGCTCCGGCACGCAAAACACCGGCGCATCGGCGGCGGAAACGCGCCTCACGACCCTCCTCGGGCTCTCCACGCCCCCCACGCGCGCCTCCCTCCTCTCCTCCGCCCTCGCCGCCGGCGTGCTCAAGCTTGCGCCCAAGCCCATCCAGCAGCTGTACGAGGTGCTCGAGGTGCGCTTCGACCCCCTTGCGCTGTGTACCGAAGTTGCGCCGATTCTCGCCGAACTCGCGGCGCACGATGCAGAGGGCAAACAGGGCGAGTGGGCGCCGTACGTCCCCGCGCTGCAGCGCGCGGTGCTCAGCCGCCTCATGAGCCAGCTCGCGCAGGTGTACGCGAGCGTGCGCATTGCGTTCGTGCTCGAGCTCGTCGCGCCTCTTCGCACCGACGCCTCCTCCGTGGAGAAACAGGACGGCGCCCCGCCGGCCGCCGCGCACTTCTTCGACCCCGAGCAGGTCGAGAGCTACATCATGGGCTGCGCCCGCCGGGGCGAGCTCGCGGTGCGCGTGGACCACGCGGAGGGGAGCATCGCGTTCGTCGACGAGGCGTTCGGGGGCGTGCTGGAGGGGTCCTCCTTCGCCTCCTCCTCCTCGTCCGCAGGAGGCGCGGACACAGCCATCCAGCCGAGCGCCGCGGAGCTCGTGCGCACCCGTCTGAGCAGCGTCGCAAGGTGCCTGCACAACGCCGTCGAGGCCATCGCGCCGCCCCCCTCCTCCTCCGAGGAGGAGGACGCGGAGCAGCAAAAAGCCACCCTCAAGGCGCTCACCACCGCCGTGCACGCCGAGCGGCGCGCCCTGCAGCTCCGGCGCGCGCTCGTCGCGCGGCGGCGCGAGCTGCTGTCCGAGCTTGCCGTGCGCAAGGAGAAGGAGGACGCCGTGCGGCGGGCGGAGGCCGCGCGGCGCGCGAAGGACGAGGCGGACAAGCGCGAGCGGGAGGAGACGCGCAGGCGGGAGTTCGAGCGGGTGGCGCGCATCCAGGCGGAGGTCAAGGCGGCGGATGCGGAGAAGTATCGCGTGCGGCTGATCGAGCAAGGGATCATGACGGGGCAGGCGGCGCAGGTGGGTTTTCTTTGCGTTTTCTCGTTCGCATTTCAAGGGGGCTGCGCTGACGATGAGATGCACTCGCACAGAGCATGGGCGCGCTGGACACGGAGAGCATCATCGGGCTGCAGGTCGCGCAGCTCGAGAAGGAGAAGAAAGAGGTCGCGGAGCGCCTGCGCATCGTCGCCAAGCGCGTCGACCACATCGAGCGCGCGAACCGCAAAGAGGAGCGCCCGCTGCTCGTGCAGGACTACGCGCAGCAGCAGGCCGCCGACCGCGAGACGTTCGTCGCGGTGCAGGGCGCGCGCCGGGACGCCGCGCGCCGCGCGCACGAGGAGGATTTGGAGACGAAGAAGCGCCTGGCGCGGATGGTGGGCGAGTATGAGGCGCGGCGGGCGGTGATCATCGCAAAGAAGGGCGAGGAGTATGCGAAGAAGAAGGATGCGGCGGGAAGGAAGATCGAGGAGGAGAAGGCGAAGAGGAGGAAAGCGTTCCTGGCCAAGCGCGAGGAGGAGCGCCGCGCGATCGAGGAGGAGAAGCGGAGGGAGCAGGAGCGGCTCGAGGAGGAGGCGAGGATCGAGGCCGGTATGCGCTTTTCTTTCGTTGTTGTTAACTGCATTGCTGATCACACTTGTAGAACGGGCCGCAGAAGAAGAGCGTCTCCGCGCAGAAGAGGAGGCTACTGCCGCCGCCGCCGAAGCCGCCAAACGCGAGGCGGAAGAAAAAGCCGCCGCGCTGCGCAAGGCACGCGAGGCCGAGCGCGCCGAGGCGCTGGAGAAGGCACGCCTCCAGCAACAGCGCGAGGACGAGGCCGCCGCGCGCGCCTCCGCCCGCCTCTCAGAAAAGCCCACCGCCTCCGTGCGCAAGCCCATCGTGCCCAACCCCCCGTCGGGCATCCGCGCCCCCGCCGCCACCGAGGGCGGCGTCTGGCGCCGTGGTGCTGGGACGCCCGCGCCCTCGACGCCGGTCACGCCTACGCGCGCGGCGCTGAGCAGCTCTACCCCGCCGCGCGCGGAGAGTCCGAGCCCCGCACCTCAGAAGTACGTCCCTGGGGCGCTGCGCGGCGGCGCGCCGGGAGGCGGCGGCTGGCGGGACAAGCTCGCTTCTTCCGGCGGCGCTGCACCCGCGCGCGTTGCTTCCCCCGCCGCAGGTGCACCTGCCCCCGCTCCAGCTGCGAGGGCCGAACCCCCAAAAGACGACGACGGCTTCCAGACGGTGCCGGAAAAGCCGAAGGGCGTGTGGCGCCCGTCGAGGGGCCGCGGCCGGGCTTAGGTCCGCAAAGTACTTATGTCATGTCTCTGCTTCATGATTCACGCTATATATGATGGTTTCTTTCGTTACAATGCCGGGAGGATTCCAATGAGTGTGGCTACTATACAGGAGATGCATAAGTAATATACGTATTAACCGTCCATAAAGATAAGTAAAAGTCCGAAGACCCCAATCGTACAACACCACTGAGCAATACAACAAATGTTATCGCATCTCTTCTTCCTCCGCTTCTATCATAAGGTCTGCGGAGACGTTAGCGTTGCTCGAAGAACGAGGTCAGGCACTTACCGCCCCACACCGAATTCTGCATGGCGTCAAGTATTTGGCGCGGATCGTCAATGGATATGGACGACTCGCGGGATTTCACAATATCGCTCGACAGCATGCTGATGTCGCTGCGGTGCTTGTGGCTTCTTTGGAGTCGTGGGGTGCTTGACGATAGCGACACATCGGGCGTGAAGTATCTCCCAGGCGTTGGGCTGCTCGGTGTCGACATGTATCCAGCCGTCGAAATGTCCCTCGTGGTATTAGGAGGCGTGGCAGGCATAACATCGACGATGATGGAGGGTATATCTGTTGTCAAGAGTGAGTTTCGCCAATAATAAAGAGCGGGGAGCTGACCTGGCTCTAGCGCCATGAGTTGCTGCTGCTTGTACTTGAGGAACCGCCGACGATGTGAGATGGTCTTGAGAAGGGAGCGCACGCGATCCAGATTGACGAGGTCGGTCACCAGCTTGTTCGTCTCCGTCCTCACGACAAGATCTTTCAGTCTGAGCAGAAACGGTCAGAGTTGAAAGAACGAAAGGTGGAGATACTGACACTAGAGCTTCGCGGTCGACGATGAGTTTGTGGTGGGCGAGCAAGAACAGCATGTCCGTGAACGATATTCCGCGGCCCTGCTGGTGGGATATACTGGCTTCGTGATACAGTCGTGCGTAGACGGCCCTGCGCTTCCGAATAGCGGGGTAGTCGATCTCCTTCAGCGTCTTTTCCAGCTTGTTTAGGTCGACGCCGGCGACGATCCGCCCAGCCAAGGCGTACTGCGAGTCATTGGAAGGCTTGCACCTCGCTTGGATGTTGGGTATACTGAACTCGACTGGGTATATACGCGCTTCAAATACACCGCTCAATTTCTGGAAAGCCATGTCAGGAACGAACGGAAGAGCAACGACCGACACCTACGCCAAAGAAGGGTACAAAACGGCTGCGCTCGAGGTAGCCCGTTTTGGGGTTGGCAAACTCCGCCCAGACCTTCTTGAAGGATCGCATTTGGGCTCGCGTAATAGACTTGGAGCTCCCGGAGGTTTGGAAGACATAAGAGAAGTTCTCGACGACCACACCTGCGTGCAGCGTCAGTACGAAGCTTCGGTAATGGAGCAATACTAACCAGTAAACATGTTCACAAAGATGTACTGTTGAGTGAATGGGGTCAGACGGAGTTCCGAGAGAAGATGCCTCGCTCACCATGCTGAGAAGGTTCCAAGCGATAAAGAGCGTGAAGGCCCATGCGGCGCTGCCGCAGTCAGAGTTCTCCTCGGAGTTTGAATTGGTGCATCGAGGATATTCGATGGCGCTGAAGGGGATGAGAATGGATACAATCAGACGGAGGCAAGGGCATACTAGTCGTGCATGTACTGATTCCACCCTTCCCTGCAAGGACATTAGCGATAGGAAAATGTGAAGGAGTAGCAACGTTACCCAGTGGTAAAGAACGTCAGCATGACAAGCGTAGTCCCCATCGAGCTGAAATTTTGGCTGCGGTTTTCCCCCGAATTCCACTTGGTCAGGCCGAATACCTCGAGGAAGAGGATTCCAAAGAAGAGGAACAGGATGAACCATAAGCCCAGCAGGCTGAAAATGATGGGCAGGCTCGCGCTGTCCACAAAATCAGATACGGTACTAGACGGAAGATGCGGACGTACACAGCGGTCTTGAATAGCTTGTTCAAGCTGTTCGTACGCTCGACCAGCTTGAAGGCGATGCACACCAAGAACAACTTTTGAAGCTGCTGGACCGCGAAGCCGATAGTTCCGAAGCGCACGATGAGAGTGGTGACGAAGCTCCCACCCGCCACGACAAGATCGAATACATTCCAGCCATTGGCGCGGAAACTCTTCCAGCCGAGACCAAAGAGGCGCACAATGACATCGACGACATATATCAAGGTACTGATCAGGAAGAAATCGTCTACGCCAGGTAAGTCAATACTGCATCGCCAGAGAGACGAGATGGGACTGACTCCGTATTTGATCGACAACGTCTTGTGTAGAAAAGGTTTGTGTCCTGTGAAAGAGTTAATGTGGAGTGCGACTTGGGCTTTGCACGTACATGAGGACGATAATATGTACAATAAACACGACGGACATCGCCCGCGACCACCAGCCGTTCTTGTTGACAGCGCGGTCGTAGCACCAGGCACGGACAGACCATGTGGGCCGCGTTCGCGGTCGTTTTGATGGCCGCTGGCGCTTGAAGAGCTTCTGCAGGTCGATCCACTCCCGCTGAGCCGCGGTGAGGAACGCAGACCCCGTCTTCGAACTGAAGTTGCCGATGATGATACTGGAAAGCAGGATTAGCACAAGCTACCTCCCAAGAAACAAGGAACGGGCAGACCTCACAAAGAGCGTCAGGATGACGACGGCGCCGAGCAGGTTATACACGAGGAAGAAGATGGCATTTATCTGGGCGGCATTCGTCTGCGGCTGACTATTGTTGCCCGTGATGCTCGTGGCGATGCCCATGACGTCCACCCAGCCCTCGAGCGACACAATTTCGAAGAGAATGAGCAGCGACGAGCGGAAGGAGTCGAACGAGAAGACGGTAGAGGGAGCGGGATTGTCCCACACGCGCGGCACGACGAATCCAAACGCATCTCCGTAGATGGTGGTCGTAAACTCGTTCATGCACGTATCCGCTCCGGACACACTCCCGTCGTTGCACTCGTTCATCTTGCCGTTGAAGATGTTGAGCCCCCAGACCGCGTACGGGATCATGTACAGGATCGCGAGGATGCCGGCGTCGATGATACGCAGCGCGCCGGAGATAATAAGGCTCTCGAAGGTCGTCCGCATGCGGTCCATGAGCGTGATGAGGCGCAACGCTCGGAGCGCCTTGAGGGAGCGGGTGAGACGACTCAGCCCGCCCGCAAAGATGAGGCCCGTGGTCACATTCACGAGTAGCCCAATCATGATCACGAAGTCGAGCAGGTTCCAGATGCTGCGTACATACGCGTTCGGCGTGAAGAGGAAACCATCCGCGACGACCTTGATGAGGAACTCGACGAAGAAGACGAGTCCAAAGGCGGACTCGGCGAGGTCAAACCACGCGCCGCGCGTGAGCCCATGCTCTGCAAAGTATTTTCGGCGGTAAACGGGGTTCGCGACAGACTCCACAACGATGCCGGCGATTACGATGAGCAGCAGGATGACCTGGAATAACGGGTAGAGCGTCGTGCTCTGCTGAGTGCCGAATATCCGGGGGCCACTTGCTGGCTGCACGAGCTTCTGGCAAAATTTGCGCAAAATGTTCTTCTGCGAAAAGATCCAGAACGTCTTGTCGTACGAGGGGTGGTCGCGGATAAAGTCCGCCTTCTGGGCGCGACGCTCGTACAACGTGTCGCTCATGTCCTCGTTCGTCGTCGTCACCTCGTTCCGCACCGCCGCCAGCAGTTCCCTGAGAAGAAGGGGTCAGCAAATAAAGACAGCCACAAAGGATACGCACAAATGCCGCTCGGTCTCCTCGTCCTGAGGGTCCCCACTGCTGGCAGCACCACCGAGCGTCTCAGCCCGCGTGTGCCTCAGTGTTGCCAGTGGAATGTCGTTCTTCGTCTCCCCCGCAAACAGCTTCTGCAGCGCCGTGAGACTCTTTGTCGAGAAGTGAGTCTTGCCCGTGCGTCCCGTGCCCGTCGTGTCCGTCTCTTCCTACGCACGATAAGAATCCAGCGCAATTCTCGCGTCCAAGCCAGTGTAGACATACCTCAAGTATCGAATGCGCCTTCGGGACGCTATAGTCCGTGACCAGACTCTTCTGCATCGGCAGCACCAGATTGGCGGGGAGCGCCTCAACCTTGACCTCGACGGGGCTCGCGCGGATCCACCGGTACGGATTCAGTCTGCGCAGCCAGGTGATGTGCCCCGCCGTGGGCCGGCTCGCCTCCGCCCAGTAGTTGCTCGCCTGCTTGCCCTTCTTCGCCTCCTCCGCGACGTCGAAGTTCTCGTTGATCACGGCGATGAACATCTGCAACACGATGACTGAAGGTTTCACGTATTAGCACGGAGTGGGATGGAAGAAAGGGCGAGGTGAGACGTACAATTCGCGAAGAGCATCCATCCGGCGATGAACAGAACGCTGATTGCGCTCTGCCCAAAGACCTTCTCCGCTCCCGCAGTCGAGTATAAGACGTCCGTCCAGTTCTCGGAGGAGAAAACCTGATGGAATCTTTCGTTAGAAGGCGGCAGACATGGGCGAACGGAAAGGATGTAATGCACCTGGTATATGGCGAGGAACGCATTGAATAGCGTCCCAAAATTCATCGTCTGGTCCGCGGAGAGGTCGCCGCGCAGAAACTGTACCGAGACGAGCGCGGCGATGAAATTGACGAGGATGAGAAAGAGGGTCATGTTCACTAGACCGTACATATTACCGAAGACGGCGAGCTGGAAACAACGACGTCAGCACATCGCAGAAACAGAGAAAGTGGGATGTGGAAACAGCGGGGGGGAGAGGAAAGGAGAGGGTGGATGGAGAGGGAAGAGGAAGTAGAGAAAGAGACGCACCAACAAGGGCTTCATCCGAGGGACCACCAGAATAACGCGATAGAACCGCATCAGCTGGAAGATGGTGAACCACGGATACACTGCGCTCCTCTGCACCGCAGGGATCTGAATCACACTGCACCCCACGGCCAGCGCCGTGTCCAGCCAATTCTGGCCCGGCCCCGCCGCCCCGCCGCTCTTCGCCGCGCCGCTCTTCCCCATCCCCAGCCCAATCCCACCCCCGCCGCGCCCCCCGAACCCGAAGAACGCGCGCCAGTCCGGCAGCGCCGCCAGGACACGCAATATGATCTCCACATCGAACGCCCCCGTTATCGCGAGCTCGCTCACGTAGAGGACGTGCTCCTCCCCCGGCGTAATGGTGGGCGTGCGCGTCGCCTGGAGCGCGAGCGAGGCGAGCGCCAGCGCGACGAAGAACCAGCGCGTATAGGCGACGATGAGCGCGGCGGGATTGCGCCGCGCCTGCGGGGCGCGCCCAGGCGCGCCGGAAGCCCATCCATCATCGGCATCGTCGTGCGCAGCGAGCGGGCTAGTGAGGTTCGACGCGCCGAACGCGCTCTTCTTCGTCTCCGCGCGGATGGCGGAGAAGGTGTTGGTGATGACGGCGACGAAGAGATTGATGAGCCAGAAGTTGAGCACGACGACGCAGAGGATGAAGAAGATGCTGGAGACGAAGTACTCCGAGTCGATGATGCTGTACATGAGGGGGGACCACTACGGAGTTCGTCAGTAAGGTACATTGAGGAGGGCACGGAAACTCGCACCCCATTAGCCGACGCGACGATGATGACCTGCAACGCCGAGAAATATATCGTATCGAAGCTCTCCACCCCATCCAGCGGGTTAGCATCGCTCTCGCGGCAGATCTGGCCGAGGGGACAGATATACCCCTTGATATCGGGCGACGTTTCCCCGCCAATGTCGACATACCCCGTCTTATTCAGGTGCACCGGGTCTATATAACCCCCGCAGAACTGGCCGTCGAGCACGGTGTCGGGCTCGCCCCCGACCGCATTCAGCACGCAGTTGCGCCTTAAGGACCCCTTGAAGCTCTGCACGCCGATGACACTGAACAGCACCATCGCGAAGACGACAAAATACGCGACGCTCGCGAGGAGCGGCTGCGCGGTCTTGAGGCTGTTCAGAATCGCGGTGGTACCAGAGGTAATTGTGAGCAGGCGCGCGGTGCGCAGCGCGCTGAGGGCGCGGAAGATGCGGATGTGGGTTTCTGTGCTGCGCTCGGCGCCGGCCATGGCAAGAGCAAAGGACGCCCAGAAGGCGAGGATAGCGATGAAGTCGATGCGGGACCAGCTGTGCCGCAAGTAGGGCGCGTTGCGGCGCGTCAGGTCGGCGGCGTGGGTGATGCTGAGGCGGAACGGCAGCGCAATGAGCTCGTTGGGCGGCTTTTCACCGCTTGTGAACTTCTCTGCCGCCGCAGCGGGGAGGCTGAGGGACCTCCCCTCGGGATCGAAGAGCAGCCCCGAGACGCAGATGCGCGCGCAGGCTTCGAGGGTAAAAACAACGAATAAGACAAAGAGCGCAATGTCCTCCCATGATTGAAAGTAGCCCCGGTAGGCAGTGGGCGGGTCGGTGAGAGTGAGGGAGCGTGAGGACTGGATAGTCAAGAATACGGCGTTGAGAATGATGAGGACCAAGATGATGGGCTCCGTCCACGGAAAGACTAAAAAATTGAAGCATGCGAGACGCAGCCTGTTTGTCGGCCCCAGAATGCCCAGTGTCCGCCCGCGGATGGGCAGGGTCTGCGCGAGGTCCGGCAAGTGATCGTCCTCGTCCTTTTTGTCGTCCGGAAGGCGCTCGAGCCCTACAGATGCCATATTGACGACGCGGACAGACGCGCGGCGCAGATTCTGCGAGACATGCTTGATGGCAGTCCCCGTTTTCTTCAGCGGCGACGGCGAGGTGCTGTACCGCAGCGTACGCCGTCTTGCCGCAGCAGGATCATCCTCCCGGGTAGTGAGGCGTGCTTCGTCGTCGTCGCTGTACAGAGACACCGTCGACGACGGACCGGCTAGCGAAGAGAACGCGTCGTCTGCCGGGGGCGTCCCGTAGCGCGGAGATTGCCTCCAAGGATCATCTGAAGAATAAAAAGGATCGTCTTGCCCCCAGCTATTCCGTTTTCGGGTCGGCGAAGGCTCGAGCCTGGAGCGAGTTGGACTGGCTGGTATATCGACTGCAGATGAGCTATGGGCGTGCAGGGACATAAGAGAGTCCTAGGACTCGAGCAAGAGATGGAAGCAGAAGGAAAGGATTTCGTGGTGACGGTAACGACGCCACTGATCCGGCAGTACATACGTAAAGGGCGATCCTGCTTCTTGCTCTCATCATCCTGCTGTTTTGGCTGTTATAATCTCCCTGTGTTCTGATCCACGTATATTCGAATGCCCTCGAAATAATCAAGAAAAATCACCCTGCGGATTGCGCTCTGAATCTTTTTTTCTCGCCCAGTTCGCCAAAGCGGCAATTGTTACTCACTACCAGTGATCCACTACTATCTTGCGCGGCAGTAACAACGGGCTGCGCAGCGGGCAGCGAACAATGGACCAGCAAGTATACTTCACTCTCCAGCTTTCTCTCCTTGGTCATAACCTTCAACATTCCATCTGTGCGTCACATTTTTGGAAGAGAGTCGTCGACGGTTACGGCCGTTGGGGCATTTTGGTGTTGGGACCGTCGGATCGGCGTCGTTTGCAGTCAGACATTTGATGCATGTGTCCCGGGTAGATTTAAACTTTCTTTGGTTTCATTTTACGTTCACCCGAGGATCAAACGAGGAGTTGCGCTCAAGGCGCCTGCCTCCCTCAAGGTTTTTTTCAGAAAGTTTATATGCAAGCCGTTTCCCCTCTGATTCACTCTATGGCGGAAGGAGCTCTCTTCAACTGACTGGACGACCTGGTCTGCCCGTGGTGGCAGCAGGTTCGTTTGCATATTTGCCAAGTTAGGTAAGGTATATTTCTGCCAAATGATCCGAGTCGTCTTTTAATTGTGAAATCCATTCCGACAGCTCCCCACGCCTCGCACGGTCAATTGAACGAAGTATTCGGTGGGCTTTGTCTCAATTACTACGATCCGCTAAGATTACCATAGCTTTGACTCAATTATACCAATCACATGTTGTGTCTGCCTCTACTATCTCCTCCGAGTCTCAGTCTGGTCCCGCTTTCGTATGGACGCGTTCGCAACGTATTCTTGATAGGCGCCTTGTTCTGTGGCTATACTCTTGATCTCACTCCCAGATCTGTCAACTGCGGACACGCATTCATACGCGTCCACAGCACCTCCTGCTTCCCGGTGAATACTGCTCGGACTCTCTTCTCCCTAGACATGGAAGAACAACAAGCACGGGCACCCGAGGACATGAGGAGGGTTGCCATCTTCCTGCGCAGATTTGAATCCGGTATGAAGGTCGAAATCGGCACAATAAACCGCCGGAAAGTCGATTACTTCAAGGGTGCGTTGCGTCGCGCCGCTTCCAGTTCGCCAATCATCCTTATGCCCCACTCCGTAGCTGCAACTGCCATCGAAGCCTTGCTCTCCCCAGCGTACGCGAAGCAGAAGGGCCTCCCGAAGATAGCGAACGCGACCGAGGCGCTCGCCGTCCTCTCCACTCTCAACGCCTTCGGATTCTTCCAGCACGTCCGACGCATACCCCACCCCCGTCTCCTGTTCCCGGCCGTGCTGCGCATTACCCCCAACCAGCAGAATCTCGTCGCCGCAGACGGATACTATGCGTGGTTCTTCGAGCTGCGGTGGGCCAAATACGTCCGCCCCGCGGTCGTGTTTGCTCTGCTGTTTGCTGGCTCGCTGTTGCGGTACGAAATTGTGCGCATGGGCGTCTACTTGTGCATATTCATGCTCGGGGTAGTTGAACTTTTCGTTGGCATCGTTGTCGTGCGGTACATATTCTACATTATGACCGGCTTCGCCTTCGGGCCCGGGTCTGGAATATGGATATTTCCAAACCTGTTCGCAAATACCGGATCTGTGCGTTCAGCCTTTTCGCTCTCAGTTCGTGGTTTGAAGTCGGTGTCATCAGGTCGAGTCGTTTAGTCCTCTCTGGGACAGGGAACAGCCGTAACCGTTCTGAGCCTTACAATATACCTTGGGAACTGGTCTCACTCAGCGAAGTGGCCGAATGGTGCTAAAATCGCACAGCCTACATTACAATCATGCGTTCGAATTGGAATGGAATTGGACATTGGTGTCAGGTATTTCAATGTTCACAAAGCGAATACCCACGCGATCCATGGGAAAGCGACCCTGGTACGACGCGGTCCTTCATCAAGCATCTACGATGGCGCTCTGCCTCCTCACGCGAGAAACCCCAGTACCCCACATCCAAAATCCACTGCACAAGCTCAGGTGGAAGCCGTTGTCCCGTAAGCTGCTCGCAGACGAACGGGAGCAGGACACGCAGCGTCCGGAAATTTGTGCCGCGCATCTGCAGGGGGACATCGGCCGTTGTGAGGACGCGGCGTGGGAGTTTAGTTAGCCACAACGCATGGTATGACTTCTCGTCTTCTGAATCTGACTGCTCTGACTGGTTCATCTCCGATGCATTGTCGCTGCCCATGTTGTCCGCGTCCGCGTCCTCGTTCTCTTCTTCGAAGTTTGGTCTCTCTAAATTGTCCTCTAGATCGGGATCGTTCGTCGCCGGGTCAGAATCAGAGCGGGAATCCTTGTCCCCTGGGAGAACATCCTCTGCGTCGCCGTTACCGTTGTCCAGGTCTTCGTTGGTATCAGAAGGCCGAAGGTCGTCATCGGCGTCTTCTACAATGAAAAAACAAAGCTGCAGCAGTGTGCAAAGAGTAATGAGATGATGGTAGACAACGTAACGTAACCAAGCGATACAACCCACAATCTTTCGTTTCGCGACCTCGCCAACTGGTATATCCTCCGCGACAGCGAGCCTCCCGACTTTATGCTGCTCCGCACATCAGCGCTGATGAATGATCAGCTGAACAGGGTACGGACCTGGATCCAGTTTGGGAAGGATAGTATACGCCCAGTCCCACCAGCATCCGAGGTGCCGATATTTGTTGTAGGCACGGATCCTAGCCCTATGAATCGGCCCAACCCCGTCGTGAAATCATCACCCCAGTCGCTTGGATAGTCTCGCGTCCCGTCCGAGTCGTAATCGTCTTCATCGTCGTCCTCGTTTACTTCCCCGTTGAAAGTGTCGGTTTTCTCGTTCTCGCCCTCTTCTCGCGCAAACTTCAGAGTGAACGCCTTGGAGAGAAGGGTTATAATTAGCTCCCCGATATCCAACGACGCGCCACATACATACCTCATGCCGAAACTCGTCTATCGAAGGAAAGTCAACCTCGGGATCCCGGAATTTCCGAAACTCCAGCCCATCGTCGATGATTGCGCGGTCTGTGTCATAGTAGTAGATGACCGAGGCAACAATTCGCTCGTGGGGCTGTTCATTAATAATAAGCCTTTGAACCATTATGTTAATATGAACCCGTACCATGCCTTCCATGTGCCATGTCCCCTCGTACGTCTGACCCGCGGTGAGCTGATAGTTGGCAGCCTACGTCCAAAGTCATAAATCAGGAATATTGCACAAAACCTGGCGCCGGACCTTAACGATGACTTTGAATCGCCGTCCGTGAAAGATAGTGAGATCCTTTGCAGAGGAATCTTCTGCCAAGCGATTCTGGTCAGTTAAATGGACTTCCGTATCCTGGAGTCGCTGCTCTCGCTGCGTAGTTTCCAAGGCCTTCTGAACGGCCTGCTCTGCCAAGAACCTGTTCCATTCTACCTCGGTCACCTCGCGAGAATCTTGTCCACGCAGTGAGAGCCGATCTCTCCATCGTTCGACTGTAATGATACGTACATGATTAAATAAGAGACATTAACTCATTGTTATACACACGCACCAGCGGGCGATTCCGTGTATGTGTACTCGAAACCGAGTGTTTTTTTGAGATGCGGAAGCGTGGCCAGAAACACTTTCTCAATGAGGCGGTAGAGCACGGGGAAGCGTGAGCGGGGGCCGAGACCATTGATATACGAATTGGGGTCGATGCGCACGTCGCGACCGTCGTCTGCGATGTGAAAGATAGTGGGGAGCCAGGCATAGCGTGATTCGAAAGTATCGTCGTAAAGCCCTGTGGACATCTCCGTTGAAAATATATTACGCCGCGCGTAGGATTTGGAGGATTTGATCAAGGTGCTTTCACCTAGGACGAAAGGGTCTGTGTAGTATGAGTGCGTCATAATCACGAAAAACAAAATCAGTACAAAGAGAGGGGTGAATGAGGTCCTGCACCTGAAGTTCAAGATGCAAGATTAGTTTTCCGTTTATGCAATGTATGATCCTTACCTTCCCCCCGTTTCCTGGATGTAGGTCGGGGGGTTCGCCATTCTGCGCCAGAGCATCGAGATTGGCTACCAGCTGTTGCGCAAAGATAAATCATGGCAGACGGTTGAATGGAACTGCCGTACCTCACGATGGAGCGCCGAAGGAACGAGATTATCTGAGATGAAGACCCCAACCTTCTCGGAGAGGCCTAATGGCGCGCGCAGCGCCGGCGGTGGCTCGGCAACCTCCAGATTCACAGTCTCGGCAATGTCGGAGACTGATGGAGTGGGTAACCGGATCTCAAAGTCGTAGAACAGAATCCGACGGGCTTCGTTCTTCAGTTCACTGATCAGAATCAGCATCGCATAGGTTTTGAACGAATGGGTGGGCGCACTTGACCGCAGAAGCGACATTCACGTCCATCCCGACATTTGAGTCGGAGCCAACAAGTCCCGCTTCCTCCGCCCACTTGACGTCCAAACGGCGAGTGGAATCGAGAA
Organism: Mycena albidolilacea; assembly: GCA_029282495.1. Lineage (NCBI taxonomy): Eukaryota > Fungi > Basidiomycota > Agaricomycetes > Agaricales > Mycenaceae > Mycena > Mycena albidolilacea. The sequence goes on along the minus strand of JARIHO010000053.1, from coordinate 423,971 downwards.
GCTTGTGGTACCAGTCGGTTTTCTCGCGAACTGCATCGCAGAAGGCGGCAATCAACTCCTGGGAAGGTGGAATGTTAGAGTTTTTGGAGGGTTTCAGGCTAGCACTCCTTGAATGCAGCAAATCGGGATCGGACGAAGGCGAAGACATGGAAGATGAGTCGAGATGTCAACGAAATTTAAGAACCACTACAGGTATCGTAATTCCCGATGATGCGGCTTTAGAATACCAATCCGGGAACTGGATGCTGAGTTGTTCCTGCCAAGCTGCTGCAAGGCGCGGATGCTTTGGTTTGAGCTGGTTTCTGTCAGGGTTGTGGTGAAAACAGAGTACAAGCCAGCTCCGATCAATTTTGATGCATTTGCGCCGAAATTCGGCCAGAGGAGGCTGAGACAACAAAAAGTCCACCTTGAGCTTGAATGATTGAAAAATTTAGACGACTTACCCCAGCCTGGCCCTGGCCGCTCTCCGAGTCGGGCGATATGAAGGGATTTTTCGAATCATATTGAGTTCGAATTCCATATCCACTGTACTTGAGCGCCGAGCGAAAGTACGAGTCAAGCACAGGGAACTTCGTTAGAATATTGGTCGAACCATTTAGCCTTTCGTTTCAAGCCATGTCCGGTTCAAAACGATTGCAAAAGAATAATGATAAGATAAAATAAATGTAATGATACAAGTCCATGCATTCCGAGATCACAGAGGACTGGGCGTCCGCAGTAAATCCTGGGTGTCCAACTCCTTCTCCTTCTCCGCCTGTACGCCCTTCTTCGACTTTTTCTCCTTTTTCGGGAACTCGCTGTCGGGGCCGACGAGGATCTGGCCAGGGTGGGATATATTCCAAAGCAAAAGCGCTGCGAACATCGGGAGCGCTTCTAAGCAGTAGAATGGCGCCTCGTGCATCGTGATGGGCGAGTATACACCCGAGGAGAATTCGATGAGGCGGAAAACGATGCGGATCTGCCGAGTGGATGAGTGAGATGTTGAAGTCAGTGAAGAAAGACAACGCACAGTGATGAGTCCAATCGACGTATACATGGTGTACAGTGGTCGCTTCCACTCGGTCGAACCATCGATGCGCTTCATCTTGTAGTGGAAACGGACGACGAGGGCGGTGAATCCTAGGACGAAGAACTGCTGCAGGCCGATACCGCCCATGTAGATGTGGATGCCAAGGAGCGTCGTCTTCGCTGAGTCGCCACTCATCATCGTGCCACCCACGGCCTGCATTAAGAAGGCGCTGCAAAAACTTAAGCTTCCGTCGGGAAGGGAAACGAAGAGGGCGCACGTTATATCGAGTAGCACAAAGCACAGGGAGAGCCGTCTCGCGCTGATACCGCCAACGTGCCTTTCAGGCACAAAGAAGTAGATCAAGCGTGCCATGAGGACGTAGAGGAATGCGTTGATCCACAGTGGGGAGAGGAGGATGAGAAGTTGCGAAGGGATTCCAAACGCGGGGGATGTCGTGTTCAGCACGGAGAGCACGCGGAGAATGAGGCCGCTGGTTTCCCATATCCCCGCCATAATAATAACCCAGCAGAATCTCTTGCGATAATGAATCGCCTGGATCAGATGCCCCAGCGTGGTCAGCCCGAAGAGGGCGGAAAATATAACGGCGGCGGGGAAGGAGGGGCAGTACAAGAAGTTGTAGTTCTCATTGTCCCGCGGATCTAGTTTATATTGGTTAATTGCGGTTTGGTATAATAGATGGAAAAGGACTCACCCATGCATTTAACTTGAACCATGGTGGCAAGAAGGTAGGGAAAGGTGGATGGAAGAGAAAAAGGGAGAGAAAAACAGCGAAGGAAGCGGGAAGCGAATGGTACACCGACTTTGATCTACGAGCCTTTTGTACTGAGAAAGCCATAGTGCGCAGCAGCCGTCGGGTCCGCAACCTCGCGGACCTCATCGGATCCGTGGATTGGTTGCTGCAGATCTGTCCCAGCCGCAGTCGCATCCAGTCCGTCGTCTTACGGCTGTTCCGCCACCTTACGGACCTCCTAATTTATAACTGGTGGGTTTATTGACAGCATTCAGCCATTTTATCCATCGTTCGGCCCGTAAGATAGATACAGAAAGAAAATTACATGGACGGGGCCTGGCCGGATATCCGGGGCAAGTGGCATGAATGGCAGAGGCACCGGGAACGGCCGATCAATCTGATGCGCTGACTTGATCGCCGCTGATTAGTTTGGTGTGAAACGAAGTAGAACTCAGCCGGGCACTTCAAGGTGAACGACTATATTAATATATACCTGTGAAACGAAGTAGAACTAATATAGCCGTGAGTATAGGAAAGAAATAAAGTAAATCAAGGAACGTACCTCAGCCGGGCACTTCAAGGCGAACAACTGAGGTATGAACCCGTACTACGAGGCTTATATAGGCGATCGGTAGGTAGGGGGATATGAGACAGAGATTAGGAAAGCGGAATAACGGTGCTGAAGGGCGACCAGAGTCGCCCCGGCTATAAGGCCGCCGAGCCATGCTCAACATTTGGATTTCTTCAGAAAAAAACTCCGAGCTCACGAGGATGAGTCTAACGAATGGAAATACTTTTATCTTCCAACTATAACGAGTCAGAATCATTTTAGCTCCCCACAACTCTTCAACTCTACTTCAACTGTCAATGGAAGAAGGCCGGATTAGAACGTTTGCGTAACCTCCAGAATACTAGCTACAATCATTCAAAAGCGCTGTAAAAATCGTGGTATTGGACAGTTACTTTTCACTCAAATCTCATTTCGTATCGAAACCAGGACCATTGTCTACAGTGCAAAATCGAATAGGACAGACACGCAAGAGTCCACGCCAAATTCGTTACTTCGGTTAAATTCGTGTAAGTTCTTCAGTTTGATCGCATTCAACTAATGGTCGTGAGTTCGGCGAAATTCCGACCAAACCTCGTCCCCAGTAAACCATCGGAAATTCGTCACTTTATGTATGCGGAATCTTTGACTGAACGCTCCTGGCGTCGTGCCGCCGGACATTTACTCATCCATAAAAATCTGAACGAAGTGCAAAAGACATGTTTTTAATAGGAATACAACAAATATTCAATTGCAGCACTGCAAAAGGTGGGAAAGTACCTGAGGTAGGGGAGTCCACGATTGGCAAGGATTCTGCGGCAGGAGTTGCTCAGGGCTCAGAGTGGGGAGTGCAAGGCGGTTCCTGGCGCGACCAACCGGATAAAAACTTCCGGCGACCCTGCCTGGGTCTCCTGCCGCAACGGGGTGCGAGGCGGTGCGCAGAAGAAATTGCTTCGCAGGCTACACCGCGTGGCGCCGCCCTCGATGCTGACACGTCCATTTCCAGCCTTAGGTACCTTCTGTAGCGTTTGCCCGGTCCCCTCCCTACATCGTGAAAACCCAGGAAAACAAAGACAACCGCTCACCGAAGAAGGGGCTTTGTCATGCTGAATAAAAATCGCCTGCCCTATTTGGACGCGGGGCGGAAAGGGTGGGCGGAAAGGGTGCAGCGGCGGAGCAGAACGCGGACGCGTGGGCCGGAGTGACGCAGAACGGCGCATGGAGCGGCGGGCAGCGAGCACGGCGGCGAGAGGAGGGAGCGGAAGCGGCCATATGGTCGCGGAGGGCGTGCGCGAAGGGCGCAGACGGCGTCGCGGGCGGACCACTCGCCCCGCCGTCGATTAGCGTGGTACCCGCTGCTGTACCGCGCGCCGCCGCCTCCCCTCTCGTATTAATATGCTAACTAATTTCTTCAGCCCTTCTAGGTTCAATCTTGAATTCGGCACGTGGATCACTGCCCAGATGTGTTTGCGTATCACCCGCCCGCCCCGCTCTCGATTGGTCTGTCGACGGCTCCTTCGTCGCGTCGGCAGTTTTCCCTCTCGTCTCTATATCCAATGTGGTCTCTTCATTCGCTCCAGGTTAAATTCGGCCCGAAATTCGGAGCCTGGAACACTGCGCGGACGCCCATTAATTGGGAGCTTGATTTGTGGTTGAGTTTCGAGACTCGGGGAACTCGCTTTGAATGGTGAGCTTGCAACTAATGAGACCTCGATGCTGCTTTCGTCACGGTACGAGTTTGGGGTCCATGTCGGGTATGCAGCACGGAATGAAGCGGCATAGATGCACCAGAACAATGAAAGCCCTGTGTTGAAGATGCTGGTGCATGTTGCCAGCAATCCCGCGGATTCCTTCCGCCGGCGCGACGGTCGTAATGGTGGTAGAAGGGAAAGGGCGAGCATGCCGCATGATATTCAACATCGGATGATCCAGGTGAACCGCGAGCTCACGACTTTTCATTAGAATTTACTCATCTAACGAGCGTTCATAGAAAATCATCGGAAATAACGAACTTTCCCTAAATGCGATCGAAGTGACGAGGCTTCTTGAAAATAAGCGAAGTAACGAAGAAGGCTACTGCTCCCCCCCCTCCCCCCCCCCCCGACACGCAAGTTGAACATGGCCGAGAGGGCCGAGCTTACAAGCAGCCGGCGTTCGTTAATTTTTATCTGCAAAACCCTCACGATGTTACTTGATATTCGCCTTGTTGTGGCTAAATACACCGATGGTCCGAGTGTCGGGTTTAGAATTACTTTCACTTTCTGTGCCCATTGCCTACAGCGTCTTCTTGTCTGCGCACGACCTCAACCCAAGCTTCCTCCCCATAACCTCCGCGACCTCTCCGTCCGCCACCGTACCAATGAGCTTCACCTGGTCCGCAACACTTTTGAGCACGCCGAGAACTTCCTTTTGGCCGTTGATCCACCCAAACTCGGCGTACACCAGCCCCTGTTCCACAGTAAAGTCCTTGACGAGAAGGCTCGCAGCCTTGAGGTTGTGGCGTGGGAGGCGCGGAAAGAGATGGTGGGTGACCTGTAACTGCAATCCGCCGTGTATCCATCCAATAGAGTCGTCACATATCACGTCCGTAGTCGTGCGTAGTTGGCGGTCAACGAATGACTCGGTCGGGCCTAAATCTGCGGTTGGCATGGAAAAATGCGAGAGCACAATCTAGACGGAGTGAAACTGAGGACAGCTTGAACGTCGAGAAGGAATTTGAACAACTGACCTGGATGTGGACAGGCGAGGCGGCAACGTGACTGATGAGAAGGTAGGCAAGACCGGTTTTCCAGGAGCCGCAGTTGGCGAGTACGCGACCGTACCAACACCAGAAAGATATGATGCCCACAGCTTCAAGCCACCAAGCCCAACGGCCGCCGCGCGCACGCTTGGTATCGAATGCTTTGCGCACGATGTAAGGGTATGAACTGGCGTAGAAGTTGAAGCGCGCAAGGGCGAGCACTATATAGAACAGGCGATGCTGAAGCTGTATGAATACTTTGGCAAAGCGGTCAAAGTGAAGTATGCGCTTGTAGTACGAGGACCACAGCGAAGTGAAGAAAACGGTGGAGACGGCGAGGAAGGGGAGGTGCTCAATGCTCGGATCGCTGCAAATAAAGGCATTAGAATGAGGGGAAAAACGGAGGACCGACGTACTGAGAAGGATGATTGGGAACGACTGGCACACTCAGTCAGGAGATAGATACTTTAGATTGTGTGAACGCGCAACTTACGGTGATGAATATTATGGTCCTGAGCGACGTGAGCGGGAACACATATCAACCAGTAAGCACTCACATCAACCCACCAGCCGATGCTCACACCGCCAGCCCAGTTGGCGATAAAAATCCCAAGGATGCGGTCGATGATCCAGTTGTGGGTGACGCCGAGATGACCAAGGTCGTGCGCGATAAAGGTGAGTTGCTGCCACAACAAACCAAGAAAGACGGCGCTGGTGAGGAACCAACTATGGTTGTACGCATACACGGATAGAGATGCGAGGAGGGCGTAGCGGAGGACGTCGGGACCATGGCCGGTCAGGTAGCGGGTTTTGTAAAGGCCGGCATCGCGTACGCGTCTATGCAAGACCTTGTAGGCGGCGGAATGGCGAGCCTGGTCCTCGGCTGACAGATCGGAGGAGCCGAGCTCGAGGACTGCGCGATCGGGAGTACTAGTGGCGTCCTCACGACGCTTCTGGACAAGTAATATTTGTGTACCGCTGTCGCTGCGAATGGTCCCGGCCTCGTTGTACCAGGTATCGCTCTTCGTGCGGACCCAGCCAGACATTACGGGGGGCACAAGCGGCTTCCAGGGCAAGGCCACCGTGCCAACCTGATAGCGACGGACGAGCTCAAGGACGTGGTCGGAGTGGTAGCAGTCGATCTCATCAGTAGCGTCTCTACCCACAAAGTGTTGAATACAAAGGGAACCCCCAGGGTGTTGGTCAAGCCATTTAGTGGGGATACGGAGGACGAGACCATGGTAAATAACGAGGTGGGCGCCAACGAGGATCTCCGATGCTACAGTTTCGCGCGTCCAAGTGGTGGTGGTCATCGCTTGTTGTTGAATTTTTTGCCCCGTAGGTTTTGGGTCAATTTTTGGATTCGGTGGTGAACCTGAGTGAAAAAAAGGGATAAGCTGCAGTGGTAAGCAAGTGGAAAGTGTGCACCGCCGTATATGATGGCTTTGAGCTTTGAACCTGAGCCAATCCTGATCCGCACTGCCGTGCTGCCGCAGGGAAGGTCATACACCATGACTAAAGGTTTCAGCAAACGAGGTCGGCCTACGAGAGACTGGACAATCAAATTGACTATTAGGAAACACCTATCTGCTTTCCCTGGCCCTTGGAAATGAACGGGGCCCGTCTTTTACTTAATCATCTCACCTGAAATCAATCCCAATTTACAAATTAATGCTCCCGATCCGGAGGCCACTCCGAGCCAACCTGTTCCTCCCGAGTTCCCAAAGTCCTGTCAAGATTCTTGGCATCTAGAAAAAATAGCCACCAAATAGCAGATTCCGACTGGATGTCCAATTATAAGACGCAGATGTTGAACATGCCCGAGATGCCCGAAGCTGCGATGTGCTTGAAAACCAGTCGTAGATTCGCCTCGAGGATATACATCAATCGTCCGTCCCGACCCTGAAAATTGACCAATCGACGAGGTTCTCGAATTGGGTACACATCTGTCAAAGTCGAAGAAGTCATTTGCGTCCCCAAGCGTTCACGACGGCATTACCATTTCCCACCGGCTAGCCGGCCACCTTAGCAGTTTCGGCCCCCAGCACTGGGAGATTTTGGAGTGGTTGCCAGGATATGGGCCAGGAAATGAAGGTATGCATTCAACGAGTTGGTCAGAGGCTTTGTCTGAATTTATTAATGCCGTGCTCGCCAATTGATTTCGGCGATAACCCCGAAACGGCCCAACTGGCCACCCGCCCAAATGCCGTGCGCAAGAGAGATTTGCAGGCAATGGGACGGAAAGTGTGCTGTCCCGTCAGTCGTCTGAATTCCGTGTTGCTCAAAGGTCGAACAGTCGATGAAGCCATATGATGATTAGGATAAAGGAGGATGGTGAATGATGGGATCAATATACAAACAACCCATCGCGTCCTAATTTGGGAATTTCGGCCAAATCGAAGAAAAAGGTCATTACACGCACAAAGAAATGCGTCCGGGGCCTTATGCGCAACCTTTTATAACATATTGATGTATCTCATCATGTACGATTGACCATTGGACCATTCCTCTTGGAATTTACTCTAGATATTGCATCCATGTAGGGGAGCAAACGGGAGGTGTTACATGGCTTCCAGTCAGTAAATATCCAAGCTGAGGAGACAAAGACGGGTCTATTGGGTGCCCAGGTGGCCGGAAAACGAATTGATTTTGCTCTGAACAAGGAAAACCTTTCAATGATTCTGTTAACCGTTGCTCCTTCTCTGTCAACCATTCTTGCAAAACGAAGCATAAATATTGAGACCCGTAGGTCTACCACTCCGGAAAAGCGTGTCATCCTTGTGCAGGGGCCATGCTAATCTTCTCTGTATCGTTCCAATTTTTCGTATGACACCCCGAAGGGGTCGAAAGACTGTAGAAATCTCGGATACTGACCACCAGAATGATGTACCTTGCGTGGCACACCTTTTCCACGGCGCCGGTTTCACGAGTAACCGGTTCGGTAATCATCTAATATCTCCTTAAGGACTTTCCCTTACCATGTTGGGACATCTCCGAGTTAGGAGCGAAATGTGTCTGTGGTGCGGGCTGGATCATTATTATTGCGTATTATAGCGCTGGAGGCCCCGTATCGCTGAGCCCGAGTTCTGTAGTGCTCCGTATGCAAAAATCGACGGGGAAATCCAACAAGAGTCGAGGCTAATTTATATACGTCCAACGCGCAGCAGTCCCAGGCCTGTGCTGACATGGAACTATGTCCACCTCACAGTACCATTAATAAATGAGATTATTGCCCGGATGTCGAGAATATCAACCATGAGGCTGTGGGGTATTTCACAAGACCTTCCAGTGAGCTAAAAATGAACCAACAATCCCAATAGCTTCCAGCACGGTACATGACTAGTCTCTTCGCACAAATACTACGGCAAGTGATAAGAGGCACAGAAATTCAACTGTTGTTGTGGCAACGTTCACAAACAGAACTTGTTCTGATTGTGCTTAGAGTACCGAAAATGTCGCCTCAAAAAGCACGTGAAAAGGGCATCATTGGATCATTCAACAAATGCACACAACCTTTGGCAGTCTGAAGCTCACACGGTCAATGTGAGCTGGTCGGCGCGTAAGCTGTTGGAAATGGCCTGTCACGCGCCTCCTTGACTCACCGCCCTCTCCGATCGTCCTCCATGTGCACCTCGATCCCTAGCTACCGTCTCGATGCCATTCCCTATATTTACCTTGGACTCTGTCGCTCAAGCTAGCTAAATCCCCCATCGCATCCTGTACCCCCCTGTACTTCGTGCTTTATACACCTCCGCTCGCTGCGAACTCTTGCGTGCTCAGTTTCAATTCTCACAGGTTATGGGCCTCGGCCCTCCTGCGCTCTCGACGATCTAGCCTCTTTCATCCTTCCCCTATTGTCGTTTCCTCTTGCTATTGCACCTCGCTGAACCGAACATCCGAACCGACCGACTTGCCAAGCGCAGCTGAACGCGCCCGAACCGACCGATTTGCCAAGCGCAGCTGAACGCGCCCGTACCGAACGATTTGCCAAGCGCAGCTGAACGCGCCCCGACTTGATTTACGATGGACTCGACTGGAAATTTGAAGGGTGGATTGAAGTTGAAGGATGAGGTGGTGTATGATGATTGGGAGTTTGAGGCGCGTGCGGACATGCGCAGGAAAGGTGTGCTCCCGCTCGTGCTCGGAGAGGAACTCCGCCCATTGGGCAGCAATGGCTCCAAGGCCGTGAAGGCTTGGATTACGAAGCGCGACGTTGCGACTGCAACCATCATTTCGCGCCTCGACCCGTCCCAATTTGCGCACATTCGCGAGTTCGAGGAGGACCCGGTGGGGATGTGGGAGAGGTTGAGGGAGACGCACCAGAGCTCGGGATTGGGCGGCGTGGTGGCGATGTGGAGGAAGTTTTATGCGCTTCGTAAGCCCGTCGAAAACTCGACTATGCGCCCTCACATTGCAGCGGTTCGCGGGCATGCCGAGAAGCTCGGTCGCATCTACAACGACAAACCTTCCGATGCCCAGATCATCGCCACACTTCTCATGTCGCTTCCCTCCTCTTACGACACACTCCTCGTCACCCTCGACTCGCATCCCGAGAAGGACAACCTCGAGTTCGTCATCGGCCGTTTGTTGAACGAAGAAGTCCGCCAGGAATCGGAATTCTCCAGCACTCCGTTCCCCGATACATCTGCGCTCGCCGCTCGCACGTTCCGCGACAAGTCCCGCATCACCTGTTTCAAATGCGGGAAGCTGGGGCACTATCGAAATGAATGCCCGGAGCCCGCCGCCGATGGCGTCGATGATGCCGTTGCCGCCAATTACGCCCGCACATACGGTTTCTAGTGGGAGAATATGCTACGTTTCATTGTTTCTATCTATCATCTCTTTACACCATAACTCCCATTCCCTCTCGCTAATTACTATTTTTCACTTCTCTCGTAGGGCGCGCGCCAGGCCAGTGGGAGTGTTGGAAATGGCCTGTCACGCGCCTCCTTGACTCACCGCCCTCTCCGATCGTCCTCCATGTGCACCTCGATCCCTAGCTACCGTCTCGATGCCATTCCCTATATTTACCTTGGACTCTGTCGCTCAAGCTAGCTAAATCCCCCATCGCATCCTGTACCCCCCTGTACTTCGTGCTTTATACACCTCCGCTCGCTGCGAACTCTTGCGTGCTCAGTTTCAATTCTCACATAAGCGTCGACCGAGCGAACATTGAGGCGTCTGAAAAGCTGTCTAAAATCCCTGTCCTTTTTATTTGTGGGCAGCCTCGCCGCTTGCTAGCCACTCACTTCATCAAACTTTCATTCAAGTGTTTACATCAATTTTGCATCAATTCCACCTTTCGAGTTCTACGGAGTGGTCCAGAAAATAAAAGGCTCACAAGTACAGGCAAATCTAATGTTCTGAATTCTCCGGCCAACCCCTTTCATTGGTCGTCCGGGATACACGGTGGGTCACATGCCAATGTTTCTGCACCTTGCTCGCGACCACCACGAGTCCACGACCTCGGAGTTGCATTGCGATGCGGGACCAGGGATGCGACGGGTCCGTCCTGAACTTGTCATTTTGATACTATAGACTGGCTGGGTTCACGCCGATACACCAGTGCAGCATGCCATCTGGGATTCCACGAGCATGCTGGCCGCTGGGTCAGCCACACTGCTTGTAAAACTCATCCACACCAATGCTTATCCCGGACTTGAATGTCGAAATAATATATGGGCACTCTTCAAATCACCGGAACTCCACCATTTGCACAACAATCTGAATCATCCCGTCCCGCACCTTCTTCTCATAGCTTTTCATTCAAACTACGACTGGGACAACCTCGTTGATTGATCTTCCCGATATCGTCGGGCCCGGGCTCCATGATTCAGAAACTCCCTGTCCCACCCCGGAATTAGCCACAAAATAGTACCAAGATACAGAGAATTTTAACGTCGGCCCAATCGCGGCGGGTACTACAATCTAAACTCGATTTAGATTGAATAGAAAACGCGTCATAAATTACAGCTCTAGAGGAGAGCTTCTTGTTCAAAGTCCGGGTTTACGGGACGGGTGGCCAGGTAGATAAACGCGCTGGCTGGATCGATACGCCCCCACGCGCTCTCTCTTCTTCACACCCACCCCACCATGCTCGGCCGTATTGCCCTTTTGCTCTGTCCCATCGTCTGGCTGTGCGTTTCCGCCTCCGCCAAGCTCACAAACTTCACGATCGACGACGCGTCCCCAGCAGTGTAATACACTGAGACGCCCATCATACAATGCGGCCCGAACAGTTGCCCTCCTGGGTGGAACTCTTTCGACGGAACGGCCACGCTCACACAGGGCCCCATCATCGTGACTTTCGTCGGTACGCCGTCCACTACCGCAATCCATTCCAAAGAAGCCAAATTTAACCGAGCGCCGCTTCGCAGGATCCCAGGTCTATGTCTTCCTCGCCGTTTCCAATGGCTGCAACTTCACCATCGATGGTGTCGACGTCGGCTCGTGGGGCTACGCGCAGTCGGACGGCGTCACCCAACTTGCGTACCACAACACGTCCCTGCTCGCTAGACCACATGTTCTCCTCATCTCCCCCGCGAGCGCGACGTCGCTCATCGAGCTGGATTATATCATTTATACGTATGTGTTCCGTGCTTTCCCAATTCCGCGTGTTGAATGTAATTATTGTACCTCCCAGTGACGATGTCCCAACCCACAAACCCCGCATCGGCGCCATTGTCGGTGGCACAATCGGCGGCGTCGTGGCCCTGACGCTCTTGGGGATCGGTGCATTTTTCCTGCGGAGACAGGACCAGCGAAGGAGAATCGCGGTGAGGGGGATGCGGCTAGGCGAAGTTGGGGGCGGGGAGCAGGATAAATTAAGTGTGATTAAGTTGAGCATGATGCAGCAGATGTCGGGGAAGAAGTCGGAATTGTAGTTGAATAGTAGTGGGTTCAGTATAGATCATAATTTTCAACTTAAGAACTCTCAAATCGCATCTACCTCACCATCTCACGTACAGCGCATCATATTCAGAATTCTGGAAAACGTGACAACCAAACGCTGCCGACGTCTGAATCAATCCGGATAGTGGCCACGAAAAACGATATTATTCTGACATTTCAGATGTTGTCCTACTCCGAACGGTGGTATTCAAGACCCGTGTCGAAATCGCAAAACGGGCAAGGAAGTGAGTTTATATATGGATGGTTGTAGATAGAAACGATTAGTATATGCCGAGCACTGAAGATATTGTTCATCATGGATCAGAAACACTGGACAAAAGATTTGCAAGAGGCACGTACAATTGTCGTCTGAGAAGTCCGATGGATCTCTCTGAGCTCAATCCTCTCAATTATCCATGTACGGGGTGAAGACGAACATTGGAATTCCAGGGAATGCAGTACGGTAGGAGGACTCGGGTACCGATTGTCGATTCGTGACATCGACACGTTGTAATTTGCAGCCCGATTTCGAAATGAACGAAGCCAGCGCATCGATCGGGTCGGGCTCCAAGAAACGCTCGGGGATCTGCAGACTGCGGAGGGTGGGGACGATGAAGTGCTGAAGATAAGTGAATGGCGGTGGATACTCGTCTGGATCAGGGTCCCTCAATACCAATGATTCGAGGGATGGAAGTGTGACCTCGACTCCTTGACTATGACTGGGTTCGTCAAAGAGATGAAGATGTAGTTCATAGTGCACTAGATCGGGTGTCTTCTGCAGAATCGGAAAACATTCGTGCATCACCATTGCGGTCAAAGTCAGGGATGTCAATTGCGCCCAAGGGAAGGTTGACATGACGTTCATGGCGGCGTAAACGTCGAAGATGGCCGTGCGCAGTAGAGGCGCCGCGCCCAATAAAACATAGGGCTCCTCCGAGGTATAATCGAGTATGAAATCGATGTGCCGGAGCAGAGGCATCGGGCCATCAATGCACGGGCCATCCCGAAATGAAGTCAGGCGAAATTTCAAGTATTCCAAGCGTGAGTATTCAGGGAGAATGGCGAGGAATCCGGATAAGTTGTTTGAATCATCGATGTGAATGGAGAGCGGGCAGCGGCCGGATCGACTGAGCACAGTGGACACCAGATCGTCATTCCGGTACATGGTTATCGCTCTCCACAGTACAGGAAGTGCCAGGGCCATTTCTCGCCATCTCCGACAAATGTGGGTCAGAAGAATAGGCGAGAGAAGGCCGGTAAGTGGCGGGCAGATGGGGTAGATCGGAAGGAAGTGGATGAAAATCTCGCAGACGATTTCGTTCGGCAACGCGAGGACTGGGTATTTGTAGGCATCGAGCCGCTCTTCCGCCAACAATTTCTCGCTTCGCAATGCGGACAGGGTGCGCTCGAGATCTTGAATTTTTGCATCGAGGTCTGCGACTAGAGCACGATCCGCTGCAAGCGTGTTGAGCATGGAGACTGCGGGTGGTTGAGACAGACTGGATGCTTCCTCGATTCGACGACCCACCGTCGAGTTCCGGTAGTTCCAGGTGGCCAGCAGTGGCAAGCAGAAAAGCGTTGTCCAAAAGCGGTTACGTGATGATTGGGAGACCCAATTGATCAGGGGCGCCGATTTTGCATCACGTGGAATGCACGGTGTTTGGTCATGATTGCTAGCTGCCTCTGGCAGCACAGATTTAGCGAGCTCCCCCTTACTGTTGCCGGGCACCGGCATACAAAGACATATTTGATCATAGTCACGTCACAGTCATTGTCGTACGTCGCACAGTCAACTTAAATTCGTGCCTGGCACCAAATCCCCACCATCAATTTCGGCTTGTAGGCCCTCGGCTTGGCCCTGCGCGGCGCGCGGGCGCCCACCTCTCGCATGCAGCATGTCCCCCGTTCAAGACAGTCCGGCTCGGGTCCCCGCAAATCCACGCCGAAACGGGCATATTGCGGTAGCTTTGGCCTCAAGAGAACCGGTGGCCGGAACGCACCAAGCTCCATAGCGTTTTTCCCAAATCGCTTTTTCAGCACATTTTTTCGATGCTCTTCAATGACTTCGCAGTTCATCTTCGGCCACCTGGCTCCTGACTGCCTTCTGCATGTTTTAATAAACGGCTCACTTCCGCTCATCGCCGACCAGGAAGCCTTCTCGTTTCTGAAATGGGCTACCCCTGCCTCAGATTTGTGCTGTCCTCAAAATCTTGGATGGGGCATCTGAATCGCTATGGCTCTGTTCATTCCTCCGAAGCAAAGTTATGCGGATCGTATTGGCAACGCGGAGCGATACTTATGCCTACATTGTCTTCTGTAAAAATTGCCGCTGACGTGCTGCGTCCAGAAACTTCGATTTTCAACCTGTACTCATGTAACTCCCTATGTCGGCGGAACAGCCGTTATGGGACGGAACGTACCTCGCGTCTCTCGAAGCTTTACTCATCTAAAAATGCGCACGAATCGCCCAAGTAATGCCGTTGTGGCAGCGAATATACTTGCAACATTCGTCTGCTGACGCACTAGACCCGCGGAACCAATCTCAATTCCATCGTGTTCCACTCACGCCCCACCAGTCCCGAGCCCGCATATACGTGTATGTGGATTTGTATGTGCTCATCTCACATTCAGCGTGTCACAGCCCCCCTATGTCCTGGCAGGTAAGCCCATACGCGCTGCCAAAAGAAGACTGTATAGTGTATTTTCATAGTTCGAATGAACCGCTCACGTCGGCGGCGGTCGTACCCTCGGGGTGTTCATCTTAAAGTCCTGATGATGTTCATACCTGCTGTCCAGCACAATTCATAAAGGCGAGACTTGTTGAACTTGGATTCACCACACCTCTTGCATCGCAATGGCCCCCTTTTGTGAGAAATTTACCTCTTTTTCGAACCCCACTAACTGTTCTGCTCTAGTGCGCTACGCTGTGAGCTCCTTGCTGTTCGGAATTTTCTCACTTACCTCGGCGACTCCCGGTATGTTCCGGATCTTGATTACATTCCACAAACGATTTATTCATCTGATGCTTTCAGCGCAAAATGGGACCACTTCCGGCCTCATCGCTCCAGATGCTACTTCTACGATGAACTTTGCGTCATCCAAATGGATCTGGAACTCGGCCACTGCCACCGCCAACACTGTCGTTGGGTTGCGCAAGGACTTCACGCCGCCTCTGGGAAAATCGCTCATCGCAGCAGAAATTATTGTCACCGTCTACACAAGCCTTACCTTTTATGTGAACGGAGTTTATATCGGTTCTGGCAACGAACCCAGTCCCCGCCCCCGTTTTGCGCGCCGCTTCTGCGTCGACCTCCTTCCAAGTTTCAACGTATTCGCTTTCAACGCGTCTACCTCCTCCAGCGGTGCCAACGATGGAGCGCTCATCGCTAGCATCCTCCTCACGTACTCCGACGGCACCAAAGACACACTCGTTACGGATAGTTCCTGGCGCGTGAAGAGTGCGCCCCCACTCGGATTTGAACAGCTCTCATTCGACGACACTACCTGGCCCGTAGCCACGGTTGTCGGTAGCTACGGCGTTGCTCCATGGGACACCGTGCTTGTCGACATCCCCGCCGACCCGCCGGTTCTTGGGCTCGAGCACACGGAGTGGGTGTGGACTGACGTCGTCCCTGCGAGCGGGACGCTCCCCGCTGGCTCGCGCGCGTTTCGCCGCACGTTCCCGCTGGCTCCAGGACAGGTGCCGCAGACCGCGACGATCCTGATCACGGCGGACAATTCGTACACTCTCTACGTTAACGGCGTCACCATTGGATCTGGGTCAAACTTCAAGGTCGCGCAGAAGTATACGGTAAACTTCGCCTCCGCGCCGACGGAGTTGGTGCTCGCTGTGCTCGCGACAAACAGTGCCGCGAGTGTCGCGGGGTTACTTGTGGCAATGGAGGTGAACATGGTGCCGACCGGGCGGACCAGCTGCACGGCTGGGGCGTTCGTGCTGAGTGATCCTGGGTGGAAGTCCACGAAGGGTGCAATCCCTGCTGGGTTCGAGCAGCCTGGATTCGATGATTCGGCGTGGCCGGCTGTTGCAGGAGAGGCGACCTATCCTGCAACACCCTGGGGTACAGTAACTATTGCGGCACCCTCCTCCATAACTATTTAAACCTACGCACCGGTTCTACCCCGCTGGTTCCTTCGTGCATCGTCGTTGTGTTTACATCTTATGTCCGTCCATTTTCATATAGGTTTTGATACACTTCTTGCCTTCAGGCAATCAATTCCATAGTGTGCTATAATCATTGTATACCAGTACGGCCAGCCTGCCGGCCATGGGTTTGGACTCGCGGGATTGAGGACCACGTACTTATCCGCTGGTGTTCGATGTTGGTTCAGAGGATCGATATCGCCCTTCTCGCTGAACCGATCAAGACCTTTGTATGAAGGCAGGAGACAGTGAACTAAACGACGCGAGGTTACCGGCCGCGAGTGAGAGGAGTAACCAAGTGGGATTCTTTAGGCACACGAAGTCGTAGTTGCGGATACGGAATCAGTAGGCTCGGTAGAGGCTACCGCACCGTACGAACATCAATATGTGAAAAAAAGTGTTCTCACTTAACCCTCCGAGTCTCATGTTGTTCCCAGCATGGCAATGATTTTGGTCGGTGGGAGATCTCGTACTGGGCTAGTCATCAGTTCCCGGAACTTCTCGAGTCGGGTGGATTAATGGATTACACACACCTGCAGTGGTATTCGATTAGCAACGGATGGCGGGAATCCAGGTGAGGCGACCGTGCAAGTAACCTACAACGACCGCGGCGGTGATGCAGACTTGTATCGTATTGCCAGGCGAGCTGTCTTGAGTTGAGATTTCAATCACTGCATTGAATCTACATATGTACTTACCTTGCCTTCTCGTTGCCTATTCTTTTTGGCGGGCCGTAAGAGGCTGTCAGAAATCGGGTTTACTGTCGATCTCTGCTCTGCCCATCGTTTATTCCCATTCAAAGGCGTATTGAGGCCATTCGAAGGTGTACTGGAGAGTCATCCCGCCCGACATTCGAGCTCGGCAGCGCAATGTGTTGTAAGCTACGATATTTTCAGCCGAGAACCAACTGAATTCATCTCGTATCAGTTTTCGCGGACGCGTATACCACCGGCGGTGACACGAGTGGTGTCCACACGTCGTGCTTGATTTCTGGCGCGCATGTCGTACCGGCGTCTAGGTGTGTTGGGCATCAGTCCCAATCGAGCATGAGAGTATGCCAGGCACCGGTGCCACTGGCAGGGGCGCGTGTCGGGAATCTGATCCTGCGATTCGCGCCTTAAAATTTGCTGGTCGACTTTACAGCTGACAATTGTTTGCACGCAAATTTATAGGTATGGGGGACATCACAGCGCAGATTTTCAAGCTGGATGGAGGATCGGAGGAAAACAAGTACCGCTGACGCCACGTCATGGGGGATCTAGGTAGTTCTGGAAGTTCTGCGCTGAGCCTAAAGGTTCATGAGGTGCGAGCTCACTCCCTCTGGATCCCTCCCATGCCAGCACCCGGTGACAACATGCCGGGGACCCGCCGCTGAATATCATCTTCCGAACTGCAAAGATGTATATCAGCGTGTTCCGCATAGTTAACATCGCTGTTACATCGGCGACACCTGCGGGCTTGGCGTTAGTTATGAGCGACACACCGAGTACCGAGGCCGTTGCCCACCGATAGAAAGCCGCATCCGTCACGGCTGGGACGCGGTACCGACGTCGACTATAGTTGGTATATCGCCCCATATTCCGATGACGACATGAGGTTTGAAAGGCCAAGGATGCCAAATTCCAACGCCATCGCGATCAATTATTGCAGGCAGAGTTTGAAGCCAGCTGCAGCGGATCCACAGACGACTAATACATAGAGTGCCTCGCGTCCAGGGAGATCGATTGTCACGAAACTGCCCGATCCGTAGAGTACGCCAAGCTGATGGGTGAGCACTGTTGGCCGCAGAGTAATTGCTAGCCAGAAAACCTTTTGAAACACCTGTGCCTGGGGAAATTTTTTCCATACCGCTTACAGCAAAGCGGCTGACAGAAGCTGACAAAGGATGAAAATCCGACCGGGGAGTACTGACCGATGCCATGGTCCGAGAAACCGATGGGTGCCGGAAACCGTCCGGGGTTTGTGAGATTGTGGCTCGGAGTAAGTGAATGCTTTTCACGGCGGCAACAAGGCCTGTTCGGACTGTCGGATCCGCCGAGTAGCGACGCTAACCGATGCCGCCCGTAGCGTATCTACGAAAGAGAACTCGTCAAGAAGGCGAGTTGGGCGCGGGATGCAAAGGTAATGATTTAGACGCTGGTAAGCACCTGGTAAGCGCTCGCTCTTCCGGCGAAAAAAGGTGGGAAGGGGACCTTTGGACCCAAGGAGATAAACGCAAACTTATGTTGAACATGTGGATCAACGCGGACCACGGCTGCAGATGAGCAATGGGCGGGTTGACAAGTCGGGCGCAAGAAGGACCGATGTTGGGATCAGTTTGATTGGCATCCCACAGGGATATCTCGCTTCTCGACTTCCGCCAGGATAACCACCGGCGCCTTCCACGCTCGCTATAAAGCCGGATTGTTCGACCTATGATCCCCCTCTCGTCACCCACATGCAGCCTGGCCAGTATCGCATCCGCCTTTCCTGCGACCTATGTCGTGCCATCGTTTTTCCTTCTGTATCGTTATGGGTCGCTCTCAAGTTTCTGGGCATCCACTTGGGGCCGATTCTTTTTCTACCCGCCTATTTCGTATTTCTGGTGCTCTGGGCCGTTGTTAAACGGACTCTGGAAAATCTACGGCATGCCAGAACGGCCCAGCAACTCGGTGCCCAGCCTATTCGGCGCGTGGTTGGCAAATGGCCAGGGAACATAGATATCCTGCTTCGGATGGTTAAAGCCTTCAAGACCAGCTATGTCCTGGATGTGTATCTACAACTATTCGAGGAGTATCAATGTACGACGCTCAATACGCGAATTCTATGGGTGGATCATGTAAGTAGGCCAGCATATCTGAGGCGGATTCTGTTAACCCGTTTCGAAGGTCATAACGATGGATCAACAACATTCTAAGTTCGTCTTGTCTACGGGCTTTGGTACGTATCAACCACAGCCTCCTCGGTGTCTTTTAAATGAAGTTCTCTAGGTCACTTCTGGAGAGGACATTCTCAGAAGGAACGCATGTGAGTCAAGTGGTCGTTCACGTTTTTCGCAAGCTAATTTTTTGACTCAGGGAAACATTTCTGGGCGAGGTACGCCGAAGTTTTCTTGAATCGACATAAATTTATGGTTGAGAAGGGTATATTCAATCGGGACGACGAGGTGGGATTTATCTTTTTCATAATCATAGGAAGCAATTTGCTGACTTGCCTGCAGATGTGGAAAATGGTTCGCTCTCTTGAGATCTCCAGACCGACCGATTGACTTTTTTCCTCCAGCACAGAAATGTTGCCCGACCATTTTTTGCCCGTGAACGGATCTCCGACTTTGATCTCTTCGACGTATACGCGAGACGGACCTTGAACCTCATCTCGTCACTGACTGCCTCCGGCCAACCATGCGAGGTCCAAGATCTCTTCTCCCGTTTTACCCTCGACGCCGCATCAGAGTTTCTGTTTGGCACCGATCTCAAAACTCTCTCAGCATCCCTTCCGGTCCCAGGCAAAACTGCGATGGGACCAAAAGGATCCGCCACGGACGACAGCTGGGGTGCCTTTGCCAAGTCCTTCGAGATGGCGCAACAAATCATCACCGATCGTGGGCGGATTGGGTATTTGTGGCCCTTGTTTGAGCTATTCAAGGATAAAAACGAGGCCAATGCCGCTGTCATTCAAGCGTATGTTGAGGTGTTCATCTCCCGAATTTAACCCCATTTCGGAACAGATGGTTGGACCCTCTAGTCAGACGGGCGGTGGAAGACAAACGTAGGGCCGAGAAGGCCGGCATTGCCAGTCCAGTTGCGGAAAAAACATTCATGCAGCATCTTGCGGACAGTACAGATGGTAGCGCCCTATTTATCCTTTTTTCTACAACGTTGATCTTTCCACCAGATCCTGTTCTCATCCGTGATCAGTTACTCAGTGTATTATTGGCTTCGAGGGATACGGTGTGTCTGGCGTCTGCGCCACTCTGCTTCCGACTACAACCTGACCTCGAAAATTAGACAGCGTGTCTGCTGACTTTCATCACCTATTTTATGGCTATTTATCCCGATATGGCCCGCAAACTCCGGGCCGAGGTCCTCGAGCACTGCGGCCCACACGGAGCGCCAACTTACGAGAACATCAGGGATATGAAATACAGTACGTCTGTGCCTCGCTATTTCAGAATCGCCTCATATATCTGCATATAGTGCGTGCAGTGATAAACGAAGTCCTGCGTCTGTACCCGCCCGTACCTCTCAATGTCAGGGAATCACGCGCCGAGGCATGCACACTGCCTCCATCCGACAGCTCATACGCCAACGACGACCCTCGTCCCTTCTACATGCCCGGCGGAACAACCATAATGTACCTGCCCCTCCTGATGCAGCGCAACCCTGTGCTGTGGGGCCCGGACGCCGACATCTTCGATCCCGAGCGCTGGCTCCATCCAGATCGTATCTCGAAATTCGTCGCCAACCCCACAATGTACGCCCCATTCAGCGCCGGTCCCCGCATCGTGAGCGTTCCATCTGTCCATTTGTTCTTAGCGCGCGTGTTGAAACCGGATGCCCGCAGTGTCTGGGGCAGAACTACGCGTACAACGAGGCTTCATACTTCCTCGTGCGACTATTACAGGAATTCGACACGTTCACGTTGGCACCCGAGTTCCAGCCCGCGGGCTCGCTACCGCCGCCAGAGTGGAAATCTCGCAAGGGTCGCCAGGCGATCGAGAAAATATGGCCAGCGGCTGCATTGACGTTATACATCAAGGTTTGTCTACGCCGGCTCCTTCTCCTCGCAGCGTCTGATATATACGCGCGCAGGGAGGTTTGTGGGTTCGGTTCGGTAAAACCGAGGGTTTGGCATAGATCTAGAGCATGTTGAGAAACAATCTGTATCATAGTGTATTTCTTTTCTTTGCGGAGAGGAGTTTCTCCTGCTAACGCGCGCGAGCTACTAGTGCAACCGCCTGATGATAAGTTACGAGAACAAGTGGTGTACGATTTCCGTTTCTGTCTGGATATAACTGAATCAAGGCGCCGCGACGACTTCGTCCCGAGATTCTGTGGGAACTGGTGGTAGGATCCCTCTCTCTTCTGCGACAACTTGCTTCTTCCAGATCAGACCAGCATAGTCCCCTTTATTATAGCGCGAAGCCGGATCGGGAGGCGGAACGAATGGCGTCGTATAGTCGTAGAACATGCGCCGATGCCAGTATAGGTCAAATGAACCATCCGACCGCGGAGGTGTGAGCGAGGGGCGAGGGGCTCTTCGGTGTCACAGGGGTCGCAGGTCGGAACACTATGTTCACTGGTGATGCATGACCGGCGACGTATTATGTAGTGCTCCGCCGGTTGCTCGGATATGTCGCCCAGGACGACGATAGGCACGGTGGCTTCAAGTCGGAGTGTATGTCTCCAACGCCAGTCCAGTTCCATTGGCTGCCCCACGAAAGTGTACTGGCGCTAAAGACCTTCTTCCGTGTCGGAGACTTCATCTGATTCGAGCTCCTCGAGGATGTTGTATTTAAGGTCGCTGTTCTCCTGGATATTTATGCACCTGGCAACATCATTCGAATAATGGACGGTGAGACTGAGGCGCAGCTCAGCCTCCATTGGACTGTAACTGTAATACGACGAAAAGTCAGCTGCTGTAGGGATCGGAAGTTCAAAATCCAAATACGGCCTGCCAATGGTGAGGGGTCTATATTCTTTGATGGAGTCCCAAACAGATGGAAGCCAGACCGGTGAACCACATTCATTGCGCGTGCTGAAGATTTGGGGAGAGGAGTCAACCGATATGGCCTCGAAGGTGGGTGACTATTGGCAAAGTGAACCAAAATCCGGATTGCCGCCTGTCGTCGCGCGTTGCACGGCCCAATGGTGTCTTTCAATGTTTACGAAGGAGGCGGCAATACAGGACATCTTCGTCGATCCGATTGTAGACCGAACCGTCACTCTGCCCTTCAATGACTTTCCTGGACGATTTTTAACATGCCCGAGATGCCCAAACCTGTGATGGCAGACGCAGTGCACGAGTGACAGATCCCACCATAAGCCGAGGGAGTCCCAGAGCTATTTCCCGCCATCCACAGATTTGGATGAGAATAATCAGGGAGAGAGCGCCGGCAACTGGTGGGCAGGTGGGGTAGGAAAATAATGCCGGAAAAAGTTTTTTACACCATCAGGCCTGACAAGGCTTAATAGTGCTTGTCATCAACACGATCCATAAGTGTACTGGGCATAGGGACTACGAGAACTAAGCTAGACTCCAAGACCGAGTACACACCATCGAGCTTTACACTCGTCGCTTGCAAGGAATTTTGGCACAAAAAGATTGTTGTAGCTAGAAGAAGTCCAAGTCCAAATGCGGTGCAGAAAGGTGGGTTTGAACCGTTGGCATCAGAATCCACTGGAATCCGCTGAAAACCTTGAAAGCCAGTGCCGAATGGTGCCGATGAGCCAAACGGCTGCTTCGCGTGTTCTACCGATCATTTGCCGTGGGCCTAGCGAGCAGCCGCGATTTTGCAGTATGTACGGAGCTAGCAACCGGCTGATCGGCAGTGGCCGGCATTGGCTGATGGCGGTCACCGCTGCCGAGCATTGTGGCGCAAAAAAACTATCCAGTCCACTAGCTTCCGCCGTAATTCATAGTGACCAAGCCAGTGACTTCCACCGGATGCCAGCGGACCTGAATGGGATCTGGTGGCCCTTGGGTCGATGCTCACAAGGAGCTGAGGTTAAAATCTGATAAATAATTCCCCGAAGTTTACAGTGCTGTCCGGAACTTGAAGCACTCTTTCGGTGTGAAAAATGTTTCAACGTTTTCTGCAAGTAGTGGTTACGGTAAGGCAAATGCAGTATGAATGACCCATTAACCCTGATAATGAACCAAGGACCGAGTCGTCGTCAATGCCAACGCCACGGCACCCTTGAACATTGAACAATTGAAGTCACAACTTGCTCCCGGGAAAATTCAACCCACATGATTTGTTGGATAATTGCATCTTGAATGACGCTAAATTTGGGGCCGTGGAATATACGGCTCGGGTTTCTGACCCGTTCGACTGCTGGAATAAATAAAGAGGTTATAGAGCTGGTGCTTGTCTACTAATCATACAATGATGAATGCAGGTCCGCTGATATTACTAGTGAATCAGCAAATATGCTATTATAAAGAAAAAACTGCTACAATAGTGATAGGCCGGCGAGTTCCGATGGCTTTTGGTGGATATCGGTGGCAGGTGCACGCAGTGAAGGACAGTGCCAAATACTGTTCGGCAGCGTCCACCAACGGCCGCCGGTAACCACCGGTGGGCAGCGGCGACCGCCAGTGGAATTCCTAGTTGCGAGCATATTACTCAAAATCGGAGGTCTGGCCATTTTGATTCCCGACAGCGTTCTACATGTGTAGTTCACAACCCTTGGCTTGCATGCATTTTGGACCGATTCCTTGCGTGATTCTCCATTCCTCAAAATCAACCACTAATGAAAACATAGGAGAGCTGCCAGAGAGCCGGATCATTCTCCGAGAGGGAATCATTTGTGCAACAGTCGCATTTCTTCAGGATTTCGAAAGATAGGCGTCTGTTTTTCTCCTCGGCCCCGAAATCTGTCCTACGTTCATCTCGGAATGTAAGGAGTGTTAAAAGAACACAGTTAGCGGAGCGGAATATTGATTGAACGTAGATTGAACT
This sequence comes from Mycena albidolilacea, assembly GCA_029282495.1. Lineage (NCBI taxonomy): Eukaryota > Fungi > Basidiomycota > Agaricomycetes > Agaricales > Mycenaceae > Mycena > Mycena albidolilacea. The sequence goes on along the minus strand of JARIHO010000053.1, from coordinate 400,208 downwards.
CAAAATTCCGACGTATTATTTCACTGTATGGGTAACCTGGGATTCTTGCGAGATTTCGGCCCTCCGGCCAACCTCGACAAACAGTACGGTCAACTCTGTCGAAATTAGAAACAAAAGTACTCAAATCACTCGACTTGGGGACGACGAAGTGGCTAAGCAGGAGTTGAGTGCACCTGAGCGGGGTGATCTACCAACCTAGACGTTTATATAAACGTTCGAATTGAAATGTTCAAGAGGTTTAAATGACACTGGCATTTCATCCCACCTAGACGGTTGGAAAAATGCGAATGCAACCGTCCAATGCTCAGTTTTCTATTTTGACTAATCCTACTTTGCGGAAAGACTCCGTGGTGACACAGGATGGAACTGTAACATAAATCTGTACCTAATGCGGTAACGGAAACTATTACAGCACTTTGCGGAACATAAGGCGCGCACTGTTTTTTCTGCCTTTTTGGGCTTTTTTTGATCCCCGCGACTAGGACAGTCGCAGCGGCCTCAATTCCTCTCTGTTTGCCCTGCCCATAGGCTCATTCGCTGCGCATTTCAAATACGCAGAGGATTGTAACCTCAGAATTTGTTATACGGGGTTTGACATCGTTATATAAGCGCCCTAGCGAGAATTTCATGTTTTTTGTGCCGCTTTTTTAATAGGACACTTGTTCTGGGCTCAGTTCCTCACCTTTCCGCATACTTATAGGCTTATTTTCTCCGCGTTTTAAATACAAAGGGAACGGTCTCCTCAAAACTTCAATGTGGGCCCGCAGGGGGGTATCTGAGTGCATAATATTCATTGTACATCGTCATGTTTGATGGGTGGTCAATAGAACACTTGCTGCAGACTCAAATGTTATTCAATGGTTCTACTTATGTGCACATCGTCTTCTACTGATAAATAGGCACAGGATAAGCCACTTGCGCTGTTCATCACTTCCCCACTGGTCATTCCTAAGATGTGTCTTGTTTTTAAACCATAATTTTGGTGAACCAGGTCTGGGAGCCCTCTGGGGTGCCCACAAGTCAATGTTTGTGTCAATACTGAGCACATACCCATCCACATGAGTCAAATGCATACTTATATCTGTCTGATTGGCTCTATTGCATCTTTCCCATATATTTCCACTTTTAATGAGTGACAAAAGGGAGATATTATCAAATGTGAGAACAAAGGTTCTGAGAAGACGGTTCCCTGCGCATCAAAAGTGCGAATCGATTGAGCATAGAAATGAAGACAACGGTCCAGATCTGACTATACAGTGAGTGTTCTATTGAATGCTCATCAAAGATGATGATGTATGATCAATATTGTGCGCTCAGATACCCCCTGCGGGCCCACATTGAAGTTTTGAGGAGACCGTTCCCTTTGTATTTAAAACGCGGAGAAAATAAGCCTATAAGTATGCGGAAAGGTGAGGAACTGAGCCCAGAACAAGTGTCCTATTAAAAAAGCGGCACAAAAAACATGAAATTCTCGCTAGGGCGCTTATATAACGATGTCAAACCCCGTATAAAAAATTCTGAGGTTACAATCCTCTGCGTATTTGAAATGCGCAGCGAATGAGCCTATGGGCAGGGCAAACAGAGAGGAATTGAGGCCGCTGCGACTGTCCTAGTCGCGGGGATCAAAAAAAGCCCAAAAAGGCAGAAAAAACAGTGCGCGCCTTATGTTCCGCAAAGTGCTGTAAGCTCATCGTCTGTAATTGCCATAGCACTTTCGCGCGATTAAATATATAAATTGAAACCTCAAGTCGACTTTCAAGCGTCGCATGAGAATGTAACCCTGCATCCGGAGGCTCAGCATCAAGGTGAGAGATGGGCAAAAAACACGAACGTCATGCCAACGTTCGGGGTGTTGCATTGACGGAGGGAAGCTGTATGATGGTTTGATCCAAGCAATAAATACGGAGAGGTTTGTAAACGTACCACCGCCATTAGTCGCGGTAGAGAACGCACGGTCTCCATTGCAAGTGCTCTGCATGCTGTTAGAGGGATATCGGAGGATTGGAGAACTGCGTACGTGGAGGCAGTAGTTGCCCGCACAGCTCGCATCAGACCAGGCGAACTCAATGCCCACCTGAAGAATCAACATTAGTACATGGATCTCAAATTCGTTTGGAAGAAGCACGCACATTGAAACCATCCACTCGCGAGAGATTGCCTGAGTGAACTGTCAGCTGGGACATGGGTCCCAAGGAAACAACCTACATTGTCTGAACGCCGGGTTGCTTGGAGAGGTTAGCCAAAAGACTCGTCACGTTTTCAAGGTCACGAACTCGAAGCTACAACGTTGTCGTCAGATACCTCGCGGAGATATAAAGCAGTGGAACATACCTGCACTCAAGCAGGAGGCATCCGCCACCTAAAGGAGCGACGTGAGGAGAATATCATTATTATACGACCGTATACTCGCCATCGGGATAGCTGGATTCCGAAAAGTTAGAGGGGATGCATAGACTTTAGAATGGTAAGACGTACCCGCACGTTCCCGTCTGGCCGAAGATACGCCATGTAGCTTTCTATGCGGAGATGAGAGGCTAATTCCGGGCGGAAAACAAAGGAAGCGCAAGCACCGCTTCGGCAACTGTTGTCGTCGTAGTCCCGCCGTTGGAAATGGCGGGCATGTATCGCGACGTCCCATCTGCGGCGTGGAAGGCGGGCGTGATCGTCTTCGAGGCGCAACGGTTGTGGAACGTAATGAGATGGTCTGCGCTCGTAACGGCGGCGAAGCAAGTGGCAACAACGATCTGTAGGAGGCGAACCATGGTGAGGGAGAACTGGAAGTCGAGCTGAGTGAGAGCGTAGTGAAATTCGAACTGAGTGAGGAAGGATGGCAGATCGCATTTTATACTCCCAACAGACTGATAGGCGTAGGCTCACGCTGGGATCTGCAGGTGTTATCTAGACAGTTTTGAAACTTGCGACCTGCGGGGATCTGGTGGATCTGCTGGGACGGGTTTCAGACCAACTTAATCATCTATAAGGTGTACTATGTAGGAGGAAGAAACTAGTAGGAGCCGCGGGTCGAGGTCGGTAAGAAGTCGACGTTGCCATGAGCGTGCCAGACCAATGCCAGACGCACTCTCGTGATTCGCAAATCTCGATCAATGTACGCAGTGCCAGTGCTTTCGTGTCAAAATCTTGTTCTCCGGGCATGGATGATAAGAATTTGTTTCAAGATTCTTAGGAAGGAAGGAAGGAAGGGGTATAATCGAGCTGATCCGAACCAACGCATCACTTGCTGCGGGTCACACACTCGATGCAGGTCTATGTTTGTTCTGCAGTGCGCAAACCGTAACGTGGCAGCGAAACCCAAGCTGGAGCATGGGATAAATCCTCCGCTCGGTTCGCTGTGGCTCCAACAAAAGATACTCTTAATTGAACAGATTCTCTTCCTCGGTCGGTTGCCGTTGCCGGCCCTCAACACAATACAAAATCATCACCTCTCGAGAATTGGAGAGGGGTGTTAACGTTTCATCCATCCATGATCGTATCCGGAAGGTAGGCTCGAGTCTCCCAGTATGATCAACAACAGCAGGAATGAAGCCCACGGAACATTCGGATCCACATAGTAATTTTTTGCTTGTCAGCCGCTATACCTATATGTTGCAGAGTGGGTAATCACATCTTTCTGAAAATCGTTCGGCAGTTTCTACAATTATTCAAATTGGGCCAGAGCCCGAAACATCGTCTTTTTCCGAAGTCAGAGAAACCAAAGGAAATTCAATCTTCAGCAGTAATTGGTCCGGTGGAGCCGCTCCACCGGACCAATTACAGCGACGAAAACTCTTGAATGTTACATTGACATCACGGTAAGTTCATTCGGTTGAAACCATGGCAGTGTCGAACTCGGAGTCCTAATCCGAATTGCGCTCCGATTCTCCGACGCCAAGCAAAAAGCGTCGGAGTTCCATTGCGCCGAGATTGGGATGGGGCAAGCGGGCCTGTTGGTGTGGGGGGACTCTGAGATAATGCTGCAACGGTCGCTCGGATGTCCCCCGAGCGACGGTAGGCACGGTTCTTCTGGGGCGGAGCGTCTCCGCCGCGGTGGCGGTCCTAGTCACTCGCCCAGGACACTGTAATGCAAAAATTTTCATCATGAAAAAATTATACGGGTTTAAATCGAAACGGCACGGTATCGGATGCGTAGGTGCTGAATACTGGTAGAAAACGAAACACCAAGGCTTCAACAAGACAAAAGAATAGATGTCCAAGACGTACGTGCAATGGTTGGAGATATCCTTCAGAGTTCGGCGCTCTCGTCGTCATCCACGGCCGGGGCGAGGAAGTCTACCTGAATCGAAGGAAATGCCGTACGATATGAGGTCTCTAAGACTAAATTTGGGTCCATGATATCCACATATCGTAGCTGGCAGCCCGATTTGGATATAAACAAGGTGAGCGAATCGATTGGATTCCGGCCCAAGAATCGTTCGGGGACCTCCAAACTGCCCAGAGCAGGAAGGACGAAGGCCTGGAGATAGTTTATAGGCCTAGTTACCGTTGTTGCCGGGTCGAGCTCCTTGATTGTCAAAGTAGTGCTGTCCAAAATATGATATTGATATGATTTTTGGTGTATCATATTATATGGATATCATATTACACCCCAGGGCTCCATATCGTATTCATATTATATTATCTTCATATGTATTAATACATATCATAATATATTATTGATATATCAATTAATATTTGTGGATGTTCAGCACCTCCATCTGAGCCCTTCACCAAGCCCAGAATTGAGCTGTTCCTTGGTTACAATACACATTGACCAATTTTGGGAGGTCATTGAAGTTTGATCATCCATCAGGGTGTGTTTCATGCTGGGAAACGGTCACTCAATAGCAATGCTGACCCCCTGTTGTTCCGGAGTCACTGAAAATGTTCCTCAAATATTAAATTCCAGCAACAGAATAAGCACTGTGTAAACTAGACATTTCAGGGTTAGTTTTTAGCTCACTGAGATGATGAGTATCAAACACGGAAGTTCCGTGGCTGATACCAAAGGTATCAGAGAGCGTATTAGTCAGCAGTCCGGGGCAGCCTGCACCGGCCCGGGTCATCCAGCAATGTCAACACCAGTCACTCTGCTATGGAAGGTATGAGGAGAGCGACTGATACTTCCAGTTTCAGTTGGCACAAATTGTAACCAAAAGACCCGGTCCCAGTACTCACACCTGTGACAGCATCAGCTGTTCCGGAACTTGCCATGATATGAAATAATACGGATAATACAGGCCTTCCATATCATATTAATATTCGTACCATATCATATTATATTACTAGGTATTATTTCCTTGAATCTACCTCCTCTCCGTATCGTATCTGTATTAATACTGATATATTAATAATATATTATTTCGTATTATATTAATGGACAGCACTATGTCAAAGTAACCAAGGACGGAAGCGTAACGGCCCCATCATCGACAACGTCGTCTGAATCGACAAGTTCCAGTACACAATTAACCAGATTGGATGTTTTCTGCAGAATGGGGACACATTCGTGCAGGTAGATTATCGTCAACGTCAGCGAAGTCAATTGCATCCATGGTAAAATAACTTTCGCAGCAGCATGGTCGTCCAAAACGGCTGTGCGCAGCAGAGGCGCCCCACTGGGCAATGCAACGATGGGAGAGCTCGAGCCGCCGAGCCACAAATCAAGGTGCTGGAGCAGAGGTACCGGGCCATCAATGCGAGGATAATCGGTGTTGGGAACGTGGGGGGAAAGGTGAAGCGTCAAGTATTCCCAGCGCGCGCAGTGAGATACGGCAGCGGCAAGAAGTCGCGGCCCGTAATGATCGAGGTCAGGATTCAATTCAGGTCCATCCATGCGGATGGAGAGCGGGCAAAAACCGGATCGGCTGAGCACAGCGAACACCAGGTCCGGAGCAGTGCGATTCCATGAGATCTCGATCGCCCTCCAAAGTGCAGGGAATGACAAGGCCATTTTCCGCCAACCACGGCAAATATGGGTCAGAAGGATTGGCGAGAAAGGGCCGGTGAGTGGCGGGCAGTTGGGGTAGATTGGAAGAAAGTGGGTGAAAATCCCGCAAACGATTTCGTTCGGCAGCGTCAGGACCGGGTAGTTGTAGGCGTCCAGCCGCCCTTGCGCCAATGATCTCTCACTTTGCAACATGGAGAGGGAGCGCTCGAGATCCTGGATTTGGGCATCGAGGTCGGCGATGCGCGCGCGATCTGCTGCAAGCGCGCTCAGCATGGAGACTGCGGGAATCGCGAGCCGAGTTAGGTACTGGAGACACTGGCTGCAATCTCAGTACGCACTGCTTCAGTCTCAGCACAAAGTATGGAGTTTTGATTGGTGGAAAGAGAAAAATGACGGGCTGAATTTGAAACTCTGACTCGGAGTCCAGAAGCGGCAACTGGTCTGACTTTCTACCACTGCTGTCAGTGGACGGTAATGCACTCTGCTCGCTGCAACGATAACGATGGTATGAAAACTCATCCCTGATCGGTGCTGGACTCCTCTTGACGGGACGAATGGGCGGATCAGCTCCAACGGCGGGAAGCGTAAAACCGCGAGGTATTTTTTATCCTGGTTCTGTCCTCGATCTAGCCGATACAGAGTGTCTGAGCTGATGACGGAGCTCAGCACACGTCTGACGGCCCGAGGGACCACAAAAGCGCAAATCCCGAGGTATTATTCCCCATTATTCGTCGCTGTTCTCGGTCTCACCGCACAGAAACGAAGATCGTCCCTGTGAGACGTAGCCTCTCCAGATTGAGTAACGAGTATTACTCGTTCTCGCAATGTATAAAGACTGGGAGCGAGATCTGAAATTATCTCTCAATTCCCCACCGAGGCTTATCATGGTCGGATCCAGAGACCTCCCACCTTCCACTGTCTCTTTCGGCACCGTCTTTTTCCAGAACCAGTTCCGCGCCAAACCGCAGTGGCCCGCGCCAGGTACCAGCCTCTCGGACCAGACAGCTATCGTGACTGGTAGCAATACTGGGCTGGGGTACGAAGCGTCGGTGCAGCTGCTCGAGCTCGGGCTCTCGCACATCATTCTCGGGGTACGTTCCTTGGAGAGGGGTGAGGCCGCTGCCGCCAAGATGCGCCAGCTGCACCCCAAGGCCAAGATTGAGGCCTGGGAGCTGGATATGTCGTCGTATCCGTCAGTCCAGGCCTTCGCCCGCCGGTGCGAGATCCTCCAGCACATCGATATTGTCATCCTCAACGCGGGGCTTACCCGTATGACATTTCACACCTGCGCCGCCACCGGCCACGAGGAGCTGCTGCAGGTCAACTACATCTCCACCGTGCTTCTCGCCGTGCTCCTCCTGCCCGTCCTCAGGGCCAAGGCCCGCCCCCGCCGTCCTCCACACCTCACCATCGTGAGCGCCGCTCTCACCCTGGCGGCTAAGTTCCAGTACAAGGACTATGTCCCGCTCCTCCCCGCATTCGACGACCCGCAACTCTTCCACCGCGAGGAGACATACAACTCGTCCAAGGTGCTCGCGCACTGCTTCCTCTGGCACCTCTGCGACTATGTCTCGGGCAACGACGTCATTGTGAACCTCGCAGACCCCGCCTGGGTGCGCGGGACAGACCTCACGCGTGGCGTCGAGGGCTGTGCGATGAAACTGGGTGTCAAGGCCTTTGGGGTGCTGACGGGCCGTCACCCCAGGGTCGGTGCGTCGTGCTTCGTCGACGCGGTGGTGAACAAGGGGAAGGAGTCGCACGGCTGCTTTCTGATGAGCTGGAAGATTCACCCGTACGAATTTCCTTCGCGTGTCTGCGCCGTTTTACTGCTGACGCCCATCATAGATTCGCTGCCTACTTGTACACGCCCGAGGGCAGGAGGGTGTCTCAGCGAGTCTGGGATGAGACGCTGCAAGAGCTCGACTTCGCCGGTGTTCGTCGGATCCTGGAGTCCATGAAAGCGTAGCAAGGGCCGTTCGACTGGGGAAACTTTCTTGATGCATAGAAGAGTATTTGTGGCCGAGTATCTTCCGTCTATAGAATATCCAAATATCTTACGGGGGGGATTTACAATCATTAATTCATTGCGCTTTTCGAGAACGCACTTGAATATACAATAATGGGAGAGTTTGTTTCAGAGGTTGTGGGAGAGCGGGTACGATGATTGTGACGGAAGCTGCTGCCTCCTCCCTTCTTACTTGGAATCCACCTTGGTCGACCCGCATCTGTGTGCTGTTTCCCTTCGCAACAGTGCGTAGCTTGTCGGCGTCCGAATGCTGCGAGTCTGATGTAATCTCTCGTAAACAGACACTACAAATATGAAATGTATTTCGGGATTTGCCGACGCATATACCTTCCCAACACATTGCATCCTGTACCACCAACCTCTTCTTGATCCTTGCGACGTCCCCAACACAGTCTGTGCTTTTATTAACGCGAAGATCAAACAAATACACCGTCATTTTCCCCTGGGCGCTCCGAAGTACGGTCCGAGCCGAATGATTCTCTTTTTTTTTTTTTAGAGCGTTTGGTAGTAATGAAACTTAGGCAGCAGAAGCATTCCAAGCGTCGGTACTGGTTGGTAGACAAGATAAAGCTGGGGAGGGTGTCCAAGGGGGAAATGCCGTTACGCACTGTTTGCAAATTTGTGTGGGACTCCGACATCTTTGCTCATCTATCCCATCTTTTTTTCGGCCGTATACCCACTAAAACCCCCGGTGTGTTTATAGCCGAATGATTCTCCTCTACCAAGAGTTCATCTTACGGGCGAGCAGTTCCACCGTGCCTCGGCTAAGGCTCCAACCATTTCCGTTGTAAATGGTTTTTAAACGTTTATAAACGGTTAAAACGACCATTTAGTTTACGAGCCTCTGTAAACGGTAAACAAATGTTTATAAACGGTTGAATTGTAAAAGGCGGGCCAAGTTGCCTTGCCAACCAATTTAGTCATAATTTTGGGCTCGAATTCAGGTCCAACACAAATATCACACCTGCTCTCACCCTATGCCTACATAGCTCGCACTCAATTTGATATTAACTCCGGGCATCTCGGATTTCAAGCTTCCCACATCCCACGGTGACATGGTGGTCAGTTCGAAACAACATAAGGGGTGAGCGCTGAGCACGCCAGAGTGCCATGTGGTGCTCGTCCCGGACATAATTGTAATACAGTGGGGACAGGGCGGAAGGGTCTTGGATCCCGACACGGTTCTTACACCTCTGTAGGTACCGAAAAACATCTTTCTCCATGCTCGATGCTATGAATATAGCTATTCTCGCGAAGCCATGGATGAAAGAAAGTTCCTTGTTTGGGCCGGGGTCATCCTGGGTGCCCGCCTTCCTACTTCGACCCGTGCCCGTCTTCCTACTTCGACCGCCTTCCCACTTCCTGGGTGCCCGCCTTCCTACTTCGACCGCCTTCCCACTTCCTGGGTGCCCGCCTTCCTACTTCGATCCCAATTGAACCCAACTAATATATGCGCGAATTTATTTCCGTCTTAAACGGTTTATAAACATTTGTAAACGTTTACGAATCGTTTACCGTTTAGTTTACGGTGGTTCGTAAGCAAAAATTAAATAGTTGGAGCCTTGGGACAAATCCAGGCTCTCGATCCCGAGCGTTCCTTCTCCGTCGTGCTGCGAAGCGAGAAATCGGCGGCGCAGGAGCGGCTCGATTCCTACAAGTATCCAGTCCTCACGCTGCCGAGCGAAATCGTCTGCAACATTTTCATTCGCTTCCTTCCAATCTACCCCACTTGCCCGCCGCTCACCGGCCCTCTCTCACCAATCCTTCTCACCCATATTTGCGGTGGATGGCGAGAGATAGCTCTGGCACTCCCTGTGCTTTGGAGAGCGATAACGATGTCCTGAATTGACGATCTGATGTCCGCCGTGCTCAGGCAATCCGGTCGCTGTCCACTCTCCATCCACATCGACTCGGACGGTCAGTTTGAACTTTGTCGGTCACTTACCCCGATTTCTTTCCCCAATTCTCCCTGAATGTGCGTGTTGGGAATACTTAAAACTTCGCCTGTCTTCATTTCTGGATAGCCCCTGCATCAACGGTCCGATGCCTCTGTTCCAGCGCATTGATTTCGCACTCGACCATACCCAAGAGGAGCCCTATGTTTATTGGGCGCGGCGCCTCTGCCAGTGCGCACGGCCATCCTCGACGCCTACGCCGCCATGAACGTCATGTCAACCTTACCTTGGACGCAATTGACATCCCTGACTTTGACCAGGATATACATGCACGAATGCCTCCCCGTCCTGGCGCAGACGTCGAATCTCGTGCATTGTGAACTGGAGCTCTACGATTTCGGCGGAACGAGTCCCAGTGAAGGATTCGAGGTCACGCTTCCATCCTTGGAATCGTTGACATTGCTCAAAGGAGAGGGCCAAACCGGCGTCGGACCCACATATCTAGAGACTTCGTCATCCCTGCGCTCTGCAGTCTCCGAATCCCCGAAAGCTTGTTGGGACCACACCCAGTTGATGTACTGGCTTCGTTTACAGCGAGATCGGGCTGCAGCCTGGCGCATGTGCATATCATGGACCGAAAGCAGAATCGGTACTCGAGGGCTCATATTGCGAGTCATTTTCTTCGGTTCAGACGCAAGTCTTCGCCTGATTCAGATGCAAGTGATTGAGCGAACCGTACGTGCGCTTTTTTCTTGTCTTTCTGATCTATGGTGAATAATTCCTTGTAGTGCTGACATCGATGTCCCGTGCTGTATATTTAGAGCCCACAGCATTGGCGCGGGACGATCATATCCGCGCGACGCACTAAATTTCGTAATAAGTCGCGCTGCAGGAGTCCGCCGGTAACCGTCCTGTCTAAGATTAAACACAAGAGTAGCGTGTCTAAGGTTACTGTCTAAGATTAAAAGCACAAGTACCGTGTCTAAGGTCACTTACGGAGTCTTTTCATTGTGATAATCAATCGGCATGAAAACGCGATCGTTGGCCCGATAAGGCAAGATCATTCCCAAATTGGTAGGTCACATGGAGCGCGCATCTTGGATTTTCCAACCCCGCTGAACGGTCGGTTTGAGTCTTCTGTTAGCTAGACCTTGCATTTGGGCGGTCTTCTGCTTCCACCCCTTCCGGATTCTCAAGGATCCAATTACCGGCGGTGGGGGATCGTCAAGGGAACTGCCGTGACCTCATTGATGTCCTGCGTGCGTAGGCATGTTTTTCCCATCCTTTGTCCCTCTCACTCTCCACCATGGCACAATCTCGAGACTCCAACTCTATTCGGGCCTCTGTATACGACGTCTTCCTCGAGCTCGGCGCGTTCGACGCTGACAGTCGCGTCGCAGAGTGGATCTTCACCGACCCCGCCTTTGTCCTTCCCGATCCAGAAGAAGTCCCCTTGCGCTTACCCCGCCAGCCTGTCAAACTCGGCGGTGCTCAGCGTGGGGGGAATGAACCTATTCAACCGAATCGCGAGCCTGCCGAGGCGAAGCGGCCGCCATCATTTGCCAAATCGTTCGGGATGAATTTCTCCCCCAAACGCATCGGATCCCGCTCTTCGAGAGTCAAATCCACTACTTCTTCTACTAGCTCGCCTTCCGGCGACGGATACGAGACCGACGAAGGATACCAGTCGGCCAGTGGTACTCCGACTCGGAGGAAGTCGCGCGTTCGAGCCGCGTTCAGCCTGACATCCGGCAGATCCACCCCAGCCCCAACGTCTCCGGAGCCCTCGAACAAAGCCCTCCCCACCCTCCCCCCCATCCGGGAGCGACTGACCCTCACACGCACAGTGTCTTCAGTTTTTCGTGGCAAACGGTCGAAGTCCCCCACCCCCGAGAAAGAAGTTGAAGACGATCTGCAGCAATGGCACGAGGTCTCGGTGCTATCTCCACGTATGTACAACCCCTCCGCCGACAACGGGGTGGCCTTGGTTCCACCCCCGCCCAGTAGCTTTCGGCAAGTTCCTCCCGGGCCCAGCAGCTTCCGGCAGGTGCTCAGGAGTATGAGCGCCCCGGCCGAGTCTGCGGACGACACCGAAAACAACCCCACCTCAATCGCGCTTCCTCGGACGCTCTTCCGTTCGGTAAGCCTCGCGAAGCGGCGAGCCCGCCCACAATCCCTGGCCCTCGCCGCCAACCCCCCCTCTCCGCGCCTCGCTACCTCTCTTCCGTCCTCCCCCTTTATTCTCGTCACAGATGGCACCCGCACCCCTGGCCCCAACGGCCAACCCCACACCCCGTTCGTCTTCGTCTCCACCATCGACAACCCCACCCCGGGCCCGCGCGCGCGGCGCTTCTCGGAGGTCACGTCGATGACCGCACCCTTCAACGTCTATCCGTTGTCCATCCGGCGCAGCGTGATCGGCCTCGGCGACAGCTTCGAGCCTGCGTTCCCTCGGTACAGCCGCTCATGCACGAGCTTGTTGGATCTTGAAGACGCGCTGGCTGCGAGCGCTGCGTCTCCGTATGATATTTACAATCAGCCCATCCCGTCGATCCAGCGTGGGAAAGAGGCACCTTTCCCCGTGCGGCCCGTCCTGCCCCAGCCGCTGTCGATGTCCACAGGCGCAGCAGAATCCCGGCTGGCGACTATCCAGCGCTATCGCGAGTTTTCGGCTCAGTTGGTGGAGCTGACGCCATATAAGAAGTTTGTGGAAATGTAAAACGAGTAAAACAATGGTTGGATTCTGTTCTGTGTGGTGGAATGGGGGTGCTGGTTACTTCCTTCTGGATGTGGTTCGAATGGCATAGACATAGACGCTTCAAGAAGAATGCAAAGTGGAATTTTTAAGCGCAGTTGTCGTTGTAAGTAGCGCAGGGTTGGATCAGGTTCAACAGGTGGCAGCGAAACGCTCAAGTATTATATTACCCAAACCGTCCATCATAATAAATCCGTATACGAGCGCAAGACAAGTTGTCCATTGAAAAGTAAATGGTCTGTAGTCCACATAGTCCGTCTCGAGCTCACACGGCTCTCCAGCCATTACCGCCATATCTTGGTTCAACTTCCCCCCTTCGACTACCGTAATTGGACTCTAAATCTAACCCGCCAAAGGAAGGAGCAGATCCTCGCGGATCGAAGAAATCTCCGGGATAGGGCAGAAGGCCGATAGCAGGAAGAGGGTGAGATCCACGTGGGGCCGCTGGTGAGGAGTAAGGTGCACGTGGGACGCCTGGCGAAGAGAGGTCTCCGAGATAGGGCAAAAATTCGGTTGTAGGCGGGTGCCGTTCAAGTGGGTTGGCGCCATCTCCAGGATACGGCAGGAGTTGTGTCGTACGTTCTTGCCCCGGCAACCTCGTTTCCAGATTGACACCAAATTGACCACTCGCGCGCTGTGAGCCGTTGAGGTAGGTCGACCACGAGACGTCCTCACGATAGGGCAGCAAAAGCTGTTTCGTACTGCCTTGCTCCGACGGCAGCCTGCTTTCGTTCTCGACACCAAAAGCGAATTTGTATGCGCCGCCCTCCTCAACATCTTTCCCCACAACGGTAGTTCCTGGAGACGAATCTGCACCGTACATGCCCGTCTCCAGTTCCATAGGCGTCACAACCTTCTCCCCATTACCATCGCTGTCCGCAACGATCGCACCCGTGCGTGGGTCGAGTCCAAATCTCATCCCCGCGAGCTTCCGTAAAATCTCGTCATCGTCGTCGTACGGGTAGAGCCGATGAGCGAATTGCGCGTGCGCTGCGAGGGATAACGTATGTGCTATCGAGCCAGGCGACGCGGCAAGGAAGAAGCGCCGTCGTTGCCGCAGGTGCACTAGATGCAAGAGGAGTGCTGAGAACCCGATGAGTGTCAGTGCGCCTGCGAGGATGTGGGCGGGAATAGCACTAATAAATAAAAGTAGGTTAGTGTTCACCCCGCGGTAAGGTAAGAAAAGACGCGCTCGATCAGCAGACGAGTAGCGAGACAAGTCATACTCGCGACGACATTCGAGGACGCGTTGACAAAGTAGATTGACTTTGCGGATAAACTGAGATGTTGGGTCTGAAGTCTGCGTCAGTGCATTCTTGCCAGACTGATTGCGTAGAAACATACGAAGACCTGCGTTGTGATCGCTAGGAACCCCGTCGGGTCGTCGAACACCAATTGTAGGCCGTTTGGTGACTGGGACGCAAACCGGAAGATCGCCCCCGAGACACTGGCTCCAATCGAAATCGCCCGAGCTTGCACGAACGTATCATTGCTCGGGCGGAATTTAAGACTACCAGAGTTGGCTTCGTAAGGTTGAACTGACCCATCCCGGGAATGCACAGCTCACCTGTTAAATGCCTGTCCGTTCAATGGGTCGCCGGTAACGTTATTCGGGGTTGTTGCCTCGTCCACCGCAGTTACTCCGATGGGTAAACCATTGTTAAGGTCCACTTCTGCGATGACATTGAACGTCTCGATCGTAGGATTGCAGAACACGCTCGCCCCTTGCGGCGTTCCGTCGTCTTGTCGGTGAAAAAACCAAAACATAACAGGCTGGTACTGCACGTCGTCGGATCCGCAATTTGCTATAGCTGTCGCACCGTACTGGGTGCTGGTTGACGTCGCTTCTGCAGATACAGAGCGATAAGGACAGGGCCAAAATGAGGAAGGAACACACGCTTACCTGGATCAAAAGTAACACTTCCACTACAGCCCGCAGAGTTCGAGGCGTCGATAGTGAAGTTGGATGTTCCCGGTGTGGTCAAAGCAAACGTCTGAGGTGCTTCGCAGTTTGCCGTGCTCTTTATGGCAGTAGTATTAACAGACAATGTGCCGTTCAACACGGAGTCCGGGGGAAACTTGAAGAAAACATAGTCAACAATCTCAACAAGTTTAAATTGAATTATTGGGACCGACCAAGAACTCAGCCAGCGACCAACTCCCGAAGATGAAGGGAGGGTCAGATAGGTTGTGGAAAACTGCTGCCTCTGCAAACTGACCCCGATGGCTGGAGGTTAAGAATGACATAATATAAAATAGAAGAATAGAGCCCACCCCGGCAGCCGCCAGAAAGGCATTTAACTCGGCCACATCTGGGGCCAGGCCGATGGCTTTCGTGCTTTGGATACTGATTCCTGTACGGGGGCGTGAGACGACCGAGGGGATAAATAACATGCAGGGCACCTTTGACCGTTCGAGGAATCTGCGTCAATTGAATGAGAGAGCCCGCAAGTGGCTGAAGAAAGGATCCCAACAGTGTCGTCGCGCAAGATAGCAGGATTAAATAATGTCGAAATTTCATCGCGTTGATAATCGCCCCATACATGCTGGGCCAAATTGAGCTAACAAGAAACGGCCACTAATGGTATTGTGCTCACCTCAAGGCTACCTAGCTCACACAATAAACAATTAGTCTTAACAACTGGGGAAGGAAGATGGCAACTGGCCAACTGACGTAGTTAGTAAGAAGCCCTTCTGCTGCTGTGGCGTTTCCTCTAGACAGAACGACGTACGGCTAAGGTAAACCGTCAATGCTAATATTTTTCAGGAGTAAGTGTTAACGAACCTGCAGTTCTCGGTAGGATCGGTCAGTGCTTTGCCATATGATCAAAAGGCCGGCCACAAGTAGTGTCGGGAAGAAAGCCTGTAAAAGCTGAGAATCTTCCTAAAGGTTACAAAAATTGTAGGTTGCACGAACGGTTAGAAACCTCGGAGAAATTGTAGTAAAGTAAAAGTGGGAAGGAATAGGGAAGCCTGCGGGAGTCTATCAGCGACGACACAACGAAGGCTCTAAGGGTGGTTTACCTCCGAGCTCATTAGAAATCCTGAGGCAAGCCTCTATGGAGATTGCGAGACTGAATAGCGTTAATACGATCAAGGCCACAGCCCAGCTTCTGAGCGTGATCGGTTTCTGCACATCCGTCAACACATCGAGGTTGAGGATCATTAGGAGGGAGGTCTCACGTAGGGCCGCTGTGGAACCACCAAATCTCGACTTGGAACGTACATCCCTTGGTGATACTGGGATGAGTCCTCAAGACTCGGCTCCGAGTAGGATTTCGGATGCCACGCCATTGCCAGTCGTAATCTGCGAGGTGGAGGAAGAAAAACGAAATAAAATGAGGAATGAAATGAAAAGGCTGCTGGATTGGAGGTAATCTCCAACGATATATGGTGCCGAATTCGATCGAAGGAGCAAGTAAGGTTTACATACATCTACACTCGCAGTTTCAGCGTGGCAGACGGAGAAATCAAACATACATTAGACACCGCTAAATAGACGCGCAGCTGCGGTATCAAAGAGGTTCGTGCCCGACCAGTCCCTGGTGCACCTAGTAGCACTTAAGAGTCTCGCTGTAGCGTACAACGAATTTGAGGGCCGAAAGACCAGTTAAAACGCCCAGTTAACCTGAGAACGAGAGCTTTCCGAGAGTGACAGTACTCAAAGTGGACACACGGTTACGTGCTTAGGCGCTCCATCACTTGAGATGCGGTGAGATCGAGTCGGTACTGACCGGGGTCACTCCAAAATGGGTTTGCTGAGATGTTACAGTGGCACCGCTTAGGGACTTGAAACTTGCCGTGAGTTGTCGGGCTATTCATGCAGCAAATGTACTGTTTTGCCGACATATGGGTTGCATTCGAACTGTGGCATCGGAGGCCATCGGTGGAGAGACCGAAGAGAGCAATTTGCAATTGATTGATCATCATGATGCAGCTACTGGGCCGTCGGGCATCTGTCGGCATTCAACCACAATTGCTAAATTGGGATCCAAATAGAGCATTGTTGAAAGCAGTGTTGTCTGCGGAGGGAACTCAGGGCACTCTGCAGCTCTTGCAAGCAGTAGGTATCTGATAACTTGGGGTAAAATCCCCTATGCAGTACGAATTTCATGGAGGCAGGAAGTGTCGCAATGATAGACTTTTGCAACACAGTGATTGAGGAAGGAAAAGCCGAAGCATGAATATTGTGGCCTGAATTTATAACTATGTACGGTTTTTTCTCCTCCCGTTTAAATAACCGCTTTATAGAATTCGACAGCATCGATCGGGCGGCTCTAAGAAGATGGATTGACGTCGTACATGTGAGCCACATTATGCCATTAAATATAATCAAAATCTACATCTCAAAACGTATAAATATGGTATCACGTTGACCAAAAGGATTTCTTAATTAACGAAGCCACACCTGCAATTCAAGATTAGAGTTGAATACATGGGTGGGGAGAGTATCTCCTGGGTCAGCTCACTTGAACGAAGAGATGACGTCGTCAAACGAAATCTGGTTGAGATCCGTAATCCCCAGGCTTCCAATGCCTCCGAGGCTTCTACCGGTGCAGTCGGGCTCCCTACAATGGAAAACCCATTTCAACTTGGTCCTTAAAATGTCGAGAGAAACTACTTACACGAAGATCGTGCACGAGAGCCCGGCATCCGGGATCAAGCTCGAAACGTCGTTGTCAAAGTCCGAGGGAAAGGGGACGCATTGGTCCAAGGAATCCACACTGAACGTGGTACAGGGCCCTTGGGAGTTTGCGTCAACGCAAACGGTACTGTATAATATGTATTATGAGCGTGGTGCGGCATGCAGAGCTGGGGACCGTACACGCCGAGATCTTGGCGACTAGTCTGTTTCGCGTATTAGCCCCTATTTCGAGACGGAAAGAAAGCATTCTAGTTACTAGGGCACGATTGGCCGCCGGGGCTGCGAAAACGAGAGAGGAGAATGCAACGAAAGCAGCAAAGAACTTCATGTCTAGCAGAAGAACGAGGACAGTGAAAAATCGAAATGTGGAGGAGGAGGTTGAAAGGCAAGATGGGCTGGCTCCTCAAGGCCTAGAGACTCTGGCTTTATACTATTCTCGAGCTCCCTCTTGATTTTATCAAACGGAGGGTGGTCTCAAGTAACGAACAGCAAGTACACGACCCGGTGTATGTCGGTGACACGCCAAATTCGGGATATTTGGAATCATAGCTGTGTCTGCGCGCCTGCTGTCTCAATACGTACGGCATCGTCATTGAAAAGGTTCGGTTTCATCGCTCGTTAACGCGGATTTGGAGGCCAACCGACGATCTCCGTATAAACAAGCGGAAGCGCCCGCAGCAGAGCGTTACAGTAGGGCCCACTTTACAAAGCCACAAGAGAGAGAATTCATTGCGGGGTACAGAAGTTCCCCGGGCTGGTGGCTGTTCGTGCACTTCATTCCATTTTCACGCCATGCTATGGCGATCGTTGAAATTATACTCGGTTTCGAACGGCGGAGTTGCTGGGAGAGTAACGTACATGCCTTACTCAGGATAAAGGTAATTCAACAAGTTAATTGTACAATTGAACGTGGTGTGAAATCCACAGCGAGAACACCACAAACTCCGCTGACCAGGACCGGCCTGGATGCACGAGGTTGTGTCAACACATTTGATCTGTAACGTCCGTCGACCCGTTTGTCTACGCATCCGTAGTCACTTTCCAGAAGCCGGCTGACCCTCGCCGACACCCAGATCAGGGAAGCGGCCCTCAGGGGTAAGCAGTACGAGGCCCTCTCCGCTGTCCAGGTCCGCGATAGTAGTATTCATGTCGAGAGGTGTGCGGCCGCTGTCCGAGGCCAACACAAGACTGCACCCTGTCGTCTCGAGATTTGTTTTCTGGCAAACGTGGGCAAGAACATTCCGCATCGATGTATCCGGAAGTCTGCATGGGCTACGTTAGAATCGCACAGAGACGGCGAACATAAAATCGTACACAGATAAACCGACAGATGTATGGCCTGGATCTGTCGGAGTGTTAATGCTGATGCGGAGTACGATTCGGCCGGAAGAAACACGGAATTGAGGCAGAGGGGCAGAGGGGCGGTGGCGGAGGAGGACGGCAGAAGACTGCGATTCATTGGCAACCATAGGTGATGAATGTTCGCGGTCGGGCTTGCCCAATGAGAGCAATTTACGCCATTCATCGGGAAGACTCTGGGTACGGATCAACAAGTAATCCCTTTCGACGAATGACCGACTCACAGTGAAAGCCTGTTCAGCGGGGTTCCACCCGACATGGACTTTGTGTACGAAGTTCCATGGATCACCGATGCCTGTGGTGCGACAGGAAATGGCATCCTTCCAGTCTGGGAAGTTGAATATTTGAACGGAGGAGCTTGCAAAGAATGACGAGCAACGTACCATATATATCGTTGTCATTCTTGAACGACAAAAGGTAGGTCTTTCTTCCTCTGGTCTCCAGAATGAGGCCATGTGATTCGTGTTCTGAACGTTCGAGTTTCACGATGTCCGACAAGGGAATAATGGCTCGTGGAGCCGTATTCTGCGGTACACACAATTAAATTTGAGGGTAGTAGCACACGTAGAGAGTCCTACTCACCGCAGAAGGATGCAGTGCCAGATGGGCTTCCGTCAGGACAAGCCAGTTATCGTTGAAGAACCACCTTCGGCCATGATCCTTCACGCGAACGGGACCTTGCATGACCACCGGAGCCGGGTCCACTGAGTCCTCCCCATTCTTTCCAGATTGGATGCTCTTTGAGTAAGGGGGTGGAGCCTGCTCCCGTCTTCGAGCGAAACCAGGTTTCGGAACGTTCAGTTGAATTCGCAGATCAACCGAGCAAAGGAGTCCGGTGGGCGCGAGCTCGTCGTGATCAGGGGGGGCTTGAAGGTGGGAAGCCATGAGGAAAGACCTAGAGGGTGGGCGAAGCGCGGACCTCTTGATACTTTATATCCCACGCGAGTCAGGGCTCTATGTACAGCCATCGGCGCCGTCTCCGCAGCGACAAGTTTAATAACACACCACCTGTGCGGAGGTTGTACGGAGGCGATATCCCCAGCTGCTGTTGAGAAGGCCTAGCCCAATGCCATATGGCAGTACAGCGAGGCGTGTACCGACCCTGGTGGTCTGTTCAAGCCGCGACGCGATCACATGACTACATTCAGCATTCATTTCACCATTCACGTGAAACACCGACGTGTCCAGGCATATCGAAACCTTATAACAAGACTTTCACGAATGTATGTAGTACAAAATACACAACTGCAAGCCCACCACCTCCTTTGCTGTTTGTCACGTATGCGTGTATGCTTTATGCACCGGTAACGGAATGGAAGTACATCTCACAAGCTTTCATAATCAGTCCGTTCAGGCAATACGCTGCGCCTCGATGTTCCAGTAGCTCTCAGCATACTCGTTGATCGCACGATCGGAGCTGAACTTGCCCATCTACAGCACCGTCAATGTCGATTTGCAGAGCAAGGATAATGAATCTGCTACGCACTTTCGCGGTCGTCCGGATGGACTTCTTCACCCACTCGGTCTGGTCGAGGTACGCCTCGTCCACCATCGCCAGCGCAGCGATGTCTACGACCGGATCAGCACACGACCTATACGCGGGAGCCGCTCGGGTACGCACAGGAATCAAAGTCATCCGACAAGAGGTAGTAGTCGCCTTGGCGGATGGTGTTGAGCAGCGGCTCGTAGACGTCCGCGTCGCCAAACAGCCCGCCTGAGACCTGGTTCAGCACGTGCGCGAGCGCGGGGCACTTCTCCTCGATCGGGACGGGGTGGTACGTGTGCTGGTAGCGGAGATCCTCGACGGCGCTAGACGCGGCCAACGGTTAGCATGTATTCGTACTGGATGGCACGGAGCGACGACTCACGGTGTGAGGTGGCCAAAGAAGACTATGGTCAGTCAGTCAGCATTCCGAAGAAATGGACGGCCGGGTACGCACAGACGTTGCTCTCCCCGACCTCCTCCGCAATCTCGATGTTAGCGCCATCTGCGAAAAACACGTCAGCGACCCGTCGCTGAAAGTCAGAAGCTTGGCCACGCACCGACCGTGCCAAGCAACAGCCCGCCGTTCAGGCAGAACCTTCAAGGCCATGAGGTTAGCGATCCAGACCCGCACAAAACGACAAGGAGGATAACACGCACTTCATATTCGACGTCCCCGACGCCTCCGTGCCCGCGGTGGAGATGTGCTGGCTGATGTCCGACGCAGGAATGAGCACCTCCGCGAGCGACACCGAGTAGTCCGGGAGGAAGTACAGCGACAGCAGGTCCTTCGTGTCGGGGTCTGCGTTGATGATGCGCGCGACGTTCACAATGAGGCGGATAGTCTGTCCCGGCGCCGGAGTCAGCCACAAGTTACAAGGGGAGAGGAAGAAGACTAAGCACGCACGAGCTTCGCAATATAATACGCCGGCGCAGCCTTGCCCGCAAAGAACACTACACGCGGGTTCACCTTCTTCTTGTCCTCCGCGCTCATGTTCTTCAGCGTGAGGTACCGCTATCCAAACGCACTCCGTCAGCGCGCGCCCCAAAGACCCCTTCAAAAGAAAAAGCAGCTCTCACATGAATAACCCCCAGAATATTCAGCGTCTGGCGCTTATACTCGTGCAGCCGCTTAATCTGGACGTCAAACATCGCCTTGGTGTTGATCGTGAGCCCCAGCGTCGTCTGCACATGGTGCGCCAGGCGCTCCTTGTTGCGCTGCTTGATCGCGGCCCACTCCTCGCGGAACGCCGCGTCCTCCGTCAGCGGGAGCAGCTCCTCGAGCCGCGGGAGCTCCTTGAGCCACACGGACTTGTCGACCTTGAGCGTGCGCGAGATGAGCGCGCTCAGCTCGGGGTTGCACTGGTCGAGCCAGCGGCGGGGGGTGACTGCCATGCCATACCGTATTAAGCAGCGATACATAAGAAAGGAATGGCGCAAGACGTACTACCGTTGGTGACATTGCCGAATCTGCGGTGGGCGATGTAAGCTTCCTTTGACGTTTTAGAGGACAAGACAAAAGACGCACTTGCTGACCCCCTCAAACTCGACAAAGTCCTTGAGGATGGTCGTCTTGACGAGGTCACTGTGCAGCTGCGAAGGATTAGATCCCCAAGCGATGCGATGAGCACGACAAGGACTCACCTCCGCCACACCATTGACCTTGCGGCTCCCGATGCACGCGAGGAACGCCATGCGCACCTGCTTCGGGAAGCCCTCCTCGATCAGACTCATGCGCGCAAGGCGGTCGCGGTCGCCGGGGAACTTCTTCTCTACCGCTGTATGGGCCCACACCGCGTCAGCACGGTCTCATTACGGAGAGCGGACAGCGAACGGAGGGGAGCGGAAGGGAAGGGAAGGGAAGGGAGGAGAAGGGAAGGGAAGAGAGGAGAGGGGAGAGCAGACACAGGGATGGAGGGGGAGACACTTACACTGCAAGAAGAACAAATTGATATCATATATAATCTGCAGATGCCGCGGCAACACATGCTCCAGCAGCGGCACGGGCCACTTCTCCAGCGCCTCGGGCAGCACCGTGTGGTTCGTGTAGAAGAACGTGTTCGTCACAATCTTCCACGCCGTCTCCCACGGCTGGTCCTCCTCGTCGATGAGGATCCGCATCAGCTCGGGGATCGCGAGCGTCGGGTGCGTCTATGTGTGCGCGTCAGAGTATGAAGGGGTGAGTGGGGAGAGGTAGAGGGAGGGACGCACGTCGTTGAGCTGGATGGCCACGTCTGCGGAAGAGGGATGTTAGCTACGACCTAGAAGCAGAAGAGAAGGGTACGTACATTCAGGGAACTCGGTGATAGGCTTGCCGATGTTCTTGAAGCGGCGGAGGATGTCCGCCAGACTGGCCGCGGTCCAGAAGCTGCACAACGATGCGCAAGTCAGTATGAATACCCCAAAGTGACAGCACACGTACTACTGCTGCTTAAGCCGAAGCTCCTTCCCGACTGCGGCGCGCCGTCAGCACGCCCCTTGGAAAAGGGAGGGAAGCAGACAACGCACAAGTGGTATGGTCGTTCGGATACAACACGCTCGTAATCGCCGCCGCGCTATTGCTCGACTCGACCGCGCCCTCGTAGTTCCCCGCATTGAACGAGTTGAGGTCGAACCCGCGCTTGGGCTTGCTCTCCCACAGGCGCAGGTTGTTTGTCGTCTTGGTGTAGCACCCGGGGATCATCACGTCGTACGCGACCGCCAGCACCTCCTGCCCGCCCGCCCACACCGCGCGCGGCGTGCCGTCGTTCAGCCGGTCCGCGTGCCCGTAGAAGCGCACCTCGTACGCGACGTCGAGCCGCGGCAGCTCCCACGGGTTCTGGTTGTCGAGCCATGGGTCGGGGGCCTGCGCGCACATCAGAAAAGCGGGACAATACTAGGGGGGGGTACACACCTCAAGCTGGTCGCCCGCGGGCGAGATCAGCTGCTGGAAGATCCCGTATTTGTACCGCAGCCCGTACCCCCACAAGGGCAGCTCCTGGCTCGCGCTCGAGTCGAGGTAGCACGCCGCAAGGCGGCCGAGGCCGCCGTTCCCCAGTGCTGCGTCGCGCTCCTGGTCGAGCACGTCCTCCATGCTGAAGCCGAGGCTCTTCACGCCCTCCGCGTACTTCTCCTTCAGCCCGAGGTTGAGGAGCGCGTTGTCGAGGGTGCGACCCATGAGGAACTCGAGCGAGAGGTAGTAGGCGCGCTTGGGCGCCTTGCGGGTGTACTGCAGGGCGGTCTCGTTCCAGTTGACGAGGAGGTTGTCGCGGACGGAGAGGGCGGCGGCTTGGTACGCGCCGAGGTTGTCTAGGTGTACGCGTAAGTATCAAGGAGGATCGGTGGCAAGCGCCTTTGGGAAGATCAAGCGTAGAAAAGGACTAGAGAAGCTCGTCCCACCACCAAGGCTACAACTGCTCTGCGGGCCTGATGAGAGCAATACAAAAGCGCGCGCCCGACGCCACGGCAGCAGCTAGCGGGGTGTCATCGTTGCGTGCGCGGCCAAATAACTCGCGTCGGCTGGAGAGGAGATCGCACGGTGCGCGCTTCCGCGGAAGCAAATAGGTGAGAAGAGAAGTCCATGCCAAGTCCCAAGCGCGAATACACCAGCAGTACGGCACCAGCGAGATCGCGCAGGGGAATAGCATGTACAGCGGCAGAGAAATCGTCGATATCGCGTTGCGATCCAACGCGATTTCACGAAACGCGCGCGCGCGCGCAATTGATTCGAGACCCAGATCAAGAAGGCTCTCGAGAATGTCTTGATGTAGAGCAAGCACAACCGACACGTCCCAGACCACATACTCACCGAGATTGTAAGGCTGCCTGGCCAGCGAGGTCTGCACATGATTGACAAAAGACTTGGTAATCGACGAGACGTCTGCCCAAGCCAATCAGCACGAATACGGCGATCTTTGCGCGCTCTCGCCACATACCGGTATCAAGATCGCGCATGCCCTCCTTCCACACTTTCTCCTCGCCACGGGGCCACTTCTCCTTGCCCGAGGCGTCGGTTTCAGGGAGATACCCTGCGTACAGTCACGTCGGCATCACACGGCGATCTGGGCGCGATATACGCACCAGTGAGGGTCCTGACGTGCCGCCGGGGACGAGCAGGCTTCCCGATGGTCTTGGGGTCGATGAAGGTCGACATGGTGGTTGGGGGATGACCACCAGACGCGACCGCGACCCATCTTATATGCCCCACAGCCACACATCGACGTCATGCTGATTCGCGAATCCCGCACACCCGTTCAACCCCGCGTTTTGGTTTTTTATTTTATAAGTCTTTATAAGGTAGGTAGGTAGGCAGGTAGGTAGGTATATTCCTTTCAGAACTATGGTATTTGTAGAGAATGTCGCAATTAAACCAGGCCAGTAAGTTCACCTCTGGCCAGCTCAAACTCAAGTCGAGCTCTATCAGAAGACTAAACCGAATGTCCATATGGAAACCGGCTTTGAAGACTACGACCATCGAATATTCTAACCTGAACACCCAGAACACGAATGACGCCATGAAGAAGCTGAACAGGTTCAAATCGTGACGACTCCCTGATCTCATCTCCTCGAAGAGCGGGAGAACGGACCGATTCTGTGTTCTGGGTCTCGTCGAACGCGTCCAGATGTTGCAGAACGCGGGGAATCAAAGTTACTTGACTTCGAAGTGGAGTCTATCGCCAGATAAGCGGACGTAGAGCGACGGCAAATTCGGAATGAAGGTAGAGCGCGGGGAACATCAGAGACAAGAAGCCTGGGGTCGGTCGGGATCTCCGCGGACTCTGTGGATCGAAGCGAATATCTGGGTTCAACTTGGGAGAGTGAGCCACCCGGCCGCCGCTTGGTTGAAGAGGTTCAGACTCGCATCAGAAGAAAGATCCCTAACATTTGTCAAGTGTCAGACGCGGGATTCATACAGCGGGATAGCATCGACGTCGGGCCCTGCAAGGCATGTATACACATTCACCATAGATAGATCAGAAAGGCAAAACGAAAGCGCGCGCACGTACGGTTCGCTCAATCACTTGCACCAGGGAAGAGAACTTCCGTTGGACCGTTCAGTCTGAATCCAAGAAAATAGCTCTCAATATGCGCCCTCGAGGACATATCGTGCGAGAGCCAGCTGCACCGACGCTTCGTACCCAAGCCCAGTACTGCTACCAGTTCCTTCGCAGGGGTTTTGTGTATACTCGTAGTGGCAGAACTTGAAGAACAAAGGTGACCAGGTCGGCTAACCGTTTTTGGACTCGGAGTTTCTCGGCCGGTCGTTTTCCTTCTTTCACCCTCACCGAGAACAACCAAAACTCGACAGTTTTTACTGGGGCTGAAACACCGTGTGTACTGAGATTCAAAACAATGTTTCATGTCCTTAACTTGACTGGATTCCCGCAGTCACCATGCTTAACGCGCTCGCAGCAGATCGTGCTCGCATCGCAGATCTCGATGCACAAATCCGGGATCTTGAGCGCTCGCTTTCCGTGCTGCGAAGCGAGAAATCGGCGGTGCAGGAGCGACTCGATTCCTACAAGTATCCGGTCCTGACGTTACCGAACGAAATCGTCTGCGAGATTTTCGTCCACTTCCTTCCGCCCTATCCCATCTGCCCACCGCCTACCGATCCACTCTCGCCAATTCTTCTCACCCACATTTGCCGTGGATGGCGAGAAATAGCTCTGGCGTCTCCTGTACTTTGGAGAGCGATACATATCTCCGGGAATGACGATCTGGTGTCCACTTTCCTCAGCCGATCAGTTCTCCGCCCGCTCTCCATTCACCTAAATGAATGGCGACAGCCATTTGACGACCTCGCTCAGGATTTTTTGGCTCCACTCCTTCCTCATTGCGCACGCTTGGAATACTTGACCCTTCGCCTTTCCGCATGTTTTGGTTCCCCCCGCATCGATGCCGCGATGCCTTTGCTCCAGCGCATAGATTTGGCACTTGACAATCATTCGGAATCGCCCCTTGTTGTATTACGCCAGGCGCCTCTGCTGCGCGCAGCCGTCTTGAACGATTACGCCGCCGCGAGCACTGCTTTACCTTGGGCGCAATTGACTTCTCTGACCTTGACCACGGTGTAGCTGTACGAATGCATCCCGATCCTGCAGAAAACATCCAGTCTAGTGCACTGTAAACTCGAACTCTGCCATACAATCCGTCGCAGTGACATAGTCGAGGTCACGCTTCCATCGTTGGAATCGTTGACATTGACGGATCCCCGCAGTGTGGAGGAGCCTCCCATGCTATCCACTCATCTCCGGACCTTCATCACCCCCGCTCTCTGTGAACTGCAGATCCCAGAACACTTCTTGGGGTCAGACCCAATTCAATCACTGACTTCGTTTATATCGAAGTCGGGCTGCAACCTAGCGCATGTGCATATCGTGAACCGAAAATCAGTATCCGAGACCTCTTACCGGACAGCCTTTCCTTCGATTCCGACGCTCTTGTTCAGCCGGGAAATTTGGAGGGATCCTATTTCCTCAGACGACTAGAGCGACTCGGACTCTCACGAATAACCTCTCCAACCGTACGTGCATCTCGCAAGTCTGTTACATACCGCAGTAAACAATGTCTTACAGCGCGACAACAACACATCCGATATCCCGTCTGTTTCATGTATATATACGCGCCATATATTTTGGATTTCGCTTTTTTCCGTTTTGCAATAATGACGAAAATCGTCGCTCTTCAAATCTGCTCGTCGGTTCAGAAGGAAACGGGCGTACGTCACGATAAATTTAAAGCCACCATATGAAATCTCCACACTGTCTGACAGAAAACATTTGGAAAACCAAATTGCAGCTCGAGTTTGTAATCTTCCAAGCGTTTTTAGACAAAATGCAAGGCGAACGCGATCTGTACAGGCCAATACTGAGGAGTAAATGTGGGCAGTGGCTCATTTCCTCGCCGGCGCAGCTGGAACAATTATGGACACAATAATACGCGAATACGGGAACGCCAACTATCTCCATTCAGAGATGTGCCCAAGGGGAGACCACTAAAAAGATTATTAAAATCGACTGGTACTAGCTGGTACTGTACTATTTGGCATTTAATGGGAACTGACCGGCAACGCCGCCGGCATCAAATCCATCACTTCGCGTCAGTCTATTTTCGTTTTTCTCCTTCCACCCTCACCGAGAACAACCAAAACTCGACAGTTTGTACTGAGACTGAAACACCGTGTGTACTGAGATTTAAAACAATGTTTCACGTCCTTTCCTTAACTTGACTGGATTCCCGTAGTCACCATGCTCAACGCGCTCGCAGTAGATCGTGCTCGCATCGCAGATCTCGATGCACAAATCCGGGATCTAGAGCGCTCGCTTTCCGTGCTGCGAAGCGATAAATTGGCGGTGCAGGAGCGACTCAATTACTACAAATACCCGGTCCAGACATTACCGAACGAAATCGTCTGCGAGATTTTCGTCCACTTCCTTCCGCCCTACCCCATCTGCCCACCGCCTACCGGTCCACTCTCGCCAGTTCTTCTCACCCACATTTGCCGTGGATGGCGAGAAATAGCTCTGGCGTCCCCTGCACTTTGGAGAGCGATACAAATCTCCGGGAATGACGATCTGGTGTCCACTTTCCTCAGCCGATCAGTTCTCCGCCCGCTCTCCATTCACGTAAATGAATGGCAACAGCCATTTGACGACCTCGCTCAGGATTTTTTGGCTACACTCCTTCCTCATTGTGTACGCTTGGAATACTTGACCCTTCGCCTTTCCACAGATTTTGATTCCCCCCGCATCGATGCCGCAATGCCTCTGCTCCAGCGCATAGATTTGGCACTTGACAATTATTCGGAATCACCCCTTGTTGTATTATGCCAGGCGCCTCTGCTGCGCGCAGCCGTCTTGAACGACTGCGCCGCCGCGAGCACCGCTTTACCTTGGGTGCAATTGACTTCTCTGACCTTGACCATGATGTGGCTGCACGAATGCATCCCGATTCTGCAGAAAACATCCAGTCTAGTGCACTGTAAACTCGAGCTCTGCCATTCACTGATCCGTCACAGTGACGGAGTCGAGGTCACGCTTCCAGCGTTGGAATCGTTGACATTGACGGATATCCCCAATGTGAAGGAGCATCTGCTATCCACTCATCTCCAGACCTTTATCACCCCCGCTCTCTGTAAACTGCAGATCCCAGAACACTTCTTGGGATTAGACCCGATTCAATCGCTGGCTTCGTTTATATCGAAGTCGGGCTGCAACCTAGCGCCTGTGCATATCGCGAACCGAAGATCAGTACCCGAGACCTCTTACCGGACAGCATTTCCTTCGATTCCGACGCTCTTGTTCAGCCGGGCAGGTTGGAGGGATTCTACTTCCTCAGACGACGAGAGCGACTCGAACCTTCACGAATAACCTCCCAACCGTACGTGCATCCCGCAAGTCTGTTACATACTGTAGTAAACCAATGTCTTACAGCGCGACAACGACACATCCAATATCCCGTCTATTTTATATATACGCACCATATATTTTGGATTTCGCTTTTTTCCGTTTTGCAATAATGACGAGAATCGCCGCTCTTCAAATCTGTTCGTCGGTTCAGAAGGAAACCGGGCGTACGTCGCGATAAGTTTAAAGCCACCGTCTGAAATCTCCACACTGTCTGACAGAAAGCATTTGGAAAACCAAATTGCAGCTCGATTTTGTAATCTTCCAAGAGCTGTCAGACAAAATGCAAGGCGAACGCAATCTGTACAGGCCAATACTGAGGAGTAAACGTGGGCAGTGGCTCATTTCCTCGCCGGCGCAGCTGGAACAGTTATGGGCGCAATAATACGCGAAACGGGAACGCCAACTATCTCCATTCAGAGATGTGCCCAAGGGGAGACCACTAAAAAGATTATTAAAATCGACTGGTACTGTAGTCTGCAATTTGGCATTTGATGGGAACTGATCGGCAACGCCGCCGGCATCAAATCCATCACTTCGCGTCTATTTGGACTCGGAGTTTCTTGGCCGGTCGTTTTTTTTCTTCCACCATCACCGAGAACAATCAAAACTCGACAGTTTGTACCGAGACTGAAACACCGTGTGTACTGAGATTTAAAACAATGTTTCATGTCCTTAACTTGACTGGATTTCCGCAGTCGCCATGCTCAACGCACTCGCAGCAGATCGTGCTCGCATCGCAGATCTCGATGCACAAATCCGGGATCTTGAGCGCTCGCTTTCCGTGCTGCGAAGCGAGAATTCGGCGGCGCAGGAGCGACTCGATTCCTACAAGTACCCGGTCCTGACGTTACCGAACGAAATCGTCTGCGAAATTTTCGTCCACTTCCTTCCGCCCTACCCCATCTGCCCACCGTCTACCGGTCCACTCTCGCCAATTCTTCTCACTCACATTTGCCGTGGATGGCGAGAAATAGCTATGGCGTCCCCTGCACTTTGGAGAGCGATACATATCTCCGGGAATGACGATCTGGTGTCCACTTTCCTCAGCCGATCAGTTCTCCGCCCGCTCTCCATTCACCTAAATGAATGGCAACAGCCATTTGACGACCTCGCTCAGGATTTTTTGGCTCCACTTCTTCCTCATTGCGCACGCTTGGAATACTTGACCCTTCGCCTTTCCACATATTTTGGTCCCCCCCTCATCGATGCCGTAATGCCTCTGCTCCAGCGCATAGATTTGGCACTTGACAATTATTCGGAATCGCCCCTTGTTGTATTACGCCCGGTGCCTCTGCTGCGTGCAGCCGTCTTGAACGATTGCGCCGCCGCGAGTACCGCTTTACCTTGGGCGCAATTGACTTCTCTGACCTTGACCATGATGTGGCCGCACGAATGCATCCGATTCTGCAGAAAACATCCAGTCTAGTGCACTGTAAACTCGAGCTCTCCAATTCAATCCGTCGCAGTGACGGAGTCGAGGTCACGCTTCCATCGTTGGAATCGTTGACATTGACCGATCCCCCCGGTGTGAACGAGCATCCCATGCTATCCACTCATCTCCGGACCTTCATCACCCCCGCTCTCTGTAAACTGCAGATCCAAGAACACTTCTTGGGGTCAGACCCAATTCAATCGCTGACTTCGTTTATATCGAAGTCGGGCTGCAACCTAGCGCATGTGCATATCGCGAACCGAAGATCAGTACCCGAGACCTCCTACCGGACAGCATTTCCTTCGATTCCGACGCTCTTGTTCAGCCGGGCAGGTTGGAGGGATTCTACTTCCTCAGACGACGAGAGCGACTCGAACCCTTACGAATAACCTCCCAACCGTACGTGCATCCCGCAAGTCTGTTACATACTGTAGTAAACCAATGTCTTACAGCGCGACAACAACACATCCAATATCTCCTCTATTTTATATATACGCACCATATATTTTGGATTTCGCTTTTTTCCGTTTTGCAATAATGACGAGAATCGCCGCTCTTCAAATCTGCTCGTGGGTTCAGAAGGAAACCGGGCGTACGTCGCGATAAATTTAAAGCCACCATCTGAATTCACCACACTGTCTGACAGAAAACATTTGGAAAACCAAATTGCAGCTCGAGTTTGTAATCTTCAAAGCGTTGTCAGACAAAATGCAAGGCGAACGCGATCTGTACAGGCCAATACTGAGGAGTAAATGCGGGCCGTGGCCACCGTACGCAGGCTTCATTTTCTCGCCGGCGCAGCTGGAACAATTATGGGCGCAATAATACGCGAGTACGGGAACGTCAACTATCTCCATTCAGAGATGTGCCTCCCGCGAATTTTCAGGCACTGACGGGAGTACGCGCCCGAGCATGATGTCTTGTTCAACGCCCCTTCCCTTCTGACTCGCGCGACGGTGGGCGAGATGGCCACCCACACTGCGATTGTCGATGATAGAGACCCGCTCATCCAGTATAGCGGCTCATGGGTCCCAGGCGGGGCGCCCGTAGAATTCGACAGCACCACGATGACCACGGTGGATGCAGGGTCTACGGCGACGTTCTCCTTCATAGGTGCGCTAGGATGTCCTGAAGTCAGTTGAGATTAACTGACATATTACGATATTGCGCAGGCACGTCTGTCACGGTATACGCGACGGTCGCTTCGAAGACTTTGGAGATCCAGCCCATCTGGTCATTCGTAGTCGACGGCACCGTCACTGGCACATATACTCCTAATAACATTCCTCCTGATGGAGTCCATCATCAAGTGCTCTGGACATCGTCGGCCTCGCCTCTGCAGAACGGCTCCCACACGCTTGTGATCACACAGTCCCAAGCGGCATCTGGATCTAATAAAGTAATCTTTATGGACTACATAACATACACAACGACGTCGGCTTCAGTCGAATCGTATTTCATCGACGATCGCGACCCACAGATCAAATACACCCCCGCGTGGAGGCAATTCGGGTCGGACGGAGACTTTGAGCACACCTCCCAGGCGACTTCGTCGGTTGGTGATTTCTTGACCTTTACATTCGAGGGTCCGTGCGCTTGTTTTCCGCGCGTTAATATTTATTCTCACCGCATTATCGCAGGCAAATCCATCACGTTCTACGGGGGTGTGACCTCGGAGACGGCGAATGCGTCCATTACAATTGACGATGGACCCCCTAAATTCTGGCTTCCGCCCGTCGGTGCGACCATTAACAACCTCATATTTGATTCTGGGGATCTTTCGCCGGGGAACCACACCCTGGTCGTCACCGCCGAGAATGATCAACCTGTCTGGGCAGACTACTTTCTGGTCACTCCGAATTCGCCAGGTTCTGTAAATACTAGTAGTCCGTCATCCCCTGGCTCTACTCCGGCGTCGATTCAGAAACATAAATCAACGCCCATTGGGGTGATAGTCGGGCCAATTATTGGTGTTCTCGCCCTTGCCGCACTGGCGGCCGCCGCTTTCTTTTTCTTTTGGAGACGTAGGCGACGCGAACACGAGTTGCCGGATCGTCCGGCTCGTGAGTGAAACGCATCCGTATTTTTCT
Organism: Mycena albidolilacea; assembly: GCA_029282495.1. Classification (NCBI taxonomy): domain Eukaryota; kingdom Fungi; phylum Basidiomycota; class Agaricomycetes; order Agaricales; family Mycenaceae; genus Mycena; species Mycena albidolilacea. The sequence goes on along the minus strand of JARIHO010000053.1, from coordinate 368,189 downwards.
TCCTGCTGACGAGTTCAAATGAAGCCACCATGTCAACCGCACACGTCCTGGATCCAGGACACGCTTTCGGATATTCTGGCTATAATGCCCCTGCCACAGCAGTTCCACCTCCCCTGTTGCACGGATACTCCTCTCATTCCCAAGTGGGGCCCTTGCCCACGCCCAACAGCCACAGCGACTCTAGCTCTACCTTAGCCGCTGCCGGCGTTTCGTACAGCGACCCCTCCAGCAGCCACCACAACCCGACCCTGCCATCGACCGGCTACCCATCCACATCCCATCCCACTCACGGCACGCCTCCTTCCTCAGCCCCGAATGCCGCCTCTTCCGGGGACTACGTCCCGCCGCTGACCCCTCAGCGTAGGAGCCACAAGCTTCTGCGAGAGGTGGAGCGCTCGCACCAACTCCGTGTTCCCTCTCCATCCGTCTCCGGCAGCGCCAGCATCAGCGGCAGCACAGAGCTACCTCCGCATTATACAGAGTAGCCCGCCGTGTCCCCATACCATGAAGAGTAATACGCTGGAATCGTGGTGGTAGGTTCTCTTCCGATCCGTTACTCGAGCAAGAATCAAACCATCCTACAGTTCCCTCCGCCAATATAACACACCGAACGTTGGGACGCCGCTCACGTTTCCCCCATCTGTTTTCCTCCAAATAAGGGTTACGTTCTCCGGGCGACGCCCGAAAGTCCGACGTCGAGATTGAAATTTTTATATAATCGCGCGAGCGCCGGGGTAATTACACAAGATGCGTTTAACCATTTCGGCTGCCGTTCGAAGTGCAGATCATTGTTCTATCCTGGGTCTTTGGCAAGGCGATTCTCAATGACATTCTAATTACGACGCAGTTGATAAAGCGTGTAACGAAGTAACGAACTGATAAATCGTTACACCTTGGCTTGAGATTTGATTATATCCGCATGAGAACTGAGCTGGCTTTCAATCATGGGATGGATTTCAAGATCTATCCATACTGATGACAATGTAATCAAATGGGGCATTGATGGATACCTTGAGAATTGTTTGTAGCTAGCGGCAGGAGGAAGAACTTCACACACCAACGCCCATGTCGTGCTATCATGAGAAGGTGATTCGTCGACCACCGTCGTCGGACTGCGGACTCGAAGATCGATGGAAAAACTTCCCTGGCCGTTCGATGAAACATCTGCAATCAGAAGGCGAGCAGAACTGGGTTTGAGGGAGAAAGGCAAGGGGCACACCCGTAAGTCCCAACGGTCGCAGATACATCTGGCTGGGTTTCCTTTTCTGGTAATCCAATTGCCTTTTTGGATATCTGGCAGCGATTGAATGCCAGGAGTTGTTTGACGGTCCTGAAGGTTCACTGAGACGCGGGGGGATTAGCCATTCATCATTATTCATTCACACTTTCTCCTAGGATAGATCGTTACATGAATGCTACATAAGTCGGTCGCAGGCCACAATCACTTGGACGGGGTGAAGGGGAGGTTGTCGAGCTGAGCGGCAAAGGCGGCGGCGCCCTGGACGGCGGCGTCCTGGAGGTTGCCCTGCACAACACCGCCGATGCAGTTCTTGAACCCGAGGAGGGTGGCGACGTCGCAGTTAGGCGCAGCGTTGCCGTGCCCGCATCCACCGGAGCCGTTGCTCTGCGCGACGTCGGGGCCTGCGCACTTCCCGCTGGAGAAGCCACAGCAGCCCTGTTGGCACTCAGAGTCGGCCGCGCACACCTCGAAGACGGTCTTCTTGCTCTGCTGGCCGGCCGCGAGCTGGGCGACGGATTGGCCGGCAGCGGCGGGGGCGGCGGCGGCGGGAGCGGCCGCAGCGGGTGCAGCACCACCAGCAGCGGGGGTGAAGGGGAGGTTGTCGAGCTTCGCGACGAAGGCAGCCGCGCTCTGGATGGCCGGGTCGGCGAGGTTGCCGTTCACAGCACCCGGAGCGCAGTCGCTGAGGCCGAGGGCCTTCGCGACGTTGCAGTTCGGGGCAGCGCTGCCGAAGCCGCAGCCACCATCGCGGGTCTGGGCGACGGCCGGGCCAGCGCACTTGCCGGTGTTGAATGCGCAGCAGCCCTGCTGGCAGTCAGAGTCGGTGGTGCAAGGACCCGTAACAAACTGGTCGCCACGGCGCTGGCCGGCGAAGCGGGAGGGGAGCTCGTGAGCGGAAACGCTGACGGCGACTGGACAACAGAAAGTCAGGGGTGATTGTGGGTAGATAAAGGATGGTGCTCACTGAAGGAGAGAGCGACGAAGGTAGCGGAGAACTTCATGATTATTGATTAGAGAAAAAGTTTAAAGGTTGTGGGTGTGCTTGAATGAAAAAAGGACAACGCAGTTGTCTGAAGTTGAAAGGCAGAAAAAAAAAGTGTGAGGAAGAAGAAGAAAGTGAAGGACCTAACGAATTGCTGGCTCCTTCAGGGCTTATATACCTTCGGCCACGACAAAAAGGGGTTGGATTTATGGGGCAATGACACAGCAACGATGTAGCGATGTTTCAGTGCGGCCTTCCGATTCGGCTTGCTTGTCCGTAAGTTCGGCTGTGTACCAAGGACCGTTGTCGAGATACATCCAAGACACCATCAGCTAAAGTGCAGATCGATTATCTTCGCCGTTCAGGGTCGTTCCAGATGCAACTCTGGTCTACTCTGGTCCACACGCAAACGTCGAGCAAATCATTTTGGGCGCTCCTTCCGCACAAATTTCGCCAGTCACTGGACGTTTTGAATGTTCGGTAGTTGCGAGGCCGGGTGAGAATGTATTTACCGGTATGATTGATTGTGTTCGGATACGCTCCGTTCTACCGCTGGTCGACCGAAACACGACCGGTAATCAGGCAAATAGTGTGGCTAGTAGCCAGACCGGTCCAGAAATTGTTGCCACGCATATGGCCAGATCGTTGGTTGGCAACGGGTAGGTAGGTAGGTATTTGTGTTTCGAGCGAGGAGACCATAGCAGATACGCGTGAGAGATAAAAAGAGACGCGACAGATCGGAGTTTGAATGTTGCGGCTACGGCGCAGATCACAATACAACCACACAAAGCTCTGCACTGCCTCAACACTGCCTCAATCTTTTCAACATCCTCTCCCCTCGTTTTTGCAGCCATTTATGCAGAGAATCTCCTGTGAGACGGCCAAAACACATAGGATATTCATCAGTACGTGTACGGCGCCGGCGCTAGAACTCGACTCTCCGCAAGTTGCCGCCCGAGTCCGATCAACAAAGACTCCGTAAATAGCCGGAACGGATCCGCAATTTCTCGGGGTGTTCGGAATCAAGTTACACAAAAAACCCACTACACCTGATATGGATTGTAGCCGCGTTTTGGATGCATGAAGTGGCGCATCAGTTATTAATTAACCGTTCTTTAACGATATCCTACGAAACCTGTGCAAGATCCCCATATATCCTCGCTGCTTCTTTCTTTCTCTCGTTTTCTGCCATAATTATCCCCGTTTGTCCGACAAAAATATCCACGGTATACACATTCCATGACACGCACTGCGTTATTAGAGAGTTTGCGGCAGCCACCGGAAGCCACCCGGTGGCTGATCAGGCATGCGGTAACCGGTGGCTGTGGCTGATCTGGTGGCCGAATGTATGATGTCGCACCACTCCACCTTTGCTTCTTTACGACATCAACCAACAGCCCTTTATCCCCAGAGAGTTGAGATCAACTCTTCCCCCTGGCCGTCCATTTGAAACTGGAACATCCTCCTCCCATTCCTGCAACATAAGTTTGAGGAGTGCTGTGAAGTGTATTCTGGACTCTAGAATGACTCTCTCCACGGTGGAAAGGGGTATATGTGGCAGCTGCATGGTAGCCACCAGATCAGCCACAGCCACCGGATACCGCATGCCCGATCAGCCACCAGGTGGCTTCCGGTGGCTGCCGCAAACTCTCTATTAACCGTTCTTTAATCAAATGTCGCGTCGGCGGTGTAATAATCCCATGCAGGATTAGCCCCGTTTGTTTTCCTCTCCTTTCGCGATTTTTTTCCCCATTTGCATCGGCAAATATCCTGCGCAAACTGTGCCGCAGAATGATGGGGTATTCCTGCCACCACAGACGGCCCAAAATGTCCCTTTTAGGGGAGATCTCATGGGAGAATTTTGCTTTCACCAGGCGGCACTGCCCGACAACTCCTCAGATCTACCCAGATCCAGCCAGCTGCGTATCCTCCCGCAGGTAAAATCCATCGAGGTGATTATCCCCGTAGCATGTCGCGCAGGCAGTCGCAGTTGCTCGCAGTAATTCCTATTCAGTTAATTGTTAATAATCTAGCTGCGGCCACGTATCCTTCCGAGGATTTTCCAGCATAAATAGGCCCCATGACCCCGCTTCCCAGATAGCACCAACCCTTTCGATCTCCTCTCCGCTTTTCAATACCCCGAATTGTCTGTGGTCGCACCTGTCCTGTTCTCATCAAATTATAATTACTGCGCTCCAACTGGCTGAGCTTTACTCGGGTGGCTGTCATGTTCTCATTATCAGAATCTTCAAGGCCTTGCTGGCGGTCAACCCTCAAAGTGTCGTACCGGAAATCGGTGTCGCCCATTGGTGTTACTCCTTTTTGGGATGGTTGTCCTCAGGTTCTAGGGCCAATTCCCAGCCGTCCAGGCCGTCACTCTGCCAGTACCCACTTTCGTTGGCACCGACCATTTCTGTCCTCATAGATTGACCATTGGTTCGCAATCTTTCTACGAATAGTATCAAACGCTACTCTTCCACCTTCCCTCTCTTCTGTTGATCTGGATGTTATCTCTTCAACGATCGAATTTCATCCAGTACTCCATTTCTTTTCGCCCATTTCCTGCAACACTTTGGTGTCGGCATTCTACTCTTTTTTTAGGGGATTGGACGCCGATATTATTTGTGCCCGAGTCTGTTTAGCTCTCATTTATTCTGTACGATGCTGTAACTTTTTTTTCTCGGGAATTGGACCGATTGTACAAATGATAATAATGCTTCTGCATCACCAAGGCTCTTATCTGCCGGAGCGAAGCGAGGCTCATCTTTCCTCATTCAACAGCATTCAGCCTTTGACCGCGTGTCGTAAATGCAGAGCGATGAGGTGGCAGTCGGCCGCGGAGGCTGGCCTTTTTTGGGCGATCTCTCGAACTTGATGTACCTTCTTCTCATGTCATTCACATTTCGTAAATCCCGGCGCGCCAATAATTGCGGGAGCTGACTAGAAGAGTAAGAGAGTCCGTAATTCGGCCGAGATTTGGTCGCCGTGTGGGAACTTCGAGCGCGGGTGGAGCACGGAATAATAATCTCGGCTCCAGATCTGTACGGGGATAGTTGGGGCAGAGAAATCAAAAAATCAGAAGCAGCCATCACCCCGTAAAGATCTGGTGCAGTTTGATTGAGAACCTTGTGATTGCTCTTATTGGTCACATATGTCACAGTGGGTGCTCAGGCAAGTTTTTACATTTGCGAATGTCTGGTAGTGGAATAAATATATTGTGAGCATACAGGAGGTCAATCATACTTTAGAATACATGTTTGCTGCTCAGGAACAATCCCAGGTAAGAAAGAAGCAGGCTACTCTGATTTTTGAGAGGAACATGAGGCTTCACCCCATATCACCAAAATGACTCAGAAAATTCCAGCGAAAGTCTCCATGGCCCCGCAGTGTCGATAGTAATGTATTCACAACATTTCAGGTCGATAGCAGAGGCACAGGACCATAGAAATGCAAGGGAGGAGCAGTGCGTGACACAATGGGTGACTTCCCGTAAGCATTAAATATTCCGGCGCATTTTTTCAGCTTAGCCGAGGGTGCCAGTGATACGATCAACAGGCAGGATATTTGTGATGTCCATATTTCCCGTAAACCAGATCATATATTTATTCCTTGATGTAGCATAAAAACCAACTAAGGTAGGGGACAGACAAGTGCGGTTGTCCCACGTGATCGATAACCTTATTGGGAAGATTGTTATATTTTCACTGAAATGAACCTGTTCTCAGACTATATTAAAAAATCTGGCTCCATAGTTCTGTGTGAATATATCATAAGACAGCTCCCAAATATTTTGAGGAATTTTGGTTGAGAAATGGAGGACTAGTTCCAAAATGATCAGACATTGATGATCTTCTCTGTCCACATCAATCGCGTTGCCTGCCCACTTCAATTTGGGAACTCGTCCCCCATTTCTCGACTGAAATTCCTCAAAATATTTGGGAGCTGTCTTATGATACATTCACACAGAACTATGGAGCCAGATTTTTAATATAGTCTGAGAACAGGTTCATTTCAGTGAAAATATAACAATCTTCCCAATAAGGTTATCGATCACGTGGGACAACCGCACTTGTCTGTCCCCTACCTTACATGTACACCAGCTCAGCACAGAACATCCCCTGCACTGTGTTAGCATATCAGGGAAGCGCGACAACGGCGTTAAAACGAATTGTTCTTAAAACTGACTTTACATATGGGGACATGGATTACACAGGGAAAACAGCTGAAAAAGAGCGAATTTTTTGGCTGCAATCAGCGTAGGGTGCTCGGCCCCAAACCAGGACCTCAAGAGATCGGTGATACGCAAGTGGTATGCTTGTAAGTATGGGCGGAGAGTTTGTGACCAGCGTGACCATGAGTGATGATCAATCATTTCTGTCCCAAAAGAGATATTCAAGGAAATGAAAGTCTAGACGAGGGGTCCCTACCCCCCATCTAGATTCAACATAATTCGAGTGATGCGAGAATAAATCACGGCCGTTTTTGGGTGATGCAATTGATGGGGTCCTGACAGGTTGCTCGGCATCACGGCGGAAATTGCGAAAATATTCCTCCCGAATATTTAATGCTTACGGGAAGTCACCCAATCACATGTCTGCCGGGTAAACTGCACCAGACGTTATAGGGCAGTGATCCCCCATCGAATTTTCATCAAAAACTGCCTCGACGACATTTGAACATCTCCATCAAGACATAGATCCGTTTCTGGTGCAGGGAGCGGAACTGCCCTATAAAAGTCTGGAAACGAGACTAGCGGAGCAGGGGTAATTTTGATTTGGTTACCGCTCCGCTCTCCGCATTTATTCCGTTAGTCTCGTTTCCAGACTTTTATAGGGCAGTTCCGCTCCCTGCACCAGAAACGGATCTATGTCTTGATGGAGATGTTCAAATGTCGTCGAGGCAGTTTTTGATGAAAATTCGATGGGGGATCACTCTTTACGGGGTGATGGCTGCTTCTGATTTTTTGATTTCTCTGCCCCAACTATCCCCGTACAGATCTGGAGCCGAGATTACTGCTCCGCACCCTTCGGAACCTCCGCTGAACAGTGAATATGACGACGCCTGTCGTTGCAGAATGTCGCCAGTAATAGAGAGTTTGCGCAACAGCCATATGAGCCGTCAGATGGCTTTTGTGTAGTGCGCAACATATGGCTAATGGCTAATATGGCTGGGGATATACCCTGATTCTCTGCAGAAATGTTCGTCATTGTTACAAGTGTCAAGTTCTCTCTCAAAAAACAAATTGCCGAACCATCACACTCATCTACTACAGTGAATATCATCAGGATATTGAAATTTCCAGCGAGATTTGGGACTCTCCAACCGCAAATGTTGCAACAACGGTGTTATGCACCGTATACGACCAGAATACATACAAATTAAGCTGAATAAGTGAAATGGTTCAAAAGTCATGCCATCTGAAAGCCATATGGTGCGCACAGCAAAAAAGCCATCAGATGGCTCATATGGCTGTTGCGCAAACAGGCTAATCATTCAGCGCGATGATCGCCGATGTGAATACTTAAGGGACAAACTGGGTTTGTGGTTAAGGAATTGAGTGCGTCTGAGCAGCAGAGACAACTTCAACGGTTTTCGGCTGCATAGGAAGCTGTGAGGGGACCAGCCTAAACATTTGAATTAAACAATTCAACCACTGACTGGCTGTTCAAAAGACACCGGCATTTCATTAGTCTTTCCTGACAGATGCTGTAATATTGGTACTAACTGCACTAACTCGTCCCTCGTTCGATATACAAGCATTTCAGCTGCCCAAACAGTTGAAAAAATCAACAGCCTTTTTGCTTTGACTGGTCTACTCCGCGGTGACACAAGATTAATCTGCATCGTAGGAGCAACACAAAGTCCCAAACTCATCGCTTATAATCAATTGTCACAGCGCTCTTGCGTGATTAGATATGATTGAAACATTGACGCAGACTTTTAAGCGTTGCATGAGAATGTAACCCTGTATCTGGAGGTTCAATATCAAAGTGAGAGAAGGACAAAAAAGAACGAACATCATACCAATGTTCAGTGTGTTGCATTGGCAGAGGGAACTGTATGATAGTTTGACCCAGACAGTGGAGACAGAGGGGCTCGTAAACATGCCATCTGTTACGACCATGCACTTTCCGGTTCCTTTGCGGCCGCTTACGGCCTTTCCGGTTACGGTTACGGCCATTACGGTCCAACCAACTTTCCGATGCTCCAGCTAGTTCCGTGACGCACAACCTTTGGGGTTTTTGCAATGAAGGTCTTCTGAGTGTTCCCCAAATCAAACATATGACTTATGCAACTATGGTTCTCTCTTATTGTTCTTATTGTCTTTCTCTGTACTTATTGTCTTTTATATACTTCTTTCTGCATTAGGATTATCTCCATATTTAGTATAAATACGTATTATGTTCTACTGTATCTTTAAGGTAGGCAACAGTCACTCCCCGCAAGCGGTCACATGACCAAAGCGTGACAGTGATAAGGCTCGGCCGACAAAACATTTGGGCAAAAAGTAAGACCAGGAAACAGTGCCTTTAGGTCCTCCTGAGAGATCCCTGGTTTCAGAATTTCAAAATACCTCTTTTTCATGGAGCAGTATCACATTTTTCAACCCATTTTTTTTGAGTGCAAAAATGGTTCTTTCAGCGAATGGGCAAGGTTTGCATTTTTGTTAGCTCAATATTTGCCGCTTATATAATGTTCTCACGCTCCATATACAGTAATAATGCCCCTAAAATCTGTGCCACACAAGCAATACAAGATGTGTTTGACACCCTATTCACCTTACAATAGCTCAGGACCACTTCTCACAATCTCTTGCATTGGGATTTGATATATTTTTGAGAGAGCCAGTTGGGTTATGTAATATCCCAAAAAATCTTGACCTCAGAAACATCGAAATTGAGTGAAATCCAGCATGTTTGATTTTTCGTGTTGAGGTTTTGCTGCGTTACGCGTGATGTGACTAACCACGTGACTGCTAGTGGGGAGTGACTGTCGCCTACCTTAGTTGAAAATTAACGTGCTTTGCCTCCGCATTGCTCCGTGGTCTGACTTCTGCTTTCTTCATCGCCGAGCCAAGTTAGTTGGTGTACCCGATCCTCTACGTGGTATCACTTACGGCCCTATCCGTCCTTCCGGCCCTTTACGTCTTTCCGGCCTTCCGTCTTTCCAGCCTTTTCCGACACGGATATAACACCATCACAATTGGCTGGCTCAGAGAACACATGGTCTCTGTCACGGGTGTTCTGCATGTTGGTGTTAGAGGAATTTCAGGAATGAAGGAACTGCGTACGTCAAGGCAGTTGTTACCCGTGCAGCTGGCACGGAACCAGGCGAAGTCAATGGTGAAATGTACCTGTACTCAAGCAAGCCACCTAAAGAAGTAGCGCGCGTTGATTAACCAGATCAAATGCCCAAACCTTAATGTGGCAGCGAGACCCAAGTTGGAGCATAGAATAAATTCTCTTTGCCCGTCACAGAGTTGTCTGAGTCCGCTTTAAGAATTCAAAGTCAGCACTAAGTACAATTCCGGGTTCCCGTCTCAGCTTCTTTGATTATTAACTACAAGATGTCGGCTTTTTTGCAGAGTGAGGGAAGCCAAAGGAAATTCAACCTTCTCTAAGAGCCTGGAGAGCGGTTTTCCAGAATGGCGATTTGACGTTACATTTAGTTGCATTTCTGGCTGAAAGTGCGCATCTGGAAACATATTTTAGTTTCATGGATCAGGCGTGTCCATCGTAGACTGGAGGCGTCTATTGTAGACACAAATAAGTAGTAGTGGCAATGGCGAACTCGGTATTCTGATCCGAAGTCCGTTGATCGCCGAATCTCCGATCTCATTACCACCCGCTTCCACCTGGCACCCTTGAAGCTATGGTATTGCGAACGCCATTGGAAGAAGTCTACCAGGTCCTCCAGATCATGGCCCCTTTGTCTGAACTTCATCTCCTCGAATTCTTTGTTGCGGTCGCGTATCCATTGATCGGTAAGGTAGGTGCAACGCAGGTTATCCAGTAGATGCGGCCAATCCTGACTGAACTCTCGGCAGGATGGCTCTGGGAGCGAAATCCACCACTTCAGTGCACATTCTGTGAAACGGGAAGGAGCCATTTGTCCCAGTTGTCTCTCCAGCAAGGGACTGAGCATCGCCAAGGACGACATCGTGATAACGTAGGGGATAATGGTCTCCCCTTTACCGTTCCACGACGGCACAACCAAAATGTTGAGCTTGCTGTTCAGCTGCCATTGCGCAGCGCTCACAGGGTCATTCCCCGGAGCTGCTGGTCCCTCGTCTCCTCTCCCTCCTCCGCCACCTCCTCCTCCACTGCCTCCCGGATTTCCGTGCCCCCCAGGTCTGGAGCCATCTGTTCCACTTCCATCGCCATTGGGATCCCCACCCGGATTACTTCTCCATCCTGTGGATACATTCCCGGGAGGAGGCCCATTTGTTAAGCCTCGTTTGTCTCCATCGATTCCTCCGGATCCTGCAACATGTTGAAACTGGTAGCTCATCCAGTTCGTCAGCCCCGGGGTCGGGCTGACTTGGACTCGCATCACCGATGGCCCCCCAATGATAGGAGTGGTTGTGCAAGTATTTGGGATGAATCCCTGTTCTGATAGTCGATGGACGGCCAAAAGAGAGGTGGGGGCTGGAAACCGGATGTTCTTGGGCTCTGATTCTGCGGGAGGAGCAGCATCCTGGGGAGTGCTCATTCCACAATCCGAACCCTTCGCGGAGGCTTCCTTGAGGGTAGGGATACTTCGGCAGGGACGATAGTAGCGCTCTCACGGTTCCTCGTTCAACCGGCGCATCATACCAGCCTGCATGGAGTCATCAATCATTGCAACTGCCCCTTTAGCGATGGAGGCCGCTGTGGGAGTCTGCAGGCCAACTCGGGCAGCCAGCGGTGCCAATACTGAGGAACGGGTGGCTGTTGGTGTTTTCACTGGTATGGAATTGTTCGTCTTGGGTGCCTTTGGGCGGCCTGAGGATCCACAATGAGGAGAAGAACCGGAACTCGAAGCAGGGCCCAAGGGTCCACTTGTGGATGCCGCCGTCTCCATTCTAGAGGCTTGTCAGGTAGAAGCAGCGTGGTCGATGATGGGGTTTGGGTTCAGATGGTTGAATACAGGGTCGTAGGGTCCTCTAGTAGTCTTGGGTTTCTGAGACATGTAAGCTGGGAGTTGAAGAAAGAGGAAAGAGAAGATGAGCGGCAATATATGCGCTCAATCCTCCCGTCCCTGTGATGTCGGCTAGGTCTCCTTGGAGGCCAATCACCCCATTTGTAGGACCCCAAGGTGTTCCCACACGTGCGCTCGTGCCTGGCACAGCGCAGTGACCACAACCCTGCCCTCTGCTACTCCTGCTACAGAGGAAGAAGGACTTGAAGAATCCAAGAGTGTGATCAGCACGTGATCGGACCTTCTAGGCCAACCGGTGAATAAAACTCAGAGGTACAGGTCCACCCTCCTTGAGCAGCACAACTTCTGCCCTCTCTACCGCTACCGGTGAAAGGGATGATGCTGCGCTAAGGGGGGGGGAGTGGGCCTCTCAGCGCTTGCCATAAGGTTGAGCGCTTCCCAAGTGCCTCATTCCCAGCATGTGGGGCGCACCCTCAGATCTCCCCCATTGTGCTTGTAGCAACGGGGGTGGTGGAGGTTATCCTGCGCCCCCATGCTCCTCGACGCCGGCACTAGCTGCTTGCTTGCTTCCAGAGCTGAGTGCTCATGCCTGTTGTTGCTTCTCCGGCCATGGTAAAGCCCCTCGCGGTGGGCTCCATTGTGATGTGGGTCTTTGAGGCTTCGCCACACCGGAGGTGTAGCATGCTCGGATGTCGAGTTCGGCGCTGCTATGGAAGCAGTGAGCACTATGGGGTGCTCCTGCTGTAGATGGTCCCGAGTTGTGTAGACCGAGGTAGACCCCTGTAATGCGGGGGCCGCGGAGCAGTTGTACGGTTGCTCAGCCAAGCAGGGGGTCTAACACATTGAGGTGGTTCACCTTGGTGGATCTCGGGCTTCACGACATAAAGGTTTGTTGCAAAGTAAGATAAGATTAGGTAAGTAATGATCACGGATCATCTACCTATTGTAGACTAACAAATATATGTATCTACAATAAGTCTTTAACAGTGGCCCTCAGCCGCGTCCATAGTCCAACCATAGTCCGTACACCGTCACATGGATTCATGCTTTCAACCGTGAGAATGTGAAGTTGTTGCCGTCAATTGTGCAGATTTTCGCAACATAATTAAGGCAATAAACATTGCTACGTCTAGTACGCTACAACATAGGTCCGTTTAAACTCCGATATTGGTCACAATAGACAAATGAATGGTGAAAAAGTCGACACAAAGGGTTGAACATCAACTTCGAAGGTGGTAGGTATTATCGAGAAAGCTTGTAGAATTGGGGAGCACAAGGGAAAAAAATCTATGAACAGGAGAGAAAAAGAGAAGGAGATCTAGAGGAAGGTAGTAGAGTTGGGGAGCAAAATAACAAATTCTTTGGGGGGGAGAGAAGAATTATCAGGTGGTAGGTGGAGAGCCGGATGGTTTGTTTGAGGCCGAACATAGGCAATCCGGGGGTTTCGTCGAGTCTATGACTGTCGGATAAACCCGAGAGCAATGAGCGCACTCTTGGCCGCTTGTTCTTTGGATGACCCTCTGGAACCACCGTTGCCGCGGCCGGTTTCAATATTATTCACTGAAAATGAGATTAGATCCTGACACGAGACGTGTTTGAAGCAGGGGGTATGTATGGAAAGCAGCCATGATCACTCACTGTAGACTTTGGATGTCCATTGCGGTCTGCTCTGGGCCCCGGTCGCCGTCGCGTCATACGCGATATTATATCCCCACTGTTGCGCAAAATTATTCAACCAAGTTCTATGGTGTTCTATGCCGACGTCAGTGGTGAGTCTCAACCAAGTTCTATAGTGTTCTGTGCCGACGTCAGTGGTGAGTCGGACGACTTCGTGGCAAATGTGACAGAGTTCCAATAGGCCCGGTGCATCGTGGGCCACAACAGCGCTATCGAGTGTCGTAGTCGCCAACGTGATCTCCTCGCGTACGTATCCCGCACAGCGGTGTGGATTTTGCCCGTCTGTCCAAGTCATCCTGCGAAGAGATGAAATATTCATATCTAAATCGAGGGTGATCCTGCTCGCAACAGTCGCTAAGGACTGCTGGCCGTGATTCATCTTCCGCCAGACGTATTCTCGCCGAGGAGGAATACTAAGTTCATCCTCTTGTGTGTTTTTCGACGACGACGCCGACGCCAGTCCAGATGGCAACAGCGACTCCCCTGCGTTCTCAGAGGCCGCGGGCCTTGATTGTACGACATCCAAGATTGTAGAATCCCTATTGATTTCGTCGTCTGTGCACACCTGTAAAGAGGTTTTGGAACTGGAAAGAAATAGTACATACGATGTAGCACACGATTGGCGGACATTAAAGTCTGTTTCAGGTCTCAGCGATTGAACAAACGAGGAGTGGCCAACTAGCCTTTTGGCAGAGCGCATTGAAGACAGTCCACGCGCTTTCTTCTTGCTCTTGGGTGGTATCACCTTCTGCCGGCGATCGTGGGTGAGGGCACATCACAAATTGGTCATCCATGTCGAGGAAAATGTCGAAATTCTGACGTAGTCAGCTGTCAGAATTGATTGACCGAATATATACACACTTCCACTCCCGTCGACCCCAGCGATATCCCATGAAGGGAAAGATGGTTCATCCCTGCCTGCAGAGAATTAGTTGAATGGCAAATATCGGAGTTTCTGAAACCAACGGAAAGGTCTGCTATCTACAAAAAGTTTGGTGAGCCGAGGCAGATCTGACGATATCCATATCGTGCCAACCATTTTGAATCCAAGCCTTATACTTCTGTCGAGGTCGTTTTTCAGCGCCACCGCAAGTGGACCTTCTGCATTCTGCCGATGAGCTGAAAATGGTCGTTATCTCTCGGACACACGAGATTGTAGAAACCTACCATTTTCATACACTATGAAGTGAGATAAAGACTCTGGTGACGACATGCCAGAGAGCCGTAGAACGTTTGGATGCCTGAGTGGGGACAATTCGAGCGAATGCGATTACTCGATAGCGGTAGTACACACATGATTCCCTTCGAAAGAGCTACGGCTGACTCCAGTTGCTTACAGCAGTCGTAAGTGGAAGGTGGGCAATTGCCAAACTCTTCGCTCACCCGCCGAACCGTTGAGCCGGGACCCGGATTGAAGACTTTGACGATAACCGCATCACCTTTCTTCTGGCCAGCATGAAAAAGATATCCAGGACCGCTCCCAATCTCGCGGATGAGCTTCAGCTTCTTGCTTCGAATTATCTGCTGAAATATCTTCACTCATGGTTTCCGCTGAATAGGCATTTCCAGACCTTGATTCCATCATCCTCATTCGATCGACGACGCTTCTCCGTCCGTCGTGTTAGCAGCGCCAAATCCGATCCATCTGAAGATTCGGATTGAGTCGACGGTTGGTGTGAAACGGGGAAGACTTAAGCTTGCCTTCAATCTCTTCGCGACTGCGTTTCGAATTGTAGAAATTGTAGATGTTACCATGTACATTGTTATACACGCCGTCGCCGAGACTGAAATGGGAGGCGTTCTCGATGAAAGGCATCCAGCGAGGCGGCAGTCTAGGGTGGAGGGATGCAAAACGGTACACAGCACAGACAGCTGTATGATTCCAGAAACTGGCCTCGTGTTGCAATCGTGTTGGGCCAACAGCTGTAGGACGCGTGACTGACCTATTAATAATCGTACCTCGCCGTTGCATGGATATGAATCGCAGTGCAGACTACGATGGCTGGCGCATTTGGAAGTTGAGAAGCTCGCGGTGACGCTAGTTGGACGGGGACGCTTGAGGTTTAAAGCGATAGACGAGCGCAGTACCATACGAGATTCACTCCGGGCTCTGTCTGCGGTTTAGGAGGAGTAACAACGATTTTAGTGGGAGTGGGACTCATCCAGTCCCACTCCCGTACTTGAAAGGTGGGACTCACTTCCATTAATGGGACTCAAGCCTGCTACGGAGTGCGACTGATGGCGGATGCATCGGCAGTGCGACTGATGCACTGATATGCAATCAATCTTCGCTTATGGCCGATGATCGTAATATTGATCCCTATCTCAACGCCTTTCGTCCCCAATTCAGCATCAGCGACACCACGGCACAGCACGCCATCTTGATTGAGCTCTTCACCTTTCCTTAATAGCTGAACATATTTCGCCACTGTGAGTCCCATATTCATTCTTTTGACAAGATGGGTCTCCGCTTCGCTCCGACGCCTAAGAGAAACCAAAGCTAAGTATGGATACATACAATCTAAAATAACGAGGCGGCAATGATCGATTGAGGCTGGGTTAAAATGAGTTTATACCACACAGTGCCAGCGGTGAAGGTCAACACTGAGAGTGCAACGATTTGTGAGCATGAAATAGAGTAGGGTTGGCTCTATGATTCAAGACTTGACGGGTGCAACATGAGTCGCAGCAGCTTGCGGGCTGAAGCGAGGCAAGGTAAGTTTGTGGTTGGTTTGAAGTTTTCGGCATGCCTGGCGAACAAAAGCGCCGAGATTGTTCCCATCAAAGCCGTCAGCGGCGTCAGGTAACTCGGCAAATCGAGTCGCACTTTTCAACGGATGAAAGTGGGACTGAGACGCCATCAGTGCGACTCGACCAGTCCCACTCCCACTAATCTTGTATATACTCGTTTAGGAGCGTCGCGTCGGCGGGGATCCCAGACTTCGAGGACGAATGCTGAAGAATATCAGCGCACGATGAGGGTAGGAACCCAGTTTACCTGAAATAGCTGGGTGAGAGTGCCCGGGGATGCCGACACAAGAGTGGCTTGATGGCAAGGAGCTGATTGCACGGAGACGGATCGTGGGCACAGCGCTGGAGTGGAATGATGGGTAAGTGAAGGAACAGAGCAGAGAAACAGTGTCAGAACGCACGCAAAGTTGGTTAACCTCGTGGAAGGGAAGTTCCCGTCGCCGGAGACGCTGACGATCACAAGTCGGAAACAAAATCAAGAAATAAAATATTATTCGGCAAAAGGAAGAAGTACATTGTATGTAAACGACTCGGGGAAGAAAGGAAGTGGAAAAGAGCCGGCAATTTCGATAGCGAGGTACGCTCGTCCTACTTGAGCGCCTGTGAATGCGACAAGGAGCGGGCAGCCCGCGCGACACGCACACGACTCGTCCACGCCTTGCTACAAAGGCACGCGACACGGCGCGCAGCATGGATGCGGGTGCGGGTGAGAACGACACGAGCCATGGCGCACGGAATGGCGTCGAGCACAGCGGCGAAGCAAAAAGGGGCGGGCGGTCATACATCGCGGAGAGTGATATACGCGTCGTGCACGGCGGGTTGGGATGGCGGGCGACGCGGAGGGCGAGCGAATGGAGATGGAGGCCCGATGCAGGGGTGGGTACGTGGGATTGCGCGCCGCAGGTGAGAGCGGCGGGGACGCGGGTGAGATGTGAGAGCCGGAGGAGATGGGAGTGAAGCTGAGAAGGACACGGCCGGCGATGGGGACGCGGACATGCTACGTCTATCCGATGGGGTCGAAATGCGCGGCAGAATGACGCAGCGGAATCGAGGGAGACGAGAGCGAGTAAACGCGTTTTAGTTTCACAAATCAGGCGTGTCCATGCTATGGTGCCGGTCACCTAGCTGCCGCACCCTTGTGTTTGAAATTTTGTGGTCTCAAATTTAATCCAATTTCTTATCTCCCCCGCAAATGTGCCCCGTTCGAAGACAGAAGAACAACCGCAAGAGGAACCTTCATTTACTTCAAAACTGAGTGAGCAAAAAAAAAGTTATTCACCAAATTGGCCACATGTGCGTAGTATATTCAAAAATTGTCCGTTGAAGCTGTAAATAGGCGCAAAATGATGGTACAGAGTTCTACTAGTCGAGCTTCTGTCCCATAGTCTCAAAAACACAACGATGAGATTTGTATGTAGTCGAGCTGAATGCCCGAACGAACCGCTGAGCCTCTTTCGAACCCAAGATCAAAGTCTCAGTTTTCGCTTCTCGAAGCTTCAATATAATTTGTTTCGAGTGTACAAGTAAATAAAGTAACCTAAAAATTGCTTCAGAGGTACACTTGATTTTTTGTTTTTTTTCTCAGACCAAATTGGCCACTAATTTTTGGTAGCGGCAGCTAGGTGACCGGCACCATAAACCGGAGGCGTCTATTTGTAGGCACAAATAAGAATACTTACGTAGAGTGGCAGCGGCGAACTCGGTATTCTGATCCGAAATCCGTTGATCGCCGAATCTCCTACCACCCGCTTCCACCCGACTGGCCTGGCACCCTTCATGCCTCTTCCGAAACCGCCGAGCTTGCCATCTGAGCATTTATGATGAACAGTACTATGCTCGTTAACTGCTCGTGCACACTTCTAACCCAGTGCGTAGGATTGGCTCCCACCTGAAGGCTTCCGAGATTTGGCTCCACTGGTGCTGACGCCGGCCGGCCTGCATTCAGCAAGCCTTTCAGATGTAATAAAAGTACCAGATGATCATCATACGGGATCATCGTGGCCATAACCCTTGTGTCGTTCCCACAAACACCGCGGCACATATCCTGCCGGGAAGAACGTCAGGTGTAGAACCTTGAAGGCGACCACGGCGAGACTGGAGCTCGGTTGGGCGAGGCTTTTGTATCCCACCGAAATAATAACACGGCGACGGGTCGAGCTATATATATCAGTTGCAGCTGTACCGCTGGACCTCTGGTGAAAAATATTGTCCAAGGAGTCGATGGGAAATGCCCTGCTTGAAATGTGCATTCCGTCTTTCCTTTGTCGACGTTGTGGACTCGTCTTGTCAAACCTTGCACTCACCTGTTTCAAGTCCCGTTTTCTGCTGCTCAAAACGTGCGAATAGGGCGCCTTGACAAATATACACCACCTCGACCCACAGATGTAGGTGTCCGTGGAGCACAGGGACCTTCCATTTTTGATGTCGTGTTTCGCAGATGGCCTCCGACTCGCTCTAGGTTGGATACCTTTGATCTCTTCTCATGAGGTGCTGCTGATTATCGACACGAACCGAGTATATAGAGGATGAACTCTACTTCGCACATTCACCGCTTTCTTCAGAATCCAGATGCTGAGCTATTCCAAGTCCGCCCTCGTTGGCGCTATACTAGAGACTCTTGCGTATGGTGAGCCGCGCTATATTGCAATCCGATGCAGCTCAATGTACTCTTCAGGCCTATATCTCTCATATTTCATGCAGGGTCTCCAGATTATCCTCGGTCGCAAGAACGTCAAGGGAAGTGTCTCGGCTCGACTGCTCCTTACCAGTCTCGTTCTCTTTTTCCTCATTACCATGGTGGGTCTGCATTCAGCTCCAAAGTTGTTTGACACTGACTGCCGCATCAGCGTATGGTACTCGACAACAAGGCCGTTGTGGAGGCATTCACCAACGACCCCATAACTCCGAATGCAGCGGACATTTATCTTGAGAACTTTGGAAATGGCGCAATGTTCCGGACAGGGACCTACATTGCCCTCACCATCGTCGCAGACATTTTCATCGTACGTGAAATGAATGGAGTGAATTTGCCTGTATTAATATTCGCGCGCCAGGTCTACCGTGTGTATGCCGTTTGGGGTGGGAGTCTCATTGCCGCCGCACTGCCATCCCTACTTGCCATTGCCGACATCGGTACGTTGTTTAATATGCGCCCCGACAAATTGACCAATCCTCGGGTTCACAGTCACCGGGGCCTTGTTAATCCAAGCGATACGAGAACTCGCTGCGGGCTCTAGTCCAGACGGCAAGAATGTTGCCACTCATGCAGTCGTGTTTTACGCGTTCACCCTCTCACTGAATCTGCTATGCACCCGTGAGCGACTGCCGTCCAATATTAGTCCTTTAAAGCACCAACTAACGAACTCTATCCGGTGCATAGTTTTGATTTCACTCCGAATTTACTTAACAAAGCGGCGAGCGGACGGCCTCATCGTATCTTCACTCGATTTGGGCACGACGATGACAATTGTTATTGAGTCAGGTCTGTATGGGAAACCGTCTTGAGCTGCCGTTGTTGACCTTTCGTTCCAGCTGCAATATACTCTCTTTGCCTTATTGCCATGATCGTCCCCACTGCCCTCGGTGATAATGTCCAGTACTGTATTCTCAGCGCGGTATGTCAACTCCTCCGCGATGATCAGCAGATAGGAACCTGATTCTCGTTCTATCTTCCAGATGCCCGGCATTGTGGTATGTCTCGCGTATATTTGGACATGGAGCCAAAGCAAACTAATTATAAACCGCGTCGCACTTGCATACAGGGCATAGCTGTACGTGCCACTTGAACTACCCCAGGCCATGCAATACTTACCGCTGTGGCCTTGTTTAGTTCTCTCTGATTATTGTGCGCATCGGCTCAGGCTTGAGTCCCCATAGCTCCGCAGGCCCAGTAAGTGGTCTCCGGTTCGCGACGGGGACGCAAATCGACACAAGCGATGCGAGACGATCGCGCGGATCCGGCGATGGTATCCCAGTGCATCTCAGTCACGGCTCCCAAAGCAACGGAATGGGCTCCGTTTCCGACGAGAGGGCTAAACACGAGAGTGAGAAGGAACAGGCCTGAATGTCTCAAAGATATGGTATGATTGCGAGGCCTGAATTTAATGACTTGATAGCTCTACTTCTATTTATGTTGGCACTGGTTCAGGACCATTACTTCCAGCCTGAGGGGGAGAAGTCTCATTTAAGTCATCTTCTCACCCATACAGGAAAAAAATTGGCACAAGGCCGCGGAGAAACGGTAGAACAATGACCAACAGCGCCAGTAACTCAACTGCGACGGGGAAACACCGACTCCAGAACTCCAGAAGAAACGCAACCATTGGACGATGCGTGAGAACAGTCTATTTTAACGCACCAATCGGAGTTTGACAGGGTTGGTCTGACGACTGTCTTCCGCTCTTTCACTGCCCGCTTTCGACATCGACTACGCACGCCGACGCCGTGCTCAGGTCACTCGAAAACATGGAACTTGTTGTAGGAATCCTCTCGAAACTCCTTTTGACCTGGAGTTCTCTGGGTTCAAACAGTGGCGATCCCACAATACGCGCGAAATGTCTTGCGTTGAAGTCGGGTCTTAACATCCAGAACACTACCATCCTAGACGCCTCCTACCTTCCCGTCAAATCAAAAATTTCGACTCTTGGAACATGTCAATCCACAGCGACTCACTCTGCATCACTCTGCCGCGTGCAGTTCCACACCAACACCACTCTTACCTCGGGAATAGACGCGGAAGCATGGCTTCCGGATGAGTGGTACGGCCGATTCCTGGGTTTAGGGAATCGGGGACTCGGTGGATGTGGGTTCTTAGCGCATTTACCAACAACATATAGATTTATGGCGAAACAGGCATAGCGTATGATGAGCTCGACTACGCATCCTCCCTCCATTTCGCCACGGTCAGGTCAAGAATTTTGACCGACAGCCTATGCTAAATTTCAACTTTAGGTTGCATCCAACAATGGTCACGATGGGGACAGTGCTTTGCCCTTTTTTCAAACTCCAGAAGTTCTCAACGGCTTTTCTTTCCGATCAATCCATGTCGAGGCCGTCGTCGGAAAACAAATTGTGGAGGCGTATTATGGACGTCCTCACGCGAAATCCTATTACGTTGGCTGCTCCACCGGAGGGCGCCAAGGCACCCAAGCAGCCCTGAAATTCCCGGAGGATTTCGACGGTACTTACATAATATCTGATTTCTGTCTTTCAAACCAAACGGACCTATGTTCAAGGTATCATCGCTGGGGCGGCAGCCATAGATTTCAATCATCTCGTACACTGGACCGGCATGCTCTCGCGATATCTCGGTTCCCCCAATGCGGCATCTTCGCCATCATTCATGCCGCTGAGTATGTGGAAACTCATTGCGAACGAAGTCTTAAGGCAGTGTGATGGGCTGGATGGTGTTTTCGATCGGGTCATCACCGAGCCGGACGCATGCGACTTTCGCCCAGAAACATTGCTCTGTCGTGAAGACCAAGTATCAAGCAACTTGTGCTTGACTACCGCTCAGGTTGAAGCGCTGAGAAAGATATACTCTCCACTCTACGGACTCGATGGGGAACTTGTTTATCCTCGGTATGATCCTGGTGGTGAAGGTAGTCCGTTGATTAGCTTCACGTTCAGCGGAGACTTCCCCCCATATACCAAGGTAATCACTTCACCTCGTCTCCCTCTCTTGTTGGCTTAATGAACACTTAGCAATGGCTGGAATATGTTACTCTCAATGTCTCTGACTACAACATCAGCGATTACGGGTTGAACCACGGTGCTCTCATCGACTCCGTAAACGCAGGAGACATCGCGACATTTAACGGAGACTTGTCGGCTTTCCGAGACCGTGGCGGAAAGTTCTTAAGTTATCATGGGCGCGCGGATCCTGTACGTCCTAATATCGTCAATACTTCTTGTCGTTCCTCATCGTACTTCAGATCATCCCTTCCGGAAACTCAAGGCGCTTCTACGACCTGATCTCTCGTACTCTGTCGATGCCCAACCTCGACACATTCTATCGGCTCTTCCTGGTACCTGGAATGGACCATTGCGCGGGCGGCCTTGGGGCCGCTAATTTCGGCCAGCTTCCAGGGACCCAGACCCAAAACTCTTCATCCCATAACATCCTCTTCGCGATGGTAGACTGGGTAGAGACTGGCGTAGCACCTGACTCTATCATTGGCACCGCGAGTGACGGCGCCACCCGGGCTCATTGTCGGTATCCTGTAAGGAGCTTGTGGAATGGAAGCGCCTTTATTTGTCAAGAATAGCAGTTCAGTCCTCAGATGTTTGTAATATGATTCAATGGCTGACACCTTCATCATGTGGAGAAGATAGAAAAGGTGTTGAAACTGGATTTGACACCATCAAAATGTTCATTCTGTATTTACAACTTCGCGTGTTCGTCTTTTCCCGGCGGAACACCATATGGGTTGAACCTCAAAGTTTCTTTGTTTCCTCTGACGTCTTTCTCAATCGATGGGTAGCCCGCGACCGTCATCGTAATATCCAGATCCTGGATACAAATGTAATATTAGTGAAGGTCAATGCAAGAACAGATGTTTCTTGCCGCAAGAAGAGACTTCATGACATGCCGACACCCAGACACCCCCTCGTGGGCCATTCCCCAAACCCACAGGCGCCCGACTTCCACCGCATGCGCGCCGAGCGCAATAGCCTTGAAGATGTCCGCGCCAGTACGAATTCCTGAGTCGAAGATTATTGTCATCTCTGGAGGTAACATTATCAGTGGATTCAAACAGCACTGGGAGAACAGAGCACGTACTGTCTCCAACGGCCTGCACGATTTCAGGCAGCACCTCAAGGCTGCCCACCGCGCCGTCAACCTGCCTACCCGCGTGGTTGGTTACCACAATCCCTTCACATCCGACCTCGAGCGCGCGACGTGCATCCGCGGCACTCTGAATTCCCTTCAGCACGAACGGTCGTCCGCCGGATATACGCTTCCACTGCGATCACAAATTGATTCAGCTCTCGGTATGCAAATTTGGATAAATAATGTGACTCGCCTCTTTGATGAGCCAGGGAATCTTGCTCCAAGTGTGGGCTTTGCCATGCCATACAGATGAATCGATCCATTTTCCCGGGTCGTCCTCCAGCTCTTCGGCGTGCTTACGCATGAATACCGGGTCTGATTTCCCCAGCTCGTTCCCCACCTAGCGTTGAATATCAGCTTCGCTCGGCTTTTTCTTCGTTTGTACTTACGGAGCCTGGATAGTAAAATCTGGAAGGAAAAGAATATCAAGTCGACTATGCCTCACAAGTGATACGCCACTCACGCGTAGTTAGCTATATTAATGTCAGTAGGGCGCCATCCCAGCTGCCAAGTGTCTACGGTCAGCATCAAAACATCGAACCCGCTCTTGAATGCTCGTTCCAGCAAACTCAAAGTCTGATCTGGTTAGAACAAGCCACACCAGAAGTCATCTGGAGCTCACTATTTCGTCGTCATGTCCCATATATAGCTGAAAAAACCGGGGTGAGGAAGAATTATTCGACTTCGGCGCGCCGCAGTACGAGTATACTGAGTTGCTTTCATTTTTGTTCTCCGCCGCAGCATCGTTGGCGGCAGCTACATTTTCGATGGATTGCGAGCCGGCGGTTGAGAGACAGTACTAGAAAAGGATAACGGAGTTGGTGTTTCTGGAAAGCAATAGCTTACAGGAAGACCCAGCTCTCCCGCGATCGTTGCTGGTATCAGCTCGCCCTGAGGCGCGTAAAGTTTGTTTATCCCAATCGGTGCGAATAAAATCGGTGCAGGGATACGGTGCCCAAAAATCGTTGCTATATAGAATGAGTATTTATTCAATCGGACGATGTCGCGCTTACTTGTTAGGTCTCTAGTCGTGGTGTCAACCAGCATGCGCGGAACGATTCGCCACCGGTAAAACGCCTCGCGATTAGCGCGGTCAGTCCAGCCGAGGCCCGCATTCGAGTTCGCATAGAAGTATCCTCTGTCATTCAGCTTGTTCTTTACTGTTTCCCCGAGCTCTTCTGGATGTACTGAGAACGTGGGCACTGGATAATAGGAACTGTAAGTATCTTGGATAACTTTGAGATGAGACAATGTCATACGCTGACCGCTTGTTCCTCCCTTTTTGAAAACCTCGCGTTGGTAAAGAGAATAATGCGGCGATGAGCCCTTGGGCTTGTTCGTAGGGTCCATGGTGGTGGTGCAGGTCAGAAAGCAGATGATATCATTCAATGAGTTGCCCAGCGTCATCCGCGAGAATGATGCGTCGATGAACCCTTGGGCTTGTTCGTAGGGTGAGGTCAGAAAGCAGATGACATCATTCAATGAGTTGCCCAGCGTCATCCGCCGATGCAGTCCTATTTCACTTGAATTTTAACCTCTAATTTTTTGGTTGTTCGCGCAAATTATAAAGAACCTATCTGTATGAATCTGAGCCGCCCACATGCATTTGAATCAGATTGCAGAAATTGAACCATGAACATGCCGAAGCCACAGTGGATTGCCGACGTGATCCGAGGCCGGCAATGATGCCAAGGTTATCTCCTTCAGGTCCACTCGCCTTCACCGCCGAAACTCTCAATATCGTTTGCCTCCGCTGAAAACGAGAAAATAGAAGATTGGTCTCAATATCGAACTCAGGAGCTTCACTGGTCCCGATCTGTGAGCTCTCCTGCGAGGCTGACTGAGTTCTCATGCCTCAGGAGCTCTCCGGCGAAGTCAGGCTTCCTGCGCCTGCGCTTTTTATATTTAACGCAGCAGCACATCAAGAACTTGTACGTGTACGCAGAAAAGTGACTGGACAAGCACTGCGGGCTCGGATTCCATCGACGTGGAGGACACGACTTAGCTTGCGCATCGACGTGGCGCAACAGTCCGCAGTCGTTTTCAGGAGAATTTAATTGACAGTGACTCGGATACAAGAGTCCCAACACCTCCCATTACACCACCATATTCAGCCATCGAGCATGAGCATACAGTCTCCCTTCAGCGTTCGACGCGATTATCTTTCGAGGTGAGTTGGTACTCGGGCTGTGCTGAAGTGGACCTAACTTCTTGGCAAGACTGGAGCAGCAGCACGCCCTCCCTACAAAAAAATTCTTGAAGGAGTCATATGAAGAACACCCGGTGGCAACGGTGATATATTTTCGCCCATGCACCGCGGCTCGTACTGATATTGGTTCCATAGACCGTCATGGTGATTTTCGTAGCCTCCAGCTTCATCCCAGTCGTTACTTCAGTGTATGCGACTTGCCACTCTCTACCCGCAAACTGCCAACCTCTTTCATTCCAGGGCACTCGCAATTTTCACTATTTGTGTGGGGGTTTCTGCCAGTCTTGTCACTCTTTTGGGCCTGGGTATGAAACATCCTTCAGCAATTGACGTTTCTAATATCTGTCCGCAGCTCTTTGTCTAGCCGTCCTTCTCCTGACTACGCTCTTTTCTTCCGTCGTGATTACCCTTCTCGCCGTAGGCGTTCTTCATCTACGCAATCCCAGCGGTGCATTCAAACCTCACCACACTTCCACATCCGACACACCTGCGGACACGTCGGACCCCACCTCGACACTTCCAAAAAGTCGTTTTTCCTGGATCAAAGCAATCTTGTCAGCGACCAACAGCACCACAAGCACTCTTCGTCCCCTCCTCAGTCGCGGGAGCCGAAAGATCAGACTGCTTGCTTTAGTTCTTATATGCGACGCTATCTCCCGCATTCGACTGCCGCGGTTCGTCCGCTACAATCTCATCTACCGCACACTCTTCGGCGCGAGCCTATTCGGTCCCCGGCGCTCTTCCCATTTTTTGCAGCGCGCCCTCTCCAGCCCGTTCCGAATTCTGCGGAATGTGGTGTGGGCTGTTCTCGCACTCGGCGTCAATATCGCCGCAGTTCCGTTCCACCTCTTCGGATGGAAGGCTGCTCTTGCGATATACATCATCCTCTTCATATGGTCCCCACTGCGCGTCATTGCCGCCCAATATATCATGCGAACCACATCATACCTCGTAACTGGGTTGGCGCCTGCAATGATCTTTATCTTGCGCTCTGAACCCGCGAACAAGCTGCGCGAGCTTTCCTTGGAGGCTTTTACCGCTTCCCAAAAGACTCTCCACACGACCCTCACGGCAGTGGTTGTGTTCCTCCGCACGGAGCTTGCGATATTGGTCGCTTCCACTGCTCAGGCTACGCACTCGGAGTCAGAGACTGCGTCGTCTGTCCCGTCGGGGCAAACGCAGCAGGAGGAGGCGACGTACGAAATGGTTTCCCCCGTCGCTCCCGATGATGGCGTTGTTTCGGCACCCGTGGACGCAGTGGAGATGTCCACTTTGCGTGCGCGCAGGATTCAACCAGGAGCAGGATCTGAGGATGAATGAATTGGGCTTGGGTCTTGTAGATGCGGATTTCGATTGATTGTTCACAGTTTCCATATTTATCTCAAGTTTTGAGTTGAAAATTGCCCAATCATACCGAGTGGAAGATTGTGGTTGAAAGCTTGTCCAACGGCTGGAGATCTCCATTATCCTGGCATCAGACAATGCCAGGTAGATGGAATGACAACTTGGCCACAACTCTCACCATCCAAACTCACGACTTATGTAATTGGGCAGCGAGCTTCTTTTGAGTGGCCCTTGAGCGCTGGAAAGTTGGCCGCGTGAATGGAGCGGCATGTCAGAAGCTGAGCCGGCCAGGGCTAAATTGTGATTCAAGTGGTCTTCTATAAACAGGCATGGGAAGAAGGCAAACCGAATTTGGTGAGGTCGGAGCCAAAGGCTGTAAGAGAGATGGCGCTGAGAAAAACATGGCAAATTGAGGTGATGCATTTGTAACTATGCGCATACTTAATATACGAGGTACAAGAAAGATCCCTCACCCCACCCTCGACGGTCCTCGCCGGCGTCACCCACACATCCACCCCACCATCAACGGACACCTATACTGTAATTCATCGCGAATGGGGAATCCTCTTTCGATCATGCATGGGGCACACATCTAAGCTAATTGAGTCTGTCTAGAGATGATTTGTTTCATGTTCAACTCAACTCGTACCTCGTTTGATGGTCTGCCGGCTTTGATAAATTATGGCCCTGATGATTATCCGGCGTCGGCATTGCTAAAGAACGATCGGCACCTTGGTTTTTACCACGACAAACTAGGGAAAATAATTGTAAATAAGCCCCGTCCATTTTGCGTTTCAACTCACCAAGATATGAGTATCGTCTTGAGGAAGTGTCTGGTTCTTACAGAATACGTCCAATCTGCGGGGAATGTGGTTTTTAGGGGCAGCTCTTCCCCGTGCCACGTATAAGATATGTTCCCTCGATGCGCGCGTGAATCATGGGCATACTTATTTTGGCTTAATGCTAGCTCTCTCACACGACGGTGGCCGCCGGAAGGATCGCGCTCGGGATCTGCACTGCATCGAAAATATCGCGGGCAGATATATAATGGGTCGAAGACTGCTTCTCGCCGGAAGCGTTCCGCCCTCGTCAATGCCCCCAACCTCCACCGCCACACTCAACAGGATTCTCGACTACACTGCAGTTGCGGCAAATGCTCTGCACGATGTCGCGACTGCTTCTCAGATTCCCTTCCTCGGCAGAGTTTGCACAATCACTTTGTCGATCATTCCGATGGTGCAAGTATGCAATTCGTACATCATCATGTCCCATTTTTTTTGATTGGAGATATAGAATGTCAGGTTCCAACGGGAACGATGGCTTTGCATTGTTGAAGAGATTCACCACTCACTCTGTATACTCACAAGCCTGTCAATTCATTGCGACAACATTCAGGCACCGAAGATGCTTGACCAGATTGCGCAATATGCGGGGTAAGTCTCATCAATCTCTGAGTTTGAGGTCATTCAATCTTGGTTATAGCGCTCTTAAAAAACTGGATTCATGTTTGAGATCCAGGCGTGAGCTTGGAACAATCAAGCGCCTTTTCAAGCAACGCGAAATCGCAGCCCAATTGGATACTTGTGAGACAGAATTGAGGGCATTGTTGGCCATTTTCACTGTCAGTTCTCAATTCCCGCTATAGCAGCAAAATCTAACAAAGTGTTTGAAAGGCAAAACAAGGAGCTGAACTCGCTACTGCTCTTGTTGAATTCAATATTGACACAGAGATGCGCCATCAAGAGCTGCTTGAAATGATTTCGTCCCAGAGTAGCTCATTTGACACCGCGTCTTTGGTGAGCATTTTCTGTTAAATTTATGCTCTCTGACATTCGCACTCAGATTGGACGAAGTGCCTTGAATGCCAGGTGAATCTTTATTAAATAAAATAAAAAATACTTGGCTTATTTGGCTGTCTGACAGCTCCGGATCGTTCTCCTTGCTGCCTGCCTTCCCAAAAATCTTTCACGGCCGGGAATCTGAGCTGAATGACCTCGTTGGTACTCTTCTCGTAGATCCAGCGCGGGTCGCAGTACTAGGCCCAGGCGGAATGGGAAAGACAACATTGGCAATGGCCGCTCTTCATCATCTGAAAGTTGCCAATAAATACCAAGCTCGTCACTTCATCTCCTGCGAGTCTACTCACACGAGGGATTCTCTTGTGGCAATAATGGGTGCCCATCTTGGGCTTGATACCTCCAGCACGTCGGAGAGAGCTGTGGTTGCCCTCTTATCTGCGGGACAGTCATGCCTAATAATTTTGGATAATTTCGAGACTCCCTGGGAAGGGCTGGAAGGGCGGGCAAATGTAGAGGGATTCCTTGCGCTTCTAACTGATATCCCACACGTAGCGCTTCTGGTATGGCCCCTTTCTACCTTGACATATCTTTATTGACTATGCCTTCTCAGGTGACAATGCGTGGAGCCGAGAGACCGAAAAACGTCCAGTGGACCCATCCATTCCTACGTCCCTTAATGCCTTTGGATCAAGCTGCTGCTCGACAAACTTTTATCGAAATTGCAGACGAAATTCATGATGGCTCGGAAGTTGACCAGCTCTTGAACATTACAGACAACATACCTCTTGCAGTCCAGCTAGTTGCTGGAGTTGCAGCCTCTATTGGTTGCACGGACACCATGGAACGTTGGAACCTTGAGAGGACTGTCCTTATCTCTGCAGGTTACGATAAACGATCAAACCTGGACATTTCCATAAAACTTTCTCTTTCAAGTCCCCGTATGCTATCCTCGCCTCATGCAGCAGAGCTTCTCAGCCTGATGTCACTCCTTTCCGATGGCATTTCCGACCTTGACCTGGTTCAAAGCAATATACCAATCCAGGATATTGCTGAGTGCAAAACAACATTGATTCGCACCTCTCTGGCATATGTTGATCGTTCTGGACGGTTTAAAGTGTTGGCACCAATTCGGGAGTACATCCACCTGGTCAGGCCACCCTACCTGGGACTGGTCCGACCCCTGCGAAAATATCTCCTTGATCTTCTCGAACTCCACACGGCCCAGTCATTTGGGGTAGACTTGGTTCCCCGTCTTGTATCAAATCTGGGAAATCTTCACAATATACTGCTACAGGGATTGGACTCGGACCATACTGACCTTAGGGAGGCAATCCTAGGTATAATCCTGCTCAACCGCCTCAATTTGACGATGAACCGGGGGCTCTCTCCACTCTTGCCGCGCCTTCCGGAAATATTGTCTGCAATGGATGACCACGAGCTTCACGGACGGTTTATCGCTGAAGCACTTCAATCTGCGGACTTCTATACGCTCCCAAATCCAGAAATGGCCATAGACAAAGCGATAGAACATTTTCGTCTAATTCAAGACCGTGATGAGGAAGGTGAGTCCATGCACTTTGCAGATCGACAAACCTTTGAAATCCGTATAACTCCAGTTCGACTCTATGGTTCGATAGCGTCATACTACTTTCAGTGTGCCGGTGATTCCAAAAGGGCAGAGGCCTTTTATTGCCGTGCACTCTCTGTGGCATCGCAAAGCAATTCTCATACAGCCAAACTCAGACCACTGGAAGGCCTGGCCCTCTTGGAACGGTATCGCGGTAATTACTTCAAAGCTCTACAGTTGGCCGAGGAGATGTGTAGAATGTCCCGTGCATCGGGGAACATCACGGGCGAGTTGGGTGGGATCCGGTTGCGGGCTGCCTGTTATGGGTTGCTGGGCGACTTCAGGCGCGGCATGGGGCTCTTGGGTGGGGGGAAGGAGCTGGTTGTCCAAGCGGGTCTGCAAGGCGGACAGATAGAAACCCTACTAATGGACATCGAGGCAGATTTTTATCAGCTCAAGACCGAGTTTTCTCAGGCGCGGCGTATCCAAGAGGCCATCTTGCACCAAACCTCCGCCGTGCTTTCACCAGTGATGCACGCATATGTCCTTGTCAACATTGCATTCCTCGACATGGTGACTGGCGCCGGTGCAAATGATGTGTCTTGTAATCTCAATGCAGCACTCACGCTCTTCCAAAAAGCGCACTACCCACGCGGCGTCTCCTATTGTCACCTCTTTCGTGCAGACCTGCGGCTTCGCGAGGGCGACGCAACAGGGGCCAGGGTTGAGTATATGCGGCTTCTTTCTGCCGCACGCAACAATGATGACGAACTTGTGTGCCATTGCCTAGCAAAGCTGGCGGACCCTACAAACCCAATGCATGCAGACACAGAATGCGCGCAATGGACTGTCGTATTCCTCGCATTTGCTTTACGCCCGTTAGCGCGGAATCCACTGACTATACACCAGGCTTTGCGGCGGCTGGGAGATGTGTTCCTGCGACAGGGCGCGGATGAAACTGCGCTGAGAGTTTTGACAGTTGCGCTGGACGGATTCACTCAGATGGATGTGCATCAGGGCAGAGCCGAATGCATGGGCACGATAGGCGATGTGTACATGCGACGTGAAGACCTTTGCGGTGCCAAAGAAATGTGGGAGGCCGCACGGCCGCTGTTCGAGCGCTCAGAACAGACGACGGACATCGCAGGAATCGATGAAAGGCTCAAGACGCTGGGAATAGCGCAGAAATTGAAGGAAATCCCCAAAGTGGAGCTGTCAGCTCCCCAGGTCAATACGCAAGAGTCTAGCGCAGATACCAAAGAAAAGAAACCTGCCTTTATCCCAGACCTGTAGATAGAAGCTGGATTACTGTTTTGATGTGGGCCATGAGAGAGGCCACGAAATTCTTTGTCCCTGATCGAACCAAGGGCTCCCTTGGTGGACTTCAAGCACGTCAGACCAAAACCAGGTACTTGCTCCGTGCGCGCGGTGGTCATACTCATGGCGTCGATTTTATCCCTTCCGATCATCAACATTGTCGAGGCCGCCGCATCTAAGAGGGACTAGACGACGCTCCGCCGCACCTCTCAGCTGTTTCACATGTACAGCCTGGCCTTGCCTGTTTAAACAGCGCTGTTCTCCCCATCCTCTCTGAATACATCGACATCGACAGCGCCTTCTGCTCGGCCTTGATTACGAATCCTAACCGGGCAGATGCCATACGATCCTTCGAGGTCCTGGATCATAGGCAGCAAGTTTCCCGTATATCTTTCTTGAAAAGCCTTCTCATTCTTGGCTCACGGCGCCACCGTGACGGAACTCTTTGACTTTGGCGTCTTGTTCGAGTCGATGAAACTCAGGAGCCGACTCGAACACCTCATCATTCACACCAACTCTTCCACAATGGTTGAGAGTGTTGTAAATAGACTAATAAATTCAGACTCAGAGTTGATCAAGTAACGAGTCAACGTCTATATTCACCTAATATAGTCAGACTACAAGTACGTGAGTACATGATAAATAAGAGAGTGGAAGTAAAGCTCACCTCAGAGTTGATTGAGTAACGAGTCAACGTCTGAGGCGAGTACAAGATTCTCGGTTGTATAAATACGTCGTAGAGAGGCTGGTGTTGTACTCGTATATCTACAGCTAAGTAACCATATCAGTCGAACAATGAGAGATACACATCTTGAAATAATAATCTGGACGGAAACGGAGTGCTGTTGTACAGGAACGCGGGAGAAGATCATAGAGGACAATGCGGACTTATATCAGGTCCGATTGCTGCTGTAGAACAGAATTCAACAGAGAGGCTCTCACCTCTAACCTTTCCCAAAATCCGCAGTTGTCACCTGAACCTCGGGAGTGGCTCAGAGTCCTTCTTGATGCGCCATCCCACTCTTACACGCATTCATGCCCGCTATCCCTTGACTCAAGTCTCTCTTCCAAACCTCCAGTACTTCGCGGGTTATTTCGGATATGTCCCCGTTATAGCTATCGGCAACCGCGGTTTGAATGAAAATGAACGCAGCTCGATTGATTTGGTATTAACATCTCTGATCTGCTTACTTATTCGTTGTTTCTGCGCGCATGTCGGATCCACCGAAATGACTCGAGCCTCTGGCGGAACACTGCCAAATGGTCCGGTTGCGAGTGCAATCTCAATTCAAGGTGCTGCGGTTATTCATTCGGCTAGGACGGCTCTAGTTTCTACTCAGCGTTAACGAAATTCGCCGACATGTGCGTTCTGTCTCCGCTAGAATGCGCGCCTCAATAGTTTCTGCGGAAGACTGGCCAATCTATCGAACGAGGCACGAGTTATACTGTACTATTTCATTCAATTCGTATGTCACGTGTCACACCCGATTTCTGAAAACCCCTGCAATAATTTTTTCTCGATTTTGGCGGATTTTGGAG
Source organism: Mycena albidolilacea (assembly GCA_029282495.1). Lineage (NCBI taxonomy): Eukaryota > Fungi > Basidiomycota > Agaricomycetes > Agaricales > Mycenaceae > Mycena > Mycena albidolilacea. Next base: position 335,791 of record JARIHO010000053.1, on the reverse strand, counting down.
ATTTGTCGGAAAAATTAAAAGTCACGTGCATTTACGAATTGAACGAAATGGTACAGTAATCGATACGATAGCGTCTGTCAAGAGAGACTATGGTCAATCGTATAGAACGAGGTTGCGAATGGAAAGTCAGTGCAAGAGACTAGGTCAATCGTAGAGCATCCCCGGGCCATTACGGTGTATTTACATCCCTATACGTATGCACCGGCGCGTCCCGCGTTCGGCATTCACGCTTGATTCACGCCAAGTTTTTTCTTCACCGTGGGGAAACTTGCAATACAGTTATTCCTTGAACATTAGCCCAGTGCGCGTGGAAAGCTGTAGAAGGGATATTTATGGAGCGTGTTAATGTGGCGAGGTGTCAAAATGATGTCCACCAGTATCTTCTGACGTTACCATGATGCCGTAACTGTGGCGCTTTTAAATTCTCCCCTTCAAATAGTGCACCGATGGCGAAGCTGACCTGAACTTGTCACCTCTGGACCTTGCGATGAATCAGCTTTCTCTTTCTCTGCTGGCTTTCGCCCTTGGATGTGTCGCTCAGGTGTCTTCAGGACCACCGCCGAGCACCTTCCCCCATGCATACCCTGGTATGCCGACGACGCCGTTCGGACCTAATTGGCAGCATTGTACAGTCCTCTACTTTGTTCCGCCTCAGACTTCTCACCAGGCATCCAGATTTCGAAGTTACCGGTAAACTCCCGAACGTCACTGCGCCCGTCGCCCGCAGCTTCGCTGGAAACGTCGGCGTGAATCGCGCCGACCACCCGAACGCTACTCTGTTCTTCTGGGCATTCGAGAAGGCGAACGGAACCCTGACAGGTTCCGCTTCAGATACTGACCCATGGATGATATGGCTTAACGGTGGACCCGGTTCGAGCAGTATGATTGGCCTGATGACCGAAGTACGCCTCTTGTATCGGACGGCGACCGCGTCTTTTCACCGACTGCTCCTCAGAATGGCCCGCTGCAAGTCACAGGAAACTTCTCCATTAAACCGAACAATTTTAGCTGGAACAAACTTGCGGATACATTTTGGATCGACCAGCCAGGTTCGTTTCCTTTTTTTATATGGCAATGAGCTTGTTCATTGAAATCGGATCCGCAGTGGGCACAGGATACTCCACCTCTGACGCCACGGGATACGGTATGGACGTCTGCAATTGATGATTAATGTATTGATCATGATGTTGGTGGCTAGTCCCGGACGAGGACCAGATGGGTCGGGACTTCGTGGGTCATTTTCCCCCGCACAATCGCCAGTTATGCTAACTAGCGCCGGAGGTTGAATTCCTCTCCAATATCGTCAAAATATTCCCCAGCCTGGCTAAGCGGCCGTTGTACTTGGCTGGAGAATCCTACGCGGGCACATATGCACGTCCCTTCTCTTCTTCACCCTGTCGAACCCAAATTAACCCCATCTCAAAAAGATCGTGCGTTATGATCATCTCCCGCCGGAAGGACGGCTGTCTGATTTATAGCAGCCGTACATCACGAAGACGATTTTCTCCACCCCAAATCCACCAGTCAACCTGAAGAAAATGATTGTCGGAGACGGAACGCTCGGCTCGGGCGCGACATTCCTCGAAGTGCCCACGGTATTCAGTTCATTGATAATTCCAGGCATTGATGCTGACTCACACGCGCGCCTGAAGCTCACGACCATAGAAACATATCCACAACTGATCGGCTATGATTCCGAAGTCTACAATTACTTCAAAACGCAGTACGTGTCTTTTTGGCCGCGCCGATTCTGATATAGAGGCGCGTGCAGGGAACATCTGTGTGGATACGATTTGAACCTGACGTACCCGCAAAATGGCCACTTCCCCACGCTGCGAGACCCCTCTTTCGGCACCTTCTCGGCGGGACGTAATTATAAAACGCGCGGTAGCCTGGCTCTCAAAAAACTCGCAAAACAAAACGGCCGGCTCTCCCAGGCGTCCGATTTGGATCTCAGTAGGAGGCAAGTCGCAAAGCGCGCCCAGGAGCAGTGGAAACGCAGTCTTTCGAACAGGCCCAACGGCACATTGGACCCGTGGTACGGCTGCTTTATTTATCAAGAGCTGACCGACTATGCCCTCAATTTCACATTTCCGTGGAGTACGTCTGCCATATCATATCGCAGAGATTATCACTTACCAAAGGGATGGTGTAGCTCTGGGCGGGCTGGACGTATGTGGCATGCTTATTCGCTGGGTCGAACTGTTTGCCGATTCATCGATTTGCTCAGGTATATGATATCCCGGACGCCCTGAACCCTGAGGTCCCAAGCGATCCCACCGTATTCATGAATGGTTAGGAGGAACTCAGCCCGACTCTCTGACGCCGTGGCAGATCTGATTATTGCTCCGACAGACAATAAGACTCGCGCGGCGCTGCATGCGCCCACCTCCAAGAACTGGATCGAGTCGTTCGACTTCCCGTTTGGTTCGTCTTTTTCTTCTTGGTCACGGGAGTGTGTGTACTTTACTGAAGTCGTTGATCCAAGGTGGGTTGGCAAACGGGACCGAGTTTGGAGATCCTAGTGAGTTGTCTCTCATGTTTATCTATCAATTAACGGTTGACGGTAATTTAATCCAGGTCCGGAGTGAGTTTGTTTGGCACAGTCCAACGAGGGCGAGAGCTGATGAAATGAATTAGGCCGATGGTCTTCCTCTCGGAGCTCGCCGCCAATGCGTCCGCGCGGGGCGTTGGGATCGTGTTCTACTCCGGGAACGACGACTCGCTGGTGGCTCACCGTGGAACCGAGGGCAAGTATCGGTTTCAACGTATATACGTATCTGTCACTCATCGGTTTCTTATCCGCAGTCGTGATCCAGGTAAGAGTTGATCAGTGAAACAGCCCACCGATTCCCAATTTCTCATTCGGTCCCGCAGAATATGACCTTTGGTGGGGTGCAGGGATTCACCCGGAAACCCGCGACACCGTTCACCGATGACAAAGGCAACTTCGCGGGGATCATTCATCAAGAGCGCAACCTCACATACGCGCTGTTCCGTGGGGCGGGCCACCTCGTGCCCAACTCTGTGCCTGAAGCAGTGCGTCGGGTCTTTGTCATGTTACGAACACGGAGATCTCGCTGACCATCACGTATCGAATATTGCAGGCGTTCGTGTTCGTTCGCGAGTTTGTGCTAGGGACCAACCAGACCGGGCTGGTGGACAGCTCGGGTAGTGTCGTCGGCGGGGAGGACCCCGCGCTCGCTGCGGATGCGATGCCCGGGGGACTGGCGATATTCTACGGCGACGGGGACTCCGCCACGACGAGCCTGTCGACGATAGCGCCGAGCGCGACGCTCGCATCGTGGTCTCAATTCATCGCGACCGCCACCGCCATTCCGTCTGGGAAGGGATCCACGGCGACAAACCCCAACGGAGGAGCAGCATTGAGTACCTCGCTGCGGCGTGTGTGCGCAGCCGTGGTGGCTGGAATCGGGATGATGTTCGTCATCTGAAAAGTTGTCAATGTATCTTTTTTTGCGCCAGAAAGTTGTTGTTTACGAATTTAATGATATAAATGTTGAATTTTTGATGCAGTTCGATTTTTGAGGCAGTCAACGAGGAAGAGAATCTTTGCGCCTTCGGACGCGTACTTGAGAGCGAGGGCTCTGTTTATGAATTTCTTACAGTCGGCGTCGCAGCCTGTTTCAACCATCTCATGTATCTATCCTTGGATCGCACCATGCCTGCCTTTCGCCAGCATTCGAAAACGGGGATCACGCCACACCACCGGGCCATAGTGCAGATAGTGCAGACTTGGGGTCATGTCTGCCTGACGCTGAAAACCTGTTCTTTCCGTATGTGCCTCGAACCCATTCTTTTGCGCATCAAACTTATCTTCTGCAGTTGACCACGGAAGAAACTCGATGGATCGTGGGAGAATATCCCGTCCAGGAGTTTCTAGCTCAGTCTAAGCTTTCCGCTTTTACGTAAATAGATGACTTGCCGTCCTATGAATTTTGAGAATATATATCCTTTCAGCAGTTGGTTAATAGCAATTGGCACATTTTTCGGGTCAATCATACGGAATGCAGGATAAAGCGCGACAACAGTGATAACTCCCCTCTACGCTACTATACATTGTGGGACAAGTGAGAAAATCGTGAATAGTCGTGATACGGCATGCACAGAAGAAAAAGGAAAGTCGATCACGGCGCTCCAAGTTGTGCCTACACCCGGGCCTCTGCGCCCTCATGGTCCCCCTCACCCTCGCTTTCGTATTCGCTGTCGCTATCTGCGTCCGCGCCATCCCGCCACTCCCTCTCCACGCTGTTCCGCGGGCGCTTTTCGTGCGCACTCTTCTCACTCTGCGCGTCCTCGCGGCGCGCGAAGCTCATGGCTGGGACGCTGAGCACGCGGCCAACGCCGTTGGTGCTGTACACCGTGCTGCTACGCGTAAGCGGCGCTCTCGAGTGCATAGTCGATGCAGCGGAGGCGCGCGGGGCCGTGCCGTTGGGAGAGAACGATACAGTGGCCTTGGTGGCCTCAGGGGAGTTGGTGCGCTGGACGGCGCGGTTGTTGAGTGTGACGAGGAGCGTGTTGGCGTACATTCCAGGGAGGACCATCGTCGGGCACACCCAGTACGTCGTGTTCTATTCAAGGGCATAAGCATGTATGGAAAGAGGTCGACGGGAAAACACACAGGGCAGGCGAAGAACAGTATAAGTCCCACGAGCGCGGCGACGGTGGTCAAGTTATTTGTCTCGATGACCATGCGCACGGCGTTTTTGACGATGCCCGGTGCTGGCGGTGTCGTGACAGTGAGGAGCTAAAGAAATGGCGTCAGCTTCAGAAATTAGAGATGGGTTGGGAGGGAGGCATACAAAGGTCATGGTTCCGGCGATGAGAATGTTTACGACGGCGCCGGCAATGAGCCACAGGTGTGCGAGAGCGGTACGGGTGCTGTCGTGAACCATGTTCCCATCCATGTACGAGACGATTCCAGCGCCCATACCGCCGGCGCATTGAGCCAGTGCGATCTGATGAACATATACGAATCAGCAACTGAAGAAATGGAAAAGGGCTGATGCGCACAAGGCCGGTGAGCAGCGCAAGGGGCCAAGCAGCGCGCTTCATGGCGAAGATACGGTAGGCGAAGAAAAGCTGAACGATCATGCCGATCAAGGAACCCATGAGCGGGTTGTAGAATCGCGAGTTGCGTGGGTCGGCGAAGCGTGAGATGTCTCCGTAGCCGGAGCCAAACCAGTACTCGAGGTCTGCCGCAATAAGGCAGGTGCAGACCAGCATGGCGAGGAAGATGAAGTACACTGGGCCATCATTGAGGACTGTGAGAGAGGAAAGGGGCAAATGTGTCTCACCAACGAACTTCAGGCCGAGAAAGTCTTTAGGAAAGCATAATCGGTAGACATCTGCGAGGTGTTGAGGGAAGAAGAAAGAACGAAAGGGGGAGGCACTCACAAACTTGTATCAGCAACGTTCCGAAAAAGAAGAAGTGGAGCAGCGAGCCAATGAGCTGCGAGGTGACTCTGGAAAGTGGGAGTAAGACGGAGTTGATCGTGGTCTGAAAGGGCCTCACAATGCGGAGTAATCCGGAAACACAGTGGGGAAAGTCGGTTGAGTAGAAGGGGAGGACATGGGAGGTGTTATCGACGGGGGGAGAAGATGACTTACCCCTCTGCATGCCCAGGTTAAATAGGCATTCGAACTAAGACGCTATCTCGCGGAACGCGGATGTAAAAAGATTCCCGCGGAGGGCCTGAGATTTGTCTCGGATGTATTCCATGATGAGCGGAAGGATAGGGTGAAGCGCAAAAGTATTCTGAGACATGGGCTTTGTACGATTGTGGTATGGCTTGGGGCCGGACGGATTTGTTTTGAGTGCACAAGCGATATCGCAAAACGAAGGCCCCAAGGCGTAGGGGCTAGTATGAAGCGTATAAGTCGATTGCCTGCAAAGACGGAAGAATGGTAGCCTGAGGATGATCGAGGGTTCCACTGTCTCTGCACGGCACAATCATAAAGGGTGCCGGCGTCCCCGAACCTGAACCCCTGGCAGGGTACTGGCTCCTCTTCGCCCTTCCGAATCACCAGGCCCGCAGAACATAAAGTCATGCGGCGGACACTTGCCTAAGTATGGCTCATCGCCGTTTGAGATAAAGAGTGTGATCACATCAGTGATCGCATCGTGCCTGCGCTTCAACTTGAATTTGCACCAAATGCGCACCATTACAGATTATCTTCATGTTTCAGATCCGCCAACCTTACTCAGGAAATTCTTTCGGCGTTAGTTTTTCTTGCTCGCAACTTGTGCCGACACGTGCGAAGAAGGCGGGTGGCCATAAGTAATACCGCGAAAGATGAGAAAAGTCACCGAGCATGAGCAGGTTGATGGCATGGAAGTCGACTTGGATTTCTCCGTACTCCTCAATTTTATTGTGTCTATTCTGACAAGTCTCTTCCGCCAACTGTCGAGGTTAATCAGGTTACCCCAATTGGACTCTGTCAACTTCCGCAAATATTTCAGTGCTTTTAATTTCTGTCATCTCAAATGTGTGTGGCAGATTCGTCGTCCCTTCCCTTTAGAACAATTTAATGAATATCTCACTTTCGGGCTTATTCGGCCGTCGACAGAACGGCGTGGTGATCACGTGGTCCGCGCGTCCCTTGCCTCCTCCGCCTGCCATCAGCGCTCAGTCTTGACCATGGACGATACATGCACACCCGTAAGCGCACGCTCCATTTCCTACTCGGTCCGTACTCACCACCCTCTCTTTTGCGCCCATCTATCCTTTCTTTTGCTCTTGCAATGCCACCTTGTCAACGGACAATGCCACTGCTACTTTGCTCAATCGTTCTTGGATCGGCTTCCAACGCTTCAGCATCATGATTGGCGCACCGCAGCGCTCACTCTGTGCCTCTGCATTGGCCTCGTTATCTCTTATCTTCCGCAGCACTTCCGCATAATACGCCAAAACACCTCCGAGGGACTCAGTCCATGGTTCTTGCTGCTAGGAAGCACTAGCTCTGCTGCGGGGTTTCTAAACCTGTTTGTGGTATTCCAGTTCAACCGTGAAGCTGTTGACCTCTCCTTTGTAGTGTAACGGTCCAGCACACTCAAATCCGGTGCTGTCGCGTAGTGGTGTGTGCACTCAAATGGCCATTATCTCAATGTCTTCAATTCAACATCATAGACATTGGCACAATGCGTAGAGTCTACCGCGGCGATCGTGCAGGTTGGACTGCAGTGGGGAATGTTCTCGTTGATGTGCGTGCCTATGTCGTGCCCTTCTCTTGCCAAGATACTGACCCATGTTTGGATATCCTACTCTGCTCTACCATTCAACTTTATCTCGACCCCAGCTTCATTCTTTATATGCTCTACTTCCCCGAACATCTCAAGTTCGAGGCCACGGAAGTACCAGTCGGACGCAACGGAAAGCCGCGCGTACGCTCGAAACTGTGGGGCATCAGTATCGCCCTCGCGAACGTCACGGTCGCTCATTTGTGAGTCCGTTCGTTGCTTTGAGATCTCGCGCGAGCGTCCCGTCGGCTCTGTGGTTGACAATGAAATGTTGCAATCATGGTGCGACGTTTTTACGTTGTGCTCTGCCGCTCCATCGAGCCAGCAACTCGCAGCCCCACTTTCAATTCACACTAATCCTGTTCCAGTGTGATCTCCGCTCTCCTCACGCTCTTCATTGTCCTCTCATCCTCTCCCCTTCACCCGCCCTCATCCCCGCCCTCACCATATCCTGACCCGTCCTTCCCTGACCCCGACTCTCCCGAGCTGCCCGTCTCGCTCGCGCGCTGGGCTCTTTTCCTCGGCGTCTCCTCCGCGACTCTCGCCGCGATCCAATACCTGCCGCAAATCTCGTTCACGTGGCGTGCACGTTTGGTCGGTGCGCTCAGCGTGCCGATGATGTGTGTTCAGAGCCCTGGCGCGGTGGCAATGGTGCTTAGTATTGCGTTGAGGTGAGTTTCATTTTGATTAGTCTTGGTTACTCGTTTATTGGTTCAATTTTGATTCGGGCTTTCTTATCTATTTCTTCGCGTGCCGGTATGACATCGCGCCCAGCAGTTATCCGTCACTTTGCCTTTTACCTTAGTGTTGGACTTGCGCTTCGTTTAGTCCTTTACTTGTCTTGCTTTGCATCTTCAAAACTCCATGCAACTGACACCCTTCTTACAGACCGGGCACGAACTGGACGAGTGCGTCTCTTGCTCTCCATCGCAGGAATCGATTAATTCCTGGTTTCTTTATTCAGGCTGGATAACCTACGCCGTCGCAGGCCTCATGCAGTTCACCCTCCTGTCCATCTGCATCGCCTGGAAGGTACGCCAGAACCGGCTCCACATCGACGACTTCGGCAACCCCACCAATCCCGAGTCCGCGCCTCAGTCCCCTCGCTCTACCCCAGCGGTTCCCTACAGGGATGCCGAGGAGGCCCAGGAGCAGGAGGAAGAGGAAGAGAGCGTCCCGGGGCTGGTGATCGACCCGGAGGACGATGCCGGCGCGGTGGGCAAGGCGCTGGAGAGCGCGCTTGGGGAGGCGGTTGCGGGGGATGTGAGGGAGGGAGCGTTGCCGACGGAAGAGACGCCGTTGCTGGCTAGCCCGGCCCATGATACACACGAGGAGCAGGGGAAAGGCAAGGCGCGTGCGAGGTGGTGGTGAGGTGCAGCTGAGGACAGTGCTAGGAATCCTGCATACTTACACGACAGGACGGGGAGATATCCATTATTGTAGACGGGCTTCCAGCTAATTATATTTTTTCTGGCACATATTTTCGTTTCGCAGGCACAATGAATGGCCAGTCAGTGCTTCTTTGTGTCAATGAACTTGAAGGCTAATACAAGGCACAAGCAGTTTTATTTGAACACCGCAACCAACGGGTATTCCGTCGCCGCGGCCGCTGGCTAACCTGTGCATGAAATGTACAAGGGCAAAGGCCAGTTCTCGTCTCACTAAGAATGGTCCAATTTCAGCTGCGGTGAATGAACAGTGGCGCAGGAACCTCGACTTCGCGCTCTGGTTACATTTCCTTGGACCTTTTATTAGCCAGGGTTCAGCGGCCTTAAATTGTTCCGCTATCACTTGTTGAACTTATCGAAGTCGATTTCAAACCGCCAGCAATGGGATTCACCGTGATAGATACGTGGAAGCCGATGCGGTTGGGTGAGTGCTGGTCTGCTTCGACTCATCGGATGGACTGTAAAGTTCACGCAGTAGTAATTTCAACCAATGCCCGAGAAGTCAAAGATGCAAAATCCGGATTCATAGACACTTATGTAATTCCACAAATTAGGCTCAAGGCCTTCTTGCTGAAACTGAACGGGGCAAGATTAGTATCATGCGTATCAGTCTGGATTCCGTTATCTTCCAACACACAGGCGCTCGGTATTATTACTTATATGCATTGTAAACAGCTCCTTATCAGCTTGCCGGCAACAGCCGCGAACTATATAATTGTACAAGCGTTAGTGTGAGCCAGCGCGGTCCCCATCATGCTCGTTCCCGCAATCGTCATCCTCTCGGGTCTGCTCTCTTCTGCCGTTGCTGGTCCTCATGCGCGCCTCAAATCTCCAAAACCCCGCCCCAAAAAGATTGGGTTGATGGAAGTTCTGTCCTCGTCGTCCTCGAATTCGACATTCAGTACCGTCTCCGTTGCGCCCAAGACCAATATTTTCATCAGCCTGACAAACGACGAAGCGGTCAGTTCTTTTTTTTTCCCTCATCATTCGCCCTCTGATAGTAGTCGACGTGATTCTTAAAGGCCTCAGTCATCAGCTTCCTCCACAACCAGACCGAGCTAAATCTCACTGCAGCTGCAGACGCCGGCGCCTGTTGGCATTTTTTTGGGGCAACTCGGAATACAGGTCTGACGGCAACCTTGCAGGGGACAATGCGATCGAGGTTGTGGATCTTGTCCAGCCAAATAAAACGGGTAAGGTCAGATGTCTCACCTAATGCAGGCTGATATCAAGCTTCGGCAGATGCCCTTGACTATCTTGACAACGACGGTCCCGTTCCTGCGAGATATGCGGTCGCACGGATTGCTTTCGGAGCTACGGAAGAGGTGAGTAATTATTTGGTTGGTTCAACTTCTGCTAAATCTCTATCAAGCCATATCTCCAAGACTTCATCGTAGGACCGCTCCCGATTACAAATGCTTCTACGTACGAGAGCCTCGACTGGGCCACTACAAGCGGCAGCGCCAAAATCCGCAATTACAACGCCGGTGCGTGTTTACCGCTGTTGAGGTCCGAAGCTGACGGGTGTTGCCCAAGACGACGACCTCTTGGCACAGTGGAATTTCAACGTCACTGCCGTCAGTTTCTTCCACGGGCCCCACATATTGGCGCTGACATTGAATTTAGACTGTGGCTGACATTGTGCTGGATCTACTCAACGGGGTAATACGTCTATCATCTGCACGGATTCATGCTGACGCGCATTTTGCAGACTGCGACTGGCTCGGACGATGATGATTTTGATATCTGGGGTCCGTCTGTACCTCTCACCTGACATAACGCTGAGCGCTGAGCTCCAGCTCAGGTATTGATCCTCTTTGGATGGAGGAAATCGACGGCGAACAGCGCGTTGTGCTTTGGGAAACTTACTGGCGTTATCCATCTGATGAAGACGCGGTCTTCGATGGTACGTTCTACTGTGGTCTCGGTAATCTTTCGCAAACCCCCTTCCCCAAGGCGAAACGCTCTTGCCCCAGGGTCTCTTTTTCAAGACTGATATCACGGGCCGTGATTCTTCCAAATGGAAGGTCCTTGGATGGTTGTACGGGGAGTGAGTTGACCGAATGTTCTTGATGAACGTAGCCATTGAGATTGCACTGACAGTATTTTCTACTCGACCACCGAGGAGTTCAGGAAAGCGTGGAGCTCTCCTGGTTTTGTTAAATACGACTTGAACCTACCCGGAACATGGATAGGTTCTGACCAGGTATGTATCAATCTTGCATTGAATTCTCCGTCTGACTTCCATCTTCCGACAGACCGGTGATCGCTTCCCCGGAGATAATATCGCACCCCCACTCGCCGTTCAGCCCGATGGTAGGTTCCTTCTTCGAATTGGCAGATTTAATTCTTAAAGGGAACCAGGTCAACGCTTTTCCGTCGACGAAAAACAAAAGTAGGCTTTTTTTGCCAACCTCTCTGAGAACACCACCGACCAAAATGTTCAGATACGTGGAATGGATGGATTTCTCGTTCTACAGTATGTCCCCCTTGGGATTTTACCGATCTTTATCTAATATCAAATGAACAGTCACGTTTACACGCGATACTGGATGTACGTGAAGCCGCACCCACCTTGCTCCGATTTTAAGTTTGTTGCACAGTGCGTCTTTTTGACATAAAGTACAAGGGAGACCGGATTATCTATGAGTTGGGACTTCAAGAGGCTATAGCACACTAGTAGGCCCCACGTTGGATTGAACTGATCTTTTACGGATTTTGATCCAGTGCGGGGAATGATCCGGTGCAGAGCGGAACTGCGTATATGGACACATTCTATGGATTTGTCAGTCTTCCTCGCCGTACGTTGAATCCGCTGCCGTGTCCTGTCAGGGTCCATACGCCTTCGAGCTCGTCCCGGGATACGATTGCCCAACATATTCGCATTGTAAGCCCTTTCACTTATGCGATTTTCTGTCGACCTTGACATTTCATTCGCAGTCCTTAACGCCACTTTTCATGCATCGGAAATCTCAACAACCCACAGGAACAACATCTGCCTGTTCGAGAGCGATCCCGGGTATCTCATGCAGAGACACTCGTGAGTGCCATTCACTTTCTGGTTGAATTCGGCTGAGATGTCGCAGATCTTCAAACTACCTTGCACTCACGAAAAACATCGTCTTCACCTTGCGATCCGTATCCACCGTTGGCAGTAGGTGCACCCATTCATTTTTTGTTGCCGCTAATTGGCTGGGAAGATTATGATTATAGCGTGCGTCTCCTGTCCTCTGTGCCCCGACTGCCGCCAACCGAAATGGTCGAATAGTTTGATTATATTGTAAGTGCGATTTGCCGTTACCTGCTCAGAAATGTTTCAACCTTTGACTCAGTTTGCTTTGGATGGATCTATTGAGACCATTGTTCGCGCATCTGGATATATTCAATCCGCCTACTGTGCGTCCGTTCAATCGAGGCTAACTCACCAATCTTATTAACTTTGATCTTGATTTCTTTCAGACGCGAAGAATAACAACTACGGCGAGTGGAAGACGGCTGGTGACTTCAATTCTCCTGACCGTCTTCATCATTTAGGATACCAGGTTCACGATGCACTCAGTGGATCGATGCACGACCATGTTCTGAACTGGAAGGTAGGATCCGTCCAGCTTTTCACTTTCCGATAAAGGCATATTTGGCAATAGGTTGACATGGATGTCCTTGGGACGGAGAACACCTTCGTCAAGCACAAGATCGCCCCTGTGGAGGTTAAGTACCCCTGGGCAAACAAAACGCGTTCAACTATGCACCTCGAGCGGGTGCGTATTGAGAACGAGGACGATGCGAAACTCTCATGGCTCCGGAACGGTGCCGACATGTTCCTGGTTGAAAACAGCGACAAGTACATTACAATTCTTCTGGGTGGACTCATTGCTAACGGGTTCGCAGGCTGAATAAATATGGAGAAGCCAAAGGATTTAAAGTTGCCCCTTCTCGCGGAGGCGCCGGGATGCATCTAACAATTCAAGACAGGTTCGCTGAGTATTGTTTGAGTCGTGGAACTGAGCTAAACCACCATTCAGTCCGAATCTTCTTCGGTCGCAAGGCTTCGCGAAACACGCATTGTATATCACGAAACAGAAAGATACGGAAGTCCGTGCCTCGCACGCGAACAATGATTATGACCCTGGTTACAAATCCTCTCATCCCCCTGGAATTCTGGCTCACAACATCTTCGCAGGTAATCCCCTCATTGATTTTGAACAATTTTTCGACGGCATGTGGTGATTAGTCTGTTTCTGCTGCTGCTACTGATTTTTTCCAGGCGAAAATTTGAACCAAACTGACATTGTCTTGTGGATTAATGTCTGTTTCCTTTTTTTCCTTTGATCAGTTTTTGATTCGTTTTTCAGCTCGGTATGCACCATGTTCCTCACACAGGAGACATGCCAAATACAGTGTTTACAACCGCACAATCCGCCTTCATCATTTCTCCGCGTGCGACCCAATTAGCTACCATACGCGAGTCGTGACTGAGATTTATTCTAGACAATTACCTTCTCAACGATGCTTCTCGATCTACCCGGCAAATGGTCAGAATTGATTACAATGCGTCGGGGGTGCAACTCGTAAAGGAATTCGGAGGAAAATCGGCGTCTGGAGTTGTCAACGTAGTGCGTTTCACGATCATTTCCGTTTCAACCACAGTTACTCATATTTCCACTTCAGACCGCCCTCCAGCCGAACTTCTGGAATTATGAGGGCGACGTCGCCGTAAGAAAGTTCCCCTATGACCGTAAGTGTAGTTCTACACAGACACGCATTCTTGGTACTGACCCTGAAGTGGCAGCCTTGCATCCTTTCAATGACAGTGAGTTGTCATGTCCCGTTCATCTTCCATTGCTGACCATGAATATAGCCGAGAGTATCGTATAAACAAAATAGATCGCTACTTGGGTGTACTTTTTTGTGAAGTTGTCCAATAAATTTGCTACAACCTTCAGGCAATGAGGATGCATATCTCGACTATATTGGTGCGGGTAAGCGCCACAGGACTGCAAGACCGTGACGCCAAGTGTAAGAAAACTATAAACAGAGTTCCCGCTCTCAAGTACGCGTCCGAAGGCGCCAAGGTTCTCTTTTTCGTTGACTGCATCAAAAATCGAACTGCATTTATATCATCAAGTTCGTTCCATAGGCCTAAACAAAAACCTTCTGGCACAAAAAAAAAACATTTCAGATGCCGAACATCATCCCGATTCCAGCCACCACGGCTGCGCACACACGCTGCAGCGAGGTACTCAATGTTGCTCTTCCATTGGGGTTTGTCGCCGTGGATCCCTTCCCAGACTGGTTGGCGGTGGCAGTCGCGATGAATTGGGATCACGACGCGAGCGTCGCGCTCGGCGCTATCGTCGACAGGCTCGTCGTGGCGGAGTCCTCGTCGCCGTAGAATATCACCAGCCTCCCGGGTATCACATCCGCAGCGAGCGCGGGATCCTCCCCGCCGACGACAATACCCAAGCTATCCACCCGCCCGGTCTGGTTGGTCCCTAGCACAAACTCGCGGACGAACACGAACGCCTGCAGTATTAGATACGCGACTTGATCAGTGCGAGGTCTCCGTGTCCGAAAAACCCTACGCACCGCTTCCGGCACACAGTTGGGCACGAGATGGCCCGCCCCGCGGAACAGCGCGTATGTGAGGTTGCGCTCTTGATGAATAATCCCCGCGAAGTTGCCATTATTATCGGTAAAGGGTGTCGCGGGTTTCCGGGTGAATCCTTGCACCCCACCGAACGTCATATTCTGGGGGACCGAATGAGAATCAACTGATGTTATGGGCTGCATTCATTCAGTGATTTCTGAGTTGCCTGGATCACGATTGCGGGATAAGTGTCTGATGAGTGACTGACACGTATACATAGGTTGAAACCGATACTTACCCTCGGTTCCACGGTGAGCTAGCCATATGAATAACCGCAGCACCTTTGAATTGAGATTGTATTAACAAACGGACCACCCCTGACCAATGTAGTGTTCTGCCAGTGCGAGATACTCGAGACATTAGGGGTGCTCGATAACTAGCTCGAGCTGGCGCAGCTCAGGTTTTTATTAAATATTCCTAGCTGATTTGTATTATTTAATTGATAAAAACGCACTTGAGCTGAGCCAGCTCGAGCTAGTTATTGAGCAGCCCTATTTCAACTTCCGCGCAGAAACAGCTTAGATCAGAGGTGGTCGGAGCAAATGTGACAAAACGTTAACGTTATACCAAGATGACTGCTGAGCATTGTTACCGAAAGCCACAAAGAGGAAACAGTTTCGAAAGTCCTCTCAAGGACCCACAAAGTCGCAAACGTGTTTTACATTCTGAGTTCAACCTGTCGACTTTACATGTACAGTCTCAAACTAGAAGGCGAAACATGATATAGAAGCGAAACACTACGTTATTTGATGCCTTGGAGTCATCTTATGAACAAGAGATTTTAGGGCATGAATCTGCCCCTTGGAAAGTCGACCTCCACAAAAGGAATGGGCAAGGAATCTCCTGTGGATGCCATCTGATTCTTTCCAGACCATTGTCAGTGTGGGCCACTCAATTTGAGGTTCTATGTGCACACAGGATGACCAGGTGTGAAGCGAGTGCCAGCATGGGGTTTTCGAGGTCGTAGATAACGGTTATGAACACATATGGAGTACACGGGATTGTTCCGAAGTGTTTCGCTTCTACATTATTTACTCACATTTGAGCTCTGAGAATGATCCCGCTCGTTCTCCACGACCACCATCCCAAACTACCCAAAGTTTCAGCTCATCGGGAAGCTGGGATGCCTCTGCTCCTGCCCAGGACAAAGAATGATGTCATTGGAGCAGGAGCATCTCCGCAATCGCGTGCGGAAACTAAGTGTTTCGGTTCCTAGTTTAAGACTGTAATTCGGAACAATCTGAATATCTCCCTTTTACTGAATGTGGAGTCGAGTAACGCCTCCTTTGAGCTCATGAGCAAGAACGGCATCAAATGGAAGACCGTGATAATGAAGGTTGGCCGATATTGTATTCTGGCCCGAACGAGTCCAGAACTCAGGCCCATCGGCAGTGTTCGAGTTAGGGTCAAAATATCGTGGACATGATCGTCGGGAGGGATGACTTGTCCACGGACTTGTCTGTTCCTCGTCTGCCCTGTGCGGTTTCGCGTTAATTTTTTTCATACACATTGCACATGCCAACGCTCTTGTATGACGTTCCAAACGTTGCATAAATGATTTGCAACAATTTTTCTCTCTCTCTCTCACCAACAATTTTTATCTCAAACCTCGGAGTGCCTATGTGTTGTTTCTGCATGCCAGATGAGTGCTGGTTGCTACTCTCAGAAGGATAGGGCTTATCTCAGTGGAACCGAGCTCAAACCCAGCTCCGGACCAACCAGCCGAGTCCACACAGCCACACACGGCACGTTCGGCATCATGAGTTTGAAGCCCGAGTTATTCAAGGCACTTCTCAATTTCCACTCTTCTCTTCTGACATGGAAGGTATTAATGACTCATTGATATGGATGTTTGACTTGCATGTACCGTATACGGAGGTATTTTTTCTTTGCATAAAAATTCCTGTCAAGGAAGTTGTTTCGAATAGACCATCAGAAACGTTACTTGCCACTGCCGAGTCGTTGAATGAAGAGTTGGAAGATGCCAGAGTGGGAATTGGGATCTGGTGGCTGTGTATGTTCGGACCGCAAGTTTGAAGAGGTGCCGAAAGGCAGTGGGTTCCACTTTGGTTCCACCAAATCCTCTCAGGGAAGCATCCGGTACTCACCTAACCCATACATTGCGAGACATTCTAAGGTTAAAACGGTTTCTGAGCGCAGAGAAATTCGCAACATTCGGAACGTCATACTCTTGAAAAGAACATCACGTATTTTTATTGTCCCTGAAATTTTTTGAATTACACAGGTACGCCAGCGCACTCGCCGTGACACTCGACAACCGCTCAGCGTCTCGGGTCCGACTTCGTCGACATGACCACTTAAGGGTACTGCGCCATTCTCTTCCGGCGCCACGGTGCCGCATCGTCATGGTGCCTCCCATGAATTCACGACCGAATACGAAAGCGAGGGCGAGGGAGACCATGAGGGTGCATGATCGTCTTCGTTTTTCTTTCCGCGCTTGCTATTCACGACTTTTCAACGAATGTCTTCATTTCCACAATGTATAGTAGCGTAGAGAGGGATTTTCATTGTTGTCGTGTGTTCTCTACGGTTGACCCAAAAAATTTGCCAATTGCTATCAAGTAACCAATTGCTGAAAGGACATATTATATTCTCAAATTTCATAGGACGGCAAGTCATCAATTTTCTGCAAAGGCGGAAAGCTTAGATTGAGTTAGAAACTCCTGAAAAGGATATTCCTCCCACGATCCATCGAGTTTCTTCCACGCGTGGTCAACTGCAGAAGAAGATGAATTTTTTTGCTGGCAAAATAATGTGTTCGAGGCACATACAGAAAGAACAGGCTTTCAGCGTTGGGCAGACGCTTCCCCAAGTCTGCACTATAGCCCGGTAGTGCTTCTTGGTATCTGCTTTCACGGCCTGGCGAAAGGCAGGCATAGTGCGATCGAGGGAAAAATACGCGAGATGCCTGAACTGGGGCAGGCACTCCGTGATGTGTTTGATAGAGTCGGACGCTTCCTTTGGTACATTCACGGTAAGCGCGCGACAGCATGGAATAGTTATTCAACTTACATTCATCAACCATGGATGTATAAGCTGGATTCCAAGGCTCCTTGTGTGCGGTATGTGCCTCGATAAAGACGCCAGAACAATCGAATATTCTCTCGAAACGAATTTGTGGGAGGAGACAAAAGGGAGGGTGGAATCTGTCAAAGAGGCCAATGCCGCAACGACGGCGTTGACGTCCTGCGGCTGTCTGCCACTGTGCCAGATCATCCGAGCCGCTTTCAAACCGCGGGTAATGCCCTGAGCTAGAATAGGAGCATAATCCGCATAGCCTTCGAAGTATTGCAGGTTTGGGAGGCAGATCTGACTCGAGTGGCAGTCGGTACGAACACATTTCAGCGTCGGATGACGCGTTAAGAAGGACGCGATTATGCTCCCGCCTGTGTCGATAGTTCGACCGAGTGTTAGCCGACAACTGAGAAGTTGGGGAAAGGTTAACAATGAGATCCTCTCCGGCATTGTGAACGAGTTGAAACGAATTGTCAGGTGTTCGAGTCGGCTCATGAGGTTCATCGCCATAAACAACACGTCAAATATTTCCGCGGCGCTGTGAATCAGGAATGAGGTGCCAATTGCAAGAAAGAGAGGGAACAACTTGCTGTCCATAATCCGTACACTTGAAGAATCGTATAGCGTGTGCCCGGGTCGGGTTCGCAATAAGTGCAGAGCAAAAGGCGTGGATGATGCCGATAGATGTGGAGAAGACGTTGAGGGAAACCGCGCTGTTTAAAACAGGCAAAGCTAGGCTGTAAAACAGCTTAGAGGTGCGACAGAGCGTTGCCTGGTCTGTTTTCGACGCGAATTCAATTATCTCGATGATGAGTTCGTTCGGTAGCGACTGAAAAAACATCATGTGTAGTCCGGGTTGGTCGAAGGTTTGCTTCGGTCTTCTAGGTAAGTTGTCCGGTGAGTGTGGTGAGTGTTGAGGCAAAGTGGTCATACAAAAAAGTGTACCGATGAGAACAACGGGGCGTCGACCAATGCCCTCCATTAAAGCAGCGAAAAATGACGGAATGCTGTAATAACGTTCACCGAGGCATCCGACTGGGTTGACAGTTTCGTCGGAACCGAACAGAGAAGTTGATCGCTATGCATCAGAATCTCAGCGGCGCATCCCGACATGAGAGCAGACGGAACGAACGCAGGAGTACTTAATCAATATTCGTCCGTCCCCGGACCGCACACAGTTGAACTCGGAGCTTACGGTGGGTTTTGGGCAACTCATTTTGTACGTTGCCTTCTCCGGCGACTCCGATTTTAATTAATCGGTCTCCCGGATACTTACACGGAAAGCCTAGATTGAGCTAGAAATTGCTCGACGGGATATTCCTCCCATGTTCCATCGAGCCTAGGCCTCTTCCACGCGTGGTCAACTGCAGAAGATCAGTTTGCTTGAGCAAAATATCATCGAGGGAGCACACGCAGAAAGAACAGGCTTTCAACGTCGGGCAGACGTTGGCCCAAGTCTGCACTATGGCCCGGTGGCGCAGCACCATCTCTGTTGTCAAGGGCTGGCGGAAAGCACTCATGGTGCGATTGACGGGAAGATAAACGAGATGGCCGCAGGAAGGCACTGTGTAATATGATTGATAAATTCTGTGAAGTATTCACGGTAAGCGGAGCCATTATATGAAGCAACTGTTCAGCCTGCACCCATCAACCAGGGATTGTGAATCTCGATTCCAAGACTTGAGGTATGCGGTATGTGTCTCGATAGAGCCGCTAGAACTGTCGGATATTTTCTCATGGCGAATTTGTGAGAGGAAACGAGGGAGAGAGTAGGATTTGTCAAGGAAGCCAATGTCGCAACAACGGCGTCGATATCTTGTGGTTCTTCGCGACGATACCAAATCAATCGAGCTTCGTTCAAACCGCGGTTGCTGATGGCTATAAGGGGGGTATATCCGACATAACCCGCGAAGTACTAGAAGTTTGGAAGCGAGACTTGAGTGAAGGGAAGGTGGGCATGAACGCCTGTAAGAGTCGGATGTCGCATCAAGAAGGACGCGACCATGTCTACCTCTGAGTTACTCCTGAGGTCTAGGTGACAACTGAGGATTTGGGAAAGATTAGAGGTGAGAGCCGCTCTACCATTGTGAAAGAGTTGGTGTGGATGATCGGTGTTCGAGTCGACTCAGAGTTTCATTGACTCGAACAAGACGTCAAAATCAAGAAGTTCCGTCACCGCGGCGCTGTAAACCAAGAATGAGGGGTTTCAAGAAAGATATGCGGGAAACTTGCTGTCCGTGATCCAGGATCTCAAAGGATCGTATGGCATCTGCCCGGTTAGGATTCGTAATGAGGGCCGAGCAGAAGGCGCGGTCGATGCCGATGTATTTAGAGGGAGGAGAGGATGAGGAGAACAGTACTGTTTACAACAGGCAAGATCAGGCTGTGGAACAGCTGAAAGGTGCGGCAGAGTGTCGCCTGGTCCCTCTTAGACGGGGCGGCTTCGACAATCCTGATGATGATTTCTTTCGGAAGGGATAGAATCAACGCCTTGAGTATAACCACCGCTTGGACCACCGAGTGGTGAGTTCGGATGGTGAGCGCTGTGGTCACAAGTGTCATGCTATCTGATTCTGATGCCCTACTTTCGGCGGATCAGCTGTGATCCTCGGAATTGATGCGCATGCAAGGCGCATCACAAAGCACGCGTCCTTGAAGTGTAATTTTGCTTTCGCTTTTCAATTTGTGTGCTTCAAATAAGCATATCGAAACCATTGCGCTCCGGGTCTGAACATCGGCCACCTTGCAATTGAGGTGCCGCGCGGACTAGGCCGCCGGACTCCTCTCCCATCTTGCATAGTTTCGTGTGCCATTAACGAGACTGTGCCTGACGAGATCCAGGAGGCGGCCACGAGGCGGCAACGAGGCGGCCACGAGGAAAGTCCTCGCAAATACCGAATATGTATTGGACCGACCTGAAAAATTGAACCTGTCGATAGATGCACAACATCCCTGATGAACCCGCTCAAAAACAAGTTCTGGACGGAGCCGACGGTGCGCAGCCACAGAAACAGGTACATTTCAGACGCTAAAGAGTGTATCGACTCGCTATATGGTACACGTCGTCGAGTCAGGATTAAGCCAGGATCACTACGTAGCTATTTACGGAATCGAGAAACGAGACAGACAGTTGGAATGTACAGCGGCACAAATTGCACCTTGGAAGGCGACAAAAAGCGAAGCAGTATTGTAGATACACGTGGCAATCAAATGTCCGCGACGGTCGAGGAGGTGGTGACACGGATCGCGCCCATGGCATAGTTCTGCGTGTCCAGCTCGCCAAACTAAAAATAGAGCTGACGTTATTTCGGGGCCAAGGCACAGGGAGAATCTGGAAGAGCCTACCTTCTCGTGCGCGGCCGTCTTGGGGCTGGCGGGGATAGCGGCGGCGACGAGGCGCTGGGAGTAGGCCGTGGTTTCGCCGGAGAGAGACATATGCCCTGTAGCGTACCGCTCCTGCAGCGACGTGCGTGCGTTCAGCATTCCGACTGTCATGTTTTCGAATTAGCGACAATGCATGCAATTACGATAAGGTCGGGCAGGAAAGAAGCACGCACAGAAAGTGTTGACGTAGAGTTTGGTAGTGTTGATATGGACAGCCAGCCTGAATAATGCATCACACAGACGTGAGCATGCAGAGCGATGCTGGGTGACAAAAGAAGACGACTCACCAGTACAGGTGTCCTGCTGTCGCGAAAAAAGTGATCAAGAGAAGGATCTGGGCGGCCGTGACGAGAATTCCGCGGTTAATGACCAGGTGCATGAGTGCTTTGAGCATGGACGACGTTCTACATTGATTGGCGGTGAGATTCTGAGAAAGTAGGGGAAGGATCGGACCAACCGTTTGATCCCAGTATCCGCCGACTTCAAAAACATGCACATTGCGATCGTGGCTATAATATCCGCAGCAGCGCCGAATCCTTTGGCGATCCCAGCAAGAACCTTGTCACGAAATTTAATGAAGGCACGGTACCTTTTTCATAGCAGGAAGATTACTCACAGCGAATACATGATTCCTGTTCGTAAATATCGAGTGAGGGTACCTGGAGATTTCAGAATCAGGATCCGTGTGAGGCTATGAGCTGAGTGAGGGTACATGAACATCATTGCCACACATCCTAGAGAAGGCGAGAATCAGTATCCGTTTAAGGGTATGTTTAGTGGGATAAATTTACCGATAGCGCCGCCTGCAGCGATGCTCATGTCTCAGTGCGCGGCAGCAATTAATACGGCATCTACTGACTGAGGCCAACCATTCCAAATACAATCTGGTAATTCAATAAATGTCAGCCAGAAAGAAATAAGGAACCTAGAGAAGGAAACCGACAATGAGGGCCTTCATGACCGCGGCGGTCATCCCGGCACTCTTCACTAGCGCCATCATCAGGCGCAATTCATTGGGAGCCGAGCGACAAGTTCGGACTCACCCATGTACAGCTGGTACACAAAGTACATCTGCGACCTGTTTCGCGTTCAGCCTGCACCGAGAAGCGAGTTGCGAGCAAGGAATGGGACGGACGTGAATGTGATGACCGCGGATATCAGGCACTCGACATTGAGTTCTCTGCGGAACCAAGACGAATTAGACGGCGGGAGAGCCGAAGTATCACGGGAGCCTACGAGGTGACAGCGCCGAGCGGAGCGAAGGATCCAAAATGAGGGAGCTAGGCACAGATACCGAGTCGGTTGCGAGGTAGCGAGACGAAGAAAACGGCTCACCATGTAGTAATACATGGACTGGCAGATGAGGGCCATGGAAGTAAAGTCAAGGACTCTAGAGCCGAGTGAGGAGGGGCGTGTGTATGCCGGAGGTAACGGCTCACAACATCATAGCAGCCTGCCAAGAGCAGGAGTTAGCACGATTACAAGGGACCAAAGCGTTCACATACCACCGCACGAACCAAGAACTTGTCGTTGTACCGAGTGAAATACAGATACCCTTGGAGAGCGCTGACTCCCCCAAGTCTAGCGGAATCTCAGGAAATGAAAAACGGCGAGCGAGATTTCACGTACATCAACGACACACAGAATCCTTCAGCCAGGTTAGTAAGAGACTTTTTTCACCTCACCGAAACATAACGGAGGAGACGTACCCCAAAAGACTGGGCCAAAGATCTCAGCGAACGTCGGCCCTCCAGTAGCGTCCGGGACAGTTGCGTTGGCGGACATGGCGGGCTGGGGAGAGGAAGCGGCGAGCTGCGAGCAACCTGCCGGCGGTTATATATATATATATATTCGCACCTTAACACGTCACATAGGCTGTAGCAGTCACAGAACAAAACCCGGCGATAAGGTAGGGGACAGACAAGTGCGGTTGTCCCACGTGATCGATAACCTTATTGGGAAGATTGTTATATTTTCACTGAAATGAACCTGTTCTCAGACTATATTAAAAATCTGGCTCCATAGTTCTGTGTGAATGTATCATAAGACAGCTCCCAAATATTTTGAGGAATTTCAGTCGAGAAATGGGGGACGAGTTCCCAAATTGAAGTGGGCAGGCAACGCGATTGATGTGGACAGAGAAGATCATCAATGTCTGATCATTTTGGAACTAGTCCTCCATTTCTCAACCAAAATTCCTCAAAATATTTGGGAGCTGTCTTATGATATATTCACACAGAACTATGGAGCCAGATTTTTTAATATAGTCTGAGAACAGGTTCATTTCAGTGAAAATATAACAATCTTCCCAATAAGGTTATCGATCACGTGGGACAACCGCACTTGTCTGTCCCCTACCTTATCTTGGGTGATTCGATGCTTATTTGGACCCCTCCCACTGTTTGAGGCCATAACAGCTGTCAGGTTGCGCCAAAATAGGATACGGCTTACGGCCAATGGAGTGACAAGAAGTGCGCTGTTTGACGCCACTGCCATATAGAATTTTAGTTTTAGGCCGGTTCACGCGCTTCGAGCGGCGCAGAATCGGTGGCTGGAGGCCCAAACTGGCTCGAATGTCGGGGGATGCTCTTCTCGCATCCGAGTGCGTCCTTGGCTCTGCGAACAGGTTGCGAACAGGCCGCAGATACGCTCTTCTGTGCAGGCAATCGCGCGGACAGGCTGGGTAGAAGCCTGTAGAAGCACCGGAAAAATATGGGTTGCGTAACTGACACGACTCTTCCACCCCGATTGAGTTGGAGGTAGCGAATAACGAGCCGTTGATAGCCGTCTTGTAAGCGATAAAGCCGGTAGGGCCGTGGTTATCACCGCTTCAGCACTTGTTCAGCACTATTGCAAAAAATCATCTGAAAATATGTGGCGGCCCAAAGCTCGCTCGCTCGATGCATCCGCGCGACCAGCTTGCATTGAGCCGGATTACGTGTTGCATTTTGATTGATGCTGCTTCAAAGCCGATCCAACATGGAACTGAGAATAAGACAAGCACAAGATCTGTAAGTAGATGTTTGTGGGTTGGTTTGGATATAGGGGCTTACGGCCAAGGTGCCACAATATGACAACCTGGTACCCCAAAAGAAGGTAGATTTATTAATACAATTTAACTGCCTTGCCCGATGTCTTGTTCTGGGATATTATATTTATATCTGCTAACAGTCAAACTACCGGTGAGCATCGGTGCCGTGCGTGGAAGGCTCATTATTCATAGGACGATGAGATCTGCATGATTGGAGTTTGTGGTTGCGACGGATGGCTGGATCCCGTGTTTATATTGTCAAAGCATCGTGCGTGGGCACGGGAAATATCACCAGAAGGCTAGGGAGCACAGTTGCTAATGACTAGCAACCAGATATGTACTGTACGCCGATGCATGATATGTGCTATACTCCGAGACATCGCACCGCGCGGTGCTGCGTAAGATTCAGTTGCAGGGTAGGAATAGCCGCCATTCACACACAGCATCTGAGAAAAATAAAACGACACGAGATGACAGGATCCCGGCGATCTCGACGGTCAATGCGCACGGGAAGCGCAAGGCAAGAATTCGACAAATCCTATATCTTCTGACCTAGTCAATCTGGAATCCGGTGAAAGAAATGCAGGAAATTGCTAGCCAGCGCGATGTTCGCCCATTGGGCGATCGTTCAATAACATCATAGGGGTAAAATTGTAGGCGGCGGAGAAACAGCGCTGGATTAGGTGTGAATCGCAAGCGCAATTGCGCAAGGGTATCAGGCATCCAAGAGACAAGCTGATAAACTTTGGCGCTGCGCGTTAATGTTATCCTGGACAGTGGATTGGGTTCTGTCCAGAAAAGCCACCATCTCAGTCGGCGTAGATCAACACAAGGCTGGTAGTGAGATACCACAGGGATGTAAGATGGGCTGAGGTATGGGGGAATGTCTGGCTCTGCGGAATGGCCGAATAAGAATAGTGAACCTAGAAGAGAAGCAAAGACTGACCGATCTTGGTTCTGCCGTTGCTGGTCGTGGTCGATCCCCATATTCCAGAAACGAGGTAACCTGTTCGGAGCCGCTGTGAGCTCAATACATTATCGAGGACAAAACATATCAATCAGGGGTGTCGGATTGACATGAGGCGGGGAGTGAGGATTGCTATTCCAGAGATGACAGTGATGGAAAGATATGGAAGGATAGTTGGGGCCGAATAAGAATAGAAGTACAGACTGGCCGACCTTGATTCTGATGTTGCTTGATCTTACTGCATTCCCATACACCAGACTAGAAGGATTCTGAGACCAGGCACAAGAAATCAGGCGTTGCATACCTAAGAATCTATTCCGTCTCCAGATCGTGGAAGGTTGTAGATCGGGCGTATGGTGACACTTTGGAGGCAATGCTGGGCGCCAGTGAAAACGGAAGCCACTGAACCGGTCGCAACAGAGGGGAGCTCAGCTTGGACTCGGCGCTTGCTCTCTTCGAACAACGGCAGCCGGGATCGTCGGCCAGCTGTGACAATGGACGCCGTCCACGAATTCTTCGTTCCCACTGTCAAGTATGGAAGCCATGATATGTCTGAGTGGTGTTGAGGATGAGACATGCGGAATAAATAAAGGCGCCGCGGGATTCGGACAGATTCCTTTCGGTGAATGGACGCCAGTCCCTTCTGCGCAGCTGATCTGTGGGGCAGGAAGCAACACTCATTCTGAGAATAGTTCAATCTGTCCTTTGCCTGATGCCCGCCTAGCACGATGCATGTGTTGGCCGCGAAATCGACCCAAAGACATAGCACCCGAATCACGCTCACTGTCGAGTGGCGTATGAAAATTCGGAATGTCATGGGTTTTAAATTGGCAGAGCTTGTCATAGGTTTATGCCTGGAATAATCTGGAGTAACTGCGATACGAGAATATCGCAAGCGAAGTACTGTGCGAAGGCATTGCTCCCACACGCAGCTGGACTCGATGGAACCCCGCCATACTATGGCGGGGATCTCTTTCTACTAGAATAAAGAGATCAGAAAATATTTCCTTTTATGGATAGAACCAAACCCGACCGACCCTTCTCCCTTGCCTTCTAGATCTCCATCATCCATCTGTTCAACGTGCTCAAGCTCGGCATCCGCGCTAAAAGAAACTTCGCAGGCGATGAACCTCACCGATGTTTCTGGGCTCCACCTCGGGTCCATAGGAATCCGATCGTTGTGTTACAACGCGCGCTCCTCTGTACTCCTGATACTTCGGGAACAGCTGCAATCGAAGGAGCAATCCACCCATTCTATTGCGCAATTTGCCATCTTCGAAGGATTCTCAACGTAAATTCCGCCACTTTTCACCCGCTCTGATTTAGCCTCGCATTTAATCCACTGTGACGTGAGAGCGCGAGCAGTGTCCCGTGGCGCTCCCTAAATAGACCTGGAAGGCTTTACGGTCCCCGTCTTTTCCCCTTGCTCGCCACCAACAGGACACTAATGCCTCAATTTCACAAGTATGTCCTCCGAGAGGAATCATACTCCATTTAACGCTGACACATGGCACCGTGCTAAAGAGAGCCGGAATTCGATACCCTCCAGCTGCACGCTGGCCAGGACCCCGACCCGACAACGAATGCGCGCGCCCCACCGATCTATGCTACGACAAGCTACGTCTTTGACAACACTGACGTCCGTCGATCCTCCTGTCATCATCTTCGTACTGCGACTCATAATCCGCAAAGCATGCCGCCGACTTGTTTGGCCTCCGGGCCTTTGGGAATGTTTACAGCCGAATCATGAGTGAGCATTATACCGAGCTCGTTTTGCGGGCGATATATCGTGCTAACGGCGCTGAAAAGACCCGACTGTCGTACATCGCTTCCGTTACTCATTCGGTTTCTGATTCGCTGATCACCGTGCGAAAGGATGTTTTCGAGAAGCGCATGACTGCCTTGGAAGGTGGGGCAGCTGCCGTTGCCACCGGTGAGTCTGTCTCAAATTTTCTTTTGATATGTCTTCATACAGCCTGCCTGTGTTGTCCAACAATTATTTTCTCCTTACCATGTCGCAACTTTTCATCGTCCCTCATGGTCCTTTTTATGATACACGTTTCACTCACGCAGCATATTTATACCAGCCTCGGGACATTCCGCACAATTCTTAACCATCGCGTGCCTCGCGCGTCCGGGGCAGAACATCGTAGCGTCGTGAGTTGCATACCATTCTTACGGATCCGCCGCTCTAAGAACCTTCCCAGCTCCTACCTTTACGGGGGAGTAAGTGGAATAGGTCTCATTTGCATCTAATTCTCGCTGAGCAATCAATCCTCTTTGCTTCCCAGAGTTTCAACCAGTTCAAAGGCAAGTAAAACCATCCTTCCATCTGAGTTTGTAGCTTGTATGTAAACTCGTCCAACCTGACGCCCCCTTAATGAAGTTACCTTCCCCACCTTTGGCATCAAGGTGAAGTTCGTTTCCTCTACGGACCCGAAGGACTTCGCTGCCGCCATCGACGAAAACACCCGGGGCATTTTCGTCGAGAGCATAGCGAATCCAAAATACAGCCTCAACAACATCCCGGAGCTGGCGAAGGTGTGTCGGGCACGGCGGCTCGTCCAAGAGTTTTTGAAACCTGACGCAACTCTGGCGGTGGTAGCTCGCGCATTCGCACAACATCCCGCTGATTGTTGACAACACGTTCGGCATGGTGCGTGTTGGATGAAATATATCATACATACGCCACTCACTCAACCATAATAGGCGGGTGTGTATGTTTAGACGAAACACTCATTAGCGCGCTCAACCCCTGCAGGCTATATGATCAAGCCCTTCAAGTACGGCGCGGATATTGTCGGTAAGTCGTTTTATTCGTCTTTGCGATTGGAGTTTCACCGGGCAACGCAGTGCACAGCGCCACAAAATGGATCGGGTATGTAACTTTACTGAACTAACAACTCGTGTTTCGAGTGGACTTGCATATCTGACGGGAAGGTATGTTATGCAGGGGGCACGGCACCACCATCGGCGGGGTCATCATCGTGAGTCACATTTACGCGTCCCGATTCTTGCTACTCGCGCTTGACATACGCTACGCTACAACAGGACGGGGGTACATAACATAATTTCCGGTATCCACCGATTGGTATATATCTCACCACATATGTAGGTAAATTCGACTGGGCCGCGTCCGGCAAGTTCCCCATTTTCACCGAACCGGCGGAGGGGTACCACGGGCTGCGCTTCACCGAGGCGTTTGGCGCCGTCGCCTTTGCGCTCAAAATCCGTGTCGAGGTCGGTCATTAATCTTCATTCTACTCCTACTCTCGCCTAATGGCGAATTAAATTGGTGGCTGAATGCTGATTTATGTTTTGTTGTTGTGATTTAGCTGCTCCGGGACATCGGCCCGGCGCTGAATCCTTTCGCGGCGTTCCTGTTCCTGCAAGGACTTGAGACGCTCAGTCTGCGCGGGCAAAGACACTGCGACAATGCGCTGGCGCTCGCAAAGTAAGACGTTGTTTATTCTTCCATGCTGTTGAACCTAAGCACATTTTCTTAGATGGCTCGAGCAGCACCCCCAGGTCACCTGGGTGTCGTACCTCGGCCTTCCGAGCCACGAATCCTACACGCTCGCGCTGGAACTGCTGAAGCCGAACGCATTCGGCGGAGTGCTAAGCTTCGGCGTCAAAGGCAGTGCAGAGACCGCGAAGACGGTCATCGATAGCCTGAAGCTTGCGAGCCACCTCGCCAATGTCGGTGTGTATCCTTTTATTTCCTTTCCACCAGAAATTTTCCATCCCATTCGACGTCATCGTGTGCTGATGCAGTTTCGATGTGGTGCAGGCGACGCGAAGACGCTCGTCATCCACCCTGCGTCGACTACACACTCTCAGCTCAATGAGGAGGAACAGGCGAGCAGCGGTGTCACCCCGGATATGATTCGTGTACGTTGTCTAAGTTTACTTTCGTGTGGGATGTGGCGCAGATATTCAGCTTATCATAGGTTTCTGTCGGGATTGAGGATGTTTCGGACATCATTGCGGACTTCGAGGCGGCATTGAAGATCGCGTGCGAGTGAAAACCAGACGTGCCTAGCTCACGTTTATATATTGCGGAGAAAAATGTAGCGTGTCGAGCACCCAACCCGAATCTGAAAAAAAAAGTTGAACAGTGTGCACCGCCTCTGATCGGTGGTTCGAAATTTTTCAATTCAATACAATGCTAATAGTCCATTTTCCTGCGACTAGAAGTAGATATTGTCGATGATGAACTGGATTCCCGCCTGGCGGAAGTTCTTCATCGACAGTAAGCAGGTCGATCGTTGTGAGAAGCAATTGAGACTCACATCTTTCTCCGTCACAGAGCCTTGCGTTTGCCAGACCATATTTTGCTGGCCGTCAGAGTACTTCGGCCAGTGTATTTTGGAAGGGACTATTGATACCGTTGTTGGTAAACTGAATGTGCAATAGACCGTTTGTGCTCACCATTCGCGTTGTTTGGATCTCCTGTTGCGATGAAACTGGCCCAGGAGCGAGCCATGTAGGCGCCCAGGAAACGGTCCTCAATTGGCGCGGTTGGACCCAGGTATGTCGCCGTGAAGTGATTCGTTATCCAGAATGCCGTGCTGAACGAGTCATGGTCAACGTGGTGCTCGCCTGACATACTTAAACTCACTCGTTGTTTTGGAGATTGAACACGTAGGAAACCTGTTCGTCGTGTTAGCGTGAATATGTTGCAGCGCGTGGAGGCAATTTACCTCGAGGAAATGCCCGATAAAGTCTTGTACTGAGAAGCTGGTGGAGTAGGGCTTGTGGTTGAACCTGTATGACAATGATTGTCAGGAATTACTAACGACGCAAGACAAGGCCAACCATACCTGAACTTGTAGAACGGAACCTGCGAGGACACTTCTTGGGCGAGCCAGCGAGGTCCGCTGGGTTCGAAAGTCAAAATCCAAGTGAATATGAAGCTCCGGATGATGACTCACGCGGCCATAGATATATCTCCGAGAATGGCAGAGACTCGTTTTCTCTGTAATCCAGGGCCCAGTTGGAAATCCCCAGTATTGAACGGACAGCCAAGCGAAGGAACATCAGGGTAGAGTTCCAGAATGGGGTCAATCAGTGCGGCAGGAACGCTACCAGCCAAGCTGGCTCTGACGTCTGCGGTCGTATTCGCGGACGAAGAACCGAAGCTAACACCCTCATCTGTGTTGCTTCCAAGCTACACTCAATACATCAAAAGTCGAATTGATATCGGGGGCAACAAGGCACGCTCACCAGAAACGCAGCCTTGACCCATCTCCCCGTCCTGTACGCTTCAAACGTCCCGGGAACGTTGACAATATCGCCGTCAAATACGATTCCCGTCGATCCAACAGAGTGCTGGCGGAATTCGTCGATCGGCAAGGACCTGAGGCAACTCAATTGAGCTGCCTCGGAGGAGTTTACGGTCAAGGAACACGAGGTGTTGGCGAGGAGCCCGTTATAGGTCGCTTGGAAGCTTGCTGCAGTCGGCAAGCTGAAATTACCACCGTTGGTGCCGCTCTCAGCGATGGCTTGGTTGAATAATTTGTCGTCCCTTCCGGCGTATGCGATGACCTGTGTGTGGACACTCGTGGCCCCAGACTACTCGCATAAGAAGAAGCCGGTCTCGAAGAATGACTGTCTTACACTGTGGTTGCAAACACCAAGGTCGATTGGAATGGACCTTCAGTATATAAATATGTTCACACCTTTCTCCTTGAATTGTTACTTTACTGCATACGCGCGCGCGGATTAGTTTTTTTTGTAAGAATCAGCCGAAAGAAAATCACCTGGGATTTCCCCCGAATTTGGCGATATTTTCTTGCACCCAGTGCAAGGCAAGCCGTTGATCGCGAACACCGAGATTCAGGGATCCTTCGTCTGCAAGTGCCTTGCCGGCGAGGAAGCCGAGAGAGGCCAGGCGGTAGCTGTACATTGCGGATTAATTGCTTGAACACATAGGTAATATTGGAACTTACTTGATAGAAACAAACACGATAGGCTTGCCGTTTGAAATCGAAGCTTCTACAAGCCACGAGCCGTTGTAGCGGAAATCACCCTGGAATACAGTGTCAAGGGCTTGACGGTGAATGTTCGAGTGTCACTCACACTACCACCGGTGCTCTAAGGATGACACAAAAATTGAGAACAAAAATTGAGACAGAACACAACAAAAGCTCACGAGGCCGCCTCCGTGTACTAACAAACGAACATTAGTCAAGTTGTGAACGGATAGCAAGCTCATTTCAACTCACTCCACACTACAACCGGAACCAGAAATTTTTCCGACGCTCCAGTCGGACGAATCACGTTGAGGGTCAAGCAGTCCTCTGAGTTGTTGAATCCGGTGTTGTCATCCTACAAAATGATTTATTTTAGGAAGCTCTCATCAACGTGATTTGGAAGCGTACAAAGCCAGTTGTGAATCGGCTCCAGCAGTGCGGTCCGTAGGCGGTCGCGTCAAGGGTTCCAAAGGACGCATTGCTATGGCTCCAAGTTAAAAAGCCATAACTCCGGGTTAGGGTCAAACATACATGGATCGCGGCGGCCGCAAGCGAAGGTCCCCGACTGGTGGTTGAGCATAAGGTATGCCTAGAAAGAGGCTCTGGTTGAACTGGGGCAGGTCGACACCTCTGCGATAAAGTTCATCATGAGGGAAGAACGTGTTCTAAGCGGAGTACGTACTGAACGGTGCCATTCTTGATAGTAACAGAGGGCTGCAGTCCGGCGACCGCCGTGAAGGCAAGGGCGGCGAGAAGAAGAAACCGGTGCATGGTGCAGGTCGCTGCTCAACTTACAAGGAAAAACCAGACGCTTATAAGTCGAGGCAGGACCCTGAGGCTTCGCGCGGCTGCCGTGGGTCACCTGCGGGAACGAACATGTCCAACCATCACGCGGGGCATCAGCAGGCAGAATATTTGCAAGCAATGTCGCATCACCGTCACAATGACGCTTCTGCGCCCCTGTAATGCGGCAGTATTCGCAGCATCCTGTTACATTCTACACAGATGCGGATTAGGCGGAACTCAAGAAATCCAAATGACGTTGGCGGCCCTTGGGGCGGACGTCTCCTCTGACTCGGCCATACACGTCGTGGGAGGGAGAATAAATCGTCTCTTGGATTTCAGCCGGTAGGGATGTTGTATAACAGTTGATAATGGTATGCAGTCACTGGAAAGGCCGGCGATGTACGAAAACGACAACTTCTTAGACTCTGGAGCTTTTGGAAGCCCGAGGAGGGATGCCGCCGAATACAAACTGCGAAGACAAGACGCCGAAGGCGGACCCATAGCTCTTGGTAGTCGGCCGAGGAGGGGAGCGAGTCAGAATCCGCCGAGAGCCGCCGACACGAAACTTGAAGAGGTACTAGCGGTTCGCGGCCGGCTTCGCCGGGCCGCTCTCCGCTTGGCTAACAGCAGACATTAACGTAAAGAGGGAGATTGCCGGCGGAGTTTGAAGGCTTCGGACAGCGTAATTTTATAAAGAGGGAGACTCGGCGCCTGCCCGCCAAGGCCGTAGGAAGACTATAGAGTTGCAGATGCGGCGGCGTAGGCTTTAGGTGGCGAAGGAGTCGAGGAATGCGCCGTGAATGAGAAAACGGATGGGGAGGATGAGGACATAGTGCAGAGCAGCCATATTCGGCTATCATTCTGTGAAAATCGGCACCATAATGATGATCACCAGCAGTTTGGTCATTCAACAGCGACAAACTTGGATGTATCGGCATGAGGCTCGAGCTGCGCAGTCGGTCCTTTGATTCTTCAGGTATCCGTATATGGCAAGGTCCGCATACCACGCCGATAATACAGTGTAGTATGGCTCCTTGAATCACCACTTTTCTTTTTCATCTCTAACACATGCAATTGGGTGAAATAAAATGAGATTTTAATCGAGTATATTCTTGAGCATATAATACATTGTCCTGGAGTGAAATAAGAACAGGAGGGGTCGCGGAATGTAGCAACCAGAAAAAATAATGTTCGGTGATCGAATTATGGCATTTCTGGTTCCTTGAATCAGCACTTGCTTTACCTCCTCCTTGACTCTGTATTGCTTCTAGCACATGTTTTTTATATTTACTGAACCAATAGATTGGTTTCCTACATGCCCAGAAATACACAGGTGGCCAGAAATGGGAGAAAAGTGGAGGTATGTCCGAAAAGGGAAGTCATGCTTTTTGTGTGCATCAGACTCGGATGAATTCTGGGGCAATCAGTTTGGGTCATATCACTTGGGGTATTTGGAAGGGATTGTAGCCAGTGATGTCCTCGATAGGATAGAAATTACTTTGGGGCCAATATCTTTTGAACTGGTGCATATTCGATGAAAAGGAAAGTTGATCTCGGCTTGATCACACATTGATTGATGCAAAAATTCATCCCACTCAGACTCAACTGCAGCTCCATCCACAAGATTAATTCAGGAGGTGTGGATAGTATATAAAATGATATATGTAAGAGGAATATTGCCCAGAACCACTCTGTGTGGCTTAAAAAATTATTGATTCAAGGAACCCTCCTGATTCAAGGAGCCATACTACACTGTACACATGGCGATTCGAGTGAGAAATGGAGCCTTAGATCATTCTGAAGTATCCGCTAGTATCCGACGTCGGACGCCAACAGGGTTGGACGAGATGAATATCAGATTTAAATCCGTTGCGCTTACTTATTGGAATAAGTATGTGGGGGCCCAAGGGGCAACCACTAACGCAATCCAATACTCTGGGTAGTCCTATGGTCTACTATTTGGCTTTTGATTGATGGTCGGCAATCTCATGGCTGACAGCGGCCATCAATTCCGGCGCCCCAAGCGTAGGCGCGTTCAACTCTGGCCGCTGTCAGCCATGAGAGATTGCCGACCATCAATCAAAAGCCAAATAGTAAACTATAGGACTACTTACCCAGAGTATTGTATTGCGTTAGTGGTTGCCCCTTGTGGGGGCCCACACGGCTGTCTATTGCGCGGCTCGGCACGGCGAGAAGGTGGACAGGTTGAATTCAGACAGGACTGCGTTTTGCGACTTCGGGGGTCCTCGGGAATTTGGCTTGTGGCTTTCGGTAAGACGGCTAAGCACTCATCGGTATACCGTATCCCACATTTGCTCCGACCATTCTATCCACTTGCCGTTTCCACACGCATTCGCTGAACTGTTTCGAGTCGAATACAATGGTCATTTTGTTGGCGCAATCTCAGCAAGACAAAAAGGTGGGGGCAAGTTGCGGATCGGAGTCATCAAACGTTTCAACGACAACGAACTCGGTCCGCCACGGGTCCTTTAGATCAGTGCGGACGTGAAAACAAACGACAAAGCTGTGATTTACTGCAAGAAATTTTAGATCGGGCTAAGACCCTTACCTTACGAGCGGGAATGACAAATCGAATAATTCGCAGGTCTCGCCAACCAGGTACGATTTTTCGGCCCAGAGTAACCTCATTGTTGATTGTTACAAATCGTGGTGTAATTTAATTCAGCAAAGCAGGCACAAAATTGGGCAATGACCGAGGTCAGCGGCATCCGTCTCGATTGTGTCTCGAATGGTTTGTAGTCTAATAGGATAAGACTCAGGATAATATATTGTAGTCTATCCTGATGTTCGGAACGCTCGTATGCACTGATACTCATCCAATCAGCTTCTGTTGCATAGGATTCAGGCCGTCGAACCCGAAGAGTATGTACTTCTTGGAGAGGCCGCCATCACTTGGCAGAACATTTAAATGGGCCAGGGGATCAAAAGATAGATTCGCGCTCTTGTTGAATGTTCGAAGTGATGACGCAACTTCGAACATTCGTCTTCGATGGTTTCCAACACGTTTCTAAGGATGCTTACGGTCTAGATATGCCCTGAGAGGCATCACTCAGCCACGTTGTGATTCCGGATCCAATAAACCGCCGAGCTGATCGTCGTTTGTGGCAGTACGGAAGACAGGCGGTGATCATAGGCCGTATTCTGTGTTGTCCGGTGACAGCTAGCTTCAGAACGAGACGCTCTTGGACTTTTACATGCCTGCCGCGCGCCTACCAACCCTACCAGACACCTCGAGCGTTGTTTATGTATCAATCCAATCACAGAGATCAAGCTACCATTGAGCATTGACCAGGCAATTCTTTCCCGAGATGCCCATGAATCCAGACAGCAACTGGGAATGGTCGAGAAGCGAGAGCTTGAGATCAGCCGAAGATCACGCAAAACGTGTCTCAGTCGTGACGTATGAAATCTCAAGAGACCCAACATTTCCGACAGTGGCACAATCAAGTCGAGTTGTGGTCTTGCTGAGTTGAAGGCTTCCTAAACCGTTCGTCAGATGCTTACTGCAACATACCTGATGTTCAACCAACGAAGTACTACTTTCATGCTTTAAGCGTTTAGTGTAATCATGTCGCAAATCTGACGTTGACCATAACGGCTGCCACCATGGCTTCAAAGTTGATGAAATTCACAATTTGGGGAGCTCAACCAAAGTCCAACTGCGGTTGAAACACCATCGAATCGATATGTGGTAGAATGCTAGCGGGCCTGCGCTTAGCTAATCGCAAGGCCGGTGTCACCGTGCAGGCTGGGACCCGTCGGGGAAGGCACGCGGTTCAATATAGGCCTAGGGCTACTGCGATCATTCAGTTAATTCCCAGTAGGCAGTCTTTACCTAGGACTGCATATAATTGGGGCTCACCGATACCTTCCGGCTCCGCTGAAAGAGGCTACGAGCTTTAGTGACTCAGTCTTCTTGACAGCATAAAGACCCCGTCCGATACCTTCCGGCCGCGAATCCTGGCGGTTGCGATGCAGTTAGATTCCCATGATCGTGATCATTGACGACGGAACCTGTCCGGAATTCGGACGTGATGGGATCACCCGGAAGGTAAACGGAACGCGCCTCTCAAGCCCGCTTAGCAGGGTCGAGATTGGTAGAGCACATCTCAAGTTATCTCAAGGTGTGCACCACAATTATGCCGCCGTGTGCCATACGTCGGGTCCGATGAACGGTTGACGAAGGCCTCAATTCAGCAACGCCACAACTCAACAACACGACTGAGACTTGATGGAGACTTGATTGCGGTAACCCGTCCTGCCAGCGTCTGTCCCAAAAAAACAAAGTGAAGAAAGAACCATGCATTAACTCCAAAAATGTACAGCTTTGAACGGCCTCGTTAAAATGCTGAAACTCCCAGTATGTTCATGTTGCATTTTGGGAGGAACTTCTAATAATTTAGCAATCAATATCGGACGGTGAGATGTCAGTTTCTTCCTTTTGGATGATCTCACGTCTCAAGCCTGGTTGGAACGACCAAGAAGCCCTCCCCCCCTCCTCTCCACTCGTTTGCGGCACGATCTGGGTGAGGATATCACGACGCGGCGTCTGTATACCTGTACTTGCTAAATATGAATAGGTTCCGCGAATTTCGTCCTACGTGGCACTGCTTTGGCCGCCTCATGGGGTTATTCACGAATTGGGATAAACTCACAAGAGAAATCTTCATTTCGTTCGAGGTATTTGAATTCGCAAATCTGCGCAATCGAAGTGCGAACGAGTAGGAGATCTGGTGAACACCATGGAATGCACACCGACCGTAGTTGGGAACTTTGGGTGGTACAGAATGCATAGTTTCCAAACTCGGAAATACCCGCGGGTGAGACCGAGCCCTCCAAATTAGCTGATGAGATGCCGTTAAACTGAAATTGAATGGAAAACCTTCTATCTCTTCTGCCGAGGACCCCGGAATGAATTGGTAATCTTTCTTCCATAGCTTGAGTCTCTGTTGTCTTTGTTGGCTTCTTGTCTACGGGTGGGTTCAATCTCGTCTCAATCCGAATGAGGGACTGCAATCCGGGAACGTCATGTTGGGTCTAGACTCTAGACATTCGTGTCTAAAATGCCCACCGATCCGAAACAAACAACGGAGAATCGGCAAACAAAATGGGAGACCACGTCATCATTTCTTCCCGCTACCATCACCATCAAAATCTTCGCAAGCCTGAGAAGACCCAAGTTTCAAGGCACTCTAAACGGCAGACGGCGCTTAAACTGTATATATAGCTTCGAGACTTTCAGTTCCACGTTCACTGACTTCTCGACGTCGCGATGCCCCAGATCATGAGCGAAAAGCAAAAGAAACCTCCCGCATGTGATGCTTGCAAGGCTAGTAAACGACACCTTTCCACGGACTATATTTCACGCGCATCTCCAGGCACGTCGCGTGCTATGCCATCCCCAGCCCCACGGCGCCCCATGCCCACGGTGTGTAGAGAAGAATCAAATGTATGTCCTTTGTGCTCGACTAGCTTGCAGTTGATTCACGTCGTCCAGGTGTACGACCACACCCGTTCCTCGAGGACGCCCCCGCAAGAATCCTTTGCCGGCCTGTTCCTCTTTGCCTCTCTCACGACCCCAATCTCGTGCCCGATCGCGGCCTTCACCGCCCCTACCTGTGCAGCCAGTTTACAAAACCTCGCCTGCCTGCCCACCACTCACGCCTGAATTCGTTGCGCATTGCTTTGAGGGTACGTTTGAGCGCTGCTTCAGTATCCATAACTGAGCTGTGACCTAGCTATCCAATTCACCCCACAATACAACCACCCTCTGATCTCGACCACTTCTATCAAGATGGACATTCGGGCCGTCTCTTTTCAACTCCATCTTCTCCCTCCGCAATCTCGTGTTCTTGCCCTCTGCATCATATGTTGTGCATCTTTGACCTCCTTTCACCCGTCTGTGCTCGGCGACGGACCTCGGCCGGAATGCTTCTTGGACGAAAATTTCTTTTTATCCAGCCCCGACTTGTTCGGGTGTGGCGTACGACGTGCGTCGGCGTACCGTGCCCTCCGGATTGAGGCACTTAAGGCTGCCTGGGAAATTGGAATCATCCTTCAGCCTTCAAACGAGAATGCCGCTTCTTGCTACCTATTAGATCTCCTGGAGCAATGTAATCAATCATACTGCTCTGTTGATCGCACATCTCACCAATTCTTTCCTTTCAGGCGATTTTACTGGCATTTCAAGACCATGGGCGAACGCCTATATGTCTCATGTGCGCGCGCTGGCCCCAATCTGGCGGTCATCAAATTCATTTGCCGTCTCCGACGGCGCGCACTGGATTGGATATCTCGTATGAACTGTTCAAATTCCGCCCTACCTTGCGTCTAATCCTGCCTAGATGGGCGACGTGCTTATATCTGCTAGGAGTCGAACGCCCATGCTAGTGTACGTCTTGTCCGCTTCCGGTTATATCATTTGCCCTAATGTCTACCTGTTATTAGCACCCCTAACGATCAACTCCTGTTTTGTGGCCCCGCCCCACCATCTCTTGAGGCCTTGATCGCGTCGCTCACAAAATCCACTTCTGTATCCTCGCTGTGGGGGTCGTTTAACTCATGTTTGTCTCTCGCACATTCGAAAATTTCGTATTCCAACGTTATCATCAGATCTGTACCATGTTATCAATATGGCACGCCAATTGTCGGAAACAATTGCTGGAGGTGAGTCTGCTCTGCCGCACGATTATTTCGGCCGGCTCACCCGCATTCTCTAGACTATGCCCGTCTCAGTCCTTTATCTGAAGGAGCAGTGTTGAACTTCCTTTCTTCACTTTCTCTGATGCATTCGATTCTTTGCCTCCTGTTGGACCACGTCGACCGAGTCATTGCCACCGCAGACAACAGCCCGCCCTTGATACTCGAGGACATGTCTCGCACTTGCGCCTATGGGGCTATCTTCGGTTTCACGGGGCTTGTATTGCCCTTCTACCGCGAGCTTGCGCACCGCGAAACAAGCGATGTCCAGGTCTATAACCAATCCACGTACGACCGCCTAGGCTTTCTGCGCGCGCAGGCACACGATATCGCCATGCTCGCTGTACGCCAGATGGCACGCGCCATTCGCTACCTCCCGAAGATACATTATATGCCGGTGCACTGGAAGACCGTTCTCGGTTGGGCGGAGTTCTGTGCTGAGGAAGTGGAGTCTGGGAGCCCGCTCTCCCCCGAGTTCATGCAGGACCTCGAGACGTGTGTTCAGAACCTCACCACGCTGCTTGACAATTTTGCTCATTATATCCGCAGGATCACGAAGGAGCTGAAAAGCATGGGGTATTCCTTGGAGGCCGCGTCGGCGCCGGACTCCATCGCGTTGATTGAGCGTCTGGAAGGGCATGCCAGTAGGGCGATCGTCGATATGTTCCTCCCGCCTGAGCTGCCGCTGGAGGGTACGTGGATGGGCGGGCCCATGTTCAATGGGCCGATGGTCTTTGCATGTTGACACTTGATCTCATTACAGTCCCGTGGCCTCCGTCGTATGGTGCGGCGTCTAGCTCGTAATTTATTTCCCTGCGGATGGACATTTAAACTCAAAACCTTGTATACAACCACCTAGTCATACGTTTATAGATGTAATTTTCTGTGTAGCATACACCAATGAACGGTCGTCCCCAGATTCAATGATCCCACGTGGCGAATTTTGAGTTCGAATGGCGGGATCGAGATTCCATCGCCGATATGTTCAACACCTGGAAACGATCCACAAACAGAAGGACGAGATGCTTGTAATGTTTCAAGATTCATCCCCTTTTTGTTGTCTAATTATGTTCCACCGTTGTCAAAGCTACCGACGAATTCAAGTTCGAACACACAGCCTCATGAGATGTCTGCCTATTGGCGCCTTTGAGACACAGTCGTGATGTGCGAATTCAGTCGATTCTTCTATGCTTTCAAAACTCGGACGAGTTTCAAAGATATTCAACACGCGGGAGGAGCCGCAAGGCTTCGGCCCGAATCGGCCCGAATCACACAGCTGAGGCTGTGTTACACGCAGGTTGTCCTCTTCACCCATGTCGAGAAATTTAAAAGAAAAGAAACTCCCAGCGTGTGACACTTGCAAGGTCAGTACAGTCCCTGCCTTCGCCCTTCCTCACATAAATCCAACCTCAGGCTCGGCGTGTCCTGTGTATTCCCCAACCGGGCGGCGCTCCATGCCGCCGTTGTGTGGAGAGGAATTCTGTGTAAGTAGACGCAATTTCATGGAATTATGCCGACAATTTTTAGATGTATCACAACACCTGTTGCTCGGGGACGGCCCCGCAAAAATCCCGTGGCAGCTTCCTGTTCCTTGTCTCTCCCGCTACCGCAGAGTCGAGCTTCACTGCCCTTTCCTTTACATCCCCTGCCAGTCCTCGAAAATACGTCTGAATGCCCGGAGCTCAACTCTGAATTTGTCGCCCACTGCTTCGAGGGTTCGTGCGATTCACGGCTTGCTCGTTCGCCACTAACCTACGCGTCAGGTCTGAAGTTTACACCTCAATACACCCATCCGCTCATTTCGGCTACATCCATCAAGACGGACATCCGGGCTGCTTCATTTCAAATTCATTTGCTCCCGCCCCAATCCCGCGTTCTTGCTCTCTGCATCGTCTGTTTCGTTTCTCTAACCTCCTTTCATCCATCTGTGCTGGGAGACGGACCGCGCCCGGAATCATTTTTAGACCACGACTTCTTTTCATCACAGCACTCCAGGCTCCTGGAATGCGGCAAGCGGCGAGCGCCGGCATTTCGAGCCCTCCGGGCTGAAGCGCTAAAAGGTGCTTGGGAAATCGGCATCATGCTCCAGTCGTCGAGCGAAAACGCGGCTTCATGCTACCTTTTGGATCTGACGGAACCGGGTAACCATTACCTCCTCTTTACTGTACCTTTGACTCACCTGATTCAGACGATCTTCCCAGTGTGCGGCCCTGGGCAAATGCGTATATCGCTCACGTTCGGGCTCTTGTCCCGATATGGCGCACCTCGGGGTATATCACCTCCGACGCTGGCCAGTGGGCTGGATTCCTGGTGGGTTCCATGCTCATACCCCATCCTTCGGGTCTAACAGTACCAGATGACGGAGGCGCTTATATCTGCGAGAACTAGAACGACGATGTTGGTGTGCGTCCATTGGTCCATTTGTTGCTGGCTTGTACTGTTCTTACCTGTCCCTCCAGCACGCTCAACGACCAACTGTTGATTTGTGGCCCCGAGCCTCCATCGTTGGAGAGTTTACTGGCTTCAGTGGAGAATTCTCCACAAAGCTCCGGTTTGGCTGTACTGTGGACATCAATGAAACCATGTAAGTGTCTTTCCCCCAAGATATTAAAGTGCACTCTTTCCTCGAATATGTAGATTTATTTCACGTTACCTACTTGGCCCGCGAGTTATCGGAAAAGATTGCTGGAGGTGCGTCGCGTCTGCTTTTATTTTGTTTACGCTGATAGCACTAGACTATGCTCGCGTCAATCCACTATCGGAAGGCGCAGTGATCAAGTTTCTATCTTCTCTTTCCCTGATGCATTCGATCCTCTCGCTCCTTCTGGACCGCATCGACGCAGCCATCACCTCCGCAACGGCCAATGACTCGCCTTTCATTCTCGAGGACACCAACATGGACGTCGTCGCGCGCGCCTGCGCGTACGCCGTCGCCTTCGGCTTCACGGGCCTTGTCCTCCCGTTCTACCGCGAGCTCGAGCACCGCGAGAACAGTGAAAATAAAATTCAGAATCAGCGCACACACGACCGCCTGCGACTCTTGCGCGCGCAGGCGCACGAGATGGCGGTTCAAGGCGCGCGCGAGGTCGTGCGCTCGTTGCGATACCTACCCAAGATACACTACACGCCGGTTCACTGGGCCACGATCTCCGCGTGGGCAGAGTTCTGTGCCGAGATGGCAGAGTCAGGCACGGCGCTCTCGCCTGAGAGTGCCCTCGACCTCGAGACGTGGGTTTGCCTTTCGTCGCGCATCAGAATGGCACGTTGATTAAAGTGCACACAGGATTGCTAATGAGCTGAATCTCCTGGGCTACTCGCTAGACGTTGCGTCGACCCCGCACGGAAGCGCGCTGATCGAGCGGTTGGAGACCCATGTGCATGTCAACGCATCGCTTCTCGGGCCGGCGAGTGGTCTTTTAGACCCGACGTCGAGTGATCTGTTGGACCCGACGTCCCTCGCGGGTATCTCCCCTTTGAGTGGACCGTGGATAGAGCCCATGGACGATGAACAGCTATACCAGGCGGTCACTACCTACGCCGGTCCGGAATCCTTTGACTGATTTACTCCAAGTATTGCGGACCGACTATTTTATTTTTCGGCCTAGAGCTATCGGTTGGCCTTTTTTTCAGCCCACAGGTGTGAAACCTGATAGTGCATCAGGAATGACAGGTCAAAATGGCATAGCAAATAATAAACAAATGATAAGAAAGCTAAGGCCGACAAGCGGCACGGCCCGCTACCAGTACAGAGTTGAATGTTTTTTGGTAATTCTCCGGCTAGCGGCTCTTGTTCCTTGGACTGTCAAAAGCGAGATGAGCGGCGACGGTCCAAGACAAAAAGGTGGGATCGGGCATCTCAAACGTTTCAACGACAATAAGATGAGCCTCCGCTTCGCTCCGGGATGCCGAAGCAGAAGGAAAAATAGAGTCACAAACTTTATCGCATGCAAAATTATGGCCGTGCAAGGGCTT
This sequence comes from Mycena albidolilacea, assembly GCA_029282495.1. Classification (NCBI taxonomy): domain Eukaryota; kingdom Fungi; phylum Basidiomycota; class Agaricomycetes; order Agaricales; family Mycenaceae; genus Mycena; species Mycena albidolilacea. The sequence continues at coordinate 293,564 of JARIHO010000053.1, read as the reverse complement.
AGAAAATGAGACGGGAAGAGAGGTGGGTTTTGTTTTTGTGCCGTTGTTCAGTTCCGCCGAGAAATGGGCGCCACTACAGAATTTGCGAGATGGAGAGGGGGCTTCATTCAAATCAGGTGTTGCATCAAGATGTTTCAAGTAGTGATTGGTCCGGAGGCAAGATACACGGCCCCGGGTGCGTGAACGGAGTCAAAAATAATAATTGATAACCCAGCCTAGGAGAGGAAGAGCGTACAACGAGAGGTTCCAAGAGCAAAAGAGGTAATGATCCGTGACACAACCCCGGAATTGAGAAGGAACACTGATAGTAACAACACATTGGATGGTCGGAGAGATGGTATTGAATACACCCACGCCAGGATGGAGATAGCCAAGTAATAGCGCACCAGACAGCTTGAGTCCCAGTACTCGGCGATGGACAGAATGGTCGAGAGACCCAGGATTGACATTGGGGAGGAGCGGAGTGGGCCATGGGCGAAAGGATAACATCCCGAACGAGAAGAGGGCTGCATTTATATGGAAAGAGTTTTACCGGAATAAGTACGTGGCCTCCCGGCAAGACGTATTAGCTCATGCTGCGCCGTAGGCTGCAACTGCGATCTGGATTCTGCGGCATGCGCGAAAGAACTACATACTCACGGCCGCGGGTCGTCGGAAATCAAAAGGCCGTGTTGGAAATCACAGAAGGTTCCAGATGGACGGTTTAGACCAAGGGGATGAGCAGAGGAATGCAAAGGAGAATAGGCTATATGGAGAAATGAGCCAATAGGTACGAATTGATGAGCACTGCCGAATGAGCAAAATCATAAAGAACGGTTAATGATTGGTTAATGAACTCGGTCCGCTGCGGGTCCGACAGATCAGTGCTGACGTGAAAACAAACGACAATGTTGTGATTTACTGCAAGGAATTTCAGATCGGGCTCTCGAAGACCCTTACCTTACGGTAGAGGGAATAGCGAACAGAAAGTCAACGATCTGCGCGAGGGCCCTGTGGCTTTGGGTTCAAGCTGCAATTGAATGTGGCAGTGGAGCGCAGATGATCAGATCACTGATCTGATCGACGCGGAGTCGGACGGAATCGGAGATTGAGATTGGTTGAACTAGTAAATCCCAACGCAAACACATGGCCTAGATCCAGAGATGGTTCGCTTTTTTCGTAACACTGAAACATCTCGAAATTTATCCATACAACTACAATTGCCCAAATATTACTCAAATAGTCGCATGCTCGAAGACGGCGACCATATTCCACAGGAGCCGCGATCCCGTACTTGTCTACATCAGGAAACCTGGATGGAACTATGGCCACTATACAGTGCTGTCAAGCGCTATCAAGCGCTGCATAGCGCCTATAGTTACATCCGGTTTTCCTGATGTACGCTTCCGTCGAGATAGATACTGCCCTCACGGACGAAGGTGCCGTTCTTCTGCCGTTCAGGCAAGTACCTCTGGATCCCACGCGGGATATTTCTTGGTTGCAGGAAAATCAGGTCGACGTATGCGCGTTCGCTGTTCAGCGTGCGGAGATGGGGGATGAAAGCAAGGACATGACAGTGCCTCCATGTCTTTACCTACTGCCAGGATCATGATCACCCCCGACCTCCTGCAGCCGGACAGCATCTCCATTGTGTATTCTTAGCGAACGCCTTTATGCGTCCGCCATCAGATGCAGAAGGGTTGTGTGAGTGAACCCTTGACCTTTCGAGACTGACTTGCCGTTTCGAGACTGGCTTGCCGGCAACGATTTTCTCAACAACTTAAGCGCTCGATCAGTACTGTCGGGATTCTCACATCATTCCAAAATTTCCGAAAGACCAGTGGCTCTAAAAACGTCGGCTATGATAATTCTCGTTCAATTTTAGTATTACCAGTCTGAGCCCCTATTTTCGGCGTTTTCAATTTGAACCAACAAAAACTAGAGTCCGACTAGTATGTACATGTGTATTGACGTGTCTCAACCCAGCACATTGATACGGTATCAGAACGTCTAAGAAGGAGGAGGTCTATTTCATCGTCAAACGCAGCAAGGGAAATATCACCAATTTGGGTAAGGGGTATGTACCTGGGGCGAATGCGGAGCTTTCAACCAGCAATTCTCCTTTCCGTTCCTCCCAATTCTGAGTTCCCCATGCACCGCGGTAGATTGAGAAGGCCCAGCGCTATCGCTAACCACGGGCGAGGGAGAATATTTCATTCGTCCCTTGGCTTTCAAGCACTCTGGCGTTATTATCGGCCTGCGATTTGAGACCTGTCACCATCATAATCGCAAATCAGTACTAGCCTCGACAGAATATTTAACTCGAACCACTGACCTAGATTCAAATTCAGATTCAGATTCAGACACTGAAGCCTTTCGCAACCCGAGGCCGCGGCGTGATACCGCCGAATCCGAACTGCGGGGACAAGGCGCTGAAGTGGCTCGAGTTCGACTACGCCGTGGCGGATGGTTCAGCGGGCTTCGACCCCGGAGTCTTCGTCGAGGCAACACTCGGCGCCTGCTCGCCGAGATTACATGCGGATTGGAGAGTCGCAAACGCGGCGGCGGCGTAATTTTCGGTCGACGAGGAGGTGGAGGCGCGGGACGACGCAATGAGGGGGGAGGTGGATGAAGATATCGACGCAGACGCGGAAGACATTGTGGAGAGGCCTAGGAGTGTTTGAACCTTGTGTGATTTTTTGGGTTCGATGAGTTTAATACTTCCAACGGATTTGGCCAGGGTTTATAGAATGAGACTGCGAACAGCTGCGCCGCGGATTTGAATCGGGCCGGCAGCAGACATCAAATATTGATTGTGACCATGTCGATATGTAAACACAAGTTGAAAAGTCGGCAGTGAGAGCGGCAAGTACCAAGGATGAAGGTCGGGTGTGCGCTCGAGGCGGGGGTTCCATTTCATTGTGAAGAAAACGGACGGAATACAATGCGTATGGAGGACTTATTGGGACGAACACGAAAAGCACGCAAAGTTGAAACCTCAACTACAAAAAATATCACTGCCTGGTCCTCGGTCTAAGTCTACCATGTCTACATCAACCCCCCCCTCTCCTCTTCCCCGGGGCCAATTCATTCTCCTCTCTTCGCGCCCCAAAACCACCCCCCTAGCCCCGCCGCTGCACGACGACACTCCCGCCCAACCCCGCCCTTCCCTCCCCAATCGCCTGCGCCGCCGAGAGCTCGCGCGTCGGGAACGTCGTGTGCAGCGTGTACGGCGCGGCGCCGGGGTGCGTGCTGCGCGAGTCGTCGCGTGGTTGGTTGCACGAGGTTAGCGAGTAGGTGGGCCGTCAAAGGGAAGGTGGGTTGTCAAAGAATTCAACGAGTGGGTCATTAGTCGAGGGAAGAGTGGAGGACGAAAGATCAGTCAGGGGTGGGCAGAGTTAAAAAAGGAGGAGCCACTCACGCATCGATGACGGCGCGCAGGTCCGCGACGGTGTGGGTGGGGTTGAGGCGCGCGAGGAGGCTGGGGGTGCGCGCGTTAGTTAGTTCGTGTTCGGAATTCCGAATTGACGCCGAGAAGAAAATGCGCGCCGAGGACGCAATGCAACGCAACGCAGCACGACAGCAACCCCAAAACGAAGAAAGAAAGAAGAATCGAAGAAATCGAGAAGACCGTCCCAGAATTGAAGCACAACAACACTCACCGGCCCCCGTCCGCCAACCGCACCTGCACCTGCGCAACCGGCTGCGTCTCGTCCACCTTCGGCACCTCTGCTCCTCCTTGCCCACCCACACCTTGTCCTTGCCCACCTCCTCCTTGTCCTTTCTCACTCTCCTCAAAGGCGCCGGGCATACTCGTGCTCCCGCCAGAACCCGACCCAGACGCCTCGCCGGGCACAGGCGCGCCGAGCCGCACGCCCGCGCCGCCGCCCCAGCGCACGCCGCCGGGCGGGGGGACGTAGTCCATGTGCGTGCGCTTGTCGACGAGCATCTCGACGGGCTGGCCGGGGGCGAGGTTGAGGAGGGCTGGGGGGGCGAGGCTAGATGGACGGAACGGAGGTCAGAACGAATGCAGGGAAGCGGACAAGGACAGAAAGGGATGAGCACGCACCCCTCGTTGAGCGCACTGAGCAGTGCCGCGTCCTCGGGGTTGTCGTACCGCATGAGGCGGCTGTCTTCGACGGTGAAGCCGTCGCGCCAGAAGATGATGAGGCGCCGCGCGCGGGGGAGGGCCTGCAAGAGATTCATACCAAGTTAACATAATGTACGAAGAGGAACGAGGAAGGAAGGAGCACACACATCCGGTGCAGGCGCATTCGGGTCGGGAACAAAGGTGCTAGGAATGTCGTCCGAGCCGAGGGTGTGTCCTCCGCCAGAGAAGATCGAGCCGGCGGCGGAGGAGCCCGCGGGAAGGATGGGCGCGGCGCCAGCTCTGCGGTGCGTCAGGCGGAGATCAGCATCCTATGAAGGAGTACAAGAAAAGGCAAGAACGCACTCCGCCGCCCGCCTCAACAACCCGCGCACCAAATCTCCACCCGGTACATTGCTGCGATTGCGGTTGCGCGGCGCGTCGGGGTTCTCGACGCTCAGCGCGCTGCGCTCCCCGCCCGCGAAGAGGTGTTCCGGCGGCTTGTCCGCGTCGTCGTCCTCGTCGTCGTCGTCGTCGTCGCCTTCAGAATCGTCGCTGTTGTGGGCGGCGGGTGCGGGCTGGCGACGTGTGGATGGAGCAGGTGCGATGTCCCGCAGCGACGCGATGCGCGGGCCGCCGCCGCCGCCTGTGCTAGTGCCACTGGACGGCGAGGACCACGCGCCGATGCGACCGACGCGCGGGGCGGGGGTGGGGCGGGTCCAGGAGTCGGGGAGCGCTTCGTTGACCGGGCCGCCACCGAGGGAGCGCCCGCCGCCCGGTGTGTTGCTTGGAGTGCTGTCGTCGGACATCGCGATTCGGGAAAGAGACGCGTCACCGCAAAAAGCCGAACACTGCCACCCAATATCAACTTCTTCAACCGTCATCGGCTCATCTGTGATTTGGGATCTGGCAATTATAAGTACTCGGAATCATGAAAATGGACGCCCGGTCTGGCGACTGCGTATCGTTATCCGGATCCAATCGGCATTTCAGGTGCTGGTTCAGTCGCTATACATATAGTTCGAGAAGTCAAAACTCCAGACGCGCTGCACCTGAATCCTTCCACGAGCCACAGTATCATCATCCGGATCGAACGGGGGCATAGACTATCCTCAGCATTGATGAACCAGTCGACATCCGGTCCGTCCAAGGAAATGGTGCGGCCCCAAACCCCGGTCCTCGGAGCAGTTCCCCCTCGTCCATTGCTATCCATTGCGTCGCCTCGAGCTCTATGGCCCTTTGTTTCAAAAGCCACGGCGGATCATCCGGCTCGAACGGAGCCTCTTCTGCGTCGATGAACCAATCAATCTCCTCGTCCGTCCAAGGATCCCACCGCACCGTTTCCGGACAATTCCGGTGAGCGAATAAGACACAAGCGTGTGAGTACTTAGGCCTGCACAGCTTTGAACGACGAAGTTGTTAATCATCCTATACACCCCTTGGCACAATACACCACTCCCCGTTCCGTCGGACCAGGACGCAACACCCCCGCGTCCCGTTGATTTTCAGTGCGGGGTTAGGCAAACTTTTTTTATTCGCCCGTCAGTCCATAGCATTCAATCATCCTGCGTCGCATCTCGGTCTGAACCCGTACCACTCCAAAAACGGTAAGTACTCACACGCTTGTCACTTGACCGTATTCGCAAGGTTCGCCCACCGGAATTGTGGCGTATTATTTTTACCCCTAGCTAAAGACATGGAGGCCTTGTCGTCTTCTTGTCTTCCTCTCCCATCATCTCCTCATGCTCAACACTGAACGCGCGTACGTCGACCTGATTTTCCGTGCAACCAAGAAATATCCCGCATGGGATCCAGAGGTGCTCGTGCTATCCAACGAATCTCGGCATTGATCTGACCTATGTATGCCCATAAGATAGCTGTGAAGGCCGGAGACTACGGCAGAATAACTCGCGGGCGGTGGGGACTGGCATTCTGGCGCAAGAATGGTACATTCGTCCGCGAGGGAAACATCTATCTCGACGGAAAGGCAGAGAACTACGGGATTGCGGCTCCTGTGGAATATGGTCGCGACTCAGAGGGGCAGGCGTGGATAACCTCACTCAACGCAACACAGGTGGACATATCTTTCACGGCTGGCGGGTGAGTTGACTTCTCCTCCACTCATATTTATTGCTCGCTATAAATTGGGCGCTCGTCAGTCTTCATCCCTTGATCGCCCAATGCAATGCGAAGGTAGCGTTCAAGTTCTCCTCCGGGCGTGGAGCCGTCCTCGCTATGGAGAATCCGATGATCACTATTATCGATCCGCCCGGCGCGCTCAAGGCTCTCCTCGAGGAGCCTAGCATGCGGAACATGGTGGTCGTGTCGGAGGTCCACTCCTGCTCTTCGTATGCCCGGCTCCTCACCACCGAGGAAAGCGGCACTATTACCCTCGGCTTGCACGTCGAGCCACCCGTGCCGGGTGCTGCATCGGCGAGTACTATCGGGACCTGGGTCCGGCACGGCGCGTCTGGAAATTTCAAGTCCCAGGTTGATATGAAGGGGGAGCGCGCATTTTACCCTCTATTTCGCCTCGTGTCTCGTTCTGAGGAGGAGACATCCACAGGAATTGGGCCACTCGATTCTGTTTAATGATAAGCACAAACGAGACCCAGAGACACTGCCGTTCAAATTATTTCAGTTGCATATATTCCATACACCGTTCTCATTTTTTTTTTTCGTTACTCAACTGTGCTGTGAAATGTTCCATATATAAGTTCATCGGATATTATGATCTTTCAGCATCCGTCCATTTGAGTGGTATTGGACAACCGCAGTTGTATAAATGAAATTTCGAGGTCAGCATCGCGAAAGGAAAAGAACCATCCCGAATCGAAGCCCAGCAGGCCGTACGTTTAATTTGAGATTTACTTCTATTTACGGGTGGTGTTGCTGGTTGAAATTTTCGCGTCCGTGCGTGACACAGCAATCAAAGTTTTGGACACCCAGATTTTGCTTCTTTCTGGGCAGAGGACACAGGAATAGTGCAAAGGTATGGGCTATATACTGTAAAATAATTCATGGAAACACATCTTAAAAAACGCACAACCTAGATCAAGAAAATACACACCTTGAGACACCGATGCAGAAAAAGCACGACTCACAAAGTGGTTGTTCATGTTTGCTATGACATCCTGATGCCAACAAAAAATGACACACTTGCTCTCAACCACTTCAAACTCGCGACACAACTGAAATGGAAACGAAAAACGACACAACTTGGACTTAGGCCGCTCAGCAATGGACCTGTATTTCAAATTGTCGGACTTTCAATCCAATTCAAGTGGCATCATCTTTTGCCTGTGATCGATCTCCTATCTCTCTCTCTCTCTTCCTCTGTCCTCTGCCTCTCAGCAGAGATTTACTCACCCTCAATACTGTCGGTAAATGCAACAATCCCACCTGTACTGCCGCTTGCGGCGATTTCTTCCACGAAGATCTGGCCCCGGGAGTGTTGCTGAGGGGAGTGAAGTGTACCATCTGCAGCTGCTATGCCGGCCAGCATAGGAAGGTGAACCTTCTATTTGCATACACAGGCATTGCCTGCTCACCATCTATCAGGAGACCCCAACGACCGCCTCCACTGCAGCGAGAGGATTCTCACGCACACCGCCACCCGATGTGATTTCAACTCCAACCAGGTTTCCTTGTCCTTTCTGGATTCCTCAATGCCCACTTCGAGTCAAATTTTTGGACATATTTCTGGACTCGTACTTTGAGGCATCATCATGAAATTCACGTGCCTAGTCTGGCATCTGCAATTCCGCTACCACGTACGCCCGCCCGTGACAGAGCAGTCAAATGTTTGAGCAGGATGACCATCATGAAGAGGTTCGCAATCTATCCCTACAGTTTAGGCACACACGATGGTCAGCCATTTCATGGTGAGATGCATGATTTTCCTTTGAGGCCACAGGACCCTAGGAAAGGACCATCATGATGACATTGGTAATCTGCGAACTCCAAACACTTTACTCTAGACGCACACACATGTTTAGCTATTTGCGAGATGAGTTTTTGACTAGTACGTAGGCTCTTGGACCTGCCCTGAACCAGTCAAGTATCTCGTCACGCGGGGCCTTGTCGTCGAAATGTTGGTAGGAAAGAAGGGTTATAATTTCACACGATTTTGCTCGTTACACTTCAACGTGTTTGCTCTTCACAATTTACACGGAGTTTTCAATTTGCCCGATATTCCCCGTACCACATTCGATCGGACAGAAGAGTCACCACTCGAAATGTCACACGGCGTTGCTTGTACTACATTAGGTCGAGCGCTTACCACATCGATATGGATCACGCGATGTTCGCACGGCGTGGGCACCACATTGGCGGGAAACCATACCTCGGAAGCGGGGCAGAACCATATCGAGTCTTTTTATCTGATCATCGTGACCATAATCTGCCATATTTGACCGGCACGACGGAGTTCGTATGTGCAGAGAAGATATTTGGTGACCGTATTAATCACGGTAGCCATAAGAATAAGTACCATACTGCAGTCAATCAGACGAAATAATTTGAACGCAAGACCAATGCCGACTGACCTCGCTGGCGAACAGTACCATACCACTGATACCATAAGCGAGGGTGCTGTCAACAGCAATCATAAAGAGGAGCAAGTCGGTGACCCATAGGATGATGAAAAGCGCAGTCATTCGAGCGTGAAAGAGCAGCGAGGGTCCTGGATACGCTTTGACAAAAAGCAAGAACCCAAAGATGACAACGAAAGTGGTGTCGAACTCATCTCGGAAGATCGTGAAAGCCAGAAGAGACTCTGTGATGAAAAACCAAAGATGGTCATAGAGCCGCTTGCAACGACGTCAACGGCGGAAATTTAAGCATTATTTGGGACGAACCTCGATCTCGCTAGGTCGGGGGGGCCTGAAGCAGGTTTTCTGGACAGCATGCGCTGTCAGCAGAGCCGCCAGAAAACCGAAATGGGCGAGTATCTGGCAAGAGTTGAGCAGAAGAGGTATCCCGAACTTACAAGGACACGACTACTCTTTGACAGATATATGGCCACAGAATAGAAGTTGCTGCAATTTCGGAGGGCATTTGCGACCGCAGCGACGACAGCAAAGAAAGAGAAAAACGCATAGAGGAGAATTCTGAGGTCGCTAATAGAGCCTGTGAAAGCTGGCGTCCTCTGGCGCAAGACCTGGCCCAACGTCGGCATGGACGGGAGTACGCGATAATCGTGGCCTACGCGAATTCGACACGGAGAGATCGGCTTTCTGATCCAAGTTTAGTATAAGCGCCCGCAGTCCTAAGTATAACATGTATTTGGGACCATTCAGTAGTTAAAGACATGAGGCCTTGTCGTCTCCGTGCCTTCCTCCCCCCGTCATCTCCTCATGATCAACAGTGAACGCGCGTACGTCGACCTGATTTTCCGTGCAACCAAGAAATATCCCGCATGGGATCCAGAGGTGCTCGTGCTCTCCGACGAATCCAGGCATTGATCTGACCTATGTATGCCCATAAGATAGCTGTGAAGGCCGGAGACTACGGCAGAATTACTCATGGGCGGTGGGGACTGGCATTCTGGCGCAAGAACGGTACCTTTGTCCGTGAGGGAAACATCTATCTCGACGGAAAGGCAGAGAAGTATGGGATTGCGGCTCCTGTGGAATATGGTCGTGACTCCGAGGGGCAGGCATGGATCACCTCACTCAACGCAACACAGGTGGACACGTCCTTCTCGGCTGGTGGGTGAGTTGATTTCGCCTCCGCTCGTATTTATTGCTCACTATATGGCCAGTGTTCATCCCTTGATCGCCCAATGCAACGCGAAGGTAGCGTTCAAGTTCTCCTCCGGGCGTGGAGCCGTCCTCACTATGGAGAATCCGATGATCACCATTATTGATCCGCCCGGCGGGCTCAAGGCTCTTCTCGAGGACCCCAACATGCGGAACATGGTGGTCGTGTCGGAGGTCCACTCCTGCTCTTCGTATGCCCGTCTACTCAGCACCGAGGGAGGTGGCACTGTTACCCTCGGCTTGCACGTCGAGCCTCCCGTGGCAGTCGCTGCGTCGGCGGGCGCCATTGGGACCTGGGTCCGGCACGGCGCTTCCGGAAATTTCAAGTCCCAGGTTAATATAAAGGGGGAGCGCGCCTTTCACCCGCTGTTTCGTCTTGTGTCTCGTTCGGAGGAGGATACGTCGACAGGAATCGGGCCAGTCGATTCCGTTTGATCATAAACTAACCGTAATGAGACCTATCATTCAGAATTTTGTCACTTGCCTGCATTCCATACGCTATTATCATCTGCTTTCGTGACTCGACTGTGCTGTGAACCTTTACATACATACCTTCATTGGACATCACGGTCTTGAACATCCATTGAGTAAGTAATATTTGGCCAACTGCAAGTTGTGCGGATGAAATTTTGAGCAGACTCAGTCTCAAGGAATAGAACAAGCCATTACTCCTTCATTTCCAATTTTTGGGAAGTTATTATAAGCACGAGGAACATGGTGAGACGGAAACAAGAGCTTGTTGCAGAGATCTTTCCAACCAGTTGAACTACAACTGTCATTCTGCTGAGATACGACATCAGTTTTATTCTATCTGGATGTGGGATCGATAAACACCCGAGCTCTTGCCCATCAACGCCTACTTCATCGCGCGCAAATCCTCTCGTGGCTGGAGACCAAAGACACCCGGAAGCTCGTTCCAAAAGGCGGTGGCAGCCTCGTGCCGTTTGGCTCTCGAGACCTCGAGACATGCTCCGCACAATCCGTCGGCAGTCAATGATTCAAAGTATTCCTCGACTTCTGCACAATGGAACGGATCCGTCGCGCCTTCAGAAACATCGTCGAGGAGATGAGATAACACAATTTTTCGAGCTCGTTCGCACATACCTGCAAACAGGCACGGTTCGCTTCTGATCAGGAAGTGCTGTATCGAAACTGTTCCGTGAACCAGCTGCTCATGGGCCGCGAGCGATTTCAGTGCATACTGGCCCATCTTCCCCTCCAAGGAAGGAAGTAGTCGTTTGGCAGAGAATGTCGCGGCGCACTGGTATGCGAACGGAAGCGGCCAATGCGCATCGACTTCAAGCGACCAACCCCGCCCTTCCCTCCCCGATCGCCTGCTCCGCCGAGAGCTCGCACGTCGGGAACGTCGTGTGGAGCGTGTATGACGCCACACCGGGGTGCGTCCTGCGCGCGAGTCGCGTGGTTGATTGTACGAGGTTAGCGAGTGAGTCGTCAAAAAGTAGCTCGTTAGTTGAGGAAGGAGTTGAGAAAGCGGGCGGGTCGTGGTTGAAAAGCGAGTGGTTAGCAGGAGTTGAAAGAGCAAAAGGAGGAGCCACTCACGCATCGATGACGGCGCGCAGATCCGCGACGGTGTGGTGGGGTTGAGGTGCGCGAGGAGGCTGGGGGTGGGCGCGTCAGTCAGTTCGTGTTCGGAATTCCGAATTGCCGCCGAGAAGAAAACGCGAATGCAACGCAACGCAGTACGACACCAACCCCAAAAAGAAGGAAAAAAGAATCCAAAGAAATCGAGAAAACCGTCCCAGATTTGAATCACAATGGCACTCACCGCCCCCCATCCGCCAACCGCACCTGCACCTGCGCAACCGGCTGCGTCTTGTCCACCTTCGGCACCTCTGCGCCTCCTTGCCCACCCACACCTTGTCCTTGCCCACCTCCTCCTTGTGCTTGTTCACTTTCTACAAAGCCACCGGGCATACTCGTGCTCCCGCCAGAGCCCGACCCAGACGCGTCGCCGGGCACAGGCGCGCCGAGCCGCACGCCCGCGCCGCCGCCCCAGCGCACGCCGCCGGGCGGGGGGACGTAGTCCATGTGCGTGCGCTTGTCGACGAGCATCTCGACGGGCTGGCCGGGGGCGAGGTTGAGCAGGGCTGGGGGGGCGAGGCTAGACGGACGGAGCGGGGGTCAGAACGAATGAAGGGAAGTGGACAAAAAGCACGCACCCCTCGTTGAGCGCACTAAGCAGGGCCGCGTCCTTGGGGTTGTCGTACCGCATGAGGCGGCTGTCTTCGACGGTGAAGCCATCGCGCCGGAAGATGATGAGGCGGCGCGCGCGGGGGAGGGCCTGCAAGAGATTCATAGAAAGTTAACATAATGTACGAAGAGGAACGAGGAAGGAAGGAGCACACACATCCGGTGCAGGCGCATTCGGGTCGGGAACAAAGGTGCTAGGAATGTCGTCCGAGCCGAGGGTGTGTCCTCCGCCAGAGAAGATCGAGCCGGCAGCGGAGGAGCCCGCGGGAAGGATGGGCGCGGCGCCAGCTCTGCGGTGCGTCAGGCGGAGATCAGCATCCTATGAAGGAGTACAAGAAAAGGCAAGAACGCACTCCGCCGCCCGCCTCAACAACCCGCGCACCAAATCTCCACCCGGTACATTGCTGCGATTGCGGTTGCGTGGCGCGTCGGGGTTCTCGACGCTCAGCGCGCTGCGCTCCCCACCCGCGAAGAGGTGTTCCGGCGGCTTGTCCGCGTCGTCGTCCTCGTCGTCGTCGTCGTCGTCGTCGTCTTCAGAATCGTCGCTGTTGTGGGCGGCGGGTGCGGGCTGGCGACGTGTGGATGGAGCAGGTGCGATGTCCCGCAGCGACGCGATGCGCGGGCCGCCGCCGCCGCCTGTGCTAGTGCCACTGGACGGCGAGGACCACGCACCGATGCGACCGACGCGCGGGGCGGGGGTGGGGCGGGTCCAGGAGTCGGGGAGTGGGTCGTTGACAGGGCCGCCGCCAAGGGAGCGCCCGCCGCCCGATGTGTTGCTTGGAGTGCTGTCGTCGGACATCGCGTCACCGCAAAAAGCCGAACACTGCCACCCAATATTCAACCCTCATTGGCTCATCTGTGATCTTGGGTCTGGCAATTATAAGTGCTCGGAAACATGAAAATAGATGCCCGGTCTGGCGTCTGCTGTGCCAAGGGCGGTATCGGTATCCGGATCCAATCGGCATTTCAGCTGCTGGTTCAGTCACTATCATTGCTGCTACATATTATAATTCCAGAAGTCAAAACTCCGCACCTGAATCCTTCCACGAGCCACAGTGAACATCATCCGGGGCAGGGGCAGTGCACTAGACTATCCTCAACTAACCAACATTCAGAGCCATCACTCTAAATTTGGTACGGGCAACAATTTCACGTTTGACAGCGCTATATTGTAGCGCAAAATTGTAGCGTATATTTTTACCCTAGCTAAAGACATGGAAGCCTTTTTGTCTCCTTGCCTTCCTCCCCCCATCATCTCCTCATGCTCAACAGCGAACACGCCTATGTCGACCTGATTTTCCGTGCAACCAAGAAATATCCCGCATGGGATCCAGAGGTGCTTGTGCTCTCCGCCGAATCCCGGTGTTGATCTGACCTATGTATGCCCATAAGATAGCTGTGAAGGTCGGAGACTACGGCAGAATTACTCGCGGGCGGTGGGGACTGGCATTCTGGCGCAAGAACGGTACCTTCGTGCGTGAGGGAAACATCTATCTCGATGGAAGGGCGGACAAGTACGGGATTGTGGCTCCTGTGGAATATGGTCGCGACTCCGAGGGGCAGGCATGGATCACTTCACTTAACGCAACACAGGTGGATACATCTTTTTCGGCTGGCAGGTATGTTGACTCCTCCTCCACTCATATTTATTGCTCACTATACGGCCAGTCTTCATCCCTTGATCGCTGAATGCGACGCGAAGGCAGCGTTCAAGTTCTCTTCTGGGCGTGGAGCTGTCCTCGCTATGGAGAATCCAATGATCACCATTATCGACCCGCCCGGCGGGCTCAAGGCTCTCCTCGAGGATCCCAGCATGCGGAACATGGTGGTCGTGTCGGAGGTCCACTCCTGCTCTTCGTATGCTCGGCTCCTCACCTCCGAGGAAAGCGGCACCATTACCCTCGGCTTGCACGTCAAGCCTCCCGTGCCGGGTGCTGCATCGGCGAGTACTATCGGGACCTGGGTCCGGCACGGCGCATCTGGAAATTTCAAGTCCCAGGTTGATATGAAGGGGGAGCGCGCGTTTCACCCTCTATTTCGCCTCGTGTCTCGTTCTGAGGAGGAGACATCCACAGGAATCGGGCCAGTCGATTCAATTTGATCATAAACAGTAACCATAACGACACCTGCCATTCAGAATTTTGTCACTTGCCTGCATTCCACACGCTGTTATCATTTGCTTTCGTTACTCGACTGTGCTGTGAACCTTTGCGTACATACCTTCGTTAGACATCACGGTCTTGAACATCCATTGAGTAAGTAATATTTGGCCAACTGCAAGTTGTGGGGATGAAATTTTGAGAGGACTCAGCCTCAGAGAATAAAAGAAGCCATTACTAGATCCAAGCTCAGCAGGTCATGTGTATTTTCCCGCCACAGCTTCACCACAACCCTCATTTGCCTCGCTAGACGCCGCCTTATGCCTCGACTAGTGGGCGTACAAGGGCAGGGCCCCCCGATCCAATCCTATCTCCGCGATCACCGTACCAATCTCCTCAATTGCTCCGAGTCCGTTCCCTGCCTTGTTCGCCGTCATTGTTGTGTTTGCAGTGATGACGCGGCTGAATGGTTACTATCTCGCGAACCCTCATTTGCCTTGCTAGACGCCGCCGTATACCTCGACTAGGGGGCGTACAAGGGCACGTCCCCCGATCCAATCCTATCTCCGCGATCACTGTATTACCAATCTCCTCAATTGCTCCGAGTCCGTTCCCTTCCTTGTTTGTCGTCGTTGTTGCATCTGCAGCGATGACGCGGCTGAATGATTGCTGTCTTGCGATGCCCCTGCTGAACTCTGCGGGACTAAGTTCAACCGCTACCGACAAGCTCCGATTCCGTCCGACTCCGCGTCGATTTGATGAGTGATCTAATCAGCACTGCCACATCGCTCTCTACAAGGAAAGGAAAACAACGGGAGCAATGAGTATACATGCTTCCCCGTGCTGCCACTGCATTTGTCGACCTGTTTAATGAATATAGAGAAGTATGTCGTAGCCCTACTAAATTTCTGAAGCATCAGGTTGTACTTCTTCCTCGCAAACCCAAAAATAAGGGAAAGCGCTACAGTAGTTCCTCGGTCAGCAATCATGATCCCACTTGCATGCATGCCACCGTCGCACGGCGCGTCTCCTTCATTTTCCATTTTTTAGAAAGTTATTATAAACACGGGGAACATGGTGAGACGGAAACAGGGATCTTTCCAACCAGTTGAACTACGACCGGCATTCTGCTGAGATACGACATCAGTTTTATTCTATCTGAATGTGGGATCGATACACACCCGAGCTCTCGCCCATCAACGCCTGCTTCATCGCGCACGAATCCTCCCATGACTGGAGACCAAAGACACCCGGAAGCTCGTTCCAAAAGGCGGTGGCAGCTTCGTGCCGTTTGGCTCTCGAGACCTCAAGACATGCTCCGCACAATCCGTCGGTATTCCTCGACTTCTGCACAATGAAAGGGACCGTCGCACCTTCAGAAACATCGTCGAAGAGACGAGATAACGTAAATTTTCGAGCTCATTCGCACGTCCCTGCGAACAGGCACGGTTCGCTTCTGATCAAGAAGTGCTTTGTATCTTGGAGTGCTATCGTCGCTCATAGCGATTCGGGAAAGAGACGCGTCACCGCAAAAAGCCGAACACTGCCACCCAATATTCAACCCTCATTGGCTCATTTATGATTTAGATCTGGCTAGGCCTGCGAGTCTTATCTCAATTCGGGCCAAGATCTCTGAATATCCTTCTAGCTATAGGTACTCGGAGGCATGAGAATAACAGACCCCTGGCGTCTGCTGTGCCAAGGGAGGTATCGGTATCCGGATCCAATCGGCATTTTCAGGTGCAGTGCTGGTTCAGTCGCTATCATTGCTGCTACATATTAGGGGAAGTCAAAGCGGTCTGGAGGGGTGGATTCTGAGGTTGATTCTGATGTTGATTCAAACATCGATTCTGGACGTCAGAATCAACCGGGAATCCATCAAAAACCAGAATCGACGTGAATCGCTGTTGCTACTCCGGAGGCGACCTCTCTCTTAACCTCAGAGCTTATCCTCGCTTATCCTCCTTTTAGTTTTGTAAATTAAACTATTTTGCTTCTAAATACAACATGACAATTTTCATCTTCTCCTCTCTGTCGGTGGCTACTATGGCTGAGACGAAGAAAACTAAGTCTAGTACTCCAAAAGCTCCCAAGGCCACTCTCAAGGCTGCCTCCAAGGCCGCTTTGAAGCCCGCCCCCAAAAAACCTCTCACTCGAAAGCGGGTCAAAACCGTCAAAGACGGCTTCCCTGGGTTCCACAGGTGCGAGTGCTGTCAGGACGCCGCCCTCCTGTGCAGTAAGGCCAGTGCGTGCAAAGGCACCCGTGAGTCTTTTCTTCCGGCGGAAGGCATTTTTAAAATGTGTAATGTGGTGGTTGAGGAAGGTTTTGACCACATCCCGCACCCGCCGCTGGGGCGAGGAAAGCCGGGGCATGGGCGCCGTCTGAAAGATATATTTTGATGAGGTTACATAAGCCCTCCACAAGACGATTTATCTCTGAACTGAAAGAGCTACAGCAGAATAGTTAAGTATATAAGAACTCTTGAAGAATGTCGCTCAGAATCAACTGCAAAATCGGGGGGGATCAAAACTGGTGTTGATTCTTGATGGATTCTGTTGCCTGAGTCGAAATGAGAATCACATCAGCATCAACCTCAGAATCACTTACGAGGGAGCGCTTTGACTTCCCCTATTATAGTTCGAGAAGTCAAAACTCCAGACGCGCTGCGCCTGAATCCTTCCGCGAACCGCAGTGATCATCATCCGGGTCGAACGGGACACTAGACTGCTCAGCATGAATGAACCAATTGACATCCGGTCCGTCCAAGGAAATGGTGAGGCCCCAAACACCGGTCCTCGGAGCAGTTCCCCTCGTCCATTGCCATCCATTGCGTCGCCTCGAGCTCCATGGATCTTTGTTTCAAAAGCTACGGCAGATCATCCAGCTCGAACGGAACCTCCAGGCTCTCCTCTGCGTCGATGAACCAATCAATCTCGTCCGGATCCGTCCACGGTGTCTTCCTGTTCAAAGCTGTGCAGGCCCAACATCAAATTTGCGCATCACAGATAAGCGCTCATGACGGCTGGCCTCGGCTGGTAATCTGATACCAGCTCCCCTGGCAATCTGATACCCAATCTGATACCAGCTCCGCTGGCTATCTGATACTTCCGTTGGCTTTTGACAATGACAGTCTTTTACCGGAATTGTGGCGTATTATTTTTACCTCTAGCTAAAGACATGGAGGCCTTGTCGTCTTCTTCCCTTCCTCCCCCCATCATCTCATGCTCAACAGTGAACGCGCCTACGTCGACCTGATTTTCCATGCAACCAAGAAATATCCTGCATGGGATCCAGAGGTGCTCGTGCTGTCCGACGAATCCCGGTGTTGATCTGACCTATGCATAGATAGCTGTGAAGGTCGGAGACTATGGCAGAATAACCCGCGGGCGGTGGGAACTAGCATTCTGGCGCAAGAACGGTACCTTCATTCGCGAGGGAAACATCTATCTTGACGGAAAGGCAGAGAAGTACGGGATTGCGGCTCCTGTGGAATATGGTCGCGACTCCGAGGGGCAGGCGTGGATCACCTCACTCAACGCAACACAGGTGGACACATCTTTCTCGGCTGGCGGGTGAGTTGACTTCTCATCCACTCATATTTATTGCTTGCTATAAATTGGGGGCCTGTCAGTCTTCATCCCTTGATTGCCCAAGGCAACGCAAAGGCAGCATTCAAGTTCTCCTCCGGTCGTGGAGCCGTCCTCGCTATGGAGAACCCTATGGT
Organism: Mycena albidolilacea; assembly: GCA_029282495.1. NCBI lineage: Eukaryota > Fungi > Basidiomycota > Agaricomycetes > Agaricales > Mycenaceae > Mycena > Mycena albidolilacea. The sequence goes on along the minus strand of JARIHO010000053.1, from coordinate 275,701 downwards.
CACTATTATCGACCCGCCTGGCGGGCTCAAGGCTCTCCTTGAGGACCCCAGCATGCGGAACATGGTCATCGTGTCGGAGGTCCACTCCTGCTCTTCGTATGCCCGTCTTTCCTTTCATTACTCAACTGTGCTGTGAAATTTTACATACATACCTTGGTCCTTCATTGGACATCACGGTCTTGAACATACAGTAAATAATATTTGGCCAACTCCAAGTTGTGTGGATGCAATTTTGAGTGGACTCAGTCTCAGGAAATAGAACAAGCCATTACTAGATCGATGTGTTTGCGTTGGGATTTAGTTTCGCTGAGTTCAACCAACACTGCCACATTGCTCTCTCTCACAATGTGGGGAGGGGAAAGTAACGGGGATGGGTACATACATGCTTCCCCGTACCGCCACTGCATTTGCCGACCTGTTACACAAGTATAGAGAAGTATGTCGTAGTCCTACTAATTTTCTGAAGCATCAGGTTGTACTTCTTCCTCGCAAACCCAAAAAAAGGGAAAGCACTACAGTAGTTCCTCAGTCAGCAATCATGATCACACTCGCATGTATAAACCGTCGCACGGTGCGTCTCCTTCATTTTTCAATTTCTGGAAAGTTATTATAAGCACGAGGAACATGGTGAGACGGAAACAGGGAGCTGGAGTGGAGACGGCCTTGAGGACGAGATTGACGATATCGCGGTCTGCGAGGGGGTACTCCTTGAAGAGCTTCGCGTCTGCGAGGGCTTGCTGCAGAGATCTTTCCAACCAATTGAACTACGACTGTCATTCTGCTGAGATACGACATCAGTTTTATTCTCTCTGAATGTGAGATCGATACACGCCCGAGCTCTCGCACATCAACGCCTACTTCATCGCCTCCCATGGCTGGAGACCAAAAACACCCGGAAGCTCGTTCCAAAAGGCGGTGGCAGCTTCGTGCCGTTTGGCTCTCGAGACCTCGAGACATGCTTTGCACAATCCGTCGGCAGTCAATGGTTCGAAGGAGTCTATACCACCTTCGTCACTTCGTCAGTTCGGCTGAATTTGAAGAAGTTCGTCACCTCTTGTAAATTTAACAGATTTAGGGATTGTTCGTCACTTGGGACTCCCGGTTGTGAATATGTGTCAGTTCATATTCCACGCTGTGAAAGTTCGTCAGTTCAACATACGAAGCACACGCCGCCGTCACCCACCGGCTTTGTTCCCCGACCACAATGTTCCCTCGACGAACCACCCCATTCCCTCAACTAACGACCATGTTCCTTCAACTAACCGCTACACCGCGTCCGCAACGCTGATGCTGGCCAACAATATCTGGGTCGAGAATCTGGCGCTCAAGGCTCCAGTCAAACTCTTCCGGGCGTGTGCGCATTTCGCGGCCTCGGAAGCGCAAGAAGTCTTCCACAACCTGAAGGTCAATTCCCAAAATTATCTGCTTACCTATCACTAAATATTGTTCCGCAGAGCCCACCGATCCATCCAAAACCGCGACCTGCGTCGCAGACGACACATCAGGTATAAATTTTGCTTTCTGGTTTGTCTCTCCGCTCACAACTCGAAGCCCAGAAATCGTTGCTGCCGCTGGACCTTCAACGGTAATTGAATCTCAGTCACCAATATCAGCTCAGTTACCTCAGAAACGACTCAATTTTGGCCCACTCAAAGGGTGGGGTGAACAGCATGATAGGGTATCCCTTAGCACTGTTGACTATGTTCAAAATTACCAAGATAAATTTAACGAAGAATATCCAGAGTATGCTAAAGCAGTCCTGCCTGCCGACTGGAATGAATATATTACGGTTGAAATTCTTGGGACTTTTCAGACTTACTGCACGTAGCTATGTACCTCGTTCGTTCCCGTAGATTCCTTGTAACTAGGCTATCAGTTACCACCTACGTACCCGCAATGACGCCATCTAGTTTTTTTGCGTTCAGCGAATCAACTTAGAGGGCCAAAACCCCAGTAGTGTTTCGATTTTCAATCAAATTGGCAGAGGGATGGCCCACGGGTTGGTGAGTATAATGCTCTGTGTTTCAACGCCTCCATTGCTGACCGCAACTGAGCAAAGTGATGGAGCTAAGCAAGGAGTGAACAGCCATGCCCATGTCAACAGAAAGGTTGAACCGACCAACATTCGCAGCAAGGAAGTGAACTGACGAAGATTCAGAGCCAGGACTCTCAAGTGACGAAAATTCACGACCTGGAGTCTCAAGTGATGAAGAATACTTCAAATGTGCTAAATTTACACGGGGTGACAAACTTTCTCAAAATTAGCCGAACTGACGAAGTGACGAAGGTGGCGCGGACTCGGTTCGAAGTGTTCCTCGACCTTTGCACAATGAAAGGGATCCGTTGCGCCTTCAGAAACATCGTCGAGGAGATGAAATAACATCATTTTTCGAGCTCGTTCGCACGTCCCTGCAAACAGGCACGGTTCGCTTCTGATCAGGAAGCGCTGTATTGAAACTGTTCCGTGAACCATCTGCTCATGGGCTGCGAGCGATTTCAGTGCATACTGGCCCATTTTCCCCTCCAAGAAAGAAAGTAGTTGTCTGGCAGAGAATGTTGCGGCGCACTGATATACGAACGGAAGCAGCCAATGTGCACCGACTTCAAGCGCCGCGTTAATAACGGAAAGCGAGTAGGCCAGGGTACTATCTCCATAAATGAAGTGATTGTCCAGATCACCATCGTAAGTCTCTGCATACCATCCAGCGGCGAGATGGTTCAGAGCGTGTTTCTACAGATAGGGAACATCGTACTTGTGAGAAAGCTGAAAAATTCCCAAGACAATCGACAGTTGAAGCGGGGCGGGAGCTGGCATGAAGTAACTAGAACGACGGTCATCTCATTTTGACCAGAAATAGACCGGGAAACCAATACCTATAGTCGTAAATGGCGCGTAAGAAGCTGGCCACGTCCTCGGCAGAGTCGTGCAGGCAGACAACAAGAAAACCATCGATATTCTCTGTCTCGTTGGTGGTCGGTTGGGGAAATACTAGTCTCCCAGTGTCAGACTCGATAAAACAAAAATTAAGATAGTCGAATTTTTTTTTGTTTATATAGAGTCTGATGAGTATATACAACTTTAGTGGGAGTGGTACTCGCCTGATTTCCTTATTCAGTAAGCGAGTCCCACTGCTGATCGCATCTCATCAGCTCCCATCAGCCCATCATTTAGCGGCATCTGAGAGCCGGAGTGGAGTGTAGTGAGTTCTGTAGAGTGGTTTTCAATCATATTTATTGCTGGGGGGAACATTGTTCCCCCCAGACCCCCCTCCGTTGGCCTGACGGCATATTTAAGTGAATACAGCAACAGTTATATCGAAATTACCGATTTTCTCAGCTTGATCTGAGTATTGAACTGGATCTAGCGCGGGGGAGACCCCCGCGGACCCCCCTTGGCGCTCGCCGCTGGGGCCCACTGTGTGGAGCTTCCGCTCGCCGCGGGGTCCCACTGCGTGGGGCTTTACCCTATTTTTTAACATGTCGGGTGAAACGGCACGGCTTAATCCGAGTTTCTCGGATCGAAAGGGACGTGATGAGTTGATCGCCGAATCATGTCGGAATATCTGAGTCCCACTCCCGAACGCTCGGCTAACGTCGGCTAACTTGATTTTAGTGGGACTCAGAGCTTTTACAGCATTAGCCGAGTCCCACTCCCACTAAAGTTGTTATCCCTCGAGTCTGATCGAAGTGTCGGGTTCGAACCCGTCGATGAATAAACGTGATAAACACGTGATCTCACGTGCACTTCCCACGCCTGGCCCGCGGTCATCTCTCCGCGCGTCCGTGGTTCCTTGCAGTAGGGCAAAGTGTCGGATCCGCAAGCACAGCAAGCACTACCAATACATAGTATAGAATCCTGTTTTTCCACTACCAGTATTGCGAGGAGATCTGTGCTGTCTAGACTGCAGCAAATGCCTTCGATCTGGTAGTCATGGGGATCATACAGGAGAGGGCTAGCGTGCAGAATACGTCGGGCTAGTGCGTGGCCTTCTTCAGTCTTCCATTTGAAGCCTCGGGACATGAGTTGGTGGCTGTAGTCGCCCTGTAGTCGGTGGACGCGCTGAGAATAGCCGTGAGCCGGGCGTGGGAAGCGCACGTGAGATCACGCGTTTATCACGTTTATTCATCGACGGGTTCGATCCCGACACTTAGTACAGACTAGGGAAATACAATCATGTCCCGGAATACCGTCGACCTGGCTGTTAAAATGCCCCCTAAAACACGAAAGATCTTGTTTTCCGCTCGGATGACAAGTCACCATCTGACGGAAACCATGTTGAGCATGGCTCGGCGGCCTTATAGCCGGGGCGACTCTCGTCGCCCTTTCAGCACCGTTATTCACCCTATTAATTCCTGTTTCACATCCCCTACCTACCGATCACCTATACAAGCCTCGTAGATACGGATTCATACCTCAGTCGTTCACCTTGAAGTGCCCGGCTGAGGTACGTCCCTTTACTTACCTTATTTCTATTCCTATACTTACGGCTCAATTAGATATACTTCGTTTCACAGGTATATAATAATAAAGTCGTTCACCTTGAAGTGCCCGGCTGAGATATACTTCGTTTCACAAACCAGAATTCTTCGACCAGAATAAAAGCCTCGGGTTCATTCTGTGCCACCGCGTCTTGATCCATGTTACCGAGTCTCTCGAATCCGATGTGCAATTGCGTCGCAAGGTGGGTCAAGACAAAGGGGCAATGTGACAAAAGCTTGGAGGGCAACGTGACGGTACGCATCAATTTGATCAACCGCCACTCCCATTTTCGCCCCCACCATCGAAAGGACTCAGAATCTCCGGCGCGCTTTAGACTTTCTCGCCAGTCCCATTCATTGCCACCGCAAACTCTGTTCACATGGACTCGGATCCAAACGCAGGGGGCCAAGACCCACCCGATTCTGAAGCACTCGTGAAAGTCGATGGCTTGTGGTTCACGACAGACACAATCGTTATTCGAGCCGAGAACAAGATATTCCGTGTCTCCAGAGGAATTTTGGCGGCGAGATCCACTGTGTTTAACGACATGATCGCGTTTCCTCAACCAAACAGCGGCGAAACCGAAACGATGGATGGGAGTCCCGTTGTGCGTTTGCACGACTCTGCGGAAGATGTTGAGGCTTTTTTGCGCGCAATCTACGACTCGAGGTGTGCACCCCCATCCTACTGCATTATAAACAATGACCTCTTCCACAGCTACTTCCTGCCCGCCCCGGCTCCCAATCATCTGTCGGTTGTTGTAGGAATTCTCCGACTATCTCACAAGTACGGTTGCCAGTATCTCCAACGCCGTGCTTTGGAACATCTCCATGCGGATGGATGGTACTCTATGGCGTACGATGAACATGGCTCGGAACACCTGAACAATGGGATCGCAGAGTTCTGTCCGACCCATTCGCTCCGGGTGATTCAGGCAGCGACAGAAGTCGGAGCACTTTGGCTACTTCCTTATACATGTTATAGTCTCTCGATCTATTCTAGCAAAGACCTCCTTCCGTTTCTCGAAGGCAGCACGGGTCCGCATGTGGCGAAAGCTCTTGCCGCACATACACACCTTGTCCGCGCCACGGTTGCTACCCATTCTTTCCTCACCATCTATGACTTGTGCGACACCCCCGAAAACTGCGGCGCTGCTTGGGATATCGCCCTAGCGCGCTTTATGCGCAAGCTCTCCAAGCCCGAGCTTCACCCCATTCCACCGGATCTCCAGAAAATCGCCGTGGATAAATTGGAATATAGTGGGATGTGCAGCGACTGCCGCGAATTGGCGAAGATCCAGATGCACGAAGCCGCGTCCGCGTTTTGGGATGAGCTTCCTAGCATATTCGGACTCCCACCGTGGGGTGAATTACATGCGATGAAGCGCGCCGCAATGGGAGAGGATGAAGACTAACTTGCTGTGCGTAAATCTGTTCTTTCAAATTTCCGACTGACACTCTCCGATAACAGACTAAATTCGATGTTTCCGAACGAGATATGATTCATTTGTGCTTTCTTTCTCTGTATCTGCTCCTGTTTCTCGCAGCATGAATGCATCAACAGGTATCATAGCGGGAACGAACTGCGATTGCAAGACGAAGTCAGGACCGCTTGCGCCTCTTGTGGTAACACTGGCAAGAGCAAATTAATTCGAGCGAGTGTCAGCCCGCAGCGCGGAGGACGCAAATTTTATGCCTACCACCTTGCCATAACGATCGTTTTCAAACCTCAAACCCCGCGAATCATTCTTCTGCAATCCATTATTAGTTAGCTATCCATTGGACAATTTCGTCTATGTAGTATAGCATGAAATAAGCAAGCATAGCACCCCTCCCCACCCCAACCAATCTACTGTATATACAAAAATCCAAGCGAGTGTGGGGGGGACGGATCCGAAGCAATACGCAAATCCGAAGGAAACGTATAAACGCACTACGTGAATCCAACGCACGAAGCAAGGACGCGCTCTATGCACCGACGGCCATCTCCATCTTCTTGCCCTTGATGCTCTTCCACTCGACGACGAGCGCGCCGAAGAGGGACAGCGAGGCCATGGCGATCGAGACATAGAATGCGGACACCAGTGCCTGTTCATTCATTTAGTAATTCATTCACGGGGAGCCTCCGGCGAGTAGGAAGGAGGGAGGGAGGGAAAAGGAGAAGGAAGGGGAGGGGCGGCACGAACCTTGTTATACACAACCAGCACATCATGTAAGAACTCCGGCGGGACCGCGTCCTTGAGCGACGTAGCGCCAGCGGCGAGGACCAACGCGGGGGAGACGCTCGGCACGCTGCTGATGAGCCCCGAGACAAGTTTGTTTGTGAACACGTTCTGCCCGATCGAGATGAACAGCGCGCCACCTGCCGGCCCAGGTCAGCTTTCCTCGTTTACACAAGCTCAAAGAAAAGGGTGGTGCGCACCAAGCGTCTGCGCAAACATGATGATACTGGTCCCGATGGGAATGTCCTTGAGGTCGAGCACGGCCTGAGCGGCGAGCATGGGCTGCTGCTGCCCCAGACCGACACCAACGCCCGCGATGAACTGGTACGGGATCCACTTGGTGTGCCCCGAGTCGATCTTGAGCGTCGAGATGAGCCCGCACCCGACGGCGAGGATGACCGAGGACGCGATCATGAACGGCGTGTAGTAGCCCACGAGGGTGATGACGATGCCGGAGAAAAGGCTCGCTACGACGAGCGAAAGGATCATGGGCAAGTTGTCGATACCCGAGTGCACGGCGGTCACGCCGCGGATGGCTTGGAACCAGATCGGGAGCTGCAAAGGAAGAAAAATAATGAGCAGGGGACGCGGGCTGAGAATGGGAAAGAAGGCCGCACATAGAACGTGAGGATGAAGAACGCCCCGCCGACGCAGAACGCGTAAAGGGCGCTGCTCCAGATGGACCGCTTCAGCAAAATCCGCGGCGGGATCGTGGCAGTATCTTGTTTCCAGAACTGGATCCCGATGAAGACGCTGATGAGCAAGCCAAAGACGACGAAGAGCGCAATGATGCGGCCGGACCCCCAAGCGTACTTGGAGCCACCCCATTGTAGCGCAAGCAGAAGCGACACGATCGCCGGAACGAAGACAAAGGTGCCGATTGGGTCGAACTGCGCGAGCCGCTCCCGGAGCGGTGCGGGCTCATGCTTGATCTGTCCACGCTTCGGCATCTTGAACAAGAAAATCACGACTGCAAGTGTGACCGCGCCGCTGCTCGACGTCAGCGCCGTTTCTCCACCAGGGAAGAAAAACGTACATAGGCAGATTAACTACGCGGCGTAAGTGCTTGTCCCACATGCAACGGTAATTTCACGTACTATAGAAGCAGAACCGCCAGGTAACCTTGTCAGTGAATGCGCCGCCCTGCAATTCAAACAAATCAGAGTCGTGAAGCAGAGGCATGCACGGCTACAGTACCATCAGGGGGCCGGCAACACTTGCGATACCATATGTCCCTCCGACCAGGCCGGTGTATATAGGGCGTTTTGCTAAGGGAACCGTATGTGCGACAATAATGAGGGCTCCACTGATGATGCCGGCACTGCCCAGTCCTGCGATGGCACGCCCGATGATGAGTGTGTTCGAGTTCGGCGCTACTCCACAAAGCAGAGAGCCAAGCTCGAATATCGATATGGCGGCAACGTACACCCATTTGACAGGCAAGAAGGTGTAGATTTTTCCAAAGAGCAGCTGAGTCGCAGCGGTAGTCTGGTGAAAGGTGAGTGCCAGAAGGCAACGCCGAAAGCAGGGCATACCAGCAGATATCTGGATGACGAATGGGATAAGCGGGCGATAAAGCGAAAAGAACAGAAACGTACGATGAGCCGTACCTAGTGGGAGGGTAAGAACGTTTGATGCGGAGGGTGTGGTCCACTCACCAGCCTACATCGTCTAATGACTTAAATTGGTCCGTTATCTTTGGGATGGCGGTTGCTATTATAGTTGAATCCTAGATAGGGCTCGTCGACAAAGAGTATCATAACTGGCTGCCTTGACTCACCAGGCATACTAGGAACACGGAGAGACACAGAGCAAGAGTCAGGAGCGCGAGTTTGATGCCGTGGGGGAAGTCGTCGTCCTCATTCTCCGCCGTCGTCAAGTCAGGCGAGTCGAGAGCTGGTGATGGCTCAGCCTTTTCGTCAAGCTTTTCCTGGGGGTGCGCGTCGTGGAGGGTATCGGTATCCTGGTTCTCGTTTAACGACATGACTGCAGAAAGCAAGGAGGCACAGCGACGCCCCCATCAATTTTCCTATATCAGTGACACACACCATCACGTTACTTGGCTGACCTACCGGGCCGTCGGTTAGCGTCGGTCATTCATTCTTCTCTTCGTTCTGTTGTTTAAATTCGTAAATGAGAACAATCGATGTGCCCGCCGCGTAGCAGCTGATCTGCTTCAGTCGTAATTTTGGCTCGACTCGAAGGCTGTGATGCATGCGCTGAGTCTTTGTCAATTGTTTTACGCGACGGTCTCACGCTTCGCTGGATTCTCGCTGCTTATAAACCATATATAACCTTTTTGATCACCCTCTCGTCTTGTGCCAGCCTGCAGGCCATAAGCTTCCCCCAGCTTCAGAAAACCATATCAAGACTGTAGCCGCACTCCACGCACTTCAAAGTAGCCCACTCAAAGCTGGCGGCGCCCTCCCTCCGTTTAAGTCTCGCCTTCAATAATAATACTATGGCGCGATAAGTATTGGATCGACTGAACCACCCCGGCCTCGAAGCGGTCGATGGCAGTGATCGATAGCGCGGCTGGGTTCCTGCCAAGCCTTGAAGCTTTAGGGACATCGCCTATGAAAGGACGGAGACGAATCGCCGGATAGTTGAAGCATCGCCAGAAATGACCATGAGAGCTGGCCTTGAGCAGGAAAGAGGTTAAGCGCCCGATGATTGAGTGGCAGCATGAAGTTTTCTTGGAGTTTTCCATCAACCGGGACAACTTGAACTGGCGGTTAGAACTTGGTTAGAACCCAGTCCATTTGCCAAGTGATTTTATCGCCGGGCGGTCCATTTACGAACCTGTCAATGTTCCTCACCATTCTAGCCTACACGGTCCACTCAGCATCTGGCGCCGTCGCTCGCTCGAATCCAACTAGTTTGCACTTACTACACGCCGTGCGAGCGATCCCGGCTTGGATTGCATGAATGGAGACGTAGAGTCAAGAAGCGCGGGGAAGGATAGACCGGATCCCCCCCGAAACACCCGCAACCAGAAAAGTCTCGTAATCGCAGTTCGTTCTGCCCCATGATCCCTGTTGGGACATTCCTGCTGCGAGAAACTGAAGCGAAAAATGGTGAAAGAAAGCACAAAGGATATCGTTATTTCGTTCGGAAACATCGAACGTGTCTGTTGACGGAGCGTCAGTTGCCTTGAATGAGTGGATGTACACATAGTTAGTCTTCAAGGTCTTGCTCCTCTTCCTCGCCCATTGCCGCGCGCTTCATGGCGTGTAATGTATCCCATGGTGGGAGTCCGAATATGCTAGGCAGCTCATCCCAAAACGCGGACGCGGCCTCGTGCACCTGCTTCTTGGGCGATTCGCAGCAGACGCTACACGCGCCCAGCGATTCTAAACCGTCCATGATAATTTGCACGGCGGTCGAGGGAATGGGAGTCAGCTCGGGGTCGGAGAGCTTGCGCAGAAGATTCGCTAGGGCAGCACTTCGAGCGGGGTTGCAACGTTCGGGTGTGTCGCACGCGTGATAGGCGCCCTCGGTAAGAAACTCATGCGTAGAAACCGTGGCGCGGACAAGGTGGGTATGCGCGGCAAGAGCTTTCCCCACATGCGAGCCCATGCTGCCTTCGAGCAACGGAAGGAGTTCTGCACTGGAGTATGTCGAGAGAAAATAATACGCGTAGGGAAGTAGCCAGACCGCGTCGACTTCTATCGCTGCGTGAATGATCCGGAGATCGTGGGCCGGAGAGAACTTTGGGATTATCCCATAGCTCAGATGGTCCGAATTATCGTCGTAATAAGTCCTCCCATACCATCCATTGGCGATGAGATGTTCCAAAGCGCGACGGTGAAGATACTGGCAACCGTACTTGTGAGTTAGGCGAAGAATTCCTAGAACGACGGAGAATTCATTTGGAGCGGGAACAGGCATAAAGTAGCTGTGGAAGAGGTTATTTTATATCATCCGATATGACGGGGTGCGCGCCTCGAGTCGTAGATGGCGCGCAGGAAGGCCTCGACATCTTCTGGAGAGTCGTGCAGGCGCACAACGGGACTCCCGTCCATCGTCTCGGTTTCGCCGCTTTTCGGCTGAGGAAACGCAATCATGTCGTTGAATACGGTGGATCTGGCGGCCAAGATTCCTCCTGAGACACGGAAGATCTTGTTCTCAACTCGAATGACGATGATTGTGTCTGTCGTGAACCACAAGCCATCAACTTTCACGAGTGCTTCAGAATCGGGTGCATCTTGGCCCTCTGCGTTCGGATCCATGCGGGCAGAGTTTACGGTGGGAAGGGTTGGCGGACGTCTAGATCGCCCGGCGACTTTGAATCTGTTTTGGTGGCGGGGAGAGTAAGAGAAAGGCCCGGTGATCAAATTCAAATTGATCGATCTGCTGCGCTGTCACATGACACATTGCCCTTTGTCCTGTAAGCCCTTGTCTTGACGCACCCAAGACGCACCTTGCGACCGCAATTGCACGTCGGATTCGAGAGACTCGGTACCATGGATCAAGACGTGATGGCACAGAACGAACCTGAAGCGCTCATTCGGGTCGACGAATTGTGGTTTCCGCCTGATGTCATTGTCATCCGGGCGGAAAACAAGATATTCCGTGTATTGGGTGGAATTTTGGCAGCCAGGTCGACGGTGTTCCGAGACATGATTGCATTTCCTCAACCGGCCAACAACGAGACGGAGAATATCGATGGCTTTCCTGTTGTCCGCCTGCACGACTCGGCAGAGGATGTTACCAGCTTCCTGCGCGCGATTTATGACTCTGAGTATTTGCTCCCCAGTTTTTTTTTTCCGGTTCAATGGATAACCATTGTCTTAGATATTTCATGCCAGCTCCCGCCCGGCTTGAACTGTCGGTTATCTTGGGAATTCTTCGGCTTTCTCACAAATATGATGTTCTCTATCTGTACAAGCGTGCTCTGGACCATCTCGCCGCTGGATGGTATACGGAGACTTACGATGGCAATCTGGACGATCACCTCATTTACGGAGATAGCACGCCGGCCTACTCGCTTTCCGTTATTAGCACGGCGCTTGAAGTCGGTGCGCATTGGCTGCTTCCTTTCGCATATCAGTGCGCCGCGACATTTTCGGCCAAACAACTACTTCCTTTCTTGGAGGGGAAAATGGGCCAGTATGCACTAAAAGCGCTCGCGGCCCATCAGCAGATGGTCCGCGGAATAGTTTCGATACAGCGCTTCTTGATCAGAAGCGAACCGTGCCTGTTCGCGGGGACGTGCGACCGAGCCCGCAAAATTGGGTTATCTCACCTCCTCGACGATGTTTCTGAAGGCGCGACGGATCCCTTTCATTGTGCAGAAGTCGAGGAATACTTCGAATCATTGACTGCCGACGGATTGTGCGGAGCATGTCTCGAGGTCTCGAGAGCCAAACGGCACGAAGCTGCCACCGCCTTTTGGAACGAGCTGCCGGGTGTCTTTGGTCTCCAGCCATGGGAGGATTTGCGCGCGATGAAGCAGGCCGCGATGGGCGAGAGCTCTGAATCGGACTCGGGCGGCGAAGGAATGGCCGATTAGGGTGTGTATGAATCTTCATCCAGAATCTCAGCAAGGGGTTGACATTGTTCCCCAGCAGAACGGTCGCGGCTGCAAGAATCCTGTTTCTCTTTTACTGTCCTCCGTCCTAATGATAGCTTTTAAAAAACTGGAACTTTAGAGACAGTGCCATGAGGAGGGGCGGATGGATGAAGCAAGTCCTGTATCGATCGCGTTTCCCATACCGAGCCATTCGTACTTTCACAGATAGAACTTACTACTAGGTATCTCGTTTCGAGACATTCAATGTAGTCAAAGTGGTCAAGAAATCATTCTCGTCTCATCGCACACAGTTCGATAGCTGGAAGATCGAACGAACACTAACCCAGAGTGATTGAAGAAGTGTCCTTGCTCGCTCGAATCCAATTGGTTTGCACTTACTACGAGAGGTGATTTGTACAGGGCTAACTACATGATAGCGAATGTGAATAGTCGATCTATTCCTTGAATTCCCCAACTTGTGCAACGCGGTAGATCGCGAAGGCCTGGCGTGCTCGCCAACAACGGGCGAGGGAGAATGAATCCGTCCCTTCGAAATAAATTGGCTTGTGATTTTATAGTGTCACCTAGGAAATCTTAGTAAGTCTTGAGAAGGCTTTACTATGCAAAACGACTGACTGACTTATTAGACACTGGGATTTTTGGAAGCGAAACCGCCGAATCCAAATTGAGACGACAAGGCGCCGAAGGCGGATTCGTAGCTCTTTTCGGTGAGCGAGGAGCGGAGCGAATCAGAGTCCACCGATGTGGAGGATTTCGTGGTCTTCGACCTGATTTTTTTTGAGGTGATGCTCGGCGCCTGCCCGCCCAGACCGTATGCGGATTGGAGAGTTGCAAACGCGGCTGCGTAGTCTTTAGGCGGGGCGGGCGTGAATGCGCGGGAAGGCGCAGAAAAATAGAAAATGGGAGAGGATGTAGATGAGGAAGACATCGTAGCTGACGGTCAAAGGTTGCTTAGGAGGATGTGGTTGATTTTGGGATGTGTACTCGAAGACTTCGGATGAGTTCTGATATTTTCAGCCCAGGTTTTATGCCGACAATTGATGCTGCGTGCGCAGTTTAAAAGTCAAGCGCTTTGGACTGCGAGACAGCTGCGAACGGCTGCGCGGCGAGTTTGAACTGCGGCCCTCGCTGCGTCGGGCCGCACTAACCGACATCAGAAATTGATTGTCGCTGTTGAACTTCTGGTTGAAAAGGTAAATACGAATCCGAGCCAAATCTGAGCTGCATTCAAGATATTTAGATGGTATTTTCTTTTGCAATGACTACTTCTCCGCATGCCGCGTTGTGGTTCAGTTTGGTAGTTTATTGATCGAATATTCGGCACGTCGCGTTCAAATTGATTGGATCTGAGCGACGACGCTCACCCAGCTGCCGCAGTGCGCGATGTGAGAAGACCGTGTAAGCTGGAACACGGGTCCTGAAATCCGTCTAGCAGGATGATAAAATCGGCTTGGAAAATGGAATGGATTCTAACAGCCAGTTCGAGGCGAGATTTACGTAGGGCGCTGCGGAGGACAGACCACATGTCTCCTTCAAAAGTCTTATACTCGCAGTTGTTTTCCATCCATGATGCCTGTTGAGGCATCATGCTGCGAGACACAGGATCGGAAGATGGAGACAGAAGCCGCAAAGTAAATCATAATTTGTTGGAAACGTTGAATGCAGTCTGTTCGCAGAGCGTCAGTTGGAATCTGATCATGAACAAACAGATTTATTACACACAATTAGTCCCTAAGATCTTGACCTTCATCCTCGCCCATTGCCGTGCTCTTCATCGCATGTAATTCATCCCACGGTGGGAGTCCGAATATACTTGGCAGATCATCCCAAAACCTGGAAGAGGCTGTGTGCGCTACGGCCCCAGCCAATTCGCAGCAGTCGCTGCACATTCCAAACGCTCTCATGATGGCGACGATATCTGTGTCGGGGCCGAGGGGATCCAGGTGGGATTTGGAAACCTGGCTCAGAAGCTCGAGTAAAACGGAATCGTGGGCTGGTTCGCAACGTTGGGGACGTCACATGAGATCATGTGTAATCGATTGATAGCGACTGTTGCGCGGACTAGGTGTGAATGTGCCGCAAGGGCTTTCCCCACATGCGGAACCAGGCCCCCTTCGAGCAGCGGAAGAAGGTCGTCGCTGGAGAATGTAGAGAGGAAATAATATGCCCAGGGAAGTAATTACAGTGCGCTGACCTCTGTCGCGGCCTGAATTACTTGGAGCGAACACATGGGAGAGAGATCGAAGACGTCTGGTACCCCACTGCGAAGGTGATTCGAGCTCTCTTCGTCGTGGCTAGTGGTATACCATCCGTCCGCAGCGAGATGATCCAAAGCGCGCTTGTAGAGGTAGGGAACGTCGTACTTGTGAGATAGCCGAAGAATTGCCAGAACAACGGGGCGGTCATTTGGAGCAGGGGCGGGCATGAAGTAGCTGTGGAAGAAGTTTATTTTGATTTTCCGGAAGACTGAAAGAACCCGCCTCGAGTCACAGATTGCTCGTAAGAATACTTCGACGTCTTCTGCAGAGTCATGCAAACGCGGGGCTCCCATCCATTGTCTCGTCGGTTTCACCGCCTTTCGGTCGAGGAAACGCGATCATGTCGCGGAACACACTGGATCTCGCCGCTAGGATTCCTCCCGAAACGCGGAAGATTTTGTTCCCCGCACGAATGACGATGATTGTGTCTGTGATGAACCACAGGTCGTCGACTTTCACGAGTGCTTCAGAATCAGGTGCATCTTGGCCCGCTGTGTTTGGATCCATGCAGACGGAATTGCGTGGCAATGAATCGAGCCGACGGGAAAGGCTGAGGCGTCCGTTTTGGTACAGTCGTACAGTAAGAGAGAGGAGTGATGTGACTTGGCTGTGCCCCAATCTGAAACAGCTTCAGCAGACCGGCGTCAATCGGCAAAAACTTGAAGGTTTAATTTTTTTGGTCCGGTATATTGACCAGGCTTCGACGCAGAATGATTCATGACACTGATTTCCTCGCCGCCAGCAGCCTTTGATTTCCAATTCGTTGCTCGTGTCGATGTTGAACCGAACACCGCTGCGCACTGAACTATAAAGAATCCGCGCTGTTGAATATTCGATCGCTTGATATTACAACGGCAAATCGTGTCGCGCTTACCTCCGGCAGGCCGCTGGTCGGCACAAGTAGACATGGCTCAGTTCATTCTTTGTTGTAAGCAAGGTCAAGCAAAGAGATGAGGGGAGCGATATCGATATTGGTGTTCTACGGCTTGGCATACAGCATAGTAAGTAGATGTTTGATTTAAATTTGTACTGAGAAACTCTCGAGCTATTCGACCACCAACTTCGTTAGTTGAGGTTTAATTCTGTGTGCAACCGAGGATGAGCGGTCTTGTCTACGGTACTGCGGTATACACTTACCTTCACTCGAGCCATTTGGAATCTTTTCACCAACGACTCCAGTTCTCTCCAACTGGCAGCAGCACCCCCATAAGCCGACCAGGTGTTGACATGCTCCAGTCGGGGAAAAGTGATGTCTAGATATTTGGCGATGGCACGAATTTTTGGGGGGTCCGACGAGAGGTTCATCGATGCAAAGAAGCAGCGGACATAATTATCGTGGAGGGCGGGGGATATTTCAAGTGGGAGATTTACGCCAGCTCTCAGGGACATTTCGATGACCTGCAGTTTCGGGCAGTGCTTTGCCAGATATGGAAGACAAAAAATGGATGGCGCAACCCTCTCTTCGTCTCTCCCCGAAACCAGCGCGATCCGCTCCATCGCAGGACAATTCTGTGCAAATTTCTCGATATCTTTATCAGAAATGTTCATCGGCCAGTAGCGCCGTAAGGCAAACGTGCGCAAACTGCGCAGGCGATCAATGGATCCGAACAGTGAGTTGAAATCGGCGGATGGGGATGAATGCTGGATGTCTAGGCAAATAGTTTGCAGGGACGACCACCAGCGGTTGAAGATTGTACTAATCAATTCAGCGCCGGCGGCAAGAGATTCTGGGTGAGGATAATGTCGAGCTTCGACAAGTCTGTGGACTGAACGCGAACAAGAGTTGCGTTAATCCATTGGAACCCACCGGTTATACCCAAAGTCTCCAAGTCCGCAAACCCGGGCTCGAATCGGTGGTTTGGAACGTCTGTTTCCCATTAGGCAGTGATATCAAAGCGCCGGAGACCGAGCTTGGTCAAGACCCGATCTAGCTTGACGTATTCGGCAAGGGGACCGCTGCCCAAAGTGAGATGAAGTTTCCGTATGGCATGGAATTTGCCGATGAGCGAGTAGATGTATGGATCAAAAACTCCGGTAAGAGTGATCCTCAGGTCTTCCGCCTTCGGCGCCTGGGATGCAACCGAGGAGAGGAACGTTAAAGTCATGGCATTGTTGTCGGATTCGAAACCGATCAGTCGAAGGAAGGCGGGGTTCAGAAAAATGGCGGCTTCGGTAGTGAGGGGAATGCAGAAGAGCGATCGCAGGTGGGGTAACACTGAACCTGGGTGCTCCTGAGCAATGCGGAGATAGACCGATGGGTCTACGGTGGGGAGCAAGAAGGTAGGGCTTCGCTGCAGAAACAGGGTCCGCGTAGTGGTCAAATCTAGCCCGGTCATTCCGACCGAGTGGCCCAGTGAGGACCTGGGTTGGAACCAGATTTAATTAGTCAGGCTACGGCGGAACGCATAAGACTCACATAAGTCCTCCTAATCAACTGTATGCAGGGCAACAGCAACAGGAGTGGAGCGAAGCTGTAGAGGTCCCGCCATAGCTCATTCATGGCCGGTTCCTCCAGCGCCTTGCAAACCAGAGCAATATTTACAAGAGCTTTGTTTTCAACAGATTCTGTCGTTTTCAGAGGCTGAAAAAGTAGAATGTTACTGATGATCTCGTCGTTTTGGATACATCGCCGCGCTGCGACTGTCGATGCAGCATCCAATTGGCCCGCCATTCCTCCGATTGCGGCTGAATGTTGAGAGGAGTGGTCGAGTATTGCAGATCTGTACCGGGTGAATGTCGTTGTGATGACTTTGAGAAGAAAATTTTCTTGTTTGGTTGTGTTCCGCCTTTGGTTAAGTTCACATCACGTGCGCATGTTGAAAGTCGATTCCACTGTCCACGGTTCTGTCAAGCACGCTGGAACCTTTTTTCCGAGACCCTAACGGTGTAACAAAAAACCACGAGCCCGCGGAGTCGGCCCCCAAATCAACTGAGCTCGGAGAGAAGGGATAAAGTATTTAGGGTTGGACACGGGTAGTACCGGGTCTACCCGCGGGTTTAGTTCACGGGTACTCACGGGTACGAGTACGGGTACGGGTTGGTATCCCAACCCACACCAATTCCGTGTACCCGACCCGTATACCCGCGGGTTTCCACGGGTTTTTGTACCATTTTACTAACTGAATTCTCAGCTACATCTGTTGCGGTCGAGCGTGTGTTTTCCCATGGACACCGTCTTTTGAACTTCACCCGTAACCGCACGAGCCCTATTTCATTCTGCCGCCAGCTCTGTTTGAGGTCCTGGGACCATCGTGGGCTACTCCGGGTCAAAGACTTGGTCGCGGTGTGCACTCCAAAGAAGCGGAAAAGAATTTCCACTGATGAGGAGAGTGTTCAAGTTGTTGGCTAGCTTAAACTTGTTATAATTTTGGTGTTCAATGTTGTATCCTTTGTGAATTTGAGTCGCATTTCACGAGTTAATGACGGATAACCCGTACAGGTCTGAAAACCCGCGGGTAGGTCACCACCCACGGGTAGACCCCTACGGGTTTTGGACGCGATCCGCGCCGGGTACGGAAATACTGGGTACGGGTACGGGTTGGGTGTTTAGTACCTGCGGGTTGACCCGTGTCCACCCTAGGGATACTATCCTCCCCTCAGAACTCGGACAAGTAAGAAAGAACCACGAATACTATCCCCCCCTAGATCTCGGACACCTAAGGAAAATCGATACATATCATTTTGTACAATGGTTCTAGGCCTAAGCCGACTTGGTAGATCGTCAGCAATTTTTCTTTTACCCCGGTGACCCGGTCTCATATTTTACTTCATGAGAAACGAGTAAGAGTTGGGTAAACGGCATCGTTTTTTCGGTGGTGGTCAGATGTCCCAGTTCTGGGTAACATGTCAAATTCAGATTGCCGGCCTCGTATATGACCACAAGGTGGTCATATCGCCTTTAATTCTCATACGGTAGAACACCTCATTAAGGACTATAGTATACATGAATAAGAGGTCAAGGCAACCCCAAGGCGGACAACAGGGAGCATGAATTTTCTTGCCATCACTTCTGGCAATTGAGATATCAATTTGGTAGGCATGGCTTCGTTTTTTGTTTATTGTGAGGGCTACGAGACAACCATTCCTCTGAAATTTTATATGGTCACTCTTGTGATGTCGAAGTAACTTTTAGATGTATTCAGAAGATAATATGACCCCAGGGTGAGGGCTCTGGGCCTTAAAAACAGGATCAATTCAGGGAAAATGGCCAAGTTGTCAACTTTCGGCAGCAATATGTATTCGAAGGATGCAAGTTTGTAGGTAATTTTGACATTATGCCTCTGGAGCACCTCCTACAGATTATTTGATGCCAAAAATCTCCAGAAACAGTCTAATATTGGACGAGAAATGTTTGTTTGTCCGGGTACTAGGTTTGTCCGGAGCGGCGGGGGGGATAGTATCATTTTATTGAAAGGTTGTGGGACCGATCTGAGTACCTAGATCGCCAGCTTTTTGACTTTTACCCGATTTCAAATTTACTTCAAGGGAAACGGTTCTGTATTGAGTGAACAATGCCGTTCTTTCAGGCAGGTCCGAGTGTCCGAGCTCTAGGTAAACCATCAAGTTCTGATTGCCGGTGCCATTTTGAAGCCGCCTTTCACAAGAGCGGCTCCAAAGTTGCTGTGGTAAAAGCTCTATATATAAAGTATCTTTGATGGCAAAAAACCTTTATAGAATCAGTCAGTAGGTTGGTAGAAGAGACGAACTTTATAACTGCAGTTCAATCAAATTTGGCAGGTACACGGCATCTTTTCGTGTTACTGTGCACTGTGCAAGCCAGCTATACCCTTGAGATATTGCATGTACAAGAACATAATATAGATGCATACTGTGACCCCAAAGTCACGGCTGTATATGAAGCCCTCCAAAGCTAAAGATACTGAAAATCAGTCATGATGGACCTCAGCGATGGCGACGACACAGCTCGAATATTGCAGTTTTTGAACCTGCAGCTTTTGAACCTGAGACTTTCGACTATATCCTTACGATCATTTTGAGCCAAAAAGCTCGGCAAACCATGCAGTACTGTATTCGCCGAGAAATACCAGTCTGTCCGAGTTCTAGGTTTGTCCAGGCCGGCACTTTTTGCGCTCCTTTTCCTTCCTTTTTGTCGATTCCCTGCCATTTGAGAAAAATACGGCAAAAAGGGATCCAAAAGTAGCTGAACAAGGGCTACTGTGAACACACCAGCTTGAGAACTGGACAAAAAGGAAAGAGGACCGCAAAAATGACGCAGAGGAAGAGCTGGAAAAGGCGCGCTGTAAACAACCTTAACGTACATGAATGTTTTATCTTCAACGTTGCGAAATGCATGAATGTATTTACGTATGTATGAATGTGCGAACATGATCAATTGAACGAAACGAGGCGCTAAATGCATGTGTGGGATCAGATGAATGGAAGTGGTGAATGGATATGGGTTGTACGGGGGCGAATAGAGAGAAATAGAGATTTCGTGTAGAGAGGAGCGGGAATGTAGCTGTGGAACGCGAGGGACGAACGATTGACTACAGGATGCGAAAACAAAGAACGACAACGCAGCAGGACACACATATCATAGCAAGGCGGGGAAGGTGCAGCTGCGTCATGGCGTGAACCCACTAAAGTATGGGTGGAGTAGCATGCGCTTCGCTGCGTTTCGAGCCGGTTAATTTATTTCCTGCACGCATCAGAGTGATTGAAAGCTCACCAGAGATGCGCTTGGATATGTCGTACGTGAGCATCATCTGCGGAGACGGTTGACAGTTAACAGACAGCGTTGAGACGGAAGAAGATATTACGCACGTTAAGCATGTCGAGTCCGTCCTTATCCAAAGTTGGGACGACGCGGGCCAGATCCTGCGGAGACCACTGCGGGAAGCTCGTCTTGTAGTCCGGGAGTGCCTCCAGGCCCGGCCACGTCGTCTCGTTTGGGGTGCCCATGATTCTGTAATTACATGCGATTAGTATCCACTGCTCCATCCATGTATGTAGCTGGTCTCTGCGATTGGTGGCCCTCGCATCACCACCATAGTAACACACAACTCACCGGAATATCCTGAATATCTGATCGATCTCTGAGTCGCCTGGGAACAACGGCGTGCCGCACATCGCCATCTCCGCAAAGATGCATCCGACGCTCCATATGTCGAGGGCTGTGCTGTAGTGCCGCGACCCGAGCAGCACCTCCGGCGCGCGATACCACAGAGTGACGACCTGCGAGCGTGGTGAGCTTATTTAGTCTACTGAGAATCACAATAGGAGCCGCAACAAATGGGCAAGTTGGATTATTTTTCACCGTCACCGCCCGGCAAAATATGAGACGCAAAATGAACCGCCACGTACCTCGTGCGTAAGCGTCCGCATCGGCAGGCCAAATGCACGCGCAAGCCCAAAGTCGGCCAGCTTGAGGATCTCACCGTTCCCATGCGCATCGACTCGTCCCCGGGGGTCCTGTGCAACAAGGAGGTTCTGCGGCTTCAGGTCGCGGTGGAGTATGCGGTGACCATGGCAGAACCGTAGGCCCGCGGTTAAATGGTGGGTGAATTTCTACGGAGAAGTGAGTAAGAGTAAGATACGATACGGAAGCAAGAAGAGATGTCTTTTTTTAGAAGATGCGTTAAACGAGTGGAGGAATGAAGTTCGGGTTGTTTTCAACCACAGATCACATGACAGAGTTGAAATAACGGCAGGCACCGGACCGAGGATATGCTTCGGGAAGCTGCGATGTCCAAGGAAACGCCGAAACCTCCGGAGAGCACACCCATCAACGCCCACAGTACGCATGTCGATGACGGGATTGTAAACCCGAGAATCACCAGACAAGTACGCGGCGTGAAATCACCGCCGGGACGGGAGGTCGGAAACACCGCGTCAGAATAGAACAAGGATGGGTATCAAAGGATAGGGGTCGGGGAATTGTGAATGAAAAACACCGAAGCCAGGGAAGGGCGAACCGCTGATAAAATGGAATGGAAGTGGACGCACCTTGACGACGTGCGGCGCGATAGGGGCGTGGTCGCGGTTGCCGTTCTCGATGTAGCGTTTGAGATCGACGTCGAGGTACTCGAAGACGAGGTAGAGTTTCTGGTCAACGTGCATGATGTCGAGGAGGCTGTTCGTTTGAAATCATTTGCGTTGTTGAGTGGAGGTGCGAGCCATGAACAGCCAAGAATAAGATAGGTGCAGATGATCGCCAGAGACGGGATGAGTGACAGACCGGACGATGTGCTCCTCGTTTAGTTCCTTGAGCAGGCTAATTTCGCGGATAGCCGTACTGGGGATACCTTCGTCCTCGGCCTCGAGCCGAATCTTTTTCATCGCCACAATGCCCCCAGTCGAGAGGTCTCTGGCCTTGTAGACGACTCCGTAAGTCCCTGGGAGACCCCACATACAGCTCAGCGAACGAAGGTCATAGTGGGAGGCACGTACCTTCGCCTATGGAAGTGTCAGCAACGAAAAGAAACGCAAGTACCCAAGAACAGACTCACCGACTTTCTCGATTCTTGAATAGCTAGTGTCGCTCAATCAGCTTCAACGCGGTGATAAACCGCCCTGCCTACCGTTCCATATCTACTCCTTGCTGGCTCTCGATGCCTGTCTTTGCAATGGGACCAAGATACGGACGTGGATGCGGATCAAGCGTGTGCGTTATGTATATGGGTCTAATAGATTACCTAAGTATCGATGAATTTGCGGTTGCCAGCCATTGGATTGAGAACTCACCAAGAGCGGTGAATGAAGGGAATCCGTGTCGATGCGCAAGAATGGCGCTTGCAAAAGCCGGTCAGGTTATGGCTTCTTTTGTCTAATTTAGGCACAGCCACTCTTGACGCGCTCATCTGATCACAAATCAGGGCTCCATCAGTCTGGTGGAATGGAGGGCCCAGGCGGCCCGACGGTGTTTCGATTTCACCGTGAGGCTGCAATATTAAAGCCTGCAAGAGTCGATTGAAAAATCAAGTGCGCCCGGCTCAGACCAGTGCGCCTGGCACGCATTAATCATCGGCGAATAGAACCGCGCATCTATCACTCAACGCGCGTAAACTAGGTAGCTATCACCGCATACGTGAGCGGTGGCCATCACACAGATGACGGGATCTTGGCGTGGGCCATCTCGGCACCGCGCATGTGAATTGTGCAAACTTGCTATTTTTGGCCACCACGTATTTAAGGTTTACGACGATGAGACGAGACGGCATGGCGCGTGGAAGGTAGCCATGCAACAGGGGCACTCTAATAGTCGTACTTTTCAGACGCCGTCCCCACCATCAGTGGTTGATTTACCCACCGAACGTCGGGTAGAGTTACGGCGCGACTCCCGGTGCCACGAACATGCATAACGACGCCCGAGTGCCGATCCTCCTCCATTCCCATGTTCCCCATCTCGACCTCTGGTTCGCGCGGTCGTCGAACGGACAACACACGTCGCATTTATAGAGCCAGGTCTGGTGGCTTGATGCAGCAACCGGGAGGTTAATAACATCCATCTCATAACACCAACCTGGGAAAATGTGTACCGGATGCAGCACCTTGAACGCTGACCTTATGCGTATATCCCCTGCAGGTGGCGTATCGCCATCACGTATCTTCCGGCTTCGTGCCCAATACAACTCCACCACGTTCACGCGAGATGGCTATCAGTACCTGCCTAGGCTGCCGTTGATAAATATGAGCTGTCGAGGTTGAATCTGGCGTTCAACTCTCACCGTCGAATGACTTGGCTCCGCTGCCGCACCCTGCAAATCTCTCTGCCAGTGTGTACCCGCTCTCGATCGTGCGACCACCATGAGCCCCGCACATCAGCGGAGAACTCTGATGAATGGATGGAATACCAGTACTGAATACGCTTGTCGAGTATGCGGCTGGTCGTGCTCCAAAGGCCCGGCTACAACCATCCGAGCCAGCAAGCGGAGCCAAGAACGACTCGAGATTGAATTGGCTGCCATGTTCCCGCCCAGCAACAAAAGCGTTTCCAAACCAACAACTGAATAGCTGCGTAATGCACTGGCCTAGGTCTGGACTCTGGAGCGGGGTCTAAACAAGGTTCAAGTTAGATGAATCTCATTCTTAGCAAAGGAAGAACCTTGTGGCGAATAAGGCAGCCGAAGGAGAGAATAGGTGCGAGATCAAGCCAAAAAGAATACCAGAATATCACGGAGGGCACTCTACCTTCTGGAAAATACGTAGCGGCGCAGACAGAGGAAGCGCTGGGACCTTAATTAACTCGCCAATTCCGCGCTGTATTTACTCTGAGTCCGAAGATAGTGGCACTGGCGGCCTCCCACTTCCCAAAATTAATAGGCATCGGGAACAGTTTCGATGCGACTACTTCGTCCGAGACAGCCACAGCCAGCTTGTCGCGAGTGAATGCCGCTCAAACCCCGGCGCCCACAGACAAAGGAAGGATTAATCGAGACCAATTTGCGTGGGTCATGAGCCAAGACCATTCGAGACAGAACAGCGCCCAAAGCGACCCGATCAACTCACACGCGTCGCTTCGCAATACATATAGTTGCACTCCCGCTGTGTACGCGACTGAAGGGTACGTATAGGGTGGACACAGGCGCGGGGTAGCGATACGCGGGCGGTCACAATGACCGTTACATCCAGGTATACCGTGCTGCAACTACTCTGGTCTGGAGGCTGAACATATTCCCTCTTGATCTCTGTGTAGTTCAACTGTGGTTCACCCGTCGGTATTTCGTCGTGGCCGTCCACGAGCAAAATAATCGAGTTTCTCTCACCTCCTGGCTTTCTCGCACGGCCTTCATAATGGCCCTACTTGCTTTATGTCAAAGTATTGGTGACATCCGATCAAGGAATCTCCGAGTTTAGGAACACGGCCATGTCCGGATGTCTCGGATGCTTGCGAAGTTACGTTTTTTCGCAGACGGGGACACGGGGAGCGCGGAGATCGCGGAGTCAGTGCTCTTGTACGGTGTAGTTGTGATGCGTTTGCCGGAATGTATGATCTCACTCCTTTTCTGCGAAATGCCGCTGTCCGACTCCCCGTTGATCAATATCTTGCTGTCTATACGAATATTCGGTACAATTTCTTACTCCACTGGTTATGGCTTCAAGAAAGAAAGATAGTCGTTGTATGCAGCGTTCTAGGTGTCAACGAACTTCAACCCACGCGGTGCCAGATCTTGGATCAACCGATGCACAAGCCAACATGCGGCACGCCAACGAAAGTAATGCCGACGTATCTAGAGTATTAACGACCACTAGTAGTGAGATTGAGCCCGGATATTTTGCATTCTTCCCAGATTCGTCGTATTCATGTTCAACCAAAATTTCAACAGGCTCATTACCATCACATAACATCACAATCAATATTTGATGTCGGCTAGTGCGGCCCGACGCAGCAAGGGCCGCAGTTCAAACTCGCGGCGCAACCATTCGCAACATCGCGCAAAAATATGCGACTCGGTGTCGGAGCTATGCACGCAGCATATAATCCCGGTATAAAACCTGAAGAGATGGGCCGGAATATCAACTCATCTGAACTTTCTTCGAGCACACATCCCAAGTTCAACCACATCCTCCCAGACAACCTATGACCCCTCAGCTATAATGTCTTCCTCATCCGCGTCCTCTTCTGTACCCTCCAATCCGCATACGGTCTAGGCGGGCAGGCACCGAGCGTCATCTCGAAAAAAGTCAGCTCAAAGCCCACTGAATCCTCCACATCTGCGGACTCAGATTCGCTTCGCTCCTCGCTCACCGAGAAAAGCTACGAATCTGCTTTCGGCGCTCTATCGTCTCAGTTCGGATTCGGCGGTCTTGCTTCAAAAAATCCCAGTGTCTAGGTCAGTCGCTTTGCATAGCCAAACATTTCCAAGTACTGAACACTCCTAGGTGACAGCATACAAATCCTAAACTAAATTTGTTTCGACGGGACGAATTACTTCTCCCTCGCCCTTTTGGCGATCACGTCAGGCCTTCGCGATCCACCGCGCTGCTTTGGGGAATCAATGGCATACTTGGATAGATCGTTGTTGACTCCGTATCATTCGCATCCTCGTGTACTTAGCCCTCGTCCAAATCTCCTCTTATGTTTGCGTTAACACCAACGTCAGAGAGATCGAATAGGCTACGCATCGGTCCAAACAAAGCACGTGGCGGGCCTGGCATTCTTCTTCTCTCCGTCCACATCTTTCAATACCTGTGAGGCTCTCTAGACTCGTTCTGTGGCCTCGCTGGTATACAGAACACGCGAAGACTGAACGACGCGGGCCGACACGATGCTCGCCACAGCTGTTATTCGCGCCTTGCACCTGGGTCTGCTGTTCGCTGGCGCCGTACTCGCCCTGGATCACCCCACTGAACAAGGCGAGCCCGCCATTAGCCGTGCATCTCCCTTCCTCGCCCAAAATCCCGCGTCGCCACCGTCCGCTCGCTCGTCGAGGCTTGTAGAACGCACAAATGAGAAATACGTATTCGCTCAGTTCATTGTAAGCGGGGTATGTTCTCGGCTTGGATGAAGCTCACGCTGTTCACCCTGTAGGTTGGGGTTGTCGAGTCGTATACGCAGAGCGATTGGGAGAAAGATATGAGGCTCGCCATGGATGTTGGGATCGACGCGTTCTCTCTGAATATCGGTAAGCAGGAAATAGTAGCACCGCGGGCTGCAATTGATTTATTCAGGCAAGGATTCTTACAATGATAAGCAACTCGATCTCGCCTACACCGCCGCCGACAATGTCGACTTCAAGGTCTTCATCAGCTTCGATTTCGCTTACTGGCGGAATGAAGGTAAGTCTTTCGCCGTGCTCAGTCCAAAATTGAATGACACGATTTCTTAGACCTCAACACAATGGGAGCATACGTACAAAACTACGCGACACGACCTGGACAGTTCATGTATCCACGTCAAGGTCAACCTGCTGCTTTTGTGTCGAGTTTCCTAGGGGATAGATTCCCGTACCGAACGCTCGAAAGCCAACTTGAAGACGGTCTCAAGCTCTTCGCATGCCCCAACTGGGAACCTGACAGCTTTGTCAACAACGACGAGTAAGCCCTCTTGAAGCCGACCATTATGGTTCGCTTAAAAGGTTCTTGATAGCACAAACGGGCCGGACTGTGGAATGAGCTGGAACGCTGCGGTGACTATATCTCTGTACTGGCTCAGATAAAGACAACGCTCTAATATATATTTTCAGTGGCCGAACAACTACAACCAACCAATTGACGCCAACATCACCATTGCGCTGGACCAGGAGTACATCAACAACCTCGGGGGAAGGCCGTACATGATGCGTGCGTACTTCCAACACCTCGACGTACACATATGTTGACTCTCACCAGCCGTATCGCCCTGGTTCTCCACGCATTACGGAGTAGACACCTACAACAAAAACTGGATATTCTACTCCGATTGGCTGTACCAGTCTCGCTGGGACGAAGTCTTGCACCTGCAACCCCAATTCGTCGAGATTCTCACTTGGAATGGTTTGTCCTTCTCCGACTGGCTCATACTGAGTATAGGCTGCTGACTAGTAGAGGACAGATTTCGGAGAATCGCATTACATTGGACCGTTGCATGACGATGATTGGTCTGTGTACACGGGAGGAGACACCGGTGCTTCGCGCTGGGTTAATCAGTGCGTAACGCGGACACATTCCGAATGAATGAATTATGGACGCGTGCCTTTCAGGATGCCCCACGATGCGTGGAGAGACGTCGCGAAAGTATACATCTCGGCGTTCAAGTCCGGCGCTTCCTGGCCTACTGTGACGGTAAGAACTCTCCCGCTGCCGTGCTACAAGGGTGGTACTTAAGATTCCCGCAGACCGACAAACTAGTGTATTATTACCGTCCCACTCCCAAGGACACCCCCTGCTCAGACGATATCGGGCGGCCAAATGGATGGCAATACGACGATGATCTGGTGTTTGTCATTGCAATGCTTGTGAGCCCCGGGACGGTTACTATCGCGTTCGTCCATCCCATTCATTGTCCGACTCTCATCTATAGCTCACTGTTTTCATATTTTAAGATCCGGTTCGGAAAACGCGCCCGTGCAGTTCCAACTCGATGCGGGAATTCACACCGTTGCTGCGCCCATGGGACTAGGAAAGCAGAGCTTTGCGCTGTGGAGCGAGACGGCAGACATCAGCGGGGACGGGGGACTCGAGATCACGGATGAGTGTACGGTTTATAATTTCAACGCGTACGTTGGGAGTGTTGTCGCGTAGTCTCGCTGCTGTATCCAGTAGTTTAGTACTAGAGTGTATTTAAATAGACAGATTCCATAGATTCTCGTTCGAGAGAGATACTTTTCTTCGGCCGGATTTTCATGCCTTTCCTTCGTCGGTGTTGGTAATTTTGAACTGTCAACCTCGAATACTGTAGAAAATTTAGACCGTAACTATCTGGACGAGTAGAGGTTACGGCGTCCAGTGTAGAGGAGTATTCAACTTGAAAGTTGAACTTTTTGGCTGTGCCGAACTTGTGCCGAGGCGGAGCCTTCGATGCCATTAACTGCGTCATGCTTACCACATCTTCTCTTTGTTCTTTCGCTGCTTGGATATCCAGGTAAATTTTCCCCTCTTGCTCTGATTTTCTCCCTGATCACTGCCTGTTGTAGAACTCGAAAGAGAACAGTGGCGCCTCAGCACCAGTTACTTACTGTGTGTATGTACGGTCGAATTTCTTCCTCTACACTTACCTACATCTAATGGCTTACCCACGCTCACACCACCATAGTTGACGGCGAACGCACTTGCGGAAACATCGACATCATTCAATCATGGGCAAGAAGAACAAAAGTAAAGGCAAGAAGAGAGTTGCGAAGGAGCCCAACTCGCAGTTGGGAAGCCTGTTCATGCGGCGGCTTCCGCCCGAAATCCGGCTCGAGATCTACTCTCATTATTTCTTCTCGACACGTCTCGCTTGGGGTGAACGAGCTCTCGGTCGCATCGATCGCCAACGCATCGGCTCCGCGCCTAACTCTCTGGCCCTCCTCCGTACCTGCCGCCAAGTGCACATCGAAATCGGGAAGACTTGGCTGCACTAAGTCCTCTTCAGCTTCGAAAGCGCGGAGGCGATGCTCGATAAACTTGCCAATATCCCCACCTCAACACTTGCTCTCATCCGGCACGTGCGCGTCTCTGGCGATCCGTTGATGATCTCATGGGAGGACGACGATGTGTTCTACCGCACCTCCCAGACGCTCAAGCTCCTGCCAGTCGACCGTTTCACAGTCCTTGCCTCGCGGACTCCGGAAGTCCGCTCTCAGACGCTCGATATGCTTATCCGTCAATGCACCGGCTGGAAGGAGCTTGTTTACCTCTCCCACGACTCCAGATTCCTCGGGTACCAGGACTCGTGGTGGTCGTTTGCCGGCGCGTCGGACGAGGACCGCTATTTGCGCGTGCCACAGCCCGCCGGCTGGCAGCGCGTCCTGGAGGAGCGCGACGACGCTAACACGGGCACGTCGGTGACAATCTACCGCGCGACCTCGCCTCGCGCGTGTTCCGTCTTGCTGCAGCCCGACACCCGCGCCGCCTTCGCACAGACGCTGCCCGCAGGCAAGACTCTCAAGACTTTCGGCAAGGAAGCGGACGCCGCCCTGATGGCGCAGGGCGAACGCGAGAAGGAGGTTCTTGTGGTGGTGCGGCGCGGGTGCGGCGCCGACTACGCGGAGAAGGAGGGCTCACCGTACCTCGAGGGTGGCGACATACGACAAGACATGGAGAGCGAGGGGACACCATGGAGGAAAATCAAAGCTCATCAAGACAGGCTTCGAAGCCGCTACGATGACGACGACCCTTTCAGCGACGAGGAGGAGGAAGATTCTCAGAGCCAGCTGTGGTGGATGCGTACACGCACGTGGATGAGTATGTGTGGCCGCCCCTGCACTTCGAGCCTAGTGGACTCGATGAGTGAGTGGGAACGATGCAAGTATCAGAAGCGAACCAGTGGGGCTCGAATGGCATCTCCGATTTTCTTTCAACTTGTACAATTGTTTGGCTTTCGAAATTACAGTGATTATTTACGAAGATGGATCGAAGTCAAGCACCGTATGACCCACAACCTTCTTTTCATTTTTCATTCCAAGTTCTTCAACACCGCGTGAATCCATAGTAGCAATAGTTTCTGCCTCTCCGGTCGATCTTTTTCGCGTGTAGAGCACCTGATCTGCCTATGGTATTTGGCTCTGGCCCGCCAGCTCATCAGCACGACGTCGTGGATAGCGTCTTTAAACTTATTCGACGATGAATTGACTCTGGGTAACATAACTTCTGGTGAGAGCTTCATAGTCGGTTCAATATCGGATCCCGAAAATAATACGGATTTTTGAATTGTAACACGCGTTGTCCACCCTTAATCATGTTCATTGCGGAGATTGGATTTTCGAAGAGGAATAAACATTATCATTCTAATGGATGTCAGGTATAAAAAAGGTACAATAAACATGGCCCATAGAGCCGAGCGCTAAGATGTTTCTCCCAGCATGAACTATTTGCCGGCGTTTAAAGCAGGACAAATGTAGCAGTCTGAAAGACGGATTCAGAATCAGAACGACAATACCAATCTCCTGAGCGAAGACTTACCACAAGGAAAGCGCCTTCGCCCGGAAAAGTATTCGTGAACTTGGTAAAATCACCAACAAGACCTACGAAGTCCACAGGTGGATCATAGAAGAGCCCGGTTGCAGGGTTGGCTGCGAGGTAAGCGATCAGCGTTCGTCTGTGCAAGGTGAACCTGAGTCCCGATCGGGACACTCACTCGAGTCTGTGTTGGTCCATTGGGCAGTGATAGCCCTTGTGTCGCAGTTGAGCGACCAAATTCCACTCTCGGCCGGCGCGTTGTAGCCTAGTGACTGGATACTGTTCCCAGCGCTGGATGAAGGCGGCGAATTTGCATTCGCTGCGGGAACGCGTCACAGATTGCAATCGGCACGAAGGATACGGAACTTACAGTGGCCCGTACCGGCAAGGTAAGCATATCTACGATATGGTGAATATTTTGCCCAAGTCTAGCCCAGGGAGACTCACCCAAGATTACCGGGAGTAAAATTATATCCGCCGCTTCCGCCAACCGCACCGACGTTCGTGTAGGCCGCATCCGGACCATTGGGGGCAACGAGATCGAATGCACCGCTGCAAGGATCGGAGGCGGGCAACGTCACAACCAGCGCATTCGCCAGAGTGCCGTATGTATAGGAATTTTGCCCGTCGAATGTGTTCCGAACGTAGCCGAGGGTTACGCCGTCGCTAGCACGGGATATCTGAATAACCCCCGACGCGCTGGTGTCATGTGAGATGGACGAACAAAGTACACAAAAGCATTGAACGTTTACCTGCAGAGTGCGCAGGGCAACGGAGACGTCCGCGCTATAAATATTCACGTCATACATTGAACAAAGGTATAGGGAGTGGTTTGACGAACGTCTGATACCAGACGACCTTCGTGCCGGCGGAAGAGGCGGCAATCCACGACGCATACGATCCCCATTGGTCTCCCTCCGGTTCAAAGGCTTTTTCGATTCCACCAGTCTTGATTCCACAACAGACGGCTCGATTTGACTGGGAAGGACTTGGCCATCGGAGGAGAAAATGCCAGAGTTGGCCGAAACGAAAGAAGCGAAAACGAGAGTGGCCAGGGTCGTCCAAAATTTCATGGTGGTAGCAGGGATTGCGGTGGGAGTGACAAGCGGCACAAAACAAAAGAGACTATTATATAGACAGCGCTTGGTTAATCACCGTACCCGAAACCTGTTCAGAGGAGGGGCCAGAGGAGGCCAGGGGCAGGGGCTTGTTCAGTCTTGGCCAATGAAATTTCGTGATCGGCTTGCGCGATGCCCGAGCATTAGGGGTGGACCTAAGACAAAATGCTAAGAAACGCGGCAGACGGAATAGAGTGAGATCCTGGCGCTCTGCGCTCAGGAGCAATATAATATTGATCGGTGTATGGCGATGAGTCGGAGATAAGAACTAAAATTAACGAAATAACAAGGTGTCAAATGTGTAAAGAGGCCATTGAAAAAAATGAGCATGCTACCTGGTGCTTTATTCCGACGATGAGTGATCTTTCTGTTGCTTTCTCCAGGAGAAGGGTGGGCTTTTAGGGGTCAGGATTCTGGCGTGCAGCAGGAGGCAGCATGCAGGACCGAAGAAAAGTTCAGTTGAGACAAAGCCACGGGCGCGACAAGTAAAATTGAGTGAGAAAGCTATGAAGAAACGATGAGGACGAAAAAAGAGTCAAAGACGAAGGAGTATGATGAGATCAATCGCAAGCGAAGCCAAACACCGCCCGAAGCCACAAAAGGAAAAACGAAAAAAGAGAGAATTCTATCGCATTGAATGTATAGGTGGAGAAAGGAGACACATCGTTATACTACCCCGGCACGTTCGCACTACCTGCGAGCCGGTCGACCTGGGGCGCGTGAAGACTCGTCCGAGACCGCGGCTTGAGAGATAAGACAGCGATAGGGAGGGAGGGAACGGCGATGCGATGCAGGGGTGCGATGCGATGCAGGGTGGCGGGCTACCCGCAACTCGTTCGCGGTGGGCTGTATGTATATCAGCATCGCTGCCATCCTCCCGAACGCGGAGTCGGATGTGGAAGCAGCCAAGTACACCGCGTGCACGGCGAAGTCGACCGCTTGAAGCGCCTCCGCGGCTCGCCTTCCAGCACGCTTCAGGTGATGGCGGGCGCCCGCTCGTTCATGAGGGCAGGGCTGCAGGGGGGGAGAGCGCCGGCACGGCGCAAATGAGGAGGGTTCGACGCGGCGACTCGCTGCCCGTCTCGGAGCAGCCCGGGCAGCAGGAAACGGCGCGTGCCGCCGCGCGTACGCCGGATGCGAGCCGTGCACATATATGTACAAAGGATGGGCGATGGCGCCTCCTCAGAGCATCACATCGCGTCTCTCCCTCCGGGTCCTCCATCGAGGCGCACGCGCAGACATAAAGGTGGAGGAGCAATAGAGCAGCACCGCGGATGGACCGTGCTACGTCCGACGCCCACCGCGTCGAGACCGCGGCGCAGGAAGGGAATCTTCATCGGGGGGAGCGCTCCAGCGACGACGGCCTTGAGCGCCGGGGACCCGGCCAATGCACCTCTCCCTCGAAACGCGCCATAGAACAGCACACACAAACGCACACTGTCCCAATGAGACAAGACCGCTGCAGACCCGCCGTATATCGAGCCGCGTCCTCGTCGTCCGCGCGGGGAGCGCTTGGGCCGGCGGTATCGTACGTCCCGCTGCTCTGCACCGAAGCGGCCTGCTGCGGTCCTCGCTCGTGCCGACGCGAGGACGGGTACGGGCACGGATACGCGAATGGACCGCGTGCCAATGCATTGGGAAGCGCGCGCGATGCGGGTCTGCGTACGGTCGTGCTCCCTTGCATCCGGAGAGAGAAATAAGACGATACAGTAAAGCAGCCCCCGGGCCGATGAGCGTACGTGGATCGAGAGCCCGCGCCGGCGCAGAGGACGATGACCTAGATCAGAAGCTTGAGCTAGTCTCCCTCGGCGTCAAGGGATATAAGACGCGCTCTCACCCACTCTATGACGCGGATCTCGATTGGATCTCCCCTCCTCGAAGAACAATCTACGTCGCCGGCCACCCCCACCCGATGTATCTGTCACGCCCACGCTCTCCGCACTAGCGCTCTCCGCTACTTAGACTCGGAGGAATAGCGTATGCTACTCTAAGGTACGGCGGCGGTGGCGGCAGGTAAAAGCTAGCGCTGTCGTGGTATGTAGTAGCCTCTTGCGCGATGGAGGAGCACGGTCCGCCACGGGAGAGACATGCGTGGGGGTGGATATACGATGGGACGCGTTGGCGGTGAGTACTTGGGTGTCCTCGTCTACGCTGCGGCTGCTACCGTGGGGGTACCGCGGGCGCACGAAGCAGACATGTAGAGGAAGGGGAGGACGTTAGTGATTCGTCGAAATCTGAACCACAAGCTGGAGGAGGCGATGATGAGCTAGGATGGGACGGGGTGGGGAGAGAGGGATGCGATTGCGAAGAGCATCTTTGATTGCCGGCACCGGCGAGCGGGTGACGACAATGACCAGTGTTCAGGTGCCGCTGGGCGGAGGGACCGCAGCTGCACAAGGGCTGTACAGGACTGGCAGCGGTCAGTGTCGCGTCGACGTCTGCGTCGAAGGCAAAGATGATCAGCACATCGACGACGACGATTCAGGGTAAGGAACGCCCCAGACTCGGAATAGGAATTCAAATACGACCGCCGGTGCAGCTCCATAGGATTCGGATCGCAGAAAAGACAAGGGATGACATGCCGCGTCATCTGGATGCGCAGCTCGCGACGGCAGCCGGTGCAGATACACCTGCCGGCGAAAAGTGCGTGTCGGATACGTCGGCAGTGACTAGGACGGACGCGTGTTGGCAAACAAGCGACGAAACACAGATCGGGTGGGCATCAAGGCAGTCCCGTCCACGAGAGAGCCGCCCCCGCATCTAGTGGGAAGTGTGTCGCGCGTAGAGAAGAGGTTGTGAGCGCATTATGGTGATCGTGCAAATCCAATCCGTTGGCGGAGGTCGCGGGCAGTGTGACGCAGAGGCTGAGGTGCGATAGACGGAACGAGGTAGCAGTAGAGGAGCGGACGAGGGAGGAGGGACGGATCACTGGGATTCGCCGCACTATTATGATCCGGGAGTCAACCTACCATGAATATTTCCGTTAAAGTCAACACAAGGTCAACGAGCAAAAAACCGCGCAGGGTTGGGGGGAACAGAAAGAATCAGCTTTGTAAATATTGCGAGCTTCCAGCCATCCTACCACCAGAACCAATTCGATATACAATCAAATTCATATTTTGAGTATTTTGAGTCACAGCACGCTGTCGTCGCAAGCCCCTCCCCAAAAGAAGTCCACGCTCAATTATACCGAACAGTACGACGGTACTGATGAAACAGCATACTGTTTGCCCCAACCTCTGTAATCTGATTTAAATCTTCATTAGCTCTGACCCAATAGCCATCACAATTACGAGGTGCACGAACCATCCTCATCTTCGCGACTCGCTTCCACGTCTGCTCCTCTTCCATCAATGCTAAAATGATAACTCTTGTGAGAACCTGCGTAGCCCATTGCGGATCCCTCTCGCGCACTCACCGGCCTGCTCTTCCGGTTGTTCCGCCACCTCTCTCAGTTCTGCCAATTTCGCGTTCATATTGGGCGGGAGGTTCCAATGCATTTTAATCAGGCTCTCCCCCGGCCGTCTGAATTTGAGGAAGAAGTATCTCGAGTCGTAGAAGCACAATGTCGAGCCGCGTTCGATACACCAGCCGTCGCTGTACTCCACCAGCACCTAGCGAAAACCAAAACCCGAACGATTGAATGGATGCCGCCGATAACTGCATAACATCACGGACCTTATACAGCGGGTGATCCTCCGAGGTAACCTCGTTGTCGTCCACGTCCCCAAGGAAGCCGGCCTGGAACATGAGAATGTACGTCTTCCCCTTCCCAAACAGCATCCCCGTCAACCCAGCGTCAAAGTCCTTCACCTCCGCCCCCGTTTTTCTCAGCTTCTGCACAAAGTAGTCATCGAGGAAGGCGTTCCACACGCCCGCGCTCTTGCCCTTCACAAAGTAGTGCGCGGGATTGTCGCAATCCGGAAACGAAACGAACTCGGCGGCAGCCTTGCCATTGGCGCCGGAGAGGTGATCCCGGATATCCTGGTTTATGTTGCCGTTGAAGTGGACTAGTACGAATAAGCATATCAAGGGATCATCCGACTTGGGGATCTCGGCACCGCGAAAAGGATCCACGCACATTTTCCCGTCGCCGTGTTATGGCTGACCCAGGTGTCGAGGCCCTTGCTCATGCTGCCCGGTTGTACACAAGTGAGAATTCGAAGAAGGCCCGGGAGCGAGAGTTGAAACCGCGCACACCTTATCCACTGCGTCATACTAACGCTCAGTTCGTCCTTGGCATGGTTTGTGAGCGATTCGGGCATGTTTTCCGCAAAGTATCGGCGCCCATATCCAATGAAGTAGGAATCGGGCGATGAGCCCAGGACGATGAGCGTATTTGGATTTCCAGCCATTTATTGTAAGAGGCCGATGGCGGGACGCGAACCGCATGGCCCGGAATTTAAAGGACTCTTACCCGGGGCTGTGCAAATCATGAGGCAACAATGAGGAGCCCCTAAACTTCTAACTTGGCAGACAAGACGTGCCAAGAAATGTGTCAACGCGTCACCCGCTTTTATCAGCAAGTTCGGTGAAGCCTTTGAATAAATGGCAAGTCAGAAAGTCGCGCTGGTTCATGGTATCTAACAACGCGAATACGGGCGGTTCTTGCTTGATTTGCGTAGCAAAATAATCTGTGCTATCTGCATCTCCTGTTTACATTTCCGACCCGGCCGACAGCATTAAAAGTCGGGCCTGCACGCAAGTGCTGGCTAAAATTGCTCGATATAAATTACATAGACCCAATTTTACATGTAAATTACATGGTAAATTACATATCTTACATGGAGGCTCTCCGACCTGCATGTAAAAAAAATTGTAAAAAGGGTCCCTCCAAATGGGCGCACGGAGCATGCACAGCCTTTTAGCACCTCAGGTCGGCCAGGAAATGCAGAATCCCTCTTGGCGCGACACGGATGGCGCCATATATGGGAATTTTTCCATGATTGCCGAGAAATGAACACCTTGCAAAAGTCCATGTTGCCATACACACCAAGCACAATATACTGGAGTAGGGCTCACGAGTGTGACAACCCACCGAGGAATGTTTTCAGGCCTCAGATTGGGC
The DNA here is from genome assembly GCA_029282495.1 of Mycena albidolilacea. Lineage (NCBI taxonomy): Eukaryota > Fungi > Basidiomycota > Agaricomycetes > Agaricales > Mycenaceae > Mycena > Mycena albidolilacea. The sequence goes on along the minus strand of JARIHO010000053.1, from coordinate 239,480 downwards.
GGGGGCATGGCAAGACGGCTGTAGAATGAGATACTTATCGCGATCATGATTAACCTAATAAGTATTCCAGCTCAGTCGGTCAGGGAACGACTCATAATATACAATGCTACCTAATAAGTATCCAATTAGCTGGATATAGTAGTCAGTAAGAGATAATAGGAAATATAGGTAAAGCTCACCTCAGTCGGTCAGGGAACGACTGAGGGAGGTAATCTGGAATACGGAACTATAAGTACCGGTACGGGTCTAGGAGGTACGGGTACGGCACTGGTTTTTTCAAACCCGCGAATACCGTGGACCCGTACCGCGGGTTGAGGGGAGCGGGACGGGTCTGGGATTAAAATTATTCGGAACAGCTTTTTATCTTATCTCGCTTCTCGGCGATTTACACGTAGTCACCTTCCTCCATTCCCTGCGGTTTTATATCTAACACCTGAGTAGGTTGCCATGGCAGAACTGCGGGAGACGAAGTTTTGCGGTCACTTTCTGGATGACTCTCGTCAGCTGTATCGGTCAAGCCGACGTACACGAGCGTGAACGTCGGTATTATGTTCTGGGACGGGTAAGATGGTTGTGAGCACTCTATAATTATCAGGACTGACCAGCAGTTGGGATAGGAAACTAATTCCTATCAAAAACACGTCGAACTCTTTGACAGAGGCGCTACCGAGCAGGAATATTATCCCTACGCAGTAGATTGCTCCCGATTCGAGTCTGTAAATTTAGTTGCATGAGGAATCATCAGGTTCTCTATCGCTGTGAAATCATACATAGTGCTTATGGCTCTGTTGCAACGAATGTGAAGTGTGATATCGAGACCGAAACATGGTGCTGCGCGCCGCATCCACGATATCCGACCAGCTGAGTTCGTCCGTCATGATCAACGTGAACGGTGACAATAGATAATAATCAACTTGCCGGTGAGAGCTGTGAGAACAAGATTTGTTGCTGCGCACAGACTATATGCAATTGGTGTTTTAATAGCGTCAGGAGCCGGGGCCGCCCAAATGCCCACAACTACGCCAAATATGTTAACGTAAAGTCAGACATGCACGATGTGGGGACTCGAGACGCTCACCGAACGTGGTCAGCATAAACATTGCGGGTAGGATGAGGATCTTCCTTTGATATCCCCATATCACATAGCAGCGATACAACTAGGATTAAATGTCAGACGTCGTTCATGCCCTTTGAATCGCAAGAACTCAACGAAAAGAGAATCCGTTGCAAAGCTAGGGGCCGAGTTAGGTCTGGATCACTCGAGCCGGGATACACCCACTTGTTTATGCCCAAGAGAGAGTATTGTGCTGTTTTAAGGGCAATCACGACGTGAGGACGATCCCCTACTTGTGCATTCACAATTTGCTGGATCAAGCGCGCAGTTAGGATGGTTTGGGCAATACTGCAGCCCATCTGCGTCGTTGCAACAACGGCAATAACACAGCTCGCGCCGAGAAGAAAGTTCTTCCCAGGGCTTTTCCGACGACGAGAAAGTGTGTAAACGGAGAGCAGGAAGAGGTTGATGTAGATGCCTGCACGAGTCCCCGTTATTTAGGACCAAGCATGACGCAGAACATGACGGACCGTAAAGTAGAAGGGAAATCTTGAATGCCTTTATGAGAAGAAAGAAAGATTTGACTATACGGTATTGAACTCACTCCAGTTGCGGCAAAGAGATTGAACAAGAAGTGCCAGGCAGAGTCAAATTGTCCGGAATTGCTGGTGTCCTGCATTGCAGCTTTCGATGGGGATTAAAGAGAAGATAGGGTAAGTTGCACGGACTGCGGTCGTATCGGACGCGTTGCAGGCATATATATTAGTCTCTGGAATGCTTCTTTGGAATCTGACAGGCAGTGAGAACAAAGATCGAGAAGTAATGACCTTTTTGTTTAAATTGTTTCATGATGCAACAGCACACTGTAACAACTGTTAACAGTAAATCAAGCTCTCCCATGAATAGATATTGAAGAAATATAAAGTTTACCTCAAGCGGATTCCGTCGACGGATATGTCCTCTCAGTCTGCGCTGTGCAGGCCCGGTTGATGGAATCGGGCATGCCTTGAATGAAGCCTTGAGACCTGAGGTACCATCATATATGGAGAGGCTATGTTATGACGGTTGTTACTGAATAAAACCCAAGTGCGCATGCGCGCACGGATGCGCACGAGCGGCATGGATGCGCACGGGTGCGCACGGATGCGCACGCGTACTGCACGCGCACGGATTCCGTGCCCATTACCATTGGGTCCGTGCTGCATGAACACCGCATTGATGCCGGTTCCTGGCGAGAGTGAATAAAGTAATTTGTGAAACCTAACTTTAACTTTGATCACCCCTTTGACTTGGCGGGGCTACTTAACTTTACGGTATGTACTTTACGGGCGATCAGCCAAAGTAACTTGCCATCAGATGGCATCATTTACCGCCAAGTTGACCTGTTCAATCCTTTGGGTCGGGTGCACCAACGTGCTTCCGCTTGCGCCAGAGAGCATCCTCTGGCTGCTCTCCCATGCACTCCCGCGCCCCCCTTCCATCCCCGCCTCAAGACATAGTGTCCCCGACATATCCTAGAAAAAAAATTGAGTCCATCCAGGATGGGAAGGTTGGGGGTGTAGGCACAGTTTGGGTCGTGGTTACCGGACATCTGGAGGTCAAGCATCCTTTGTGGGGCATCAGGAAGTCCATGAGGACGTACCGCAACACAAGGGCTGATGCGGAGGAAGGGTCGAGTCAGCAGAGATAATCGTTTGGGACTGGTTGGTTTGTTATCTGGAGCGGTAGAGGGCTGGGGAATTAATAAAAAATGTTTCGACGATTTGCTGAAACAGTGAGAAACAACCGAAAAACCCCCCGCTTGCAAAAAAAAAACTCTCTAGCACGACCTGGCCCCAAATCAACATCCACTGATTGAACTTTACTAGTCGAAATAGAATGGGTGTGCACCACACCACCAGGTCCTTGATATTTCAGAGTTGCATTGAAACTCCAAGTGTAATTGTTTCCAGGCCACCTTTGAAGTTCTGATCCGACTCTCAATGCGAGTCTCCATCAGTGAATTACGGATGAGCTATGGCCTGTAAATAATGGAAGGGGATCATGAGTCGCTTGACAGATCTCATGTTGAGACGGTCGGGACCGCAAAATGCGCTCAGACAGCAGCTAAAAAAATGCCGAGAAGAATGATGGAAAATGTTCAACCGTGGTTTTCAATGCTGCGTGTGATACTGGAGCCCTCTATCAACGATGATTAGACACCCTTCATGTGCAGAGACTCATCGCTGAAACACGATAACAACTGAAACCCCTCTCAAGAAAAAAAACTGTTTCCACGCTGGGTACGACCTGAGCCCGAATTGAACGGTGTGAATTTCTCACCAATGGCAGTTTGAGCACCTAAATGCAATTAGTGTGCGCCACGTACCACCAGGTCTGTGGTGCAAATGCAAGTGCCAAGTTGTGGTTCACTGGCATCCTCGAAGCAACTTGAATCTCTCCATCAATGGACTACGGTTCAGCTGCAAACTGTGATGGAGTTGCATTGAAACCTCTATAACTGGTTCCCCAGACCCACGCTCCATGGATTCTGGCTGGTGATGTAAGAAAAGGAATCAAGCAGTGGCCAACACAAGTTGAGAGCGAAGGGCGGGGAAAGTGTCCAATCGTGATTGGCTCAATGATGCTCAAAGCTACGTATGATGGACTGACTTCTCTGCCAACAGACTGTAAAGCATCATAAGTGGGGGAGATCTGGAGGGAAGGGGTGTGTGTCACGCACCACCAGGTCTCTGGTAGTCCTCACTGCCGAAGGGTTGAAGTGTATGCAATTTCTTCTTGGCCGGTTCAACTCTCAACTCTTCAGTCTCCCCCGGCCGTCTGAACTTGAGGAAGAAGTATCTCGAGTCGTAGAAGCACAATGTCGAGCCGCGTTCAATATACAGCCATCGCTGTACTCCACCAGCACCTAGCGAAAACCAAAACCCGAATGATTGAATGGATGCTGCCGATAGCTGCATAACACTACGGACTAGAGAATACCACGAATATATATTCGCGAATATGAATATTTGCCAAAACCTCAAAACTAATATTCGCATTTGTACGAATATTGATGGCAAATATTCGTTGCTTAGTCAGCAATATTCGCGAATATTCATGAATATGAATACTCAGCAAATACATTGAGAATTTGGGGGTTTTGCAGCCACCAACGAGTTGCTGAGAGCACTTTTATGCTATCTTGTGACTTTAAACATTGTCAAAGACTCATACAAGCCCTTGTTTTGCTTATTCAACCATTTGATTGACCATCACACTTGCCGTGTTCAACCTGTCAAGCAGTTGTCAAAGTAAAGATGTATCTAAAGTGGTTGGTTTGCATCTGAAATACAGATCTAGTTGGTGTAAATGAAGTATATTCTGGTTCCAGAGAGGAGATGTGCTAAACAGACTCAAATTTACCATGCTCGATTGAAACTTTGGCTGTGTATTACAGCTGCGAATATTCACGAATATCAACTTTCCTGAAAACTGATATTCGCATTCGCGCGAATAGCACAGCCACAGCCATTCGCAAATATGAGTATTTGTTATTCACAAATGTATACTCGCGAATATTCGTGATATCCAATATTCGTGGTATTCTCTACTACGGACCTTATACAGCGGGTGATCCTCCAAGGTAATCTCGTTGTTGTCCACCTCCCCAAGGAAGCCGGCCTGGAACATGAGAATGTACGTCTTCCCCTTCCCAAACAGCATCCCCATCAACCCAGTGTCGAAGTCCTTCACCTCCGCCCCCGTTTTTCTCAGCTTCTGCACAAAGTAGTCGTCGAGGAAGGTGTTCCACACGCCCGTGCTCTTGCCCTTCACAAAGTAGTGCGTGACATTGTCGCAATCCGAAAGGAAACAAACTCGGCAGCAGCCTTGCCGTTGGCGCCGGAGAGGTGATCCCGGATATCTTGGTTTATGTTGCCGTTGAAGTGGACTAGTATGAATAAGCATATCAAGGGATCATCTGACTTGGGGATCTTGGTATCGCGAAAAGGATGCACGCACATTTTCCCGTCGCCGCATTATGGCTGACCCAGGTGTCGAGGGCCTTGCTCATGCTGCCCTGTTGTACACAAGTGAGAATTCGGAGAAGGCCTGGGAGCGAGAGTTGAAACCGCGCACACCTTATCCACTGCGTCATACTAACACTCAGGCCATCCTTGGCATGGTTTGTTAGCTATTCGGGCATGTTTTCCGCAAAGTACCGGCGCCCATATCCAATGAAGTAGGAGTCGGGCGATGAGCCCAGGACGATAAGCGTATGTGGATCTTCAGCCATTTGTTGTAAGAGGCCAATGGCGGGACACGAATCACATGGCCCGGGACTTAAAAGACTCTTACCTGGGGCTGTGTAAATTAGGGCTCTAACTTTCCGTTTGCTTTGCTGGCTGGGCCAAACGGTAAACGGTTAGCAAACAAACGGTTCAAACGGTTTTGAACAACTGACCAACTGAACACAGTTATTGGAATTTGTTTGGGTCTCAACGAGATTCAAAACGGCGAGAAATGGTGGTCCCATTGAATTTTGGGCCAAAATAACCGAGGTGTTGAGGTTGTGACGAGGTCAATGGCGGCGCTGGGCCATATATGGATACTTGGCTTACCTGTCATCCATATATCGGTTCTGTCACAGAGACTAGCGCTGGGCGGTATCCCAATTGGGAATGATTGCCGCGATTGATGGCGGGAGCGCACCTCTGCACAAGGGAAGAAAACAAGGAAGGCTCTCGTGCACTTTTAAATCTATAAAATTGGAGCATACCACTGTGGAGAAGAGCTGGGGGGATTTTCAGGTGAAATAAGGCTCGTTCAACCCGTTTGTTCATTTTCCCTGCCAAAAAACCGTTTGAAACCGGTTTGAAACAGTTTGGCAACTGTTTCCGTGTGATTTGCCCCAAACTTCAAACGGAAACTAAATGGTTGGAGCCCTAGTGCAAATCATGAGGCAACAATGAGGACCCCCAAACTTCAACTTGGCAGACAAGACGTGCCAAGAAATGTGTCAACGCATCACCCGCTTTTATCAGCAAGTTCGGTGAAGCCTTTGAATAAATGGTAAGTCAGAAAGTCGCGCTGGTTCATGGTAGGTTCTAGACTCTAACAACGCGAATCCAGGCGGTTCTTGTTTGATTTGCGTGGTAAAATAATCTGTGCTATCTGCGTCTCCTGTTTACATTTCCAACCCGACAGCATCAAAAGTCGGGCCTGCAGGCGCCTGTTCCGTATACCCTTCATCACGGACCGCCCCACATCATGATGGAGTTGCACAGTTTCGCCTCTACGCTTCACTGCATAAATTTGCTTACTTTAGTGAGTCCAGAGCCTTTAGTCTTACTCGCCCAGGCCCGGGCCCTGACCGCTCCTTCCCATAATTTTCCACCATATTTTCTCGAACAAGCTCGAGCGGTTGCCCAGAACAGTCGAACAGTACTTGCTTCCATCTGTCTCGGTAACCCAGACGTTCCACAGTGATCCTGTAATCTAATCTAGTGCTTCGGAATTGATCCGGCGGAGTTTAAATAATTGATAAGGAAAAGTGGGGCGCAGATCACAGGTTCTAACGTGATACCCGCCCATCTTTTTCTTATCAATTATTCACACTCCGCCGGATCAATTCCGAAACATAGATAAGATTACAATCGGTAGGTGGTCTTGTATCACGATAGAACGTCTGGGCTACCGAGACAGGCTTCCATAACATTTAACGCAAGACTGTAATCGGCTTGATTTTCCGTATCTCTCCGGTCAAGCAAGCATCCCCGAGAACCGATGTCACCGACTACGGCACAGCGTGCACTGCTTCTCTGTCCCTCATTAACTGCTCGACGTGTTCATGAGGAACAAAATGGATTTCCTCACTGTTGTGCCCGCAGAACTCTGGCTTATTCTGTTCTCTCACCTCTACTTTCCTGACCTGGTCGGTGTATCCGTCGCCTGCAGATCTTTCCAGGCATTAGCCACAAAATCTTTGGAGAAACATCGAGCACTTCGTCACCGCTTCCACCGCCTCGGCCATGATTGCGACTACGAACCCGCGTATTGGTACCTACACCTGCTCACCTTACTCCAGGAGCCGGCTGCGGCGTACTACATCGAGCACTTGATGGTCGAGCACACAGACTCTCGCATGGAGGAAATAGAGCCGTGGCCGGTCTTGCCCCTGGCGCCGGTGGCTGAGGCCCTCGTCAGGGAGGCCGTGGAGGCGCAGGACTGGATTCCGAACACCGACAAGGGACAATTTCTGGACCAGTTGCTCGCTGGGGATGAGGATGCGATGGTTACGCTCATGATTCTGCGAATGCCGAATCTAAAGTAGCTGACCTTGCCGACACATTGTTGGGGCGGGTTAGAATTCACACATCTGATGCCCATTGTCGCCCGCATCGCCGAGGCCGCCGCTGCCGCCGAACCGGACACGGGAATGACGCTGCCGCTGTCCAAACTCGAGCACTACGAAGGTTACATCTTCAACGGACGCTATGGGGTGGACTTCGAGAGCCTCGCTCCCCTCATGGCGCTGCCCAGTCTGCGCACAATGAGCACTCCGTGGAACACAGAAGAAGGGTTCGACTGGCCGGCATCGTTGCCCAAGTCCCGGGTGGGCAAGATCGATATCCCGGACGGCACGATCACCCGCGAGGCTATTATAGGTCTGGCTCAGAACATTCGAGGCCCGTGTGTTATACGCCAGGAGCCAACCGGATATAATGACACTCCCGAGGACGTTGACTGGGATGTCCTTGAGATCCCATTCGAAGGTGCTTGCGAGGAGAAGTGGGTGATCAAATTCGGCAAGGAGGAGGATCATGATGATGGTGCACCCCTGTGGGAGGAAAAAGAGCCTAGAACTAGAACTGTGTAACCCAAACACCTTGCGGATAAAATCTCAATATATGACTCTCGTTTGCTCAGTGCTAAGATCGACCTGGTTGTTTCGGTTAGAACCTTTTCACGGAATAAGCATAAGTGTCTTCGACTCGATGAGAAAATCACACAAGTGCAGTGTGCACTGCTGGTGTACGCATGTGTCTCCTTTTGCTTAGGCCAGGGACTATTTACTGAAGAGAAACCACTAACCTCTGTGGCCAAAACTGCGTATCGGCGCCTTAAAACTGGAAGAAAATAACCCGGCTGAAAAAGTTCCCATATGGTGAGTGCGTCGAGTTCCATTTCTGCGTCCCGCGCAATGGGGACCTGCATTTCCAGCAGGGCGTGAGAAGTGAAATGGAGCATTGAGTGATGGACGGGCTGGAGAGACCGAGGCGGGAATAATGGAGTTTTACGGGTCGAGTGCCTCGACGGCAAGTATAACCCGGTCAACTGCAACCAGAGTCGACGGACGGGAAGCCACCATAGCAAAGGGTTGGTGACAGCGACTGCCACTCTGATTCAGTGATTGGATTTATCGCATGAATATACCCACCAAGTGCGTGTTTGCAGAGTGTTGTTTCATGGGACGGGAATATCGATTCTACTGCCTACTGCAATGCCTGCCTACGTCTCTTCTTTGCCCTAGAACTCTGCAGTGCTCTCACCACTCGCTTCTAAGTGACCATCCCAAAATTACCTTCACGTTTTGTTCATCATTATTATGATTTATCAAGCATGTCCTCTATAGTTTATTCTTCTGCCTACCTTTCCCCGAATCGATCCAGTTCTTCTGGCAACGCAGTATCTCTGCCGCAGAGCCATTGCTGAGCTGGCTTCCATAACTCAACAAAACCTTGTCCAGCGCAAAGGTCGCGGACATTCCAAACTCAAGTTAAAGCAGTCTTGCAGTTTGTCGCCAACACCGACATCCCCTAGCCCATATCAGCCTTTGAGAGTCCCATTGCTCCGTCCTCTGAAAATGCTTGCAGGGCAATCACCGAGTCCGAGTCCGCCCATCGACGCAGCACTTTCATGTGGTTATGTTGAACCGGACTTTGATGTCGGTCCGGCACAAAGGCCACAGTTATCTTGTTCTAACTTGCAGCACTCGCAGTTCTTTGCCAACTACCTGTCAAGTACCGGTTCCCGACCGGGATCCGACGGAGGTCCGAGATACGCCTGAGGAATGAGGTGCGTATAAGCAAGACAAAGTGTCTGAGATGTAGAGGGAAGTATCGGAATCCAAACGGAGAACCGAACCCGTATACTGCAAGTGAAGGGGCTTGGCTTCAGCTCGTGCGCTGCGCCCTTCTCTACGCCTGGTACCCAATTTCGGAGGGAGACTCGGAGGAGGACGGAAGTCCGAGGAGAAGAGTATAGGGCAGACTAAGTCGATATTCAAACTGAAGTCTAACTACCGACATGGTGCACTAGTGCATTCTAACGGATCCTGTACTACGATGAGCGATGTACTCTCAACGGCACCAGATAATGGTAGCAGATGTATTACCTGTACTACGATGAGCGATGTACTGGTAATACATGAGTATGCGAATCTGTGTAAAATACGGGCGACATACCTCTCAACGGCACCAGATAATGGTAGCAGATGAGAGGCATACGCGTCACGTCACTAGTCATATGGCATACAGTCACGTCACATCTCAAGCTTGTGTACCGCTGCAGGCGCCTGGAACCGACACACCCCCTCAGGTTCTGCTGCGGTACACACCCCCTCATGCTCGCAAGCACCCCCTCAACACAGGCCGAGGCTCGCGCGATGTCGAAGGAAGGTGGGTAAGGGAAGAGCCTTCGTAAGTGTATCGGCGACGTTGTCGGCGGATGATACTCGAGGTAAGAAAATCTTCTTCTTTTCGATGCAATCGCGGATGTGGTGGTAGCGATTGTCGATGTGTTTCGCGCGGGCGTGGAAGGCTTGGTCGGCGGCGAGGATACGCGTCGCATCGTTGTCGCATAGGATGGGAGTGGGGATATCGACGGGGACGGAAATGCCGCATAGAAGCATCCGGAGCCAGCACGCCTCCTTCGCGGCCTCGGACGCGCCGATGTATTCGGCTTCCGTGGACGATAGGGTGACGACTTTCTGTTTGCGTGAAGCCCAGGAGATCGCGCCGGAGCCGAGCGAAAATGTGTATCCCATAACGGACTTTCGTTTGTCGAGCTCGTTTGCAAAATCCGCGTCGACGTGTCCAGAGAGAGATATGGGGGCTGAGCCGCCTAGCTCGAGCGCTAACGTCCGTGTTCCATTTAGGTATTGAAGAACGCGTATCGCCGCACGCCAGTGCTCGAAGCGGTAGCAGTCCAGGAAGCCCGCGAGGTGATTTACGGGAAATGCGATGTCCGAGCGCGTCCCGATGGCTAGGTACATCAAGCCCCCGACGAGCGAGCGGTAGGGAGTTTGGGCGAGGCGCTGGGCGTCGAGGGGGGATGGCGGATCGGTAGGACGGCGAAGGCGTATACCGGCTTCCATCGGGGAGGATGCGGGATGAGCTTCGGACTGGAAGAACTGTGCGACGAGACGATCGATGAGTGCGGTCTGTGATAGGGAGATGGTATGTCGTTCTGGATCGCGTACGACACCTATGCCCAGGCAGTACTTGATGTCTCCCAGATCCGATATTTCCCACTTCGTCCGGAGCTGCGCCTTGAATGCATCGTTGGCTGCACGGGTAGGCGCGGCGCACACCATGTCGTCCACATGAACAACCACGATGTTCGTGTCGCCGGTGATGGGGTCAGTGCGTACATAGACACACCACTCACAAAGGATGCGGCGGAAGCCCCATGTCGCCATCGAGTCGTCCATCTCGCGATTCCATATCCGCCCCGACTGCTTCAGCCCGTACAAGCTCCGCAACAACATCCACACCCACCCCTCCTTTCCTTTCTCTTCAAAATGCTTCGGCTGCCGTGTGTACTGGACCTCGTCGTCGGGGAGGCGTGCGTTAAGGAAGGCGGTTTTGATATCGACCTGTTGGACGTCCCAGTCGCGCGCAGCAGCGACGTGGAGCACGGCGCGGAAAGATTCGAGGCGGGCGGTGGGCGACGTCGTCGAGGTGAAATCGCGGCCGTAGACCTGGCGGAAACCCTTCACGCAGTACCTGACCTTGTTACGGACGACGTTCCCTTCCATGTCGCGCTTGCGGGTGTAGACGGCGCGGAGGTCGAGGATCGTCTTGTTGGGTGGGACGGCTGAAGGAGGGACGAGTTTGTACACCCCCTTGTCGCGGAGAGCGGTGAGTTCCTCGTGCGTGCCGTCTATCCATTTGTCGGCATCCGGTGACGCCATAGCCTCTGCGTAGTTGTTCGGGTCGTCCGGGTACTCGACATCGATGGGGTTTTCACACAGATACGCGTTGAGTTCGGCAAGCATGGCTGTCTCCTCGCCATCGTCGTCCTCGGGCGTCGCGGCCACAGTCTCACTCCATGCATCGAGGATGCCCTGCTCGCCATCGTCGTCGCCATCGACGGGGCGGGCAGAAGCAATCATACGGGCAGGAGGGCGGCGCGTGCGCTCGGATCGGCGTAGGGTTGGTTCCACGGGAGCGGTAGGGATCGGGGGAGGGGGGACGAGTACGGCATTGGACGGGGGGACAGAGGTGGTGAGGGGAGGGTCATCCGATGACTGGTCGTCGGGGACCGATGGGTCGAGGACGGTGGGCTCAGATGGACGTGCCGCCAGCAAGTCCTTCTTGAGCTTCACACGTACTGTTTCGTTAGCCTCGATAAAACGGACATCAATGGAATTGTATATTTTTCCAGATGAACGCTCCCAGCACCGATACGCTTTAGCCTGCGGCGCGTAGCCAATGAGGACGCACTCAATTGACCGGGCGCGCAACTTGGGGTTGTGTCCTCGCACGAGAACAAACGCGCGGCAGCCTATTTCGCGCAGATGGGAGATGTTGGGCTTCTTGTGCTCAAACACCTCGAAGGGTGTACGGCCGAGCTGGGACTTGGACGGTGAGCGAGCATGTAGATAAGCAGCAGTAACCGCAAATTCATCCCAGAGGAACAACGGCGCGTTGCAGGATATCATCATCGTGCGCGTCTTGTTGGTGACGGTGAGGTGGTAACGTTCGACCTTGCCGTTCTGCGCAGACGACCCCGCGGATGTGCACCTAATCTCAATTCCGCGGCTAGCGCAGAAATTTTCGAATTCGGTGGACTTGAGTTCGCCGTTGTCGATGTTATACGCTTTGACGCGGTCCCCGGTGCGCGCTTCGATAGCGAGTTGCCATGCGATGAGAGCTTTTAACGCGTGCGATTTGTTTGCTACCGGAATACACCACCCCCTCGACGTACAGTCATCCACGATATCCAGCATGTAGTTGTTCCCGCTCCGTGACGTGGTGTCGAATGCGCCGCACAAGTCGACGAACACCAGGTCTAATCTCCCGCTCGACTTCTCTCCCTCGCGTATCTTCGGAATTGCGGCTTTAACCTGTTTGCCGCGAAGACAAGCGTCACAAGGTGTAGCTTCCGAAGACGTATCAAGATCCATACCGTCGACCAGCTGGTGCTGGTAAAGGTCCGCGACAGCCTGAGGGTGGGCATGGCCGAGGCGACGGTGGTAGAGATCGAGACTAGCTGATGCGACGATGGGAGATGGAGAGGGATCGATGAGGGTACAATTGAGCTTGTAGAGGCCACGGGATTGGTGGAGCGAGCCGGTGCACACGACCTTGCCATCGTGGTCTGCAATCCACGTAGAAGTAGCGTCGAAATGGCAAGTGAAGGAATTATCGTGGCACAGGCGGGAAACAGACATCAAACGGATCGCGGCATTTGGAACGAATAGGGCCATCTGCAGGGCAAACTTATCGTTGAGGATGGTCCCGACCCCAGTGGCGTCGATGGAGCTCCCTTGGAAGCCACGGATAGCGCGAGGAGAGATGGGAGAGAAAGTGACGAAGTCCTCGCGGACGGGGCTGATGTGGACGCTGGCGCCGGTATCGGAGTAAAGGTCGTAATTGGATGAAGTAGCGGCGTTCGCGGTGTACTCGTTCCAGTCCAACGACACGTGCGGACCGTCTTCGGCAGCCAGGAAAGCCTCGAGTTCGTAAGCGGGATCCTCAAAGGAAGGCAAGTCGTCCGTCAGCAGCGTTGAGGGGAACACGACGTTCGCGACTGGGGGAGGAAGAGGAGGGTTTGCGGGAGCAAGGCGGAAGCTCTCGCCTGCTATGGTGACGCAAGCGTACCCGTCTTTGTCGCGGCTGACCTTGACATTGTCCGCCTTCTTCTTCTCCCTGCCGCCCGCTCGTCCGTCGTCCGCTCGCTTCTTCGCGCGAGCATCGTCCACCGTTTGTCCAGCCATACCTCCTCCCGGCGAGATGCAATAGGGATACGTGTGTCCGGTTGGTGACTTGCAACTCGGATTATTGCAATGATCGCGCTCCTTCTTCTTGGCGAAGCTAGCGCCGGTCGCGGCGTATGCGGACGGGCCGGAGGACTTGGGCATCTGTTGCTTCGCAGCGAGCCTCGTGGAGATGTAAGATGGATCGAGGTCGGGGACGGCAAGGAGAGAATCGACAAAGGAGGGGAACGGGGAGAGAGCATGGAGAAGTAGGACGGTGTGGATACCGTCGGCGGTGGGTGCTTCACCGGCCCATACGGCTTCCTTCAGCTCCGCAATCCGGTCGAGGGTGGCGGCCCACGATTCGGGATCGTCGGAGAACTGGACGGCCATGGCGGCGCGCAGTTTATTGACCTGGTCGAGAGGACCACGACGTGTGTGGCGGTTGCGGAGGGTGACCCACGCCGCGGATGCAGACGAGCAGTGCTGGATGTGCTTCTGTTCGGACGAAGACACGACCAGGTTGATGTAGGACTGGACGGCGACGTCGTTGTCCAGCCACTGCTGGTGTGCGCGAGGGTAAACGTCGATGGACGGGGGCACGGAGGTGGGATCGAGCCAGCGCGTCGCGCCAGCGTGGATGCCAATGTTGCTCCAGAGCCGCTTCGCCCATGGTTGGTAGTTGCCGCGCTCCATGGACAGCTTATCCTCTTCTTTCCACGAACCCGGGTTGAGCGTGAGTGCTTTGAAGACCGGGCCGTGGTCCGCTATGTAGCCAGACACAGACTCGTATTGATCCGCAGGGCGGGGAGGACGGTACGCGCTAGGATCGCCTTGCTCGGTGAAAATGGAGTCGAAGGAATTAGACTCGTCGATGAACCCACGGCCGGGCACGCGGTGGCCGCCGGGGACATAAGGGCGAGGCTGATGGGGTTGCGCGTTATAGGGATCCGTAGGGCGGGCGGGGGTAAAGACAAGCGGCGGTAACGCGGTGGTCGCTTGCTGATTCCCGCTGGTCCAGGGATTCGACGGGGCGCGGAACGGATTGTTCGACGATAAAGATGGGAAGATTGAAGCCATTTTGGATGTCGCGATGCGTGTATGGCGAGTTGTCAAGAAAGTCGTAGCGCACGGCGCGAAGATCGTGAAAGAACGGGGTATCGACCTATTCCCACTTGGCGAGTCGAGGTAATCGAGCTAGTAACAGGACACGGTGTTCGTCGTCGTCAACGTCGAACTCAAATGCCCATAACCTAACGGATCCTGTACTACGATGAGCGATGTACTCTCAACGGCACCAGATAATGGTAGCAGATGTATTACCTGTACTACGATGAGCGATGTACTGGTAATACATGAGTATGCGAATCTGTGTAAAATACGGGCGACATACCTCTCAACGGCACCAGATAATGGTAGCAGATGAGAGGCATACGCGTCACGTCACTAGTCATATGGCATACAGTCACGTCACATCTCAAGCTTGTGTACCGCTGCAGGCGCCTGGAACCGACACATTCTGGTGTAGTCATGGTGTAGATACTCTTGTTTGGGTCCGAGGCTTTAGGTAGACATCACATTGCTTGCTCTTGACCACATCACCGTTCCGTGTGTGCAGTCTGGACAACGGCCTGGCTCTGCCCGCCTGGCGTCTCCAATGGCTTGTATTTATACGAGAGTAAAGTATTAGTGGGGATATAATGTAAGTACCGGAGCTTCGGAGTTCCAAGTGGGTCCGTGATAGATACAAGTCGTTATGAGTCAAGTAGAGTCAAGCTGACTCGGATATCATCGGGACTCCGGTGGCTCCGTGATGGAGAAGCACAAGTAGTAACCTAGGAGTCAGAGGGAATCATATGTAGTACGAACCAATAGAGCAAGGGTAATTGCAAAATGGTAGTGTCGGATATAATCAGGATCAGAGATCGTCGGATTCCGATGGCGTCCGAAAAGGATGTGAAGTCACGGTACGTGACACTACCACGTCCCTGGGTGAGCCTAGATCAGCCTCGAGAAAACTCACTGGCTGCCAGCATCTGAAAATTGTTGAAAATACACATGGGGTGGCCACTGTTTCCGAATCCACCCACTAATGTAACACTTTCGTTGGCCTATGTTACAAAGCATGTCCAGAACAGGATCCCCACGCCGACCCTCCTTTTGCTTAGGTCAGGGACTATTTTCTGAAGAGAAACCACTAACCCCCGTAGCCAAAACTGCATATCAGTACCTTAAAACTGAAAGAAAATAACCTAGCTGAAGATTAAACTCAACAAAGAAGGAGCTGCAATTTTTGGCGACAAGTATATACATAGAAGTTGTACCAAAGGGTGAGGAACATGCCACTACTATATGCAAACCAAGAAAACAACTGCCAAGCTGCGGTACTGCAGGAAGTAAGATATCAAAGGTAAGAGTGGGAAAATGAGTCAATCAGATGGAGGAGGAGGTAGATTCATAAACATGTCAGTATACAGTGTGGTGGGTGGTAGATATGTTTAATATGTGCCATGAAGGAACTGGAGGGGTCTTTTTTGTGGGTAGATATTGTGATGCATGCATCTAGCTGTTATGGTGTGGTAAAATGTAGCAATATGCGTAGTGAAAAGGGGTGGATACATTTGGGTATATAATTGGATTGCATTTGAGCAAGAAAGGTTGAAAGAAAAGAGTAAATTTATGGTGTATGTAGTCCGTATTTGTCCGTCTTTCCATTTGGTTGTCTTCTTGGTTTGGGTATCACATCGCTTCAGGGAGTGGCAACTGGTCAGGGAGGCGCTAGAATTTGTTAAGTATATATATAAAGTGTTTATGTGGAAATGGAACAGTATTTCATTCAGAGAGAGGAAGGAAAGTCATGCATACCTTGAAGCGGAATTTGCACACTTTGAACCCCGTTTTGCCCTTCTCCTCCCATGCCTGATGAGCCCACCATTCATTTTATAAGTGGATTCTGTGTCATCCTACTGGAAGTTTTTACCTCAGTTATAAAATACAGCCCGTCATATCGATAGCTGCAAAATATAAGGCTTGAGAAATTTATATTTTAGAATACACACCCGCTAGCCGGCGCCCACTTGCTTGCCGGGTTCTTCCCCCGCACGACACGGACAACTTTTCGGCTCTTGAATGATTTCTGCATTTGTGTGGATCAATTATCACTTACAAGTAACCTCAAGAAAGACAAACCCACCACAAGGTACTGGTTTTGCTTGCGCTCCATGCTCTGATCGGCCTTAGGGTGTGGGTCATGAGTCAAGTAGAATGAGAGACAAAGAAAGGAAGCAAGACCTACACAGGACGACGAGTTTTGCCTCCCACCTGAGACACCTATTAACCTCCCACCAGAGCTGAAAGTAGAGACGAACCTGTTCCAATATAGACACTAGAAACACAATATCAGATCGGGGACGGTTATAACAAGGAAAAATGCGCTTATTATGAACTGCGACCTAAGAACGTGACATCCTTAGGTCGCACTTCATAGTGAGCCAGGAAGATGAAGTGTTTCATAACAAGTTTAAAAACACTTATTATGAATTGCGACATAGTGGCGCGGCACTATGTTGGCACTTCATAAATGTGCCTTTGTCACAACACTCACAAAGTTTCCCCGTCATCCACGTCGTCGTAAACTCCCGACATCACGACCGAGAACGCGCCGTCCTTGCATCCGTGGATCCCCGCCTCCGTCGTCCGGTGCACGCGCGCCGCGCAGCACTCTTGTCTTCAAATCGAATTCAGTTGCATTAGTCGGAGTGGCGGAGTGGCATGGCAGAACAAAGACACGTACCGCGTCGGCCACCACGTCCCGACGGGGACGCCCTTCGGTTTGCCATACTTGCTGTCGATGCCCATGTTCTGCGTCTCGCGGATGTGCGGTGGGAATAGGTTCTCGTCCTGTGCCAACTGGCGGCGTCTGCGATGTCAATAAGCTCAATAAATGACTCGAAAGCGTGAGGGGATGGAAGGCACGCACAAAGCTTCCAATCCCATGCTGCAGGAAGGGGGAGGGGAGGAGGATGGTGGTGGTCAAAGAGACAAAAGAGATGTCACATAGGTCACATTGCCGCATGTTTCATATCCATATTGGCGCGTACCGGGGCACGTGCGCTAATTAGCGCGACGGCTCTGACTTGGCTCTGACTCACAATATAATTGGGCCTGCATATGCGTCTTGAGCCTAGCTCGAGGGTACATGCGTCGAAAGTAAGCTGGAATTGAACTGTCGAGGCCGAAAGGAGTTAAACTTTAAGTAAACCATTTGAGACATTCGAGAAGGTTCTGCGACTCGGAGTTACGGTGTAATGGAGGCCGTATGCACAGGCAGAGAGAAAATGCGTCGCGCGACTCGAAACTAGTTGGAACTGGGTGCTGCGAACGCCAGATGAGGATCAGCGGAGCGAAAGGGATTTAGCCAACGACCAGGAACGCCATCTTGAAAATTTGAAATTGGCGCCATATGCCGGACAGAACAGTGGTTGCCTCTAGTTCTCTCCTCGGACATCTCCGCCCTACACCGTAACGCGTCCAACTGTATTTGACATTCACCTGACACGACAGCGCCTAGCCCCTGCGTAATACGCCGTCGACTCGGTCATTGAAGATTGGATGGATGGATGACGCGTCCAGGCCCGGTGGGGATCATCCTGGGCAAATCTAGTAAAAACGCCGTCATTCAGATAGATAGATAAATTGAAAGCATACCTGTACCGACGTGAACAAGACTACGCGATTCTAAGGCGAATATGTAGCTTATCCGATTATTCCTACGTCCATGCCTTGCGCGACCTTCGACGGGCTTGACCAGCATAAAATGAGATGCGATGAGATGAGATGGGAGCGACGTGGCCGTGGGCGGACACGCAGGGCCAGGGCCAAATTGCAGTCATGGCGGGGTTCTCGAGCCCAACTGCGATTTCCGTCATCCAGAAGTGGCGTGGGCTTTCAGTCACATGCCGAGAGCGAGAACGGGGAAGTAAAGTCAAGAGGTCGATTTTGCGTTCTCCGACGGCCGCAGCACCCGGCTTATCGGAGGCCGACGATGGCGTGTTTCCGCAACTGAGAAGTCGTTTGATCCAGATTAGATTAGATCCAGACATATTTAGAGAGGGAGAACAGATCCAAGGAGAAATCCAGGCATAATGAGCTCGGTAGGTAGGTAGAATTACACGGCACGGTCTCCCTTAGGAACGAAAGTCCTGGAGATGTCGTTCTTTCCCGTCTAGGGCCGGTATCGGTTCCTTGAGGTTCGGAGTCTAGCCCGCGGTATCAGAGAGTCGTAACCCATGACGTTCGGTTGCCCCACCAGCGTAAGGACGAACAGCGGCCAGCGCCGGTCCCAAATTCGGATTAGCGACGTCTGTCTCAAGTCATCCAAGTACTTGTGGCCAAGCTGCGATTCTGTCGCTAATTAAGGAATGAATACATCGAGCGCCGACGGGGGTGGGGTGGGGTGGGGTGTGTTTGCCAGCATAAGAGGGACGCAGTATTGATTGTGCCTAAAGCCAGATTGCAGTCAGGTCGCCGGCGTCTCGAGCCCAGGTGTGATATCTGTCTGTCAATTTAGATAGAGCACATCCAGAGCGCCCATGCCGAGAGCGGTGATATACTTAACGTAGTCGGTTTTCTGCCCAGGGCGAGCTAGTACTGGGAGTGTACGTCGTTGAACGGCGTCAAGTTGTCGGGTCTCAGTTTGACGAATTGAAAACCGGATGATGCGTCCGACCTAGGGGATTATACTAGACCGAGGAGAGCAGAGCAGCGCAGAGTAGTGGTTGGGTCGTCGGTTAAGGGGATTGTGCGCATACCAACGCGAACGCACAAGCACAACAGCCCAAGTCGGCTCATACGCGAAGCGAAAGATAGTCGTCCTTCTGGTTTCTGGTTTCTCGTTTCCTGAGACAGACAAATGGCGTGCACTGTGAGTAAGCATCCAATTATGCCTGTGGCCGTTTATTACCCGACACAATTTCATGATCCTTTGGCGTTTAAAAGCTCCCGACGGGGGTGGGGTGGGTTCATGCCGAGAGCGGGGAAGTGAAGTAGTCGGTTTTCAGTCGGTACCGACGGATTCGGCATGAACAAGGCAAGGGAGGGCGACGGAGAGAGGTGCGGCGTCTCCGCACGGACAGTGACCCAGGACCGAAGAGTGGGGATGGGCTTACCATGGCCAGACGTCCAAAGTCTTGAAATTGTTGGCCTGATGTCGGTGTCTCAAACCAGACAGAACTGTTCTTGTCAGAGAGGCTTGGACGGTTTGCCGAAAGACCGAGAGACAAGATCCGACGTGCATGCTTGATGAGCGCGCATTTAGATTCTGTCCTTGGCCAGCCAATAAATTGGATGATTTGATGAGCGACCCAAGACATTACGGGGAGAACTCGGGGAGAACAGAGCCAGACGTAACAGGCCGATGGCGATTGCGAACGCTGCAGAAAAGAAAAAAAATCCAAAGACAACACCGCCAGAGCCACTCGTTTTCGTTCCGTCTGGCCGGAAAACAAACCCTCCGGTCGCAGCAAGCAGTCAATCTGAAGCAGGCACCCGGAGCTCATCGCATTCGGAGCCAACACCGCATCCCGCCCAAAAAGGAAATGCGCAGCCTCGCACACAATTACGACTCGCCTGGGCCTCGCGGCTCTTCATAAACCGCTATATCCCCCCAGGGACTCTTGGATAGTTCACAGCTTGCCGGGCAGCAGAACTGGTCTCTAGCGTCTACTCTACGGCAGCAACCGCAATCACCTTATCTCGGTATCCAGCTACAACCGGGAACCGAATCCAAGCGAATTGAAACACACACAATGGCAGACAAGAAGGTCCGTACTACCCGTACTACCTTATGTAGCCATAATCAACCAACTGACGACGAATGAATCAATGCAGGCAATGTCCCGCGCCCTCGGCGCCGCGTTCCTCAACCACCAAGTCGAGCAGCTCGAGAAGTCCGCCGCGTCGTCCGGGAACTGGCGCAACCGTACGCAGGGGCCACAGTTCTCGCCCAAGCGTGCACATCAACAACCCAACAACACAGGCGCTGCAGCGAGCAAAGGCGCCCCTCGGAGCGGCGGCAACAAGAACGCTAAGGGAGGGAGCGGAGGCGGGGGCGGTAGTGTGCTCGTCCTCCCGCGGGATACCACTAATACGCAGAGACGCTCCATGGACGACAGCGACCGCGAGAAAGATCTGCAGAGGGGGTACAGCGAGAAAGACGCGGACGTCGTAGTCGTCGACGCGAGCGTGCTGGTGCACGCGCTGCACCAGGTGAAGCGGTGGTGTCGCGAGGGCCGCGAGGAGGTGGTCATCGTGCCGCTGGAAGGTGTGTGCTTTCGTTTTTTCGGTGTCGAGTGCATCCAAACCTGTATGGCACACACGTTGGGGGAGTGCGCGTGGGATGTACGAGGCGCTACTTCCGCAGGGCAGCCGCCGCAGGGCCGCCGAGGCCCAGGCCTATCTGTGGGAGCGCACTGCAAAACCAGCAAGCTTGGGGTTATGAGCCGCGATGGCATGGCTCCTGCCCCAGCCCTTCTGGTCCGCGCTGTGCTGTCCGCGAAACGGGAGGGGGATGTGTTTTGGTTTCTCCTCCCTCTTCGCGCTCCCCCCCCCCCCCTCCCCCTCCCTCTTCTTAACTCAAGCTCACTCATTCCCTTCTGACTTGTTTTCCACTTCACACAGCCCTCAACACCCTCGATCTCCTCAAAAAGGGCACATCGCAGCTCGCGCAGCGCGCGCGCGCGGCGTCGCGCATCCTCGAGGCGCAGGTCGGCGCGAACCCACGCATCCGCGTGCAGAGGGACGATGCGTTCGTGCCGTGGGATCGGATTGCGTTCTCCGCATCTGCACCCAATCCGACCTCGGGCTCCGGCGCTACGGCTCCGCAACAAGGCGAAGCGGCGGCAGCAGGGACTGCGCAAGCCGCACAAGGCGAAGGGGGTGTCGGCAGCGTGAAGACAAAGACAGACGACCCGGACCCAGAGACCGCTCCCGAGTGGGTGCGCCGCACGGTGTGCTGTGCGCGGTGGGAAGCGGAGTCTACTTCTACTGCTGGTTCTGCCATTACTGCCCCTGGTTCTACCGTCGCTCCTGCTGCCACTGGTACACCGACCGCCGACGCATCCGCGCCCGCCCCGGCACGCACAGTCATCTTCGCCGTCCTCGCGCCTGCACCTACCCCCTCCTCTGCTGCGAGTCCCGTAGAAGCCATCCCCAATAAACATGAGCCCCGCGCCATGGGCACGCTCGTCGCGCACTGGGCCGCGCGCGCGGGACTCGCGGTGCGCCGCGTCGCTCCTTCCATGCCGAATCCCAATGCCAGCGCCAGCGGTGGGAATGCGAATGCGAACGCGAACGGCGGCGTGGGGGTAGCTGGAGGTGGCGGTGGAGGAGGCGGAGGCCGCCCGCGCTCGAGCACGGGTCCTGGCTCGGGGCCGCAGAATAAACGCGGCGGTGGCCCCTCCGCTCGCCCCTCCTCCATCGGCAAGGTCGGCGGAGGCAGTTTCACAGGCGGCAAGGGTAGTCTGGTGGAGCGCCCCGCCGCGGCGCTCGCGATGGAGGGCAAGCTCGCGGTGATGGAGGGGAAGGGCACCCTCGCGCTTGGAAAGGACATAGGCAGGGGCGCGGCGGGGCCGCGCGCGGGCGTAGTGCGGGTGTTGGCGCGCGGGGAGAGACTCGACGCGGGTGCGTGAGCGCCGTGCCAGATCTTTGTGAGTTCTTTCGTCCGCTGTGGAATGCTGAAATGGACTGAGAGCTGATTGATTCGCCAGAAACGCACACAAGATACGTATACAGACGTACGAGGCATCCCTGTCCCCACTCGTGGGATCATCCCCGACCCGACCCGACCCGACCGACAACATCGACATTACTACCTGCCCACTGACCGAAGCGCCGAAGGTGTATCTTCTCGGCTGAACGGACGTCTGTGGGACCTGGATAATGCGCGATAACACCCGAGGATTTGCGAGGCGAACAGTACGAGTACGGCGTAGTGGACGGGACAGGACACGGCGGAAGCTAGGAACCGATGGATTATGGTTATGAATGACTAGGACTCCTGACTCTCCACAACACAACTCCCTCCCCTCCTTCTCCCACATATACGTATCTCCCCACTCGCCATCGCTCCTGTGCGGCACAACGCCGGCACATCTACGTCCATCTATGCAGTTTTTTTTTTCCTATCTCGAATTATGTTTCCCTCTTATGTACTGTTATATCTATTGTCCGCATTTCACTTGTGCTGTTCCTGGTGAGTAGCGGACGGGCACACCGGACGCGGTTAGGCTTGGGGCAGGAAGGTATATCTGTATATGATGTTTTCGACCTCAGCAAAAAGTGAAAGTAAAAACGCGACGCGCAAAAGAAGTTCCGGAACGGGGAATCGAACCCCGGGCTAGTGCGATGTTCGGGTTGCGCAATCGTAAATCTCTTGAAAATTTGCTGAGTGCATGCAGGCGCGTCAAGCCGCTACTAGGGCTCTGTATATAAGTCCGGTTTGCAAACCGGTTTATAAACCGGTGTTTATAAACCGGTTTTTAAATGGTCGGGGCGAAATGGCTGTTTTTAATTTACTTCGGCTACCGGGCCGTCGGCTATCACTCGCCAGAAAATTTTCCTTTCGCCTCCATCTTCGGCGTCGCTGGCAAAATGTCCGGCTCCGGGGCGACCTACTATGATGAAGAGCTAAAATACCTCTACCGCTTGCTCAAGAACTTACCCGACGTCATCCCTGAAGGCAATCCCCACGGCTTCACGAATTACGTCCCTGATCCGCAAAAGACAAAAGACTTCGGCTGCACGAAAAGTGTAGTCAGCCAAGTTCTCAAGTCTTCATTCGGCTGGCGGGATGGTCAGAGGGGAGTGCGGGTGGGGTTGGGAAGGGAAAAAAACGGGCAAATACTACTGTCCCGGATCAGGAGGCCGAAAAAATTGTATTTTAGCAGCCTCGGTTTAAAAACCGGTTTATAAACACCCTGTTTACAAACCGGTATTTAAAACGCGCTTTTAATTGCCTGGGAATTATATACAGAGCCCTAGCCGCTACAGCGGTGCATGAAATGCATGACCAGCAAAAAAAAGTGTTCGTCAATTTCTATGACCCCGGCTCGAATCAAACGGGCAGGACCTGGACAGAATTCAAAGTGAGTGAGCACAGGGATTACAACACGACCTAGAAAACGAGGAAAGCAGTATACCCAGATGCAAAGGGATATATAGCCCAAGCACAAAAGGGATACATGCCATACTCTTAACGGTCTCACTCATCGTACTCTAGCCGTCGGACTCCCGTCACTGAATATAGGGGTTCACGACGTTCTTCCCGTCTGAATCTCCTTCCCCCCGGAACGCTGCACCCCCCGCTATGGTTAGAGGGTTCTCAGTCCTTCCGTGGCCCTTCGCTGTTATATCGGTGAAAGCTCTGGCGCCATTGGTGTGGTCCCCTATCTCTTCGGGATGTTCAGGGCACTATTCTTGTACCTCCGGT
Organism: Mycena albidolilacea; assembly: GCA_029282495.1. NCBI lineage: Eukaryota > Fungi > Basidiomycota > Agaricomycetes > Agaricales > Mycenaceae > Mycena > Mycena albidolilacea. Next base: position 215,756 of record JARIHO010000053.1, on the reverse strand, counting down.
TCTTCCCGCATGCACAGCATCGCACTGGACGCCGTGTTTTTTTCCCTCGCTACGAACACTTGCAGGTTATGCATACAGCACATTGGGATAATACTAATGAAACTTGTTTCCTTCATATTCAATTCTGGACACCAGGCCGCCCTGGGGCTCTGAACGCTCCTCAATTGACCCACCGGTATTTTTTTCTAATTTTTATCACTGATTTAGCTGGGGAGATTTTTGGACGGGTACTCAGGTTGTGAAATGGTGAAAGGAAAAGAATATCCGTAGCACACAAGTGACACATGTGTGTAGTACGGGCCCCGGCTGTTTCTTAACGGGACCGCGCCGGTATACAACTTCCTTCCTTCCTTCCTGTTGTCGCTGTGCGAGGATTACTTGGCCGTATTGTCGTGTTTATTGGGTGATGCCGAAAATGGATATGGTTCCAACGTCGTTGAAATTTGTGGGCATTAAACTAAAGGTAAAATAGGACATGCAAAAAAAGTGGTCAAAAGACGTAGTCCGCAAGAATGTCAGGACTAGGAATCTAACACTCGAAGGGGATGGCAGCAGCGAGCTGCCCCAAGCAAAACATATTGGGATGCACTCCCAGAGGCGACAAATCTCGAAGACAGTCGGTTATTCAGCCACCTATTGATCGACCGACATCAATATTCAGAATAACGACTGGTTCGAATCTACTCAAGTATTAAGGGCACTCATAAGAAATGTGAAAACGGTTCCAGCAAATCTATGCCGAAATTTTACATGTTGTGCCAAAATTGTAAAGAAAAATATCATCGGCGCTTGTATTGATCTGGAAAGGTGGTGGTGTTGTTTCGCCCATGTGAATTTTGTTCAGGGGAGGATCTATGGATGACGGAGAATGTCAGAAAATAGCGAACAGTGATTGATGAAGATAACCTGCCGCAAGACCGGGTCAGTAAAAACTGTTCTGTTCCCGCGTCCCAATGTGGATGTGAATCCCTCGTGCCGCCAGTGCCCGGAGAGGAAGGACATTCACAAGAGGAAGACGCACAACAGGGGTTTCAGATTTGTAGTATCTTGGCCAGATGAGGCTGAAGGACTCGAGTTTGGCATGTGCTGCGTCCCTCGCATCGCATCTAGAAGCGAGCGTATCCAGCAGCTCGTTGTCCACCTGGTCCGACCCACAACCCAGGAAGACGAAAGCCTGGAGCTTTGGCAGAAAATCAGGTGTAGTGCGACGATCCAAGGCACGAATCAAACCCATGGAACGGACAAGCTCCAGTGTCGTGAGGTGTGTCAAGGAGTAGAACCAATGAACGGGGACCGTGGGGGACATTCCGACGTTGAATGTACGCAATGTGCCGGATATCCCCGACAAAAACGGGACAATCTCGGCGTCGAGGTAGCTCTCCCATATCATAAAGCGCTTTTCCAATTCGAACTTCTGCAATCCTGGAAGAACGAGGAACCGTAAAATGTTCTCATCCCCGCCGGAGATGGAAACGGCGAGAGAATTCAGGGTGGAATGGTGCACGGGCGGCTCCAGAGGAAGCATGTCCTCTTCTTCGTCCTCGGGGGAGTCTTGGCGGCGGAACTCGTGAAGCGAGGTCGCCCATCGCAGTACATTCAGACAGTCGCGAAGTGATGTCGAAGATATAGTTATCTTCGTCAGTTGCGCCCATGGCATGGCCACCGCCCACGGTGGCACACTCTCGAGGGAAAGGTGGCGTAGGGAAGGAGCACTGTCGAAAAGCTGGATCTGGCCTCCATCAGGTTCATAGCTACCTAGACAACAAAGGTCGAGGTCGCGGAGAAGCGGGAAGGATTGTATGGCGTTGAAGTCGGAGAGAACACCGTAGTCGGTAATCATAACGAGGGATTGCAATTGCGATGCGCACCGACGGATGACGGACTCCAAGGGAACCAATTCGGAAATAATTCCAAGCGACAGAGGACGAGTACCAGCGCGGCTGAACCACGTGGTAACAAGCCTCTCCATTTGCAGAGCCTGATCGTGACCTTCGAGTCGAATCTCGGTGATCGTATCCCAAAGTGCAGGGGTGGAGAGAGCCAAGGCCCTCCAGTCACGGCAGATTTGGGTAAGCAGCGAAGGTGCTAGGGACGGAAGCAGACGCTTTCCTGTGTCAATACACCACTTGAAGATTTCAGCGGTGATTTCGGGAGGAAGTGTGAGGACGGGATAGACGACAAGATTGAGTTCAGATAGGATGGTGGATCTTTTCTGTTTGAGCTCCTGGAAGATGGATTCATGGTGGGATATGGTGGCATTCAGATTTGATAGACGTTGTCGAAGCTCATGAAGGCGCATCTTGAGCGAAAGTGGAGTCCGCACTTTGAAACCCGCATCAAACACGTGTATCTATTTGGTGTCGCTTGGCCTTTCGAGGTTGCGAGTGGGAAGTTGGTGGGAAGTCAGTGCAAGAGAAACCTTTCCGTCCAATCCAAACTCAGCCCACTCAGGTATTGTTGTCAAAAACTTCAATTTTTGGTAGAGCATCTCTCGTATAAGTACGTGATCTGAACGACTGTCTTCAGATTCACGTCCGGTACTTAGACTAGAGAAGCTGAAACGAGTTTTGGTTGTGGTTGTTCGGAGAATGTCAGAAGGCTCAAGCTTCACGACAAGGAGAAGTCGGAGCTGGCCATAGTTCCCGTTGAACTGAAGGCATATTGAGAAGGACACAATGAGTTGCAGAAATTGAACTGAACCTTCACATATGTCATATCCCTTGTCCCGTGCTTTCCAATTTCGCTTGCGTGCATCATATCTCCTCCTTCGAGCCATTGAATTTTTCCCCAATGTTTGAGTGGAGAAGGAATCAGCGGGAGAATTTCCTGACTCGTTTACCGTATAATGATGCAAGGTACTTCGAAACGAGCTTCCGCAGAGCCGGGGTGATCGGGCGAACCTGTTGCGGGTATTAAACAAGAACACAATGCGGATCTAAACAATACAGTAAGAAATTTTCACGATTGGAAATAAAACTACACACATGCAGCGAGTGTTGTCCCGGATATCTCAACCTTTCTATGACGGCGCAGGTCGAGAGCAGTGGAAAGTGAATAGACGGCCTTGATTTGAAAGAGCTGCACGAGTTCAAGGATTCGGCGATCAATGTTTGCCCACGGATAACGACGGCTCTTGATTGCGGGCAGCAGAGACCCGCAAAACCGTTCCATTGGATATGCCCAGTAACACCAGCTGTTGGAATATCAAGCCAACACGTAAACAGACACATATGCAACCACATTGTGCATGGATATGCACAGCATGATGAAACACATACCGTTGTGTTGCATAGTTTCAGCTGGTCTGAAACTATTTACTCCCTGGATGTCCAATGTTCTATGTAGCTTGTTTGTACCATTGTTTTTAGGGTATAAAATGCCCCTCTCCTTCTTGAATAAATCATCTCGTATCTTGGTCTCATTTTTCCCCTGCTTGGATCTCCGACCGAATCCAAACTTCTACACCAGCTCGGGCCCATTATCCGAATACTAGCTGCAATATGAAGCAGAGCATGTATTGGAAGGGTGCAAACTGGGAGGCGATCCAATTTGTGTTGATAATAGAGCCTTTACAACACAGGCATGAGAGCTGTTCAATTAACTTGACAAAAACATACCTCTCAAACTCTTGTACCCATTCAGCCATCCCAGTTTCGATTGTATCAATATCAGCAGTTGAAATTTAGAACTGGAGGCAGAGGTGGAGCAGGTGAACAAGAGAAACGAAATGGGTATAGTACACTGGGCTTTTAAAGCGCTGCCGAGGGAGGATGGGAACGAGAGACATAGTCCAAAGAGACCATGTGTCTGCGATGAAATAATAATGTTCTTTGACTATATCGGGGACCCGGGGCCCAAAGCACGATGGAATGGTGTCACCAGCCGCTTTGCTGGCCTTCCCGATGACCTCAAACACAGTGGGAGCAAGATGATAATCACCCAAGCCCTCATCCATTCCCTTGTGCTCGCCGGCCCAAAGTCGAATCAGCGTCTTGATGACGTTCTCCCAGACGAGGGAAATGAATGAGGGAGGGAGAGCGAGGGGAGCGTCAGTAGAAGGGGAACACCTTTGATGCCATATTGTTGCGAGCACTGTTTCTCCTCCACATTGTTTGTCGCATTTTCGACCAGGTGAGCTGGTGCCATCAGTATGTCATGCTGGCATAACGGTAGGTGCAAGGGGTCATATTGGGTCGCTGTGGGACGGCACAACGGAACATAAAGTCGGTTATCTTCAAAATAACTCAGAAATACGTAAAAGAGACTGAATAGGTGATGTACTCGGAGCTTTAATTCCAATGATCGCGCACATACAACAAGGGCATTGGCTGTTATGGCCCTTCATCTTCAGCATTTTTGCAACGGCAGGAATATTGCCAAAACCGAGAATGGGATAGATGTGCAAGTTGAAAATCTGGTCCATGACGATGATCTCATTCTATTCAGAGGACTTATAGTTGAACACTGTCATACACACGAACTCCCTCCACGGCTTTCCACATCTCCTTGATGAATGGGAAGAGGAAAGAATCTGTGTCCTTGGGAAGGGATTTGCCCAATGCAGAATATATTTTCGAGGTGAAATCGGATTTCGGGTGGATTTTTCTTCTGTACCAAAGTGTTGGCACTTTCTGGTTTGACCTTACGGCCTCCATCCTCTGGCTCCCTGGTTAGATCCTCCGGCCTATGTCCTCCGATCTCCGATGTTCCAGACTTCGGACTCTGGCCTCTGGCTTTTGTTCCTCTTGCCATTCCTTTCCGTGGTCATGCAAACTGGGTAGTGGTGTCACGCACCTTATTGCCTCTTGTCCTGTTTTGTGTCCACTGAACCACCACATTCTTTCACATTGATTCCTCTGCCCTATGCCCAGGTCCAGATCATTTTCCATTCTGTCCTCAGATTCTGTCCTCCTCTGGACCGGGACATACACAATGGCTCCACTCTTCGAGTGAGGGCATCAACAAGTAGATGCTGGTTGGGGGGCAAAGTAGTGGTCTGTGCAGTCACTCCGGCAGCAAGTGTAGGAGGGCAGGTAATTGTGCTGTTGAGATAGCCACCCAAGCCATGTGCTTTGGCGAGGGCCTTGAGCCTTGATCTTGGTTTTGTAACCACTGTACCCAATGCTGTCAAACTTCTCGCTGTCTGGGAGCAGCAGCACACCGGTAGAATTTGAAGTCATGTCTGCAGCAAATATATTGCAGAGGATTGTCGACCTTGAGTTGTTCTGTGCTTGAGTAGATTCAAGAGCGACAGGGCCCATAACCTAATAGGAATAATACCCAGACGGGCACAGTAAGGTGAACAACTGTATTCAATACCTAATAGGAATAATACTATGACACCAATAAGTAAGAGAAGAATAAATAAAGGAAAGAGAACATACCTCAGACAGGCACAGTAAGGTGAACAACTGAGGTGTGTCTCTGTGTAGTAACAAGTATAAGTAAGACAGAAATAAGTAAAAGATATCCAGACGGAGTAGTGGGAGATACTCTGTCGATGGGTGGTGTTACAGATTACAGAGGGTAGGTTTATGCAAGTGGTACAGATGTGCTGCCTGCCGACTTTATGGCATATTGAGCCTTTATTTCATCAGTTCCAAGAGGTCATCGAAGGTTAGAGAGGCACACCGGACACAGTTGGTATTGGGAGAGAGTGGTACAATGTTTTCGAGGTCAGAGAAAAAAAAGAACGAGGCACGCAAAAGAAATTCCGGAGCAGGGAATCGAACCCCGGGCTAGTGTGATTACGTTTGCAGGACTTAAGACCGGCAATATGAGCTTAAGTTTTGGATAGGACTTCAGTTGTGCGGGGAAATTAAATTGTGGAACTCTTCGGGTGCGTGTGGAACTCAAGTGGGTGGGACTTAAGTTCAGGAGTGGGGATGGAGCCATGGGTACACATGAATAATGCGCTGGGGGAGCTTCGGGCGAACTTAAGTTCTGCAGAACTCATAAGTATGGAGGGGGATACATTTGGTTATAATTTAAGTCCGGCTCCTCTAGTTTCATTGTACTCACAACTTCAATAATATATATTTTATTATCTTCCAAGGTACCGGAGTGAAGCGGTGGCATGTCTTGTACCGGGAATGGTTTGATGCATGAAGGATCCTAAAGAACAATTGCCTAATAAATTGGGAATTGTAATCAAGCAAAAGTTGAATTTAAAGGGTTACAGTTAACACCCACCGAGTCTACGGTCGGAATGATACAGTACCTAACCGACCCTTAATCACTGGTTTGAGTGCCGGTGTCCTCTCAAGGAGCACCATCGTGTTGGGGAGCTCCCTGGGTCTGAGCAACTTCCTCACAGCTTGAAAAGTCTTACTCATCAATCTATGTATCATTAAGTTATCTGTACCATGACCCCACCGTGACGTGTGCAAGCCCCACTCCCCCCGTGCCCCACGGCCAATGCCACAGACAACGGTCACCAAAACTCTCACAAGACGATTTAGACGGTTTAGAAATTAACCGTTCTTTAAGATTTTGCTCATTCGGCGGTGCTCATCAATTTGTACCTGTTGATTCCCTTCTCCATATAGCTTGACTGCTTTTGGCTCTCTCCTGGCGTCCGTTGGTGCAATTATAACCGTTCTTTCATGATTTGCTCCTTCGGCAGTGCAATTTCCCCATTAGTGTTGACCCCATTATTTTTCTGCTCTGCCCAGGTCCTGCGCTCCGCACAAAGTATGTTCCCGTGGCATTCAATTGCAATTCTTCGGCTGACCACACTCAAAGCAGATTTCTCGCTGTGCCGCGGCTATTTTGCCTGCTGTGCCACAAAATTGGATAATCTTTCTCACTGTGGTCACATCACCGTGGCATGGATAAAAGCCAAGCCTTGTTGCCCCTTCCCCGCTACTGCTTTCATCCACTTCGATTTTACGCTCGTGTCGCTCGCAAGAATCTAGCCTTCTTGAATGGTGAGTCTTTCCTTTTAATCAATCATCCTCCCCCTTCCTATCTGGCTTCGGCCGTTCATACATTGGCTTGCTCAAGTATATATTAACTGATTTTTAACGATTTGCTTGTTCGGCGGTGTAATCACCCCATGGAAGCTGTATCCCTTTTGCCTTTCCCTCTCTTTTTGTCCTGCAGAGCCCGCTCTCCTGTCCCATTTGTGTACCCATAGCATTCAAGCATATTACTCGGGCGACCACATGCAACTCCATTCAGCAGACCCGCATCGGATTTCTCACCGTGCTGCTCAATCTTTCCCACTTCAACGGAATCACTGCAGTATAGATTAAAGGACCAGTGTCCTCACCCCTTTCATTCACTCCCTTTTCGGCTTCCTTTTGATTCGTCGCGCTGTGGCCTGCAATCTTCATTATCTTCTGGCTTGCTCAATCATTCTGCTTTTTCACTCTTGGATTCAACAATCTCTGAGGCTGTATCGTGTAATCCCGCTGCAGAATCTGGATTGTTTTCCTTGCCACCTGCTCGTCTTGCGTTCAAGGCCATAGAATTTCTACATTTTGCAAGATGATACCCACACAACAGTCTTCAATGTACACACATATCATCCGTGGACTTCAGTCCATTCGCTTGGCAGACACAATTGAATTCTCTCATTTTCAGTGTCATGGTACATTCTTATGCTCCATGGGCGTCGGGCTATGTGTAACCCCGTCACCAGCCGTCACGTTCAGCCACGGGAGATATACAAGACGGTGGTGCCCATTTTTGGCCGCCAATATTGTCATAAAATGGCCTTCCAATGCTCCCCTAGTTCTCGGAAATGGTTCGTGTTCTGTCTCCCTTCCGCTTACTTGCTCATTCGGATCTGAACTTCCGTTTCGATTTACCCCGGCCCCTTTTTTGCTTCACTTTTTTGTACAATGCACGCAAGAGGTGGGCGGCCGAAAAGTCCGTGAAATCGACCTCCCTTCGGACTTAGCTCGGAGCTCGGTCCGACCGTATTTTGGGCTGGAACAGCACCTGATCCAACTTCTGTTTTACGACCGCAAGACGAACCTAGCTGTAAAATATAACTGAGAGACCCCCTATTTTCATATCCCCCGAAGAGGTCTATCTGGTTCTCATTGGTGACTGGCAAGTAAAAGGGAAGTGATGGCGCTTATATAATGGCTCCCATCACCAAAATTCTGGCAAAATCAGTCGGTCCATCGTGCTGCACGAACAAGCCACATTTTGGCTAAACTTTGAGTGAGAAATCATCTCAGATTCATCTTTTACAGGGAATGTCCCGGCCAGAATTTTGAATTCGGCCCTTGATATTCTTATGCATTTTCACGATCATTTATAACACAAGTTCAGGAGAGAAATCGAAAATTCTATTCGGGACATTCCCTGTAGATTGATCTCACAAGTCTGCTGCATTTTATTTCAGAGCAAATGACTCAATATTGACCGTGCAACGATGGACCAAAGGAATCACGCAAACAACAGTGAAATGGCCCCATCAAACACGGCAATCTACGGTTTCCGGTGCTGTTCTAGTCTAGTCTTACTCGCGCCTGTCATACCGTAGGTGGCCCTTCGTAGAAATGATGGCTTGGCATCAGCACGGGAATGCCAAACACGACCATTTTTTAACGCTGCGTCTCGTCGACATCGCGCATCTCTGTGCGCATGAGCCCCGTCAGCCCCACCCTTTTGCTCCTACTTCTTCTGGCATGCCATGGGACCTTCGCCTTTCACTTCTACTCCCCAGAGGGCATCAAATTGGCCCGTAAAATCCTTCTTGATGTTTTGCCCAATTTCGAGCCGTATCACTACCAAATGGACGAAATTTGCAAGGTTCTTGCGGGCGTCAACCTCGTAGCATCCACGCCGAGGCAGAAGGGGTGGGAGAGGTGTTTTCGTCTTCGCCGTGCTTCCGTTTGCGCGGAGAGTAGCTGAAGGGGGCAGCAGGGGTCCGAATTGTGCCAAATTGAATAGGAGCTGAATAGAAGTGGATTGGGTCCAGGTTGGGGTCAGGAAACGCCACCCCGACCGATAATTGCGGTGGATTTTGCAGTGGCGGGGTGCGGTTTGCAGCGGAAGAAAGAGGCCGATTTCTGGCAGCAGGTGTGTCAGGTACCTTCCAGTTGAGATTCCACAAGTTCTCGGCCATGTCGTGGTGTCTAGCGCGCTGTGTCGACGTGCCGCAGATGAGGGACTCGACGCGTCGCAATGGGCTGTCAAGAGAGATCGTGGGAACGTCCACTTTGGGTCGACGGTCACCTAATCCGGAAGGGCCACCTACGGCTTTCATAGCGCGAGTAAAATCAGACCATATATCAGGTCTTTTTCGTCTTTTTTTATTTTATTTTAGAAAAACGAAATCTGATCATTTGGTCTGACAGACTCTGACTAGGGAGACTAGTGCTGTTCGCTGGTTTAAAAAATTACAGTTACTGCAAATACTTCCCTGTTCACATAATGGATGATTTGACTGACTTGAATTGGAGCTATATGGTCTCTGGCGAACTTGGTGGGCGAAATGGGTGATTTGCCAGTAGTTTGACAGCTTTTGGCGGTGGCATCAACATGAACAAACGGACATTTGATCCCCGCCACTTGCCAGTCACCATTCTCATAATATTTTGGGGCTGTCAAGGGTCAGTATTCAAAAATTACATCGGACCGGACATGCGATGTTGACTATGGCAAGTCGATGTCCCGACATTCGCCGATTGAAGGAAAGCTGAAATGGCTGCGGAGATCGGTCCGTAGGCAGTCGGTCCGTCGCTTAGAGGGGGGGGGAGGGGGTACAGCCACCACTTAGATTTCGGAGGTTGATTTCAAGAGCTTTCGGCCCGCCCACCTCTTGGATGCACGGCCTGATTCCTCCTCCCACACGACCATCTCCTACCCCTCTCAAAGATTCAACATGGCAACGCATGGACCGCAACCGTTACATGCGTGAAACAAGATTCTTTGTTCTTTTCGCAACTACGCTGATCGAGATCACACCTCAGACTCGGGTAATTCTCTATTTCCCATCGTCAAGTGTTCATCACAACGTTGTATCCTTATATGTAATTGATTTTCACCTTTCACCTCCATTTGCCGGAGCGAAACGGCGGCCCATCTTGTCTTGTGAATTGGCCCAGACGTTGTTGAGTTATGTGAAAGATTGGCCGCACCTTCAATCACAATATTCACCCTCTGTCCTGGACTCCTTCTTCCACGGTCCACCAGGATCCAGCTAGATATCCTAAATTTAATGCATTGGAGACGCGAGATTCAGAATCATTAAATTCCATCATAGCACCACCGGATCTTTGGCTTGACCAGCAGCATCTGCAATGAATCATACTTCCATTCGGGAACGGCGCCTCGTCATATCTCGGCTAAGTTGGGTCCAGAACCTGTAAAAATGCAGTGTATAGACTCAAGGTATCGCACCCCAGAGATGAACTCTCGAGTCCGTGGGATGTTACTACCTCCCACCTGGTATGTTTTAGGACGCGATCACTGAACCATTGCTTGGGCGCATCTATTGTGATCCCCTTCCACGGCCGATCGACCAGGTCGGCGCCTACGCCTTGTATTAAAGGCCTTTTCCGGGAGTCTGAGCAATCGTCCGCCCCCTTTCGGCCATGTCGGACGTGACACTGCTAACAGCAAATCTCGCAATCGTGGTGTTGGAAAGTCTTCTCTATGGGATATATGCTATTTTGGTCTCCTGCGCTTTATATTTTATGGTGTCGCGTCACCGTGAACGGCTAAGCGGGTCAGCGTGGTTCTCTCGCTCAAACCTGCTTTCCCCTGTCGCGCTCGGAGCTCTTGCCCTGTTTATAACGGTCACCACCGTGCGTATCTGCGGATTATATCTCACGCTTTATGTTCAACAACGCTGGTCGTAGCACTGGCTTCTCAATGTTGCGCGCGTCTTCATCGCTTTCCACCGCTGGGAAGATGGGCCGGGGCCACGAATATTCTATTCCGACTTCTCTCATATCACTGAGGTCCTCAAATACGGATTTCTTGTGGCAGTTCTCTTGATCGGGGATTCGCTTCTTGTGCGTGTCCGGAACTCAGTGGTGTCGGCCCCTTTTCAAATGATCGTAGATTCATCGGCTCTGGGTGGTTTCTGGGTTTCGTCCTGGAATCATCGTGTTCCCGACTATCACGCTGATGGGCTTACTGAGTACGTCATTTGCGAATTTTTCGGGTGTGAAATCTACTTAACGGGACTCCCATCATAGCGTTTGGCATCGGCCACACATATCAGCTTTCCACATATACCTCCAACGATAGCATGTTCCAGGCCGCATACCGACGTTGGGCGACAGGAGTTTGCATCTGCTGCTTGTGGTAAGCACCGTCCATTTTTCGACTTTTCCGTTTATTCCACCACGCGTAACAGTACTACTGCGTACACAACGGGTAGGTTGTGCCTTCTCGCGCCTCTCAGATCAACTCACTCTCATTTAGGATGTATATGGTATAAATTGTGGAGTGTCAGCCGGGCACTGGAATCGTTTGGAGTCACAAGCCTGACCGTGCGTCTCCTTGCACATCATCCATCCAACATTCTCACCCCCAACTTGGAAACAGACCATTGTCAGAATCTTCACAGATAGTGCTGCATTATTTGCGTTAGTGCCTCTCATTCGGGATCTACGGCGATAATCGAACCTGAGCGATTCCCCGTTCAGGACATTCAGTCTTTTCCACCTCGTGAGCTACGAGTGCGGGTCCAACGTCCAGTTCATCGTAGTCGACTGCATGCCTGTTGTGGTGGGGATATCACACCTCCTTGTCCAGATCCGTCTTCACTGGGACCTCACCCAGACGCGCGCACCCTCGCCGTCCCTTGTCACGTCCCGATTCAGATTCTCCGTCGGTATCGATGCAGGAGACAGCCAGGTTGATTCGGATCCTGAAGAAGGAATGAAGACACTCTATCTGCATGCATGATTGATTGTCCAAAATTCACCTCTCCTTCCTCCCCGTGTATTACGCCTGGATATTCTGAAGATGGATCTGTAGCATATACATTGGTATAATGGATCTGATTGTGATGGAGGGGTTTTTAGCTTTACTACAAATATCAAAGCTGCGTGGACGGTTACGGGCCGTCACAAACACGGCGGTCATTCTGAATTTTTTAGGGTTCAACGGGTAAAGGACGCAAAAAAGACGGCCGTTACCCAAAAAATAACGGGACGGTAAACCTGCAAGATCCTAGGCTGAAAAATTGCAGATACTCAACTCGAAGCATCTTGTGTGAATAATGACCACGAGGGTCCTCATACATTTATATTACATTTCAATGATTATCTTTAACATGTTCGAGAAGACAGTTCAACAATTCCTGGGACCGACTTAGGTTCCAGGTCTCTGGAAAAAAATTAAACAAATGATTGACCTTATATGGACGGGCACCTGACTCCGGCATAAGCCATCCCCCTACCCTCTCCAAAACATTAAAAGTTGTTTCTCGATCATGGATTACCAATCCGGTCAATGCCGAGTCCTTCCGCCCTCTCAGAATTAAAGGTGTTTCTCAATCGTGGATTATCAATCCGGTGATTGCCGAGTCCTCCGCCCTCACCAGAACGTTAAAAATCATTTCTCAATCATGGATTACCAATTGCGGTCCCCCTGCGATGGGATATATACAATGTTATACGACTTAGGGAAACACGGTCCCAGGTTTGTGCGGACCGTTTGAATACCTACTCAAAACATTTCTCAGATATTGATCTTGGAAAACCCTCTAAGGATTGGCTTTGCAATGTTGTCCCAATGCGAGTCCGGGCCAACATTCCCCAAACATTTGATCCAAAACATTTCTAGAACATTGATTTCAGACAGGGGTATAGACAGGTACACACACGGTTAGTATTGGGACAGGGAGGTATGATGTTTGCGAGGTCAGAAAAAGAGAATGAAAAAACAAAAACGCGACGCGCAAAAAACTTCCGGAGCGGGGAATCGAACCCCGGGCTAGTGCGACTTCAGATGATGGGAATTTAATTTTTTTTCTGGAGCCATAAAATATTCAAAAATATATGGATGCATCCAGAACATGCAAAGGGACATTTGAGCAGCAGGGACCCAGTTGATTGGATGTCATTCTAGACCTACAGCCAAAGATTTTTGAAAACGTGCCAACTTTGGATCAACACCACAACTGAATAGTAACATTCAAGTCTGACAGTCAGTAAAAAGCATAGGCAAATACCCATAGATATGTTCTTGGGTTCCCAGTTTACACCTAAGGATTTGAGCTAAGATTGGAGTAGCAGGAAAGGAGTTGGCAACCCCTCTGTTTGATGCAGTCTGAAGCAAGCCCCTTCAAGAAGGTCCCCGGCGCGCCGTTGTTCCGAACCTACGGGGAATCGAACCCCGGGCTAGTGCGATTACGTAAATTTATGTTCTTTTGTTTTGTGGAACAGGGAGGTATGATTTGGAGGCCAGAGAAAAAAATTGAAAAACGCGACGCGCAAAAATTCCGGAGCGGGGAATCGAACCCCGGGCTAGTGCGATTACGTAAATTTATGTTCTTTTGTTTTGTGGAACAGGGAGGTATGATTTGGAGGCCAGAGAAAAAAATTGAAAAACGCGACGCGCAAAAATTCCGGAGCGGGGAATCGAACCCCGGGCTAGTGCGATTACGTAAATTTATTTTCTTTTGAAAAGCACCGATGTTAACCACTACACCACACCGGAGTTGTTGGGTGGCAGAGTCGAGTGGTGTTGTCGGTACAGGCTGGACAGGGTTTGGTACAGCTGCTCGTTGGACCGTCGCCGCTGCGCAGAAATTCCCTGGGCATCAACGCTTGCGGTGCCAGCCACCGTTCCGCGGTACATGGTTAGGCCGGTTGCCGCTGCGCAGAAGTTCCGTGCTCTTGTGGTGCTCTGGGACAAGGTTGGGTACAGCCGAAAAGACAGATCCATATTTTTTTAGTCTGTTTCTTGTCGGTGCTTGATAACATATCACTGCCCGACAGACCGGACGATAACGATCTACAATACAGTTTGAAGTCGCCGTTGAGAGGCTGTACAGCCAAGAAAGTCAGGATAGGATCATCCGATCACACGGATTCCGCATTTTTACACTCCCCACTCAGTACGCGTATTCTGCCATCGTTCTGGTTGAACTACCCCACTTCTGTACACATCGCCATCCAACCCATATCCCGATAAACATCCCACTGATTATTTTGCCAGGCTACTGGAACAGCCCAGCTGTGCTCGCTCGCCAACTGCGTGGGTTTCTGATCAGCTATAGCACAGAGGACAGACAATGCCAACGGCCAGAAATTGATGAAACCCAGTTGTTCTTCATGTATTTTTCTAAATAATCGTTGGCTACCTTTTAAGTCAGCATCCATGCCGGAGCGAAGTGAAGGCATGTCTTGTACATGCTCAATAGGTGGTACCAATGCATGGGACTGCAAGATCCACAATCAACGGTGCCAACCGGCTGCGTGGCATTCACTTACAGACGTGTCATTGTTGGTGCACCGGCTCTGTCATTGGACAATGCGGCGGCTGAGGGACATCGCAACTGAATACTGTCTACGGTTGTCGAACCGTCGGTCCACACTAATGACCATCGTCACAGAACACTTGTGCCAACCTTCCTGTCTGGGATATACCCAGGTATTCATGTTTCGCAGGCTGGAACGACCACGCACTGCGACCTATCCCCCTCGGGGGCGTCACAAACCTTCCTTACCATGGTTTTTGATAACGAAGTCTGCGATGTCGCAGCGACAATGCCCGCGATACCCTATCCACTTATACCTTGAACCGGTGGTTCAAGTTTGCTGCAGTCGGGGAAGTGACAATGCGGGCGGCCTATGGGTCCTCTCCCGTTCATGTGATTTGCATTTGTTCCAACCTCAGTGCTTTCAGCGTAATGTTTTTGCATCTGTCATTGGAGCAGTTGACTGCCGTCGCTTTTGCCCATCACATTTACCGTGTCCTCAACAAACCCGCCCTGCGGCACGCGACAATTCGACACGTTGTTCTGGACACTGTGAGGGCCAACAATTGGTTTTCACGCATCTCCTTCGTCCAAGATCCGGGCCTTTTTTCGCACATGCAGGTTTTTTTTGATTCGTCCGAAGTCATTCTTTGACCCTGTTGAAGTTGTGAGTTAACATGTCTTGTGTTGTCCTCTGTCATGAACTCACTCCATTCACTTTCCCTTTGTCTTCTTTAGAGCCGATTGGGGGAAGCGGAGATGATGGGAACAGGAGGCCAGAATGATCTGTCGATGGTCGTCGTGCCATTCTGGAGCACATCTGAAGCGCCTCGAAGGGCCTCCAGAGGCGCTTCAGCGCTTCAAAGGTGCTTCAACTTGAAGATTTCGACGGTTTTCCCACGTTTTAATAATTCTTGAAGCACTTTCGAAGCACCTACCTGAACTGCATGTGAAGCATCTACTCTGACTGTCCCTAATATCATCGGGCGTCCCGTTACGAACCTTTGAGAATTCCGAAATGAGGGATGTTACACACCATTGCCCCCGAAGTCATGCCGACGGAAAAGGTTCTCAGCGGACAACTACTGGATGAAGCGGCAGAAGCGGTGGACGTCAAGGTTGAGAAGGTTCTGAAAGGTCAGAGAATTGGGATTTCGTATGTCTTCTTCTCGTGTTTTATATACAGTTGTTCACATGTCAGCCTAGGACTGATGGATGAAAGTCAAATTGCAAAGAAAGTGTTAATACTCTTTGCGCAAACGTGGATCTCAAAGTACGTGTGCAAATTTCTGCTGCAAATATGCGGCTCAAACAAGTCCTATTTGCTCGAGCTGATGGATCATTGCCCTCAACAACGATGGTCCATCGTTGTGCAAACAAATTGCTGAGATGATCGACTGGGTTGAAATGAGATGCGGCTGCATCGTAATATACTTCACAACGGATTCAGACGGTGGGAGTAAGAAGGGTCACATTCTCCTTGGTAAAAAGCGACCAAATTATGCGCTACGCGCGACACGTCTGCTTTGATACCTTTCTGAATAATATCTCTCGTACCAGACGCTACCTTGCACTACATAGTACTGGGTCTCGTCGCAGTATTTCTTCCAACATATGCAAGGCAGCCGCCAAAGTCCATCGAATCGGCTTGGTTGGCTGGAAGAAGAGATCGAAACCGTCAGGGGGTGGGATGAAAGCAAGAGCACACTATGTGAGGGATCGTGTTGACTTGTTGAACGGGGTGAGGCACTTGCTCGAGTAGGTTCTTACCGTCATCGAAGAGGGTACACTCAAATAATGGCCCAGTTATCCGGAATACATAATCAACGAGTAGACCGTACTCGAAGGTTTGTACAATGAAAGAAAGAAAAATTCCGTCATATTAGAAATTCCAGACTACTCGTGGTGAGATAAGGGTGCTTCAATGTGTACAGTGATATTCAAATCTCTAGTGCCCTCTGCCTCTACACCAGAGTCAAGATGAACGTCATTATTCCCATTTTTGCTCTGTCCCGCGAACTGTATGGTGCTGACAGTGTCGGTCTCCCAGATGGTTTGCTTGAAATTGACGATAGCAATAATGAGGGTGGGGTGCATGCCCAACATCTGGTTGCCTATGCCATTGAAGAGCCAAAAGATGTAGATTTCCGCGTTAGTGCGCGAGGCGGGCCCAAATTTCACGTCGTTATAAACCTGGGTGAGCTACATGACCCAGTCATGAATATGTGGGTGGACGGAACAGAGGATAATGCCAACTTGCCCACAACAGACAATAGATGAGCCCAGATTCAACTAGGATAGAAAGCACTTTGTCTGCAGACATCCTCTGCGAGTGTCTAACGATGCCGAGAGCTTTCATAGTCCGACGGTGTTGCCTTCCATTGGTAATATTGTTAATGAAAATCGTTGTTGTGTGGAGTTCGTCACCCACCAGGCCCGATACCCGATCAATATTGTGCACGTTACATTGGTGGCCAAGGAGAACGCCCACGGCAAGTTAGATACTACGCAGACTCGGCTGCCGCCGGAAAGGTCTGGCAGCTGGTGAATGGTAAATGCAAACCTGCACAAAATCTGCACGACGCCTACACCTGAAAGAAAGAATATGACATGCAAGGTGCGTGGCAATTGAGATTGACTCACTGAACGTTAGGACAAGCATGACGCAGGGGATAGAGACTATCCAGAGTGCTCGTGGGTAGAGGACCCATGCGCGCCAAAGGACAACACTGTCTGCGATCATCACCTAAGATCACGAGAATATTGAAAAGAGAAAGACATGGAGTTCAGACTAGTAACACGCACGTTGAACAGGTGGAGTGCGGTCTGCTGGGTGTCGAGATCATGGTGGTTACCATTGACTAGACCCTTCCTGTCCGGGAGTGGAATAGTTGAGTTGCTCATGAACGCTATATGCGTATCTTGGACCCATATGGTCACATCCAACGCCCAAAGTGTGAGGGAGCTCGCATATAGGGACACAATGGCGCAAAGCATAGCGATGGAACCGCGAGACTTGAGGCCTTTCCAGCTGCAAATGCCATCAGGTACATTTCGGCATTGGTGAAGGCGGCAGATTACAAGATGGAGTATATCGCAACCGCGAAAAAGACCCCGTAGGCGGCTGTGAAACGAATAAACAGCAGTGCGTTTAAAAGCTGTATAGCTTACTAATCAACACTGTCTCCCAAATGACGCCAAAAGCATCCTGCAGCGTGTTGCGCCCATAGAGATAAAGAGCCTGTGCGTCCGCGTCCGACAGAGGTGCAAAAGAAGATGAGCCCGAGCCGGTCGACATGGTTACAAACCTTGTAGTCCAAGTGCGCGGGAGATGGAGTGCGTGGGGAAAAGCTCTGAGTGTCGGCTTGATCATTATTTTATAGGCTGTCTTGCACTGCATGCTAAGATGGGCGTCAGTCTTTGAAATGATGGTACATGCCCATGATGCACGGGAGATGGATTGCGCGGGGAAAGGCTCCGAGTGTCGGCTTGATCATTATTTTATGGGCTGCAATGCATGCTAAGATGGGTGTCAGTCTTTGAAATGATGCACGATGGTTCCGATTGATGATAGGGATCTCGAAATAATGCGGGAAGCCTTGCCAGACCTGAATATGGATCAGTCCCTCAACCCCGTTCGCGAAACCGCCAAGCGCGAAAATAAGACCAAAGAAAGAATCGGATGGCTCTGGCTTTTGCGGGTTCTGGCAACCTTGTAATAGAACGAGATGTAGGGGAGAAAGCACACTTTAATTCGAAGTAATTACAGGGTTTATACACTACAGAAACAAATGTAACTGCATGGGGAGTAAGGACGAACTGAGAGCATAGTACAAGGACAGAGGTAGTAAGAATGAACAGGAATGAGTCCAGCTAATATAAGGTCAGTACGTCGGTGAGCAATGGGCCCGACGCCGAGACATCGTGAATGGGCCGGTCAGTTCGGGCTTACCGGCTCGAATCCAACACTTTGTCCCGCGGAGCAGTGGTTGGCACCGGCAATCAGCGCGGGTCTAGCTGGCTTACTTTCAACGGAATTCGCGGTGAGGAGTTTCGTTCAGTTCCAAAGGTGAGACTCTGGTCTTTCACTTCTGGCTAAATACAATGGCAGAGGAGGGCCTGGGGGGCGGGTGACGGGCCGGCAGCGGAATGGGCCTGGGCGCTGTCAGTGTAGTCGGATTCCGGGAGCGGGGGCGACGGGACGATCATCAGGCTTTGGGCCCACGCCCATTCTTTTTATACCGTGATGTACAGTACACCGCAAACGCGGGAAATGCTCACCTGTGGCGCAGGGCTCGGCGAGAGACTTTCAAGTTTTTGGCCTGAGGGGGCGGGTCTGGGTTGTCGTGTCGCAACAGACTTGGCTTGTCCAGGGCGAGCAGGCTTGACGGGCGCTCCAGGATTGTTGTAGCATCTTTTTATAAGAGACCAATGGTGATTCAAATCGCTCTCCGCTGAAATAGCGGCCATCACCGTCGCGGCTTCGGGAATCTGCGGCCATTGCCGTGGAACAGCGCACTGATGAGCAAGGTCGACCACGATCATATACCGTGGGTTGGGGCTGCGCAAATCATTGCGCAGTCAGGATCCAAATATAAGAAGATGGATTACATCCCCATTTGCTGCAGCGATGGTAAGTTCTTGGCGATCTTTGTTGATGGGTTGATAATCCACCTCACTCCGCCCACAGTTGGCGAGCAAACCTTTAATCTCCTCCCACTTTGAGTGAAACGAGTCTCTCTACAAGGCCCACGTCCCCAACATCGCTCACGGGTGTGCCTGTGTATCTGGGTGATTTCGATGAGACGGGAAGCTATTCACTATCA
The DNA here is from genome assembly GCA_029282495.1 of Mycena albidolilacea. Taxonomy (NCBI): domain Eukaryota; kingdom Fungi; phylum Basidiomycota; class Agaricomycetes; order Agaricales; family Mycenaceae; genus Mycena; species Mycena albidolilacea. The sequence goes on along the minus strand of JARIHO010000053.1, from coordinate 196,529 downwards.
AGAGTTTATGCTTGTTCTTGGCGCGTCTATTTTATCAGACTGGCATGCAAATAGCTTCCCGTCTCATCGAAATCACCCAGATACATCTTTGGGGTGGCTTTTCATTCCTACGGTCGGTCCGGTATAGCCATAGGTCCCGCACAACACAGAAGATAATCTAATGTAGTGCCCTCGGCCAACTGCGGCATCGACGAACGTGTGTTCCACGAGCATCTTTCGCGGATTGGAATGTAGATTAGTATGTATATTCACCGCCAATGATAGCCCAGCTCCAATCCTCTTGCATCTCAGTAACCACTACCAAGATGATACCCAAGAATATGGATCATGATCTCAGGATGAATTCCATGACCTTTTATACTCGCACTCCATCGCTCAGCTTCTCCTCATCTCTGTCGCACCATGAGTTCCAAAGCAATCGCTGCTGCAAGCACTCAGTAGGTGAATACCCTGCACTCGTGAAATGCTGTTCTGACGCATTCACAAGCTTCCTCCAGTTTCGACTCCAATATTCGAGTCTCGGTACGTGCCCAGTTCTTGTGCTACGCGCGCACCAGCCAACACATCCGTGTAGCCCTACTCTACTATGATTTCGCCCTGACGTTCCCGAAGGAGGTGAAATACATATGGAAAGAGCGATTTCGACTATCGACAGCCCTCTACATCGGATGCCGCTACGCACTAGTGGCCAATGTGCTGTATCTTCTCGCCGTTGCACACAGATTAGGCTCAACGGTGTGTTCAGGCATTTGTTCAATGGTGGTTTCTGACTCTTGTGACACGCAGTGTGTATATTTCAGAAGATCGCTGTTTACCATCTGAGCCCTCCTCCCTTATGTCTCCTAGATGCGACTCCTGGTATAAAATCATTGGGGCCCTAAGCATCCTCGGCCGTGCCTCCGTCATCGGTACATAGCATCTCCACCGCTTCTAAATGAATGAACTGATGCCATCCTGAGCAGCTGTTTTCAGCATGAGAACTTACGCCGTCTATGGAAAGAACAAATGGATTCTAGCGTATATGGGCACTGTGGGTCTCGCCTGCATCGCTCTTGATATCGTCAGTGTTTCGCTTCACACTCCAGAAACCCTTTGACCCCTTCGGCCAGACCCATGTACCCGGCATGCGCTGCATTGGATCTTCGAGTCTTCCGATGTGAGTGGGAACACCGAGTTAGCTCCATAATTATCGCTGACATTCCGTATCCAGCGGTGAGCATGATGGTTGGCTCATAATTCACCGACCTGACCCTGATGAATGATCACTAGCACCAGAAATGCTCTCGATTCTGATGGTCATCTTTGAGTCGTCGTCGGCATTCCTGACGGCCGTGAGATGTATTATTGCGTTCCGATCGGGGGGAGGCCTGAAGAATCAGCGTCAAGGAGTTATGTTTCTCCTATTCGAGCAAGGCGAGTGTATCCTGCACATGACTGTCCGCCGAGATAACAATTTCATAGGAATTCTGTACTTCTGGTCTGCCAGCTTTGTGACGCCCCTGCGTACTGCTAATGTATCTCAACCAGCACAATTTCGATCTTCACCACTGCAGCCGTGATCCTGAATTATGTCAGTGCGAGATTACTTTTTTTGCGTCATTGATTTATTCATTGTGCATAGCGAGCATCGGTATGCCCAAGATGGCCGTAAATAACACAGCATTCTGATCCTCCTCAGGCGGGATTTTTCCAGCGCCTTCCAAATGCATTCACCCTCCCGTAAGAGAATCTGCGGTATCTCTTCTCTGGCTCATATTAACTTGAAAGGCTTTCCTGTATTTTGACTGCCCGCTTCATCCTGCATCTCCGCCAATGGGATGCGGAGAAAGTGGGTGAAAAGACTCGGAGCCGCGCAACAGACATCAGTGTGGTCGAATTCCATGCTGCCTCGCGCTCGGACGTAATCTCGAGTTTCGTCGCAGCAGATGATTTTGGCGTGGATCCCGTTGGTCAAACAATTGGGATCCAGAAGGAACTTCACGCGGCAAAAAACCTTCATTCTGCCAGCGACATGGCCAGTACCAGTGTTTTGGAATCCACCGGTGACGAAAACCAGAGATACCAAGACGCGGTTTGACGTGGTCTGACTTCACCGAACCCGTAGGATTTGGGTTGACGTTTATACTGTTCCTCCACGTTTGTTGGCGTCGTTGGTGTCCGGCCCAAGGCCAATGTATCTCAATAGAACCGAAAATGAGCGAATGCTACAGTCTCCCGGGAATTTGATAGTGGAGAATATGTTCAGCAGCTATGCGCCATTCTGAAGCGCAATGTAATGGCCTTGAGGGCATAGGTTCCCTCTCTTGATTGATATCCATGCGGTTGCGATTACGTCGGCGAGTCGTCGAACAATTGTTAGCTTAGGGTACTGTGCATATTCGGACAGAGGTGTTTTTGAGAAATCAGTGAACGTAGACTTCATCCGGGTCCAACGCTTGGGATGGGCGCCTAATGTTTTCGTCCGCGCTCCTCTCCCTCACTAGCGAAGAATTACAGCGTATGACTGTAGGACCGTGACGGTTGAGAAATTCTGTCATTATATCCAAACCAGCATCAATGTTGAAGTCGATCGAGCGCGCGGCTCTCACCCACCGCAATTAGATATACGAAACGAGGATGAGATGATAGATCGTGAAGGGTGGGTTCAACTTTGAGCCACCAAGCTATCACGTATCGACATGTTCCTACTTTTTTTTCTTTGTAACAGTCTCGAGGAATTCACTGGTAAAAGAATGGTATGGTTTCATCCTGGTGTTGTATTTTAAGACAATAATTTGAATAAATTGATCACAAAAAACGAACCTGCAATTTTCCATGCTTCGCGCATTTCGGACAAGCTTTACGACAGCCCTGTCCTGTGATTGGACTGGGTACAAGCGCTTCCGCAGAAGATCATGATTCATTGATACACTTGTTCTTTGGAAACTTCAGACACTTCAGACAAGCTGCTTGCGAAGATCGGGGGCACGTATCCCACACCTTGCGCAGACTTCTCTGGGCAACTTGGGAGCAGGATGTGAAATTCTGGATCGTGCCATCCGGCATTTATTTTCTTGTCCTGACTGGTCTCAAGACTGGCCACGAGTTTCTTCGGATTGCCAAGTTCTGTGGCTACCGTGTACAAGCTAAGGCTCCAACCTTTTGTTTTTTGTGTATAGATCTGAGCAAAATAAAAGGAAAAGGTTTCAAACCATTTATAACCGTTTAAAACCATTTATAAAAGGTATTTTTCTGGGGCATATATGTAGAATTGAGCTCAGGAGGATGTTTGCGAGGAAGAGGTAATTGCGAGGCAAACCAGTAAGGTAACTACCACAAGTACTCTAGCTTTTATATGTAGGGATTATCAAATAGGTAACAATAGTAACGAGTGAGTCAGAAGGAAATTGATATCGAACACATGTAGATATAGTGAAGATGAAATAGAAGGTGAAATAAAATGTGAAATAATAGATAGTTGCCATGTTTCAAGCTTGTACTTCCAACAATATAATATAGTAGCCTTGGTACAGGTACTAGTCCTGGCCGCACTCAAATGGTGCCGTCTTGAGAAGCACCTCCTTGATCCACATCTGGGTGAGCATTGCTTCCTGGATTGCGTGAGGCTTTAACGATGCCCAGGACTTGTGGCATAGATGGTGTGCACTACAACCGCTCTACTGAGATGCTGGTGCCAGGAATGGCAAGATTGAAGTGCCGTTTGCAATTGAGTCGCGTGCCATTTTTGAAATGATTAGAAGCTCCGGTTCATGGGTCTGTGTGGGCGGGGCCGGTCGGCAGTTGTGAGTTGCGAACACTCTCGCGCAGCATTACCTTCCACCACAGTAACGGGGCCTTGCAATCGCCGACATAATTTGCGAAAGCATCCCAAAACGAATGTCAGGAACATTAGTTGTATTGAATGGCAGCACTTACAGGAGAGATCTCGAGAACGTCGACATTAACCATGCATATATTGTGGAGAAAAGAGCCGAAATGGTAGATTGGTGTGTTCGCTCAATTTGCTGGGGGTGATAGACTCAAGATTGTGCTGCCCGATCAGCCATCAATGCACAATCTGATTGCGACAATGCAAATATCGTCGCATGAACATCGCATTTGCTGTATGTGGTTTGACGATTTGGGACTTCTCAAAGAAAACCTTTTGACATTTAAAAAACCTTTTGTAAACTGTTTGAGCTCCCGGAAAAAACAAAAGGAAAAGGAAAATGTTATAACCGTGTGTACACGGTTTTAAATGGAAAAGGTTGGAGCCTTAGTACAAGCATGTTTGCGACCATTTCGCTTCCTTGTTATTTACTCACATTTGGCCTAAATATCGCCATTGTTCTCTACAACGACGGCACCAAACTACCCAAAGTTTTGTCTCAGTGGGAAGCTAGGATGCCCTTTCACAAGCACAGCACAAAACATTGACCAATTGGGGCAATATTGCATGCATAATCACGGGTCAAAGTCGACCATTTCGCTTCGCGGTTTGTCACTGTACATGGTTTCCGCAAGAAAGCCACGGTAGTGTTCATGCGGGGAATTTTGGGCCGGAATGAATAATCCTGCATAACAAGACATAATTGATGGCCGTTGCTTTCAGGGTATGCCGCTTCCGCATGTGCCGTCGAGTGGCAAGTGCCGGCCGCAGTCAAGCTGTAGATTTAAACGATGGCCTGAGGTGCCGTGTTGGAGCATGCAGTGGCAGCCGACTGACCCGACGTGACGAGAATGCAGCGACGGTTGTCCGCGGTCGCGCTGGAGTCCGCGCAATCTTCGTCACTTCGTTACTTCGCTTAACTTCGTTTAGCTTCGCTTAGCATCGCGAAAGTGAGTGAGCTTGATCGCTTTCTGCGAAAGTTTGTCACTTCGGCTGGATATAGGGAAACTTCGTCACTTCCTCTATATGCCGTGAAAGCTCGTTACTTCGGCTACCGACGATTACCACATGACCGTGTCCACCAACGTGGAGAGTGCACGGTCAATCGCAAAAGACACATTCCAACCACGGCACATTCCGCTGGATGAACGGTACATTGGTTCAAGCCCAACACATTTGCCCAGAATATACTATGCTGATGTGCAGAGACACGGCACCTTACTAGCAATGTTGATGTACCCGCTTCCGTGTTTTGCCGTGCTGGCTTGAGTGCAGGATCCCTCCCAAAGTCTGTTTCGCGGTCATAAAATTGCGCGCCGCACTGCGATTGAGTGATTTTTCAAGAGAGTTAAATTGAAGTGACACTACTGTACAGTATGTAATTCAAAGTTGCCATTCTACGGACTCGTGTTAATTATTTTGCTATGTCTTCGCCCCGGCCTGAGGGCACCAGTGGAAACACAGGTCCCCCCAAGTGATCAACATGCTTTCTGGAAGAAATCTCTCAATAATACTTTACGCCGTTCAATGCCAGACAAGAATCAGCTTGTCAAGTGAATGATCGGAACAGAAGTTCCCGCGGCTCTGGTTTTCGAGCTGCGCGCAGGGAAGTACAACGCCCCGTGCATGAGCGCAATTTTTACGTCGTGCGGCAGAGTGCAGCGAGCAGGGTGAAACTGTTCAGAAATGACCGTGCTCGGCGCGTCCATCTCGGAGGCGTGAAAATACTAAAACTTACTGGTGGTGTAATTCAAATTCAAGACAGGATTTACCATGCTACGAATCCACCACGGAGGCATGGACTGTCGGCGCCACTTGCAAACGGCATTGACTCTTTAGTACTCGACTCGAGGACCACGATGCCGACGTACTTCAAGTTTCGACCACGGCATCTACCCCTGTCCTCTACTGTTTTCCTCGGGGCGACGTCGGCAATGAAATGAGGCGGTCGGTGGGCAAACGGGTGGGCGTGTGAGTGGATGAAGGGTGGGATGGTGGTAGTAGGGAAGGAAGAAGCATTCAGTACGATCAAACAATACACTTACCATGCGCACGGTCCGGAAGTGACGAGCTTTCACTAGAATTTAGCCGAGATGACGAGCTTTCTCAGATATCCGTCGAAATGACGAACTTTCCTGGTTTTCTATCAAAGTGACGAAGTTTCTCATTCCTAAGCGAAGTAACGAAGTGATGAAGGTGGCTACTACTCGTCGCGCTGTACCTCAAGGGGCTCATTCGTCTCAAAATTAACGGAAAGTGGAAATGCCTTACCCTGTTTCACAAGTTTTGACGGCCGTGGTGATAGACTTCTACCTACCTGCGCATTTCTTCGCCGGAGCAGAGTGCCCCCGTCGATCTGGTAGCGATACTGAGAGTGATGCCTGTAGTGAAGGTAGATTCTGATACATGTATACTTACTAGGCAGTAGTCTCGGGAAACGAGATGTGGCGGTACATGGATTTCCCAATTACAACCACAGATCCTCTTCCATAGATCTTAGTAAATATTGAGATGGGTAGATCTAGACCGAACCACAGGCCGAGTCAATGATAGGAGGACAGCTCGAACGGTGATATTGGGAGGTTGGGAGGTCCATCGTTACACAACGTCTCCTTGTTTTTGGAGTTTGAGCAATTTTTGGGATTTGCGGGCGAGCATGTCCGAAGCTCGTAGTTGTATTTTCAGAAACTCGCCGCCTACCAATCCATTGTAGACACTGTCTTTTACGATGTCGAGGAAGCTGATGAGAAATATATTCGAGTGCTGTACATATATCAAGGAGAGACGAAGCACATGAAACCGAAATATGAACATGAATATTAGGGTGTATGTGATTTTCTAACCCAGGGTCCATCGTCGGGGAAAAAATGAGCAACGAGAAAGAAGCCATCTTTCAGGTCAGTCAAGCCGCCTTGCGACCCATAATACTGAACGAAGCGTTCCCATTTTTTCCCATCCTGGACCTCGGTGTACTTCCGCATACATCGGAGGAGCTCCGCCAACCTCTGTCGCATTTTGATAACTTCGGGAAATCGGCGTTCGGCCGCACAGACGGCCTCCTTCCACCGTTTCTGGAACAGAGGGAGGCACACCTGATTGTGACGGTTGACAGAAAGGTACCCCCTCTGTTGACGGGGATAAGTATTTACATCGCGAAGGCGATCCCAGGCTAGGGAGAGGGAGCAGTAGCCAGCAAGAATGCGCTGCATGTGAACCGGTGGAATGCCGTGACTTGCGAATGGAGTCGGCGACAACATCCGGGCGCGATCCTTAAAGCGTCCGAGTTGGACACAATAGAGCTGCGCCATGTAGGAATGGGCCTCGCTAGCCTCCGCGGCGCGAAGGGCAGTAGCGATAGGAAGAGTGTCGTTTTCGATGCGGATAATCCAGGCGTCCATGATTAGATCCTGGTATTCGGAGCCAACCTCAACATCGAGGCGACGGTACAGTCCGTGCAGCGCCGCAAGATCGGGCTCTGGGAGACCCATCAGTGGTGCCTTTCTCTTGGCTGGTGGGGGGACGAAGACGCGACGGGAAATGTAAGACAGCGCCCATTTGTTCAAATCCGTCATTTCGTACTTGTCGGCAAATTCGGCCACTGCTATGATCTCCCGCAAGGCGGACAGAAGAATTGCATCGATCTGCATGCTTATTGCCCTGTAGAACTGTTTGCACAGAAAAGTATATACGGCTCGATGGTAAACGCACCCCGCATACATATACTTGAGGACGAAGCGAAAATCTGCGGCGCTTAGGCCCTGCAGCATGATGGGCGAGTCATCAGACAATCGTTCCTCTTGTTGCCCACCCGATGGGAGATTGAACATGTCAGCAAAGACCGTAGAGTTGTGGACAAGATGGAATTTGTGGATCTAGTATTAGGATTGAGCTCAGAGGCGGCTGTCCGTAAACCGAAAGTGGCCGAAGAAGCCCACCTTAAACAGGGTGCTTTGAACGCGAATGATGCAATCCCCAGTGGGATGATAATGTGTTTTGTCGCGGTGAACATTTGGGACGGGATCGGAGGCCGTGGGGGTGCTCTGAGATTCATTCGCGTCTGGGGCCATGATAACTCATGTATTAAGCAGATGTCTCGAATCAGTATGCAGCACCGTGTGGAAGAAGACAGCTTCGGTACGGCGGAATGATGGGGGGAAGGAAAGCGCAGCAAGGATAGACGGACTGGTCTTTTGAGTGGGACTTGAGCGCGCGAAAGCTGGTCTCGTGTCTGCTCGAAACGGACGGCACGTACAGTAACTATCAGGAAAAACCTCCTTCGGTAATTTGTTCCGCTTACCTACCAATTACCAAACCCCTGATGCGATTACCGGTACTGCCGCTCAATTACCAGGATTACCAGCCAGTTACCGGTGAGTTACTCTGTCGTGCTATATAATTGCCATTATTTCCCCTGGCTTACCAGACATTCCTCAACCCAAACCTAACCAATCTTGGATAATTGATGTGAGATCTTCTGTTAAGGCACGAAAGACCCTTGTTCACTCGGTGGTTGAATGACTCTCCAAAGTCTCTTGACTCAATTGCGATGCAAGTAAGAACTGAGGTGGCCTTTGCGTGAAAGACAACTTTTTTTTTGCTAAGTGCACGACAGGTTCCGGAAATCTCGCACGTCACCAAATTGCCGACGTTGCACGTCTGCGCGAAATGTGGTTCGTTTTTTTTTTTCACTTCACAGTAACGGCACAAGCGTCTCTTCCTTTCCCTCCATCCTTCCTCCTCTCTCCCCCACTCTTCCATCGTTGGGAGCCACAGTAGTCTCACTTATAGTCAGACTCCACGAGATTCATGATAGTCGATGAATCTTTTTATATGGATTTCGTTGGTAGGTTAGTCTCTGTAACAGATACCCTATATTGATGACGAACAAGTGAGTATCAATATAGGGTCTGTTAGTAAACACGACCATCTTGTTGGCCCACCGATCAAATTCCTTCTCGCGTTTTGCCTCCGCCTCGACGCGCTGATAAATCTGAAAATATTTGGGCATACAGATCTACTTCCAATTCAGAGGCCCCTCCCTTGAACCTAAGAATTTCCTTCATTCGTTGTCGCGATATAAGCTGAGTTTTCTGAAGCATTTTATATAAGCAGCTTTTTGGCCTGATCCTGTTCTGGAGAAGTGACTGGCTGAATCGAGAGATTCTTGCGGGATAGAATGTTTGAGTTTGCTCCAGGAGTCTTTACAAATATTTCCGGAATTTTGACAAGGCCCATTGCTGCAATACAGGTGAACTGACCGTCGGCTGGCACAGCCACCATATTGCGTAATCAGTCGGTCGCCCAACAATCGGACCGTGATTGCTATCAGACTATTGGCAGGTCTGATCATGGACCTCGGTTTTTGATGGACACGCGATCACTTCCCCACGCCCAAATTCGGACAATCTCGTCTCACCGGAACATTGGGCACTTGCATTATTGCTGAATGCATTCAGATAGAACTTCGGATTGATTTTCCCCTTTCAATGAAATAAATTGGATCTGAAATGCATACAAGAGGCACTGTTTGTGTATGTGACTTGAAATGATGATGGTACACCAAGAAGAACCTCAAAATTTCGGAGAACATTTGAGGACCTACTGATGCCTTTTACAGCTAATTGCAGTACCGAAGGTGCGAACCAAGAAATCGTGTTTTGGGATATTTTCAATGAATTCCTGATATCTCAGTCAGTTCTTCACTGATTCACATAAAAACTAGATACATCTACTCAACTAAATCATGTGCAATTAGTGATAGAAAGAAATTCGTGAAAATATCACATATTAGGTAGTTTTTGGTTTCAGGCTCTTTTCACACCGAAAGCTGTTTAGCATGCTGAGAACAAGTCCCAGCGGCCTAATATTGTATGATAGACAACACTCATAGCTGAGGAAACATGTGATAGAGCCAGAAAGATATGAAATTCCTAGATAAATGCAATCTTTACAATATCTCTCAATGCCAAAACTGGCAAATGTATCTGAGAAAGCTAGAGGGACTGTACATAATTTATCTGTGTCTCTGGCTCTATCGCATGTTATCTAAGCTATATATGTTGTCAATGCTAAAATACTAGGTCCCTGGGACATGTTCTCAGCATCCTAGATAGCTTTCGGTATGAAAACAGCCTGAAGCCAAAAATTACCTAATATATAATATTTTTCCGAATTCCTTTCTATCACTAATTGCGCATGATTTAGCTGAGTAGATCTATCCAGTTTTTATGTGAATTGGTGAAGAACTGACTGAGATATCGGGAATTCATTGAAAAATCCCAAAACACAATTTTTTGGTTTGCGCCTTCGGTACTGCAATTAGCTGTAATAGAAGTTCTATGTAGTTGGAATGGCTTCTAGGCCGCTGCAAGTGGCCAAATCCTGAGTCTTGACCTGATTTGGACATGAGAACTGGTCACATTTCCCATCAAAAACCGAGGTCCATGATCAGACCTGCCAACAGATTCAGACTAGGAGCCACAGTACACCACGGTCTCAACCCATCTGTCTAGAGCTCAGATGTAGATCCCTACTGTGACAACACCAATTCCTATCCACCCCCCTGCCCAATAACTCGACCACACTCCTCCCCACCACATCATCTTCCACACCAAACGCTGCCGCCGATCACTTCTATGGTGCAACCTACCCTTTCAGTAGCAACCCTACAAATAAACAAGGCTCAATCCGCTTCAGCGCACTCACAGCAGTGCTGATTGTTGTCCTCCTCGAGGTCCTCCCCATGTACTCACCTTTTTTTTTTTCTTCCTCCCTCCCATTCAACTCATATCCCACACAGGACTCACGGACATGGAACACTGAAGCGCGGGGATATGGAGCATGGGTGAAGATGGTAATCCAACCAACAACACCACATACAACCAAAAATCCAGCGCATGCAAGGTCGGGGCTCCATGCGAGGTATACACATGCTGCAATCCAGACAATGGGCATTGAGTGTCGGTGCACAAGAGCTCGAATAAAATATTGATGGTAATGCGGCACGGCCAGCGTGCCGCCAAGTGTGTTGTGCAACCCTTCAAACCTCCCACATTGATTCTCCTTCCAACATCTCTTTTGAATCCACCACACCAACATGTCCAACCCAAACCCAAATCCGGCCAGAATCCAATCCATACCGTCCAACAAAAACCATCCAAGAAACCAGAACAGGGGTACAAGACTCTGCAGCAGGACCGCTAGTCTTGCCAGCAAGAACCAGGACGCTCCTGCCACGGGTTGGGCCATGTAAGGCACGCGACGATCCATAATTGGGCAGGGTGCTGGTGCCAGGGCTTGACTTTCAATGTGTCCACTAAAACAAAACCAGAGAAACCGAACTAAGAGGGGGGTGAAAGGTGGGGTATATTCCTCTTTGATTGAGTTTACATCGAGCTTTTATATCTACACTGTTTGGACCACACAGCCAATCACAAACAGCTACTGTTCACATAGAAACCATTGTTCAGATGAAATGTGTTCCCATTTCCTTCCAACACATCTCCTTCTCGACATGCCACAGACCAGTGCACGCTGTTCCCATCAACCACGTGTCCCCCCTGGCGTAGAGGACCTTTCCTCCTCCAATCCAGCCCCATTTTCCCCCATGATCCGCTCGTGCGTGATACGGGGAAGCGCCTTCGTGAGAATGTCGGCGACGTTTTCCTTCCCTGGAATCGACGACACCGCGATCTCTCCGTTCTTGGCGCGTTCAAAGATGTAGTGCCAGCGAAGGTCGAGTTGTTTTGACAACCCATGCTCTTTGTTCGTTTCTGTCAAACTGATGGAGCCGAGATTGTCTCCACGGAGCTGGAACAGGAGCTCTTGGGGTGGGAAGACTTCCGACAGCCAATTTATACACTGTGTGTGTCAAAGCTCATGAAATTCATAGGCCTGGAATATGAATTTCAAGATCCATGTATGGTTTGTATGAAAACATATTTCAGGTACTTTACCTTTGATGTATTTTTTCAGATGTTTCTGGCCATAGCAATAACATGCTGAATTCCATGTTTCCATCTGCATGAATTTCATAATCTCCCAGGTGTGAGGGGCCTCTGCCTGGTGGCTCAGGCAAGGTACAAAACTCAGGCTATGACCTCCCAAAATTTTCCCTGTGTGTATGCGCATGTGTGAGAAGAAGTCCTACATAACATTGTAGTTAACTAACCAGGGCTTAATGTTATATCTATCGGAAATATAAATTATCCTGATTACATAATCACAATAATAATAAAATAATAAATCTAATCAATGATAAACTGTGTTATGTGCATTTTAGCTGCTTTTTCAGCTCTTGTCTATCTATATTTCACCAGTCAATTGGATGGATCTCATGACTGAAGTATGTGAAATAGATAGCTGGATCTAACAAAAACTAACTGAAATGAAGGTTCATGAGTTTCACTCATTTCCCATGGATTCCATGAACATGGTGGATGGAATTTGTGTATCCAATGCATGAAATTTCTTGTGAATTTCATGAGCTTTGACACCCACAGTATGGTGTGTCTGTCCATTTTGCAGTTCATGCAGAACTTCTTTTCCCTTCAACTGCTGCTGATGCTGGAATTTAGCCTCCATGGCCATCACCTCTTTGCGCTCACGGTGATCCTCAGCCAAATCGAAACAGATTGGTTGTTCCAAGGTCCGGTGGACTAGTGTGAAGTCTAACTCCTTGCTGGCAGCTATTGCGGTGGTGATCACAGTCTGGACAATGGGCCATTGCTTCTTTGGCATCACCTTCGTGAGGATGGCAGTGTAGATGTTGCTGGTGAGTGTCCTGCCGGCTTGTGTCCCGCTGAAATGGTGCACTTGATATACGACTAGAAATAGCTTAGATTCGGGATTGCACTAAACAACCACAAAACCACCACTATAACAATCTATTCCTCCAAAGATGTAAGTGCTTCTCTTTGTGAGTTCGGGTCTGGACCATAGTATGCGACCAATGGGTTTGGAACAAACACAATTCGACTGCTAGACTTCAGCAAAGTACCTCAACAACATGCTAGCACTACGCAGCTGCCAACAACAATACTGCTAGCACCTGGGATGGGCAGGGGTTTATGGGTTGGATACAAGGTGGCTGGACTGCTAGGTCGAAAGCACCAGGGCAGAGTATGTAGGTTTGTGAAAATCCTCGCAAAGGGGATACCCAAAGACTATTGAGGCTAACAACAAGGGACTTCAATCCTCAAACAGCAAGGCAGTCCTTAAGCTGTTGACCTATTCCTTAACCGAGAACAGGAACATTTCCACTTTGTATTGGCAATAGACACTATAAGTGTCCAGCTAGCGACCCAACACACTACAACAGTGCTTCCGTCAATATCGGGGTGAAGGCAAAGTAACTGACAAGTTACAGTTGGTCTAGAGGTGGGGGTACCTAGTCCGTCTTCTTCTTAGTGGGCTCAAGTCAACACACAACTACCTAGCAGGTGATCCAACACACTACGACAAGATCGGGGTGAAGGCAAAGCTGCTAGCACATCTGCTAGCTGGTTCTCAAAGAGAACACCCTTGGTTTTATATTTGAAGACTCCTCGAGTCAATGACAGGAACCTCAACTTAAGATCTCGCCATGTCCAGAGTCAACAGTATTGATTCCAATAAAGCTACTACTTGTGAAGTGTGTTACAATCTCCACTAGCAACCTGAGACCACCTGCACCAACTTTGTACAAAGTTGTGGTATAATAATCTGAGGTTCTAGCCTGCTCTGTGCTCCCTTTATACTACTGAGGTCCATGATACATGTGATATACAAAATGAATAATAGAAATGAGTGAAAATGATGTGATTGATACAGCAGCCAATGAAACGACTGCCGTTTGGTTTTATGATGAGTCTATGCCAAGCAGAACAGCCACACTGATCCTCTAGCGTCCATTTATGGGTATCGTGAATGAGCCCTCAGCCTGCCATCAGCTGTTGGAACCTCTATCCTGACGAAACAGAGTTGAATCTGCTGCCTGGAGTCATCTAGCACTGGTCAGAGCACCAGTGATAAGCACGGGATTTGTCCACCCATGAAATCTTCGCTTTTTCGCGTTTTCATGACAAGACATGTGCCGGTGAAATGGTGCAGGGTGCGGCTGTGTAATCTAATGGGGTCGGCTAGGGGGTGGGGTGGGCTGGTCGCTGGTCACAACCCAACCAAAATCAAATCAAAACAGTAATCCGATCCTAATGCTCGTGTGCGTGTGTTCGGGGAATTAGGGTACGTATCACCCGTCAAGAGGGTGTGCAAAGGTTTTATAAGACTCTGTTTCAATAGCAAACTATGTGGTTTAAGCACGGTTATGCTGGGGTAGCAGGGACTTCACGCCAACAGAATATCAAGACTCAAGTAAACCTTAGACTGTTCAAGTCTTCAGTTTCTTTGTGAGTGGCAGAACCTAACACTCCTGACAACTAGCCAAGAAGCAGAAGGTAGGGCAGACTATCAACAGACAGACGCTACTTCAATATCAATTTTAACTGCACGAATGGCGGCAGTATCAACGAAATGAGGGCAGTTACACAGAAGGTGGGGGCTGGGCTAATCGCGCGGACGATTACACTGAAGGCGGCGGTCTCACTTCTATTAACAAGTCTTAACCTGGAGGCCTAAAGCGCTGCTACCGGAGACAAGTTGAATAGGTTGAACGAGGGCTCTTATATCAATGCAGTGGTAGTCTTTTCGACGTCCCGTATCTTTTAATCTTTTCTGTGTGTCTTCAAATCTGTCTGATATCTTTTCACAAATCTAGAGTCTACTATATTGCCCATATATCTGGGTGGATAGTTTACTGGCTAATACAGAGTACACAGCTGGCTTTTATACATTTCAGAGAGAAGTAAAGGAGATAGACGGAATGAATAGGAACAATAAAGGGTGGGAGCCCGAGTAGTGAATGACCAATGGCGTAGAAGACATTCTCAACCATGGGTATTATGACCTGTTACCGGGGCTAGTCCACATGTATTTCTCTAGCACGCCATAAGACATGCTTAGTTGTCTTGGTTTCCATCTTTCTGACTGAGCAAGTCAGTCTTTTAGTCATTGCTGACTGGTCAAGTCAGTCTTAGTCAAGTTCTATTCAATTTCTCTATCAGTCCCGCACTTCACAAGCTCAGTAGAACTCATAGTAAATATCAAGCAGATTGACAAGATGGCGTGGCGCTACACTGGTGGAGCAGTATAGTGACCAGTGCAAATATGGTGCGGTGCCATTCTATAGTGCCAATCCTCATCAATCATATCAGTAAATCCTTGATGCGAGGCCTGCATCTTTCTAACGGTCAGATCTGCCCGAGTAACCACAGTGATGGTTAATTTAGTAACATGTCTTCATCCCAATCTAATCAGGTGGGCTTATACACAAAATGGCGCGGCGCGATATCTCGGCCGGCCCTAATGTGGTTGTACCAATCCTGACTTCGTATATCTTGTTTTAATAGTCATCAGACTATTCAGAGGCCGTTGAGGCGGCAAGTCAATAATTCTGAGTAGTTCCCTGATGTTTCACCGCATAAGATAATGGCTTACCACCACCATCTATAGCTCAGTGTAGAATATCATAGCCAGGACGTAACAGCCTTTTGGGCTGCCTTGTCAAGTCTACTCAGTCCTTCATAGTTGGTTTGTTACACTGACTTTCGGCCATCAATAGTGTAGCCTACCACCCCAGGGAGGGTGTACGCTCATAATCTAATGCCTCACTTCTGCCCGCTAATAGGTTCAAAATGAAATAAAAACTGGTGTTTTCATGCATGTTTTGGTACACGCCCTATCACCGGGCTACGCTCCAGAAGCGTCAGTACTGAGGTTCCCAAGTAGCTGACAGGGCAGGAACCACTGAGTAAAGAATGGGAACGGGGAGGAACCATTGGCATGTGCTCGCTCCGAAACCTGTAGGAGATGTGTAGCCCAACGATCAAGTGGAACGTGAAGTCTACTCTATTCCCGTTCGGAACTAGATGGGACGGTGAAACACTGACTATGAGGCAAGCGGTGAAATAACCACAAACCAAACCTTGTAAATGAATACGCGGTTCGATAAGATAACTACAACAACTCAAACACTATAGTCCTCGTGCAAGTTCGGGGTTTCAATCCAGTATAGATTGTGGTAATTTGAACTCTAGTTCTCTTTGAGAAGCAAGACTTTACAGGTCTACAAGTCGTATAGATAAAACTTGCTCAAATCCGTTCTAGGTGCAATCACGGATGTACAGAGGAGATTTTATGTTCAACAGTTTTGTATGATGTGGGTCTAGGTTTGGAGATAGTACTCCGATGCGTAACGCAAGTGATTCTTTATAAATCCCAATTCCAATAGTATCTGCGATTGCTAATCCTTGCGAGATTACAACCAATTGTCAAGTCCAATCTGTTTCCTTATATTCTACATGTCCGTTCCGTTAATCCAATATGTCCACGCGCCGTTTATAAAGATCCAAATCCAACACAGATAATATTCAAACAGGGAAAACAAACGAAACTTGGTATAGCTTCTGGGTGTCTCCAAATGAATGCCTCCTCTACCGGTTAAGCGTGAAGTCTAGTAACTTCGTGTCCAACAGATGGGGTGAGATTCACTGGTGTTCCTCCCATAACCATCCACTTAAATACATTACAGGATTCTAAATATAAACGAGACAGATACAAATGGGCAGTAGGGTTCAGGGTATATGACTAGTGGTATGGCAGCTAGCCAGTGAACTCCTGTCAGATATCAAGTGATTACTAAGATTGAGAGAGATTTATAAGAAACATCAACGAGCTGAGCTTAACGATGAGTCAAGATCTACACCGCTTAGAACGATCATGATGGGATATTGTTGATATGTCAACTTTTAGCCGACCTCCTCGTCAGCACTCTGTTACCCTCCTCGGTAACCATCCGCTCAAATGGTTCCGCCTTGAACTGCCTAAGTGATTTGTCTGAAAATTGTGATAGCCGCCGCTTCCCAGTACCCAAGTATGGTTTCTTAGTCAACTAGTTGATCGACCAAGTCCAGCCTTCTCTTGGCAGTTCTGAAGACGTCAGATGATGCCTGACAATGATCCCTCTGGTCCAGCAGGATAATCCCTCGTAATACGCCCTTGGTCAGGGATGTGCAGTAGCCCTAATCCGTTCCCAGGATGGTAAGGCACTTTCCGTGATTGCTCCATTAGCGACTTCCCACGTCAACCCTTTACCAGGATCGTTGTCCAGCGCCTTTCTAATGGTTCGAGACACATTATATCCCTTTTAGCTAACTGCTCAGGCCAGCAATAGCCCTTGTGAGATGATGTCGTAATGTAATGAAGTACATTATAGTATGTTGCAACTTGAGCAGATTTGAATAAATGCCTGGGTGCCCCAATACCAGGTCTGTCAACGGACTGGAATCCTGTTGTGGTGTGTTGGACATGGGATGCGTAACGCGTTCTGATCATATGATCACTGGAAGGGGCTGGGAACATCACATCTTGATGGTTCCACGTCGTCCTGGGCATTCCGGATAAGGGATGGTCACTAAGCGAGGGTCCGATCACTTGGACCTACACTCGTCGGCTCCTGGAGCAAGTACCCATACTGGGAAGTACTTTGAATGCGGTATCTCTGAGGAGCTACGGACTGGGAGCTTTGGTTGCAGACGTTCCAGTAGACGGGAAAGGCACAGGCATTGAGAGGAACAGCATATACAGTCGGGATCAACATAGGGGATCGGTTGTGATGGCTCTGGCACAGTCCGACCGATCGCGCATGTGCACAGGATCGCACCAGGATGGCGTGCTCAACATGGGCAGCCAATAGAAGGACTCAGATACCCATTCTTACGACAGATACATGGAAGTTGGATGGATAAACAGACTATTTTACTCATACTTACTTATTCTCAGAAGTTTCCATGTGTTTCAGGGCTTTGTATTTAGTAGCAGGGGCATCTTGGGTGGCGACACGGAATCACCCCACGGCTAGTAGGCGGAAACACTTGTGAATTGGGCATATACCGAGGAGTTCGAACAAGGTGTCTCTTAGAATTCATCTTGGCTTGGAATCTTTTATTTTGTGATTGGTGTCCTTGGGATCCGACTTGCCGTTCGTCTGGAATAGTCTGAAAGTGACTTGAACTGTTGGGATTGTGCTGAGTCCGCACTTGGTTGTTTGGGTTTTGTGTGAAGAGCTTGGGAACAGAACCCACCATCGTCTGTTGTGCTTGGGAATGGAACCCACTACTGTTGTTACTGTCTACGCTTGGAAACGGCATCCACCTCGCTTTGGGAAACCTCAGCAACTTGTTCTTGTTCGTTCTTGTCTTGTTCTCATAGCTGCAAAGCTTTACATCACCGCGCTCTGTGCTTCCTGTTTGTTCGGGTCTACCCTCGTTCAATCAGATCTAGCCTGAACACTTGCACAGCAAGGGTTCCATTCTCATTGAACACACTTGTTGCGTTCCACAAGCTTTCCTGTCTGTTCCGGTTCCATTCCGGTTCACTCAGAACAAGGCTCAAGTACTTGGACTTTGTTCCAAGGACTTCTATAAACAACACAACACTCTCTCCTCGTTTTCTGAGGTCTATTCCATTCCCTGCAACCTTTTATAAGGCCTTGTACCAGGGTCTGATACTCGTCTGTGCGCATCTCGAGCACTTCCGTCCCGTTCCGATGCACTTCTGTGTGTAGGTTTGGTTTTGGTTGGTGTTCTCTTGATAGGTTCAGAGCACATTGATCACTGACTTCCGGCTTTACGTCTTCTGGCCTTCCGTCCTTCCGTCCTTTTCTGACACGGATATAACAACAGGTGTCCTGCTGATCGGTTTTGTGCTGGATGCAAAAGGGTGTTCATGAGCCGGCAATTTGTCCAGTGGGGAAATCAGCGAAAACGGGCTAATTTTGCGATTTTCTGAATATTCACGGGAGTAGGTTGAAACACCGAGGAGTTCACGGGTGTTGAGGCGTGAGGCTGCCTCTTCCGAGAAGATGGCGTCTCGCGTCTGCATTTGGGTTCTTGCATGATCGGTTACTTTTTACATCTCTTTTACTTTATTATCACGCCGATCGTATCCGCACCGTATTAGGTGCGGATACGTGACGACGGCCCTCAGTCTCTACCACCACCTTGGGTACGACTGAGGGTACGTTTCCTACTTACTCATCACACCGGACTTACACTTACCTACATATATTTGCCTATAGACTTACTGTATCTTCGACAGGTGATATATCGAGTCTCTACCACCACCTTGGGTACGACTGGGGACTTACTGTATCTTCGACAAATCAAAAGTCACTGACTTTACAACACTGGTACTACTTTCGACAGTGACCCGATGGTTCAACCAGCGTGCTGAGAATAGTGCTTGATTAAGCCCAGTGAGAAACCCATTATGGGATATCCTGGGAAATCTTGGCATCGCTCGTAGGTCGCCAACTATCCGCTCACAGCGGGACAGTCGTACGAGGGATGTGACACATGGAGGGCATGGTAAGAGCTCCCTATGTTGGAAAAATCGAATTTGGTTGATCACATAGCAGCGCAACGACAGAACACAGAGAAGCCAAAAAAATGTGCGTCGTATCTCATGTATATCCGGGGCACCACACTAATCCTTATGAACCAAGTACACCAACAGACGCCGTCTAAGCACAGCTTTCGGATACGTTCTCCTGATGAATCGGGTTCAGTTGAAGCTTACATCACTAAGTCAGGTCTTACCGGTCTAGTAAAAGTCCAGCACATGAGCGACGTGTATGCGCGCGCATAGCCGACCGCTGCATAAGCAAACATATAGCGCCATCTTTTAACGAATGCCTGGAGTTTCAGGGGATCATGGAGCTCTGGGTAGGTCTCCTGGAGGTGATCGACCATTTCGCCCTTGAACTTACTGTCGAGGCGCCTAATGATGTGTGAGTACATTTCATTTGAATCTACAAATTTGTACGTGCCTGCCCCATTCACGTAGGGTCCGGGGATAATCTGACACAAATCTATCTGCCTCGAAAGGTAAAAAATATTTTAGAAGAACTTACGGATACCCTGATCTTCCACGTTGTACAAGACAAACTTCCCAGGAACAGTGTTTTGAACTGCGACGGCCAAGGAAGTCGCAGACGGCAGATGGCAGTTGGGCCAATGATAATGCCGCCCAAAGTCGTCCGGCCTAGATCCCAGGTCAGAGTCTTATCCGAAAACATAAACCCGACGAACTGAAAGGTTTGATAACGGTGTTCCGGCTGAGCTGTGGCTGTGATGACAGCAGTGGCCCGATCCGACTTCAAAGCCCAGTCGAGCATATTGAAATATTCTCCTAGATGTTTTACGCCAACGGCCTGGATTACCGGTACATCAACGAACAGAGAAGACAATTTTCGCCTTTCAACTGACCTCGATCATTTCACAACTCACAAATGCATCGAACTTATGTTCGAATTCTCTGGGGAGATTACGGTAGTCGCAGAGATGGACGCGAATTTGATCAGCAAATCCTGCCGCACGTGCACGTTCCTCCGTCAGCGTCTTCTGTTCAATCGACAGTGTCACAGTGTCGATCTCACAACCCAGACGGGCGGCCTGTGGGTACATTGGTAAGCACCGCTTAGTCTCACTGACTGTGACGCTAACAACGAATTACCTCCAAGGCCATTGCGCCCCAACCCGAACCGATTTCAAGCAGTCGTTGTCCAGGGCTGATCCGCGCTTTGTTCAAGATGAGATGAATCTTTCGCCGCTGTGCTGCTTCCAAGTCTCCTTCTGTGGGCCCAGAAACCAAGTCGCCTCGTGGTCCTCCTTCTTCTTCACCCCAGATAGCGCAAGAGTACATCATTTCCTCACTGAGGAAGCACTGAAATTTGTTCACAGTCAGGAGAATTGACGAGACACTCGATTATCGGGACTTGCAGACATGAATTCATTTGAAACATCGTATGCCACTTCCTGCAGGACGTTGACCCAATTTTTTTCTAATTAAATTCGTATATGCACTCACGACATTCCATCTAGCCATATTCAGGCTCTGGCGACCGAGGGTACTGATTGCCAAGGCCGAGTATCGAGCGAAAGCAGTGCTAACCACGGTCATGAGTTCCGTCAACCCATCTCGGTTATCCAACCAAAGCTAACAATATTTTGTCAGTAGATTCGAAAAATCCATTGCTGCGACATACGTCAAGAAGGCCTTGCAATGTAGAGACTTCAAAATCTCCGAACATATATGCTTCGGATACTTGAAGAAGAACCGGTTAGCCCGGACAGAATGAACAAATGTTCCCCAGTCTACTGACAACCAATGTCGTGTGAGAGACAGATACGAGCCCACATGTTGTCATTTAGGACTTTCAACACTACTGGTGCGCGACAAGACTGCGCAGTGCCAAAACTATGAGTGCCTTCTTGATCCTCTATGAGCAATTCGCCTTTGACCAGACCACGGCGTAGAATATCCATTGAATAATTGCGCGCTTGAAAAATAAGGTCAGCCGATGAGAATTGATTGATGAGTGGAATGTGAAAGCTCACCGTAGCCACGGAGAATATCCAAGAACTTTGTCGTAAGGGACCCATATGAGTCAAAAAGTCGAGACCGTAAAGTCCGGGGATGAAGTTGCTTCATATTTCGAACTGGCCAAGCAACGCAGGTATGGGGTTTGCACATCAGCCACAGCGGCGGTTTTTAAAAACTCAACACAGCTTCTGTAACAATCGCGGATGCGGACCAATCAGAAACATTCACACTTTCTCCGTGATTCAAAATAAAATCGAATCGAAGAAGTTGCTCCAGAGATGTACATCGCCGCGGGCGGCGTTTCAATGTGGCCGAAAGTAAAGATGATCTGGCATTGACGAGTTGCCCGGCAGCTTGTCTCTCCCCGACGAACTCCGAATAATGAACAAACCCATGGCATAGGAATGAAAACCTCGGTCTCGGTGCCCTTGTGGGTCCATGATGGCCGCACAATGGCACTCTCCACAAGTTCAATCCTCCCCCTGCGATTTCGTTGCGCCGTCATTGCGCGCTGCGAGATTTCACCCGTGCCCTACTTTGTACCACATCAATTTATCATCTCATTGCAGACTTTGGGAGTCCATAGAGCCACTGATGGACCTAAAGTGGCTCGGAGAGTTGCACGAGGAGCACGGTGATTTCTGAAGTTCGCTTCTCACAGTTGCGGGCGCTCGGAGGGGCTTTCTTCTCAGTGTTTCAGCTTGACCGGGTGAGCTGGTTTCTCCGGCACTTGACCTCACTAAGTAGTGATTTCGACGGAGCGATGGCGACCCGCCAGGTATTCAAAAGTACTCGTCAATTGGATAGTTAACTCCATTTAACACGATTAGCCAATTATACTCTAATGCCGACGCTGATGGCTGGACGAAGCACCTTATACACTGCCCAAAAATATGACTCCACGCAACAGACCCTTGCCAGTGGACTCTTGGCAGGAAGAAAGAGAGAGAAAACTACTCCCAATGTTTGCTCCTGACAACTACGAGCACCTCCGATCGCCTTTGGCCCGGTGACTGAGTGGAACTCATTTCCGCCCGAGTTCCACTTGGCACTTTGATGTAAGTAGTACGGGCCCCGGTTGTTCCTTAACGGGACCGCGCCGAAATATACCTACCTACCTACCTACCTTGTCAGGCAGCGAAGCTCGTTATGTCAAAACGAGAAAACACCATGTGGTTCGACAGCTGATCTATGTACATCACAGAATGCTATTAATCGCTGCTGCTGTAGCCTAGCCCAATTGTAATCAAGCCGGAGAGTCACGTATTCATTTCGAGATATACACAGCCAACGTTTCCGATCGATCGTACCGGCAATATTTGGCCCATTAGTATCATTTCCTCAACCAAGTTAGTTAACGACTTCACAGGCAATCCTTCTCGCCTTGCTGGCACCAATTCAATTCTCAAGGTGGGATTGCAACGGGATGCAGATTTATTTCGTTCTTCACACACCGTTCGTCTGAACATGCTGAGCTCGTCGTGGCTGGGAATGACATCCTTTTTCTAGGCAAAGCTTCCTCCCATTACTGTTGCTTCCTTGTGATTCTTCTACAGAAAGCAGCGCAGAAAGCTCTTAACACGATATTATTTTGTTAAGACTGCCAGTGGACAGTTCCGCAGGTTTACTGCTGGTCCATAATAATTCTATCCTTAGGTTGAAATGATTCTTACTGTTCGATTTCCTTCAATTCGTAGGGTCACAGATCACAAGCCTCATTTCGTACGAAAAATCTCGTAGGTCACAGTGTCCCAAATCATACGAAAGGTTCCCTCCAACTCGAAAACTGGCAAAAAATGACGGCCAAAAAAAACGGCGTAGCGGCCTCGCGGAGATAATGATACATCTGTTGACGAAAATACACCCGCTGATGGAAAGTTAACATCGCATCTCACGCAAACTCAGTTACTCACGCTCCTCAGATAAGCAACGCCGCGGTCTCGTGGGCGGACAACTGACATCGTATCTTACACAAACTCACGCTCCTCAGATAGGCAACGCCGTGGGCTCGTGGGCGGACAGTTGACATCGCATCTCACACAAACTCACGCTCCTCAGAAAGGCAACGCCGCGGTCTCGTGGGCGCTCGGGCGCTGGTAAGGAATTTTATGAGCACGTAATTATTGTACGGTGCCACGCGAGCTTGGAAACAGGTTTTCCACCAAGTTGAGGAATTTCGGCTAGCTTTGCTTTCCACCGCGATCCCATTATGGATAGGGACGACGGGGGCGGCTTTGGCGCGTAAAAATCGGGCTGTCGGCGGGCTCACGAAAATTTCGTGAGTCACAGCTATCACAAGGCCCGTACGAAAGGGGCAATTCGTCACACCCAAAATGGTCCTACGAATTGGACGAAATCGAACAGTATATTATTATATTCATGGCTTCATTGGTATTATACTGGAGCAAAGCGGAAGCGTGTCTTGTAATTATTTATTAACCCTCATTTACAGACCCACTGGAAAGGGCAAGAAGATCCGTCCAATAATCGCCTTCACGACACCACCCCACCCAAACCTCACAGCCTCTGTTTCTCTGTTGGTGCTACGGATGCAACTTCGTGGCGTTAATGGATATCATATCAATTCTCGCCGATCCACGACCAAGATGCGGTCAAGGTAGCCATGCCACCGGTACCCTGCTACAAATCTAGATTTCTATTCTCGTATCTATTGTTCAAATTGGGTCGCGGCAGTGCGTTCCTGGAAATACGCGACTTTTACCTCCAACACCGCCGCCCCCTGGACCGGTTCATTCGTGGCGACAATCTGTCGGTGAGCTTTCCCTTCGCCGAACTTCAAATTCTACCGTGTAACGCCAGCATTCTTGTGATAATCAGGAACCCGCAACTGGAACGCGTTACCCGATTTGTCCTTCACTAGCCTGAGCGGGTTCACAGAAGAGCGAACTTGTACTCGGTCTCTCAAATTTCTCTCAACTGTCTTGTGTTTCCGTAAAAATAAATTATACAACTCGCAGTCCGCACGACACGAAAAAAGGCCAGCATACACGTGTACATACTGTCTGGAATTTATGTAAAGTGTTGGTTAGAGTTGTGTGCTATCTAGCTTTTCCTTTTCCTGAAGTGCCCAGTTCTCATCCTTCGTAGTGTGCAATGAAAACGGCTTCATGAGAAGACTGGATAGCAGACCAGCTCCGGAAACACCAATCATTATTCTCCATATTGTTTGCAGCCCGTCCGCGAAAGCAGCCCGAACTTGGTCCTTGAGAGGCCCTGGTAGGGTTGGAACGCAATGGATTATTGAATATGCAAGATTTGTCGAGCTGAAGGGACATGGCAAGGATCCGGGTGCCCGCCGCTGTAAGATGTTCTGGAGTACAGCGCCACCGACAGTAATCCCCCAAATCTACGTGAATAAGCATCAGCAAAGACCATTGCGGTAAAACGCAGCTTACCTGTGTTAAAGTGCGAATGAATATAAAGAAAGAAAGAGCCAAAGCGTTGGATGTAACCGGCAAAGGAGCGAGGACAGGGAAGTATGCCGCCGAATATAGAATCCCAATACCGATGCCGATAATGACTTGGAACCCAATGGAAGCTGCACGGGATGTATTTTCCGTGATGCTGCTCAGGAGGCCGATACCTATCAGAAGCGTGCACCACGCAATCCAGATCTGAGGTCGGTAACGTTTGGCGCCTGTGATACTTACGCCAGCGAGAATCGAAAATGGGGCGGTTGAGAAACTGAGTCCGAAGAGATCAACTCCGGAGGCTGTTGGGGACGAGTCTTTGCAAGCCTGGTAGTAAACCGGCAAGTAGTCTACGCATAGAAATTATCCAATAGATCGAAGGCGAGGGAATAATTTACGCACAGATCAAGTTGATGTTGATAAATGCCGCTAAAGCGATTTGCATGTATCTGAGGGCGGGAAGCGTAATGGGCCACCCCAGCGACATGGAATTTCAATAATTTTACTCACCCGCTCATGGTTGTGCGGTTTGACATCAATTGTAAGGGAACCTGAAGGAGAACACTCAGAATTTTTGAGACGAACACGATAAAACCATATTTACAACTGGGTATGTAGCCCAGAGCCACTCGTAGCACAGAAAGGCAACAAGGCCGATTACCCCCAAACAGAGAGGTACCAACACTCGAGGCGACGACCACGGAGAAATAACACCGCCCCAAGTCAAGGCGATAGCCAAGGAGCAAGTTGCCCCGATGATGATGAGGTTCCCACTAGAACATGAAATTGAGTGGAAGATAACCGTGTGTGGGTGAAGCACACATTAAATCAATGCGTAGCATCTTCTCTTTCCAATTCCCCGAGGGCGTCGGCACATGCAGAAAGAAAAGGATAAGCACGAAAGCGAGTCCTGCAATCGGCGCGTTGAGGTCTATACATAAGTTTGTCGGTCGGACCTGATACCCCAGAGAGCACGCATCTCACAGAATAACCATCTCCACCGTAATGGACTTGCAAGACTACCGCCGACGATTGGACCAACTCCTCCTCCAATAGCCCATACCCTAAATAGGTCGTTTCGTGAGTTAAAACAATAAAAAGAACGTGAGGCACTCACAGTCCAAAAAGACCGTTATATTTTCCACGTTCCTGTAATGTCACCAAATCGGACAGAATGATTTGTGTCAGCGAAAATACACCCCCTGCACCTGCGCCTTGTACAGCTATAGAATTAACATTCTATAAGTTAATGGATAATTCCGGAAGATTTCAATTATCCTTACTGCGAGCGGCAATGAGTATGTTCATATTGCGAGCTGCACCGCCTATGATACTTCCAATAGCAAACAGCGCAATCGAAAACAGTATGACAGGACGTCTTCCGATTATCTGAGGATTTTCCGCATCCTTAATCCTATTTTCTACACAAATATGAGCGAGAGATGGACGCACTTCAGCCAATCCTCCACTGAGAGGAAGAAGTACGGTGCTGGCGATGCCATATGAGCTGGCTACCCAAAGGAAGTCGTCTGAGTGGAGTTCTTGGACAATAACAGGAAGTGCTGTCGAAATAGCGTACTTGAAGCGGGGATATGTTAGTGAAGAAAATGGGTATACGTAGACTTTGAGGCAGCATACGCTCTCCAGAATAGCAAGGAAAAGAGAGACAAGCAGTGCTGCAAGAACAAGCCAAAAGTTACGACCATTTGTGCTCGTCGACCGTGAAGGCGATGTTTCCATTGATGGGTGTAAAGGGCAGAGAGGGAGGCGGGACTAGCTGCTGTGTGCGTCAAAGTGGGTGCGTATAATTATAACTGCGCTGTGCGTAACTAATCTAGCAGTACAGCTCCCATCGATCGCCGGCGGACAGTCGGCAGCCAAGGAAGAAAAGCGTCCACATGCGTCTGTCGGACTCCTAGAACAGAAGTGGGGAACGAGAAGCGCAGTGTATCCCCTTTAGGCCTTCAAAAGCGCCATGAGGTTGAGGTTGATAGATGGAAACTCATACTTGAATAGTAACAAGCAGCTGCTCGGCCGCTTCGCGGCCTCGCATCCACTTCCTCACAGTTCATGGCGAGAAATTAGCACCTAGATGACGGTCAGTTAGTAGTCCACCGAGTGCACTAATTGATGGGCGCCTCCGAAATTTCGGGCCCATACTTATGTCCCAGAGCGGAGTTTGCTTCGGACAGGCTCAATTTTATAAAGAGAGAGAATTACATCCTTGTTTTGTGTACTTCCAAAAAACCGGTGTCCGTCCCTCCGATGACGATCAATGTAAAAAAAATTTCAATCATCTCCCATCAAATGTTCGGCCCCTTCAAAACGCGGCTGAATATCACAAGCGAAAGCACTCGGGGTACTAGAACTGTGAGCGAATCGCCTTCTTTGCACCAAAATAACACATACCTGACGAGACCGGAGCTCCATTGAACATTGCTCTTCCTAATGCCGCCATCTGGACCCTGGATTGAGAAAACTTGGAGGATGTTCGATATTGCGATCCAAATGGAGTCGTCGGCGAAGTGACGCCCAGGACATATGCTAAGATGGGCATTCAACTAACCCAGCAAACCGGTAAAATAATAGAAGCAAAAATAGCGCACCGCCTGCCGAAACCGAAGGCGGCTCGGGCTGGGTCGGGAGCGGCAGGTTTGGTTCCTTCAGGAATGAAACGGTCGGGGTTGAATTCCTCAGGATCAGCATACACCTCTTGGTCGTGGAGCATTGCCCTGTTTGAGATGGGTGAGGTGCACAAAGACCAAGTTACAACGGATAACACATACGATATATTGGGCAGCACAGTCGTCTTCGCGGGGATATAAAAGCCGCGGTATTCGTCCGCTTCCGTGGTACAGTGGGGAACACCTGAAGTGGGGTCAATGAACGATGATTGTAGAATGCTGATTCAAACCCAGAGGGGTCACTGCCTTCCATCGCAAGGTCTCCTTCAGAATGGCGCCTAGGTAAGGTAATTTGCCTCTGTCATCGAAATCCAGCAGACGGCCTCGGCCGACAACTGTGTCCAATTCTGCGTGGGCCCGGCGTTGAACGTCGGGGTACAAAGACATAGCCAAAACAAAATTTGTAAGAGCAGTAGCAGTCTATGTACTCGATCGATCAGAAACAAACGCGAAAAGTAGATAATAGTTACCGTATCTGCGCCAGCTGACAAAAGTTCAGTTTTTGGGCCAGAGAATAGCGGTACGGACACAAACCACTATAGACAACGCCCCCGCAGTTTTTGATAAGCTCTTCATCGCTGCCATCATTTGTACGAGACTCGTCTTCCAAAAGGGAGCTGACCATCGAACGCATTGCATTTCCTGCCGCCTTCGGCGATATCGTGAAGCAATATAAATCGAAGACTAACAGGAAAACTCACCAACTGTTCTCTGACCATGAGGAAAGGGGCTTCACGCATTTTGACGGACAATCCACGTCTAAACAGCGCGATACGCTTGAAAGGAGCGATCCACGATGGTAGATACTTCACTACACGAAAATATTTGAGCTTTGGAGGTAATATCTATGAGGCGCTCACATATGGGCATAGTGTCCACCAAGGCTGCGCCCGGAGTTTCTTCTGAATGACGTCGGACTTCTTCTGCCAGTTGTATGAATGGATCATTATCTGTGCAAACTCGGTGCCCATATGTCACCATCATGATGATGGCGCCGGCCATGCTGAATTCACGCGAAAACCTTAGGAGCGGTAAACAGATAGTGAATGCCGCATACCGCTTAAGGTGATCAGAGAAACGGGTCGGCGCAACCAGTAGGTTCTGCAGCAACACGTTGACTTCGAGCTTCATTACTGGTCGATACTGCACAGTAACAACCCCCGGCTGAAAATGCTGCTGGACGATCCGCCGATGCGAGGAAAATCCCTCGTTGTATGATTGCAAGACCAGATTCCAGTCCCATCCCATTCTAAAAACGTCATAAATGAACGAGAAATAAGAATTTCGACGTACAGCTCTTTTATCATGGGCAGTCGAGGTCTGGGTAGAACTTCATGGGTGGCGTGGATGTAAAGCAAGAGAAGACAATACCTATCAGACCAGACGGCCCCTCGTTGATTAAGCAATTCGTTGGCAGCAAAAAAAGAGTTGATGGATAAAATCGAGGTTCCCAACACACGCAGGTAAATAACGTCGCTCTCTGAAGAGGATGATAGATGTTAAAGTGCCAAAACCGAAAATCGACGGATACGCACTGAATTTCTGTGCAAGGGCCGCATAACTATCCCACTCACGTCCACCACTTGGCAAATCTTGTAGATTACCAACGATAAACCGCGGTTGAGGACCGGGAGGAAGAGGCAGTCTGTTCGGGTTGTCGCGAAGAAATGGACGCAACCATTGAGTATAGCCCCAGATGGCCAGGAGAATGGCGACGATGGAGGTAGCTGCAGCTTCAAAGCTCATGGCTGGAGGAGGAGCAGACGGCGGATTGTTAGCCATCTGCCGGTTAGGGCGTAGCGGCCCCGCGGGGATAATGGTACATCTGTTGACGAAAATACACCCGCTGATGGAAAGTTGACATCGCATCTCACGCAAACTCAGTTACTCACGCTCCTCAGATAGGCAACGCCGCGGTCTCGTGGGCGGACAACTGACATCGTATCTCACACAAACTCACGCTCCTCAGATAGGCAACGCCGTGGGCTCGTGAGCGGACAGTTGACATCGCATCTCACACAAACTCACGCTCCTCAGATAGGCAACGCCGCGGTCTCGTGGGCGCTCGGGCGCTGGTAAGGAATTTTATGCGCACGTAATTCTTGTACGGTGCCACGCGAGCTTGGAAGCAGTTTTTCCACCAAGTTGAGGAATTTCGGCTAGCTTTGCTTTCCACCGCGATCCCATTATGGATAGGGACGACGGGGGCGGCTTTGGCGCGTAAAAATCGGACGGTCGGCGGGCTTACGAAAATTTCGTAAGTCACAGCTATCACGAGGCCCCGTACGAAAGGGGCAATTCGTATGCGATGTCACACCCAAAATGGTCCTACGAACGAAATC
The DNA here is from genome assembly GCA_029282495.1 of Mycena albidolilacea. Taxonomy (NCBI): domain Eukaryota; kingdom Fungi; phylum Basidiomycota; class Agaricomycetes; order Agaricales; family Mycenaceae; genus Mycena; species Mycena albidolilacea. The sequence goes on along the minus strand of JARIHO010000053.1, from coordinate 166,726 downwards.
GAATAGTACACGCTCGAAAGTGGGTTGAACTGACCAAGCACCGAACACCACGGCAAGTTCAACAGCGTATTTCGGGCGAATCACGCTTCGCCGGCGAATGCATCGTGGAACTGTTTCACGACTCGTTGGTCCGTGCTACATTTAGTTCTTGATACCTTCCGCTACCTGTCCAATCACACGATGCAGACCATAGAAACGGAGTACCATTGGCTCCCGATAATTCGTCTCAAACTGCGTGAGCGAAGGCCTTTGGTTGATGACACCGAACAGTGGGAGGGAACTCGTTCTTCTTCCGTTCATCTCCCGTTCATCCATTTTGACCAAGCGATCTGACCCCGGTTTTCATGCGTGGAGATATTCTATTCTGAGATGCACACATTGTGACTTACGCACTTGCGACTTCGTCACACCTCGGCCTTGCTAAAGTGGAAGTATTTAGTGGGCTACAATTATCGATCCTGTCTCCCCACCAAATTGAAAGCATCTGCCGCCTTTCCAATGGTCCAAACTCTCGTTCCGACTCTTGGTGTGACTTTGATTGGAATTTTTATCTCTTGCACGTCCGTAACTCCATAACGAATTATTAGACGGATTCTCAGCATTTGACGGTTTTTCCAACAGACTTTACGGTGTCACGACCCTCCAAACCTTCATTTATATCAAAAGATTCTGGAATACGGACCTCACTATCCTCAGGCTCTTTGTAAGTCGAGCGCTTCATTTCTAGCTGGGGCCAGTGTGCTGATTCCTGATGGGTAGGTGATACTTATATGGTACGTGATTCAACCCTGAGCCGCTCACTCCTTTTAATCCAGCAAGGATCTTGGAAACTGCGCATGAGGCTTTCGTGTGCTCCTATATATTCCGAGCCACAATTATCGATATTATCAAAGATCCCGGTGCCTTGTTACGCACAAGGGTGTAAGCTGAGCTACCCTCGAAGTAATCACCGAACTCACTCAAATCTCCAGGTCCGATGATGTGAGTACTAAGCGAATATCAGACTATAGACCCTAAATACTGTCCCAGATAACCACGGCAATAACGGTGAATCTGCTTATTTTTTTATTTTTCATTGCCGCTGACTTGAAATGAATCTAGGGCTTGATTATATTCTTTGTTCAGGGGTACAGTTCTTCCACGACACGGCGCCCGTTAATGTGCTAATTACGTGTCTAGTTTTTACATTTGGCGCCTCTGGATATGTAAGTACGCGTTACTGTTTAGCGTGTTTTATTCATCATTCGCTTCCCAGTGAGCAACAAGAAACTTATCCTGGTCGTTCCGCTTGTGCGTAAATATAAGATGCATTTTTTTCCTTGCGGAACTCACCTCTATTTTCCAGGCAATATTAGTCGTTGCTCACCTGGGTATACCTATTTCGTCCCTGCCACTACAATTTGTTTTGACAGTTTAATCGTCTCAGGGCTCGAGATGGGTATGTTCATTGCGTGGAAAAGATGGCTTTGGTTCCTGCTCACCCCTATCTAGCTGTTATGGCTTTAACGTGTGCACTCATTTCATCCCGGATTCCCCCCTGAACCTATGTCGCGTTTACAGATTCAAGTGGCCAGAGTTTGTCGAATTCCACAGAATTACGGTAGCCAGCTCTTCATCCCGTCAAGCCCAGTTAACGTAGATCCAGGGCTACTTCACGGGTGCTGTGGGCGTCGCGGCTGCTACAGATATAACCATTGCTGCCGCAATGTTCGTCCTGCTTAAACGTAGGAAAACGGGCGTCAAGAGGTAATTATGGTCAATTCAACCCCCAGCAATTTGAACTTATGCATGGTTCAGTACAGAACAACTATTGAACAGAATTGTAACATACACAATCAGCACCGGGCTTTTGACGAGGTAAATCGATTTCTCGTACACGGGATGGTCGAATTCTAATCTAATGTGGTGGTAAATTCTAGTGTGGTTGACATTGTCATTCTTGTTGCTGCAAGCACTTCTCTACATGTGATCGTTGCAAGGTCTGATATTTAGCAGTTCGTTGCCCTGCCCAATGACCTCGTCTATCTCTGTTTCTTTGATTTTGTGCCCAACCGTGCGTGTCTGAAGCCTGTGTGCCCCCCACCGCGTAGTTATTGACGGTCCGCTACAGTTTATTCAAACTCTCTCCTAGCAATGTGAGTGAGCCATTGTTCTCGAGTACAAAACCAACTTTGCTGTTGTATATTTCTAGGCTCAACTCGAGGTCCTCATCGGTACCGGGGGATTTGCACTTGGAAGTCGACATCGAAGGAAGCTCCGAGACCGTTCAATTTGCCAACTTCCGGTCCCGGAATGCGACTCGCAACACGGGAAACACTTCATCTACCGAGCTAGACCAGCGTAAGCCGGTCAGTGGAACAGAGATGATCTATGTCCCAAATGACTGACGACCTCCGACCTGGTTAGGGCCCGTGGATCATCAGTAAAAGTAGCAATGGCGAGATTTCCACTTCCGCGTCGTGAAACTAGCTGTAAAAGCTGTGCCTATGGTTGCGTTTCATTTGTCCAGTGCTTGTATGGCTTTCTTCGTTGCTGTCTGCCTTTATTACCGTCTTGTCTTCTGTAACTTCGAATTTGAAACCCTTCGCCCGTCATCATACTAGACTTGACTATGAGTTTGATTCCGAAGTTTTGTAAAATCCGGAAAATATTTCAGCACGCTAGTCGTGATCAGTATCCCTTTTACTTACACTGAATTACCTGGAGTGCTTTTTTGCAGAGAGAACTGTATGGCTCGGCCGCACCCGGCCCGAACTGCTTGCGACTCGGGAAATCTTCGGCTATCAAATATTGATGCTTCTCCAGCCTCGGCGCCACCCCGGCGTGATTTGATTTCTGTTCATCATGACGGCACTGTTGATGCATTGTCCATATATACTCTATGCAGCGTAGTCCGAAAAAATATACAATTCTATCGAGCAACTATTGTACTGCATCGAAATCTGTCTCGACCCTTAAAGTTTGAACTTGCCCTCGTCGGCGTAGTCGTGGTTCAGAGCTTTCCAGATATGTTGCGCAACCTTGAATGGCGCCTCTTGAGTGACCTGAAAATACACAGAGAATGAATATGAACATCGACAGAGAGGCAGCGTCATCACGCACGAGATGGCCCGCGTTCGGTATCCTCGTGATGGAAGCCATACGGCGGCCTTCATAGACACCACGATGAGTTTCATCCGCTCTATTATAAATTAGCGCTCCGGGACGGACTAAAACCAAAGGAAAAATGGAAAACGCACACCAAATCTATTTCAGCACCGAATACACAATGAACGGGAATCCTTGGACAAATATCTTTGAGGCGCTCGTTTGCATCCACACCATCTTGGTGATATATGTAACCGACGGTCTCTTGTTCACGGGTGCACGATAAAGTGACTCCAGTGGTACGATCTGGGTATGTTGCCGTCGGAAGATCTCGAAGTCCATATTGCTGTTCAAGTGTCAGCAAAATATTAGTTGCCCCGAACGTAACGTACGATGAAAGCGTCGAGGATACGCGTATCCCAACGCTTCCAAGGAAGGCGCTTTGAAAACCACACAAGCGCAATCTCGCGAGATTCCCATATGTCCCGGCGCTTTTTAACTGCGTCCATAATGCGCGTCAGCTCGGAGAGCTGGTCGAACCCTTCGGCTAAGATTTTTTTGGTCATCAATGTCGGCTCAACAAGAATCATTGACGAGTAGGGAAGCACTTCTGATGAATTGGAAATCGTGGACAGAACCCTGTCGAGCATTTAGAACCACCGAAAGAAATCGGTATTCGAGGATCTCACTGTACACAAGCTCCGGCGGAATGGCCAACGGAGACCACTCTGTCGCTTGAGACAAGACCCGATTTAAGAAGGGTTTGGACTCCCTTCGCCCAATCGTACGCTGCTGTTGTAACGCGTTAATCGACCAAGAAGAACAAGACAATGAAAACACAGACTGATTCCCTGTGGTCGTTCCAGGAGTGCTTTTTCGTTAATGGCGGCGGCTTCACCGTGATTAGGTGAGTCCATCGACCAGGCTTCGTCGATGATGACGCTACAGCTGGCTGAGGATTGAAGCTGGTATAGATATTCGATGACGGGCATCCATGTTTCCTTGTCTGGCGGATTTTCAGGATGAGGCCGGGAGAGCAAGAATCAGCGTACGGGTTCCGACACAGTGCGCGAAGACTAGCGCAACGCGGGTGGCGCCTGAATGCTTTGAGACACTGGTAGCGAGGGGCCGGTAACGCTTGAAGGTGAGACCCAATCCGGCAATTGAGCTGTCGCTGCTGTGAAGTATGTGGCTTGTAACGTCGTCCATGGTGGCTCTACTAGAGAATGGGGAGTACTGAAATGAAGGGCTGAGCTCACGGGCAAAAGGGAAGGCTGCGCAGGGAGCATCACACTGCCTGAGATTCCTTGTGGCGGCATGTTCCCAGATTAGAGCGATGTCAACCATATAAGTAATCTCGTTCGCACGCGTAAGAAGTGTTCACTTTCGGCGTTTATACGATAACGGCATCGGTCGGTTGTGGATGCCCGCCGATCTAACTCTGTCCGACCGGAAGCAGAGATGTTCCAGCGGTTCGGCTCAGTTCGAAACGCCGTCACCGACCCGGCTCACCTTGAACTCAGAGCAAACTGGCTTTAAAGTTGTAATTTTCGCTTGTCGTGTAGGTGGTTGATCTATGCTCTCCGAGTCCCTCTCAATCGCTGTCCTCACTCTAACGGCGGCCATCTTAGGCTGCCGTTTGTATCGCAATCGCAACCTTCCTCCGCGCCCACCCGGCCATTGGCTTCTGGGGCATACTTTCGAAATTCCCTCTCGCAGACCATGGCGTAAATTCGATGAATGGGGCAAGACCAACGGTCGCTTTGCATTCCGCGTATATTCACATAAATTCTCTCACTGATTTTGAAAACAGGTCCCATATACAGTCTCGCAATCGCAAGAACGCCTGTTGTAATATTGACCGGTTTTCATGTGACCCATGATTTACTCAACAAGCGACTGGCAACATTCTCCACCCGGCCGCCCCGAGTCATGGCATCACTGTTTGTGTTTCATTTAGTTTCCGCTTTGTGCAAATTGTTCATCTGGTCACCTAGCTGTGGTTTTGACAAAGCCCTGACATTTCTACCACCTGGAAAGCACTTCAAGAAAACACGGCGGTACCTCCAGGAAACACTTAATGTGCGCGCCGCCCAGGCTCATGAATCCATGCAAGAGGCGGAAGTCAGAGCATACGCTCTTCGCTTGTTGGAGGGTTCAAATGTTCAGGATGAGTCGAGAATGTTTTTCCACTATTCTTCTGCCCTTGGATACTGCTCATTTTTTTTTTCAAAGGCTCTATTCTTCCGTGCTTCTGCAACTTTCTCTCGGTTACAAACCAGAAGAGTTATCTGACCCAATTATCACGCTTTCGGAACGCGTCGCTAAGAGTGCCGCCCTTATCTTATCGCCTGGGAGGTTTTGGGTTGAGCTACTCCCTCTGAGTATGACCATTGCGTCTAAAGTTTCTCGCTTGCTGAGCATATGCTCCCAGGCAAGCATCTCCCTTCCGCGTTGCTTGGATTCCATGTTAATCGATCTGTTCGCGCCTTCAATGCTGATTTGAAGCAACTCATCGCAGAGTCTTCTCGTGTTATTCGATCGACTATGGTATGTCACTGCGATTATTGAAGAAAACAGCTGCAACAAAGAAGTGTAGGATGATTTACAGGCACCTCCCTCCTTCTGCTCCAAGATCTTGAAAAACGTCAAATCAGAGGATTACACAGAAACGAAAGCATTGGTGGACTTCGCAAGTATCTCCATGTATGCTGGCGCTGTCGACACGGTACGTATCCATGCACTTCTTCAACTGCGTCGAGACGAATCTTTCTTAGACTATCGCTTCCCTCGACACTTTTTTGGTTGCAATGATGTTGTATCCAGATACCCAACTGCGGGCGCAAACAGAAATCGATAGTGTTCTTGGATCTGGACGTCTCCCGACTCACGCAGATCGCTCTTCTCTTCCGTATGTGGAAGCTATCCTCATAGAAATTTTGCGCTGGAACCCTCCGATCCCTATGAGTAAGATCTTGGTTCGCGATTGTGTCTGAGAACTTATTTTCCTCCGAACAGCATCACGCAGGCTGACTTCCGACGTCGCTTATGGTGATTTTCTTCTTCCCCGCGGTTGCAACGTCATTGCGAACATCTGGCAAGTCTTCCCATTGCTTTCGTGGATAAGTTGTTGAGCGCGATATCGCATAGGAGCATGAATCACGACGAAGACGTCTTCCACGATCCTGAAGAATTTCTACCAGAGAGATTCCTTGGGCCGAAAGGTAACGAATCTGTCCGGCGGGTCCAACAAGCAACATTTGGCTTTGGTACCCGGTACGTACAAAAGGTCATTAATATTGTCTCAGATACCATCTAGAACTTGTTTTGTAATCAGGGTCTGCCCCGGCCAACACTTTGCCACATCGTCCCTGTGGATTACAATTGCTACCTTGCTCACAATATTCACCGTCCATCCCGTGCCCGGAGAAGAGAATAAACCTGTGCTGGATTGCGAGGAAGGGGCCCTGATGTGAGTTCCACTGCAGGTTTTTGTGCTCACGATTTCTGAGCCGATTGTGATCCATGTGAAGTCGGATCCTCCCGTACAAGTGCGACTTGAAACCAAGGTCACAGATGGTCGTTGACGCTCTCAAGCGCTCCCAAATTTCGATGGCGGCACGGTGATTGTTCGGGTATCCACTGCGCCTAACGTCGCAGCAATATTAATACGAAAAGGTTCTGAATAGTAATTTAGCTTCCAAAGCAGTACAGAGTTAGAACCCGGATGCGAAAAAAATAAAGTTCTCCCAGATTTCTCAATGGCAATGCAAGCACATGCGAATCGAAACTGGTGGACACAATGCCATCACTTATAGTGTACTAGCATGAACCCGTGCTTCGCTACGGTCCGGATGAATGAATCTCGGAAGCTTGGATTTGCTCCACCCGAATGAACCGGCAGCCTGCAGCTCAACAAAAGTGATCAAATAAAATTCAAAACATGTTCACTGTATTCCCATTCATCAGTATGGACACTACCAACCTCTGGTTGGTTCCTCATGTCCCCCGTGTCCCCCATGTCTGCATCCATTAAATATTATAATTGACATGCCAAATGATTACCATAAATAATCTTGCCACCGCAGTCAGCTTTTTCCAGCTGCAGTTGGTTTCTCATGTCTCCTGTGTGCTCAAGCCTAGTAAATGATGTTGAGAGAATAATCATAGGTGGAAGTCCAGCAGGCTTTGTCTAGGGCTGCACACCGTCCTGTCAACGGGTACGGCAGTCGTTTTGAAGGGTCTGTCACGTGACGGCCGTCAGTTTGTTTGTCAGAACTACTGAGTACGTTCAAAAGTTGTGGCCTAAAATGTGTGTTAGGCTTACATTTGCGTGAAGCATGCCTTCCCAAAGATCACATCAAATTTTTTTGACAATTTATGGCATGTTTTCAGGACCTGTCTACCCATTGACGGCTGTTCTTGACGGGAACAGCCGTCAAAAGTACAGTCGAAGAATCCGACCGGACGGGTCAGGATACCCATCGAGCCGTCCCGTGCAGCCCTAGAGCCTTCATTTTCCCTGCCGTTCCAGATTGTGGGTACAGGCCTAGATACAGGAAATGTATGCAATTAGTGCATACATATCCCATGTGTGACAACAGTCGGCCTGCACAGAAGTAAGTAAGCAGAAAAAGAAAAAGTAGCATGAAGCAAGCAGCAATTTGTTTGCAACAAAACATCGTCGGAAGTAGCGTCGGAGTTCATTGGACATCTCGGCATAGCTGCCGGACCAACACTGCCACAGCTTTGACGTTCATCTGTATAACCTGATTGGCTGATGACGTCTACATGTGACAGCCTTCATTTGTATAAATAGATGTCTGGGATGTCTGGGATGTCTAGCTGTGAGAAACGGGCGTCCCAGAGTAAAGACGTGTTGGCATCGACGAAGCAGGAAAGGAAGAGAATGACACGCAACAGCGGCAATCTTTTTACATCACGGTCAGGTCTTGACATTTGTCTTTGACGTTTGTCTGGATAACCTGATTGGCTCGCTAACTACTGCTATCATTTGTATAAGTAGATGCACAAATATTTTCAGAATGTGTTGATGGTGAGCACCTTCTCAAATACCGGCTGGTAAAACATCAAACGAAAATTATCAGACCATCCTACTTAATTCCTCAGGTAAATTCGTTAACTTCCCATCCTTTCCCAGACTAGAACACATCACATCTTTTAGGTCTTCAGCAAGAAATTCTACGTCACGCCTGGGCAAATGAGTCTTCAGTTCATTTCCCTTCCAGCTATGGGAGCAACCTTATCACAAACTGGTGCACCAAACGTGCTGGTGGCCAACGGGTTCCTGAATTTCGTCTCACTCTGGTGTTCCCTGGGTTCTTGATCACAATTGTTGGAGTCATCGGTCAGTCTCCATGTTTTCAGGCAATTTGTATCGGTCTTCGTTAAACTTGTTTAAGTTTGGGGCATTCAGCTTCAGAATGGTGTTGTTGGGAAATGAAATGTTATGCCAGTATGTCTTCGATTACTTGGCAAAATAGCAGGCATATATGGCAGTTCAATACATCATGGTTTTCTCGCTGAGATCAGCTGTGATGTATCTCGACCTCTCACCACAAATTTGCCATGACACATCAAACCAGAGACCCTCCTGTTTGGGGCAGTTTCCTGCTCCTGTGTGTCTGCTTGCCATTCCCCGCCATCTGCTGGCACATGGCAGTGCTATCACACCCCTCCTGTGCCTGCCCCAAAAGGCAGCTACTTTTGTATTTTTCCCCCCTTTCAAAGTGATCATTGCGTAGCCCAGATGGATACAATACCTACCCTGTGATTGTCGTAACTTACGACTGTGCCGCGCCTTTTTGCTATGGGTTTTGAAACCAGCAGGTTTGCAAGACAAGGTTTGATTACAGATGTTGATTCCTAAATCTTTAGCCCTTCTTTCTGCATCATTCCCCCTTTCCCTGGCTCCTGCCTGCTCTCCACCCCAGCGCCTTCCACACTTTCCTTCACATCCCTTATCACATCAATTGGGATCCCTTGCCCTCGCATCGCCAGCCTGCCCACTGCCTGCCACCATACCAGGGGGCCCTACTGTTTTGTTATACTGCTCCTCTCCAGGAATCACATCAGATGGGATCCCTCACCCTGCCTGCCCCCCACCCACTCTCCGCTCCCCTTGCTCGGCACAGATCCCGGAATGCTTTAGCGGCACTCCATCTCACCCAAATCCCACCAGCCGGCTGCCAACCAGCCTCTGCTCCCCCTCCCCCTGCCAGTACTAACTATGCCACAATTTTCCAACACATTGAAATGCTTGCTTGGTGTCTACAACAGCAGTACTAGTTTAATCAAGATCCAACGAATAGAATGCGAGTTTGCTTGATTAAAGCAAAAACCCAATGGCTAACTAAATCCTAACTACTTTCCCCTTGAATGGTTTAGACTGTGCCGCTGAGTACAGGTCTTTTGAACACTTTAAGAAGGTTCAAGGAGCACAGATAATCCAGCAAAGGTTGTGAGGAACATATCTGTTTTAAAGGTTGAGTCCGAAGTGCAAGGTTTGATTTAGAGTATTAGACCTCTTTGAGCAATGCCAAATGAGTGCCTAAGCCAACAAATCGAGTTTTAAGCTTTACAAGCTTGAGCCAACAATCCCAATCCTAACAAGGTGCTGCGTTCTTGAATCCCAAATAATAAGCCTTCCAAGGCTACTGTAGTGCAGTGTGTCAGGGGAACCCCCGCTCTTTCGGCCTTTCCGGCTATATCTCCGGCTATCCTTCCGGTTTCCGCTCCGGCTTCCGCACCGGCTATTCCTCTGGCTAATGCCTCCGGCTTTCCACCCACCCGTTCCTGTTGGCACGTGCTATGTGACCAGGCCCGTGATCATTGTAGATACCTCCGGACACGTGCTACTGGGTAGTTACTGATTTGTATATAAGGTTTCACCTAGCGTGGGAATCCTCATCCTTTCTTCTCTTTGGATTCCCCCGCTAGGTGCGTAGTATTCCCGCTCCTGTATTATAGTACATATATTTATACTTTGGATTCCCCCGCTAGTTTCCGCGCCCCGCACCGAGCTTAAGGTTGCCCTTACAGCAGAAGAAAGGATCCAAGGGATCAACCGGTCAAGATTGGGAAGTTTGGTGCAGGTACGGATTCGGACCACTACTCCAGTGCTCCATCCTCCCCCACTTCAAATCTCGACCCCTCCTCCGTACCGATGGACCAACTGCCTGCCCCCGCCTCCACGCAACCTGAGATCCCGAGTGTTCACACTCTGCATCCGGCTTCCGGAGCCATGGACCGGCTCACTGCTGTCGAAAACTCCCTCGAGAGCATCCAAAACATGCTCAGCCAGCTATTGCTGAGCAGCCAAAATCCGCTGCCTGCCCTCGCCCCTGCCGTTCCGGCTCTGGCGTTGGGTCCAGATTTCTCGGCCCCCCACCCAGCTCCGAAAACGGTCCTCCGACCGAACCCTCCGGCCGTTTTTGACGGTGACCGGACACAAGGATGGACATTCCTCTACTCCGTCCTCACTTATTACCGGCTGATCCCGGAAGCCTTCATGGCGGACGGGTTCGTCTCGCAGGAAAAACTTGTCCGGTTCGCCATGTCCTTTATGTCAAAGGGTGCGGCTGCTCGATGGGTGGAACGACACGCATCGGCTGACTCATTTCTGTTTCCCACCTGGACCAAGTTCGAGGCCGAGTTCCGCCTCCAGTTCGTAGAGGAGAATGAGCAGGACCAAGCCCTCACCAAGCTCGAGTCCCGCTCGTACTCCCAAGGCCCCCGCGACATCTACCGGTACACGGACGACTTTGAGGAACTGACCGTGATGGCTGGTTACTCGGACGCCCTCGTCCGGGTCACCAAGTACCGCTCCGGCCTCGATCCGAAGATCAACGTCGCGATTACTACGTCCGGAACAGCCCCTGACCTCACCAACTACGATGGCTGGTGTGTGCATGCTTTCCGCCAATACGAGGCCTTTGCCCGCGCTCCGACCGGAAATCCTCCGGCGCGGCTTCCGGCTGCTTTCCCACGGCCGCGCACTGCAGGCGTGTTTCCGGCCCCGGCTCCAGCTCCGGTTTCCATGCACGCTCCGGTCTCGTTCGCTCCGCTCCCAGCGCCTGTTCTTCCAGCCGTTGTTCCAATGGACGTTGACCGGGCCCGGACGCGCATATTCCCACGCACCTGCTTCCGGTGCGGCGCCGCCGGACACCTCGCCAGTGAATGCCCCGTCACCTCCGACGTTCGGCATACGGATGTTGTTGACGAGGTCATTCGTCAACTAGGAGATGACCTCCTCGACGAGCTGTTCGCCCGTCTTTCCACCTCCACCTCGCTTCCGGCCGAGTCGAAGGACAGAGAAGAGACAGACCCAGCAGATTTTCCTCATTCGGCCGAGTGAGCGGTGCGCCCTCGGTCATGTCCCCTAATTGCTACGCCCTCCTGTATTCAGATAGTGACAATTTATTTGATTCAGAGGAAGTAGCGAGAGGCGCACCCCCGTCCCAGTTTCCATCTGAGTGACGGAGGCTCTTCCTTCCGTCCCGGAGACGGAAGCCCGCACTGCCCCCGAGCCGGGAACGAGGGCAGTAACGGAGGTGCCTGTCCCCGAGCCGGGAACGAGGACAGGCTCGCTTCGGCGCGTTCATCGCCCGAAGTGGGAACGGCGACTTCCCCGGCAATACATCATCACTCTGTCGAAGGCCGAAACTCCCTGCACATCCCGTTGGATCTGCAGTCTGTAGAGACTGCCGCCCGGATGTCGGTAAAGGCTCTGGTTGACTGTGGAGCGACTGGAGACTTCATCGACTCGGAGTATGTCATCTCCCGCAACCTTCCGGTCCGGCCTCTCTCGCAGCCTATCCCAGTTCTCAACGTGGACGGCAGCCCGAACCAAGCAGGTGGCATCACTGGTGTAGTCGATATGGTGGTCGATTACAAGGGGCACTCCGAGCGTATCCAGCTCGCTGTAACCGACTCGGGAAGCAGCATGTCATCCTCGGTTACTCCTGGCTCCAGAAACACAATCTGGAGATCGACTGGGAAACCAAGGAGGTTCGAATGACGCGCTGCCCGACCGGATGCCGCACCTGCCGGGACGAGTTGCGGGCCGTCCGGAGGAACGAGAAGCTCGCCGCCTCGATCCTCCGGCAGCTGCGCGAAGGACCAACTCCGTCTATCTGTGCCATCGACTCTGAGGAGTGGCATGGAGATGATGGGTACGATCCAGCCGACGATGACTTACTGGAACTGTGTCCAGACTCGGAGGACGATGATGGCAAAGAGGACAACCTCGAAGAGGGTGATCGCATTCTGTACACTGTGTTCGCCCCCGTCAAGGAGATTGGTGCCGGCAGCACCGTCTCGCAGCGCCTTGCGGAGGCCTATGCCCGGAACTCTGCGCCTGCCGGAACTGATGTTCCGTCCTGGGCTGCGGATTTCTCGGACGTCTTCGACAAGGAGTCCTTCGACTCCTTGCCGGAGAAGCGAGCATGGGACCATGCCATCAAACTCGTCCCGGACACAAAGCCGGCCAGTTGCAAGGTCTACCCGATCTCCCCACTCGAACAGAAGGAGCTCGATGCCTTCATTGCAGAGGGGTTGAGCACTGGCCGCATCTGTCCATCCAAGTCGCCGATGGCGTCTCCGGTCTTCTTCATTAAGAAGAAGGACAGGGCCCTCCGGTTTGTCCAGGACTACCGGGCACTCAACGCGATGACCGTGAAAAACCGGTACCCGCTCCCTTTGATCAACGATCTTATTAACCATTTGAAGGGAGCCCGGTTCTTCACGAAACTCGACGTCCGGTGGGGCTTCAACAACGTCCGGATCCGGGAAGGTGACTAATGGAAGGCTGCGTTCCATACAAACCGGGGGCTCTTTGAGCCACTGGTGATGTACTTCGGCCTTACCAACTCCCCGGCTACGTTCCAGACAATGATGAATGACATCTTCCAGGACCTCATCCTTTCTGGAGATGTCATGGTCTACCTGGACGACATCCTCATTGCGCACTCCGACCTCGCCCGTCACCGTGAGATCGTCCGGGAGGTGCTCTGGCGGCTTTGCGAGCACTGTCTTTTCCTCCGACTGGAGAAGTGCGAGTTCGAGAAGTCGACGATTGAGTACCTCGGCGTCATCATCTCACAACCACGTAGAGATGGACCCCGTCAAGGTCGCCGACATTGCCTCGTGGCCTGAGCCCGAGAACAAGAAGGACGTGCAGCAGTTCCTCGGCTTCACGAACTTCTACCGGAGGTTTATCCGGGCGTTCTCGGACATCGCCCGGCCGCTTTTCGACCTGACAAAGAAGGGTGCAGCCTGGACCTGGACCGCTGCCTCGGCCGCTGCTTTCCAAGCCCTCAAGGACGCAGTGACTGCGGAGCCCGTCTTAGTCCTTCCGGATGAGTCCCGGCTGTACCGGCTTGAGGCGGACAGCTCCGACCGAGTGACCGGAGCGGTTCTGTCTCAGCAGGGGACCGATGGAAAGTGGCGCCCTGTTGCCTTTTACTCCAAGAGCTTGAATAACGTCCAATGGAACTATGTGATCCACGACAAGGAGATGCTTGCGATCGTCCGAGCCCTAGAGGAGTGGCGACACTTCCTCGAAGGCGCGCAGCACCCAGTCGAGATCTGGACAGACCACAAGAACTTGGAGTACTTCCAGAAGTTGCAGAAGCCGGCGGCAGGCCAGGTGGTCCCTGTACCTGTCCCGGTTCGACTTCGCCCTGTTCCATCAGCCCGGACGCCTTATGGGACGTCCTGACGCGCTCTCGCGTCGTCCGGACCACGGAGCCGGCTCGGAGAACTCGGACGTTACGCTCCTTCGGCCGGAGCTCTTCCGGATTCGTGCCATGGAGGGGATTGCGGTTGACGGACCCGAAATTTCTCTCCTGCGCGATGTCCGGAAGGCGTTCGCGACTGAGCCGGAGCTTGAGGACCCTGTAGCGCTTGTCGCCCGGCAGCTCCTCAAGAACCGGAAGGCTCCCTCCCCCCGCTCGGCCGAGTGGCACATCTCGGATGGACTCCTTCTGTTCCACGGCAAGATCGTTGTGCTGTGGAATAAGGACCTCCGTCGCCGGATTATGGAGCAGCACCACGACACGCGCGTTGCCGGACATGCTGGCCGCTTCAAGACGTTGGAGTTGATCTCCCAGAACTACTGGTGGCCGCAGTTGTCCCGACACGTCGGCCAGTATGTCGGAGCCTGCGATGCGTGCAACCGAACAAAGGCGCTCTGGTGACTTCCCCACTGTTATATCCGTGTCGGAAAAGGACGGAAGGCCGGAGGACGGAAAAGCCGGAGAGTCGGATATGGCCGGAAGTGATACCACGAACGTGAGCGGGTACACCAACTAAGTTGGCTCGGAGACGGAAATATGGAATCAGAGCACGGAGCGATGCGGAGGCAAAGCACGTTAATTTTCAACTAAAGATACAGTAGAACATAATACGTATTTATACTAAATACGGAGATAAGTCTAATGCGGAAAGAAGTAAGTAAAAGAAAATAAGTACAGTGAAAGACAATAAGGACAATAAGAGGGAAGCATGGTGGCATAAGTCATATGTTGATTTGGGGAACACTCAGAAGACCTTCATTGCGAAAACCCCAAAGGTTGTGCATCAACGGAACTAGCCGGATGCAACGGGATGATGGTTGAGGCGGAACGGCCGTAAAGGCCGTAACCGGAATTGGCCGGAAACGACCGGAAAGGATCGGAAAGTGCATGGTCGTAACACCCACGGTGAGCTTCATCCGACCGAGATTCCGGACGAGCGCTGGGACACCGTCTCAGTGGACTTCATTGTCGAGCTCCCGGAGGCCCACAGGTTCGATGCGATCATGGTTGTGGTCGACGTCCTCGGTAAGCAGGCCCACTTCAACGAGTGCCACACTGGCCTTGGCGCTGTCGGAGCTGCCCGGCTGTATTACCGGAACATCTGGAGGCACCACGGAACTCCCCGGAAGTACATTTCCGATCGTGGTCCGCAGTTCATCGCTGAGTTCACTCGCGAACTGTGGCGCCTCATTGGTATCGAACCTGCCACCTCCACCGCTTACCATCCGCAGACCGACAGTCAGACCGAACGCGTCAACCAGGAGCTTGAACAGTTTGTTCATATCTTCACGAGCTACAAACAGGACGACTGGGATGAGCTCCTGCCGGCAGCCGAGTTCGCCTACAACAACCACGTCCACTCCTCGACGCAGCAGGTACCGTTCATGACGGACACCGGCCGCCTTCCTCGGATGGGTTTTGAGCCGAACGGTAGGCGCTCCGCCGACGAGTCCGTCAACAAGTTCCGCGACCGGATCGCCGCCGGAGTCTCCGAAGCCAAAGCTGCCCTCGTTAAAGCCAAGGACGAGTTCAAGCTGTACTACAATCGCCGACGCATACCCGCACCGGAGATCAAGGTAGGCGACCGGGTCTGGGTGGATGCCTCCGACATCAAAACGACGCATCCGTCGCCCAAGTTCTCGGACAAACGGCTCGGACCCTTCAAGGTCGTAGAGGTTGTGGGCAATGGAGCATACAAGCTCGAGCTTCCACCACGTTACTCCCAGCTTCACCCGGTTTTCCCGGTCATGAAGCTCGAGCTTGCAAAGCCGGACCCGTTCCCCAGATGCCCCCGGCACGATGAACCACCGCCCGTCCTCCAGCCGGACGGAGACGAGAGGTGGGAGGTCGACGAGATCCTGGAAGCACGAGTCCGATACGGCAGCCTCTGGTACATGGTGCGCTGGAAGGGTTACGGTCCGGAGCACGACAAGTGGGTAAAGCACTCTGACGTCTTCGCCAAAGATGCCATTGACACCTACTACCGCCGCTACCCCAATGCCCCCCGCCGGATCGCCTTGGCCGCCTTCGACTCGCTGTCCTTCTGGAGACGCGATAGGACCATCCGCTTCATACGTCGGGATGCCGTATTCCAAGGGGGGGGTGATGTCAGGGGAACCCCTGCTCTTTCGGCCTTTCCAGCTATATCTCCGGCTATCCTTCCGGTTTCCGCTCCGGCTTCCGCACCGGCTATTCCTCCGGCTAATGCCTCCGACTTTCCGCCCACCCGTTCCCGTTGGCACGTGCTATGCGACCAGGCCCGTGATCATTGTAGATACCTCCGGACACGTGCTACTGGGTAGTTACTGATTTGTATATAAGGTTTCACCTAGCGTGGGAATCCTCATCCTTTCTTCTCTTTGGATTCCCCCGCTAGGTGCGTAGTATTCCCGCTCCTGTATTATAGTACATATATTTATACTTTGGATTCCCCTGCTAGTTTCCGTGCCCTGTGCCGAGCTTAAGGTTGCCCTTACACAGTGCCATGTTCTCAATCCTAATAGACAGGTTGTGCAAAGCCGCACAGCAAACCAACAGATTTGTGAGGGAAACTAGGTTCATTTTGGAGAGATACGGGTCAATTGGGTGGTATACAGTACATTAAACCACTTACCCAACATAATGTGCATCATTTTTAATGTCATTATTCGGCTTCCAGCACAGCTCCTGTGCAGCTATGGCAGTGACGCTGCCAAAATGGCCATTTACTCCACTTAGCTCCACTTTTTTTTCTGCTGCCTGATCCGAGAATCAATGCTGATGGCATTCAAGGCACTATATGTAAGGCTTGTGTATATAATGGATGGGAAAACAAAAGCTGCACAGAGCTGCACACAGCTTTGCACAATGCACAAAAGCCGCATGTGGCTCTGGGCGGCTTTGCACAACCTGTCTAATAAGCTCCCTCTGGCTTCTTAACTGTTTCCAATGCCAAAATCCTGAGCCGACAATTGATATTGAGTTACTTGTGCAAACAAAACAAAACTTCTTAACAAAGTCAGTCCTAGGTGACAAGTCCCAAATCACCGTCGTTTATCTGGCAAAGGCTACTGCTCTTAGGGACAGAGAGTTCAGTGCCTATCCATGCCAAAACTTCCTCCTTATATACTGTACAATTACTCTTACAATACAATGATTATTCTACTCGCTGGTATATGAGTAAGGTGTCTATAGTTAATCACGTGTGAGTAAATATATAGGATCCTCATGTGTTGACCCCTTGATGCTTGAGTGTGTCTGGTGTGACTGTTTCCCGCTCGATTGTGTTGACAGTCTCATCTTCTATCCTTGTGTCCCCCATTCAGGACCTTCAGTGTTAGGTAGAGGAAGGTGCTGGCTTTGATCCAGTACCTTAATCAGCCCAAACCACCAAGTGGTTGCAGAGATATGCGAGTTATCATCCTGACCTGGTTCAAGTAACCAAATCAGGATGGCAACAATGATTGGATAGTTGATAAACAAAGCCCAACCGCAGCCGGGGTACACAGGGGGCATGTTATATCCGTGTCAGAAAAGGCCGGAAGACGGAAAGGGTTGGAGGCGGAAGGAGGCTGGAAAATGGATAAGGCCGGAAGTGATACCATGAAGGTGAGTAGGTACACCAACGAACTTGGCTTTGCGACGAAGGAAGCAGAAGTCAGACCATGGAGCAATGCAGAGACAAAGCATGTGAATTTTCAACCAAAGATACAGTAGAATATAATACATATTTATACTAAATACAGAGATAGTCCTAATGCGGAAAGAAGTACATTAAAGACAATAAGTAAAGTGAAAGACAATAAGAAGAATAAGAGGGAAGCATAATTGCATAAGTCATATGTTTGATTTGGGGAATGCTCAGAAGACCTTCATTGCAAAAACCCCAAAGGTGTGCGTCAATGGAACTAGCTGGACACAACAGCATGTTAGACAGACATGAGCCAGAGTGCAGGTCGCGTCCAGAATGGATGGACAAGTTGGAGCTGAGGCTCTAGGAACAAATAGACGGAAAATAGGTGGAGCCATGCCGGAGAGTTGCCAGAGAGTGCATGGTTATAACAGGGCAAAAATAGATGCACTGATCATAGTGGCATCTGACAGGCATGCCACACGTCTTCACCCAGTCCTTGCCTTGCCTTGCCTTGTTGTGATGTTCAAAAATACATTGATACCAATATCTCAGTGATGGCTGCGGCCCACTTGGGCTCATCTCTTGCCTTCCTTATCACTGTCCGATCCCTCTCCATTTTATGGCCTATTGGCTTTCTTGCAGGCCCTTCTTGCATTCAGTTTAAGAGGTGTAGCAATGGAACTTGAAACACTTTATCTCATTGGTGCGTGGTATTACAAAGTTCAAACCGAGGTGTGTCATCCAGTAGCACTGAGGCATTTCCGACTCCCCCCCCTTCAAGCAGCATATATTTGAAGACATCCTATATACCTCCTTTGCACACAACTTCCCTTCCCTCTGTTGACCTCAATTGCAACTCACGAGCTGCAAGTTTCCTCTCTGCATGGATCAGACCTTCACAGATTTATTCAGGCATCAGTAAACAATTTGTGGTAGTTTGTTGGGCACTGAACAGAGGTTGTAAATAAATTTATGTATTGTCTTTGTAATTCACTCCCTTGAATGTCTCAATGGTATCACATTGTTACAGAATAGGTCCATTCTCCTCACCTTGAAATTTGTTTGATGCATGAGAAGCCGTTCCCCAATTTGGCAGAAATCCACAGGATTATGCTGCTGTCAAACAGACCCGACAAGTCCCCAAAATAAAGGTGGTTGTGGCAGGCCCTGTCAAGTGTGGACAAAGACGTGGCAAGGACATAGTAAGTGCCACTAGCCTGCCCTTATAACAGGTGTACCCTCTTTTGCCCCCTGTGGTAACTGGCGACTGCTAAACCTGAGTCACCTGATCCGTCATGCAAGGTTCTGCATGTAAATCAAGCACAATAAAGTACTCGAACACCTCTAATCAAGACCCCACAGTGGTGCCCCAGATCATCAGAGAGGATGATTAATATTGCCCATGTTGTTTTTGGGCCCCGGGATGCCTTGATTAAGCAGTGATGCTTAATCTTAGCTATTAAACCCTCAATCATGGGTGTCAACCAGTATGAACTTTCCAGTTGATGCACGCCAGGCAGACTTGATTAAGGTCCTTATGCAGGATCAAGCCCTGATTAGCCATATAGGACTTATGCTAATCCTTTGAAGCAGCGTGCTATGTGATTAAGGTAGAAATCAGCAAATTCCTTGCTATTTCACCCATGGTTTCACAGCTTATCACTGGATGGACCTAGCCCGTGCCTGACACCGACCCATCGGATGAGGTAGAGGTTATACCGACACTGCCCTTCCCCTACTTCACATGACATGTTGACTAGCTGAGGGAGACCATTCATCTCTCCCCCTGCCTTAATGCTTGAGCACCTTCCAACACAATCACCTGGCTGTGCCTGAAGCTCTGAATGTATTCTGAGGTTTCTTGGCCTCACCGTGCCCTACGCACATCCAAAGACAGTTGGTCTCCTCAGCAGAGGTGCCCAGTTTCCTGCCGTATATGCACCCTGAAACACCTCATGATGTTCCCTGCCCCCTGGAAATACCTGCAACTCGCATAGCACCTCCGGAAACATGGGAAGTCATTAAGGAGGTATAAAAGGGAGTATGGTTGCAGACATCACTTCATGTCAAATTGCAATTTTAAGCAAAACCCTTAGATCTTCGAGATTTAGCAGGAACATAGGGTTGGTTCACCTTCAAAATTTTCATTTCAGGAACATTGGGGTAACCCTAGTTTAGGGTTGAAAATGGCGAAATTTTGGACAAAATTTTGCAAAGTTAGTGTACCTAACTCGCCGCCATGGCCGTCTTTCTATAAGTGTGAACCTTTGCCTTTCGTTTCTCCTACTCAGCCCTGGCAATATCCAAGTCCCTCACTTTAACTCCACGGTGGGAACAATACTGTTTGACTGCAAACTCGGCAATTGGTCCTGTGGCAGCCAGCCAATAGACCTGAACACAGCCACAGCACAGCCACCAAACGGCGAAACCTGTCTGCCAAAAAAAAAAACCCGGATTTTGCAAGTTCTGCTCCATCAAATATCTAAAGGGCCTTCCTACTGTGCTATTTACACTCTCAAATGGATGACCAAAGGCTTTCCGAGCACATAGTGAGGGTTACCAAATTTGGACACAAACTTGTCACGAGGTGATGTCCGCAACCATACATCTAGTAGAAGACTTTCCAGCCTGCAAAATTAGCTTCTGGGGCATCCTCCCCACTCACTGTACAAGTCTCACTCAATCTAAAGGGGCACTCCCAGCCTTCCCCAATCTCGTACCTCTCATGCAACCTCCTCTTTGCCCCCACGGCCAGAGACAGGCTGTTACGATCATGCACTTTCCGATCCTTTCCGGTTGTTTCCGGCCAATTCTGGTTACAGCCTTTACGGCCGTTCCGTCCCAACTATCTTCCTGTTGCGTCCGGCTAGTTCCGTTGATGCACAACCTTTGGGGTTTTCGCAATGAAGGTCTTCTGAGTTTTCCCCAAATCAAACATATGACTTATGCAACCATGCTTCCCTCTTATTGTTCTTATTGTTCTTATTGTCTTTTATATACTTCTTTCCGCATTAGACTTATCTCCATATTTAGTATAAATACATATTATGTTTTACTGTATCTTTAGTTGAAAATTAACGTGCTTTGCCTCCGCATCGCTCCGTGGTCTGACTTACGCTTCTTCCGTCCTCGAGCCAAGTTAGTTGGTGTACCCGCTCACCTACATGGTATCACTTACGGCCTTATTTGACTTCCGGCTTTCCGTCTTCCGGCCTTCTGTCCTTCCGTCCTTTTCCGACACGGATATAACACAGGCCACATCTCCTGTGTTTGCTTGTTTGTTGGCATCTCACCTTCCACACCTCCATCAGCAGGGTCCCTCCTCACCAGACTTGGTGTCACCTACCCAGGCTTCCTCAATTAGTATAACCCTTTTTGCAAGCCTTGCTCTGTAGAAGACAGGCCTGAAGAGAAGCCACCACCTTCAAATCACTGTCCATACCCAACAAGACCAATTGTCTGATTGTCTCGCCATCGACTGAACGATGTCGGTGTCATCATCTGTGCGACACTCATTGCACCTCCAGCGCTGGTTCTAAGGGGAAGAGTGCACCAAGGAAAGCAGACGGGGCAACACATTTAGGGTTCCAGTACACTCATACAGGGGGCCAGGTTTAGTAATTCACATTCTCTACATTGTTTTTGCTGACGACAGGTCCGCTACACTTGTCCACACCTAGGAGACGAACGGTCTCTATGAATCACCGTTCACACGCACACACACACCTCACACACAAAGCAGATTCGTACACCGATCTTCCTCTCTATCATTTGACTATACTTTCCCCTCTAGAGGATGAACACAGTTGAATTTGAATCACATACCTTTTGATAGCGACACCGTGGTCCTTATCACAATGAGCAGCAAGACTGGATGTTTGGATGATGGAAATTGGAGACTGGATGCGATGGGAGTTGTTGTTCGTTGGTATCGGACCAATTCCAAGGTATACATAGATATATATTTTTAAAGAACTTGATTTGATTCTGATCCAGCCGCCATGTTGAAGTACTGCTGAAGGAGAGCTACTTGGATTTTGGGGTTGTGTATGGGGCAAGAAGATACGCACCAACATCAGGAAAAACCTCCTTTCCTAATTTCCAGCATATTTCTCCGAATATTGTTCTCCCCTGAAAAAGAGGCCAAAAAAGGGGAAAGAGGGGGAAATGAAAAAAACTTCCTCGAGGTTTGCTGAATTACCATTCCATATCCGTCTTGGAATGTTCCATGGAATCAAAGTCCTAAAACATGTGTGTACATGTTGGGAGATTTTACATTTCAAGTTTGAACTCGACCATTCACGATTGTTATCGGAATTCGATGGCAAGTACATAACTAATAAGTGCTCAACACGTGTTACATTAAGATTGAAGTCCCCGACTCGGACAAGATTAGAACAACGTAGCATATACATGACGGTCAGACAGAGAATTAACGAAGAAAAACGGACACTTGTCTAACACATTACTCGATGTCCAGTCGGGTGGAGCGACGGGTCCAAATTTTGGCAGAAGATGTACACTACGTCGGATGTTGGCCACGGGGATGATGCTGGCAACGCGATCTCCATCCTTGAGTGACCTTTTAATTTTATACATAAGGTGGTGGGGCTCAGGCTACGCTGAGAACGGCGAGAACCATTCCACGTAGGCGAGGTGATCTGGAGGGGTGAGGCCAGGACGAAAGAGAGCTCGGATGTGTCGGGGCCTGAATGAGAATACAACGCGGACCTGTGCAACGCGGTAACCTGGAATGATAGTTGAGCGCCAGAAGAGAACAACTTTCAAAGGCTCTCACCATCAATGCCGGTTATTTTACCAGAACCGTCATTTACCAAGGCCGTATCGAAGCGGCCAGAGAGTTCTTTCCCCCTTCCAACCACTTTTGCAGGCTGAACATGGATGGAATCCACTACAGAATCACTTGGACCCCCAGTTGTATAAGGATCCTCAGTAGTGTACTTGATTCGGTGGAAAACAGGGACGCGGCTGAACGGCAGGGCAAGGCCAGCAGATCGTGCCTCGACTTGAGCAGGTGTAAAATGGGGATCATTGAATTTGACGATGAAACGGGTAAGTGCGTCCCGGAAGAGTTCGGCGCCATAGTCTGACACAAGGCTGCTGAATCGGACCGATCTATGTGTCGGATGCTTGGTCATCTTCAATCGGCGTTCGTACACGATCCCAGGAGGCAACACTTCCACGGCTGGTGGGGCCGGACAACCGTCCAGCCTCCATTGGATATACTTCTCGTGGCGAAAGACCTTCTCCTTTCGTTCAAGCCAAAGTGTCATCTGAGGGAACTCGTCCTTGAAATTGGTCGAGCGGTATGCGTCCTTGGCTAGGTCGATGTGAAGCCGTTCCGTATATTCGGTGTTGTAATTGTCCGTAGTCCCGAAGAATTTTATGTACATGATATAGTGTGTGCAGGAATGGAGTTTGGGAAGATTAAAGTCGGTGCGAACACCGAGATCAACGAAGATGCTCTTGTTAGCATGAAAGCGATCCAGCGCATTCCCCATATGACCCAGAGTTTCGGTCGTATGCATCGGGTACTGCGCCAAATAAACAAAATCTAAAATCCCGCGCACGGCGCCAAGAAGCCTGTTGGAGGAGAGGTTATCGGGAAGACGAATTTCCACAATTATACCGAGCAGGAAGCGCGAAATTTCGTCGTGCTCCTTCCCAGTAACTCGAGAGAGGTTGGAGATACCGTTCATAAACATTCGGATATTGTGATTAGGAGGAAGGCGGCGACAGCGCGCATCAAGCTCTGCCTCCCCGCAGCACGACTTGAGCCAGGAGATGAGATGCTTGACAATCCCTTGATAGAGTTGGTGAAGAACGTCGGGACTGATGGACGTAAATATGTTCGTGTAAGGCAGTCCCTCCCAGAACGGGTGGTAAACGGGTTTTATGCCCGCGTGAGCGCAAGCTTGCGCATAAATAGTTGGCCCTTGATCCAGTGTATCGAGTGCATCGAGGATGCTCTCGAGATCTCGAAGAGCGAAGCCAGATTCCTCCCCCAGCTCATCCCGTGGAACTTCGCATGTTGGGCACTCCCCAGTCTTCACGGCTGTTACCAGACATTGTTCGGGATAGTCACCGACAAATGTGGCGTAAATGGGGTGCCCACGACGCGTGACACCATCCCCACTTGTCATAGGAATGCCTGAGATCCCAGCAGTCTTCAGCGGTGCCAGAATGTAAGACATGCATGCGTGGAAGACATTGGCAAGAATTCGACGACGTGCCGCACTGTTCGCTACGTGTTTCATGCGGGAAGTAGGGAGATATCCGAGGAGCACGTATCCACGGCGGGATGGTTTGCGCCGGATTTCTTTGGGAATGTTTCCGATGGACATGTAAACCGGGTACGCGGTCTTATTGCCGAATACAGTGAGTTGGGTCTTGTCGGAAGAAATGATTATTGGGATGATCGTTGCGCCAGGATGATCCTTTTCGACCGCGTCCTGAAAAAAAGTGTCAATCTGGATGCGCGCAGAGATGATGTCACTGCTAACCTGCGTACTCCACCACCATTTTCCGGTGTGCATGTTATGGTACATACGAACTGTTTTGTCCTTGTCTATGTAATGACGCTCGGGCACCACAAAAAGATAGGGCGCAAATTCTGTGTCACCCCATAGCGCCCGCACGCATTCGAGTATGTCCCGAGAGTACAGATGAAAGACCTCCCCGTTCACGACGACCTCGGATCGAGTAAACTTAGGGCGACCTGGGAGTTTCTCGTCGATAATTTTATTTAGTTGGACTGAATTCCCGTACGAAAGGCCAAGTGATTTGCGCATCTGGACAGGAGCATGAGGGTCAGTAAAATTAAGACTGAGGGTTCAGGTGAACATACCCCATCGAGGTTCAGCAAATCACTGAATGCTGTCGACCCCGCACCACGGAGTTTGGCCCATTTCGCCACTTCCCAATCCATTTTCGAAGTAAATGGTGCATAGGGATTTTCGTTTGTGGTGTCGGCAAGAGAAGACCTGTATAATTCCTCGGCAGATTTTGCCTGCGTTGTTGAAATGGGTTTTCCAGCACGGCCACCAGGATAGTGCTCGACGATAGGCTTATGGTGGAAGCGATCCTCGGCAGCTTTCCGTGTTGCCTTCGATGGCGCTGCAATGCTGGGCATGATTTCGGACTGCTGCTCAGGTGTCGGCATGGGGATATCCTCATCGACCCGATCCACTACCCGCAGGGGCTCATACTGGTTTGGGAGGTCCACCGCATCGTCATCTCCCTCGTCATCCACATCACCGCCCGATCCCGTTGTATTTTCCTCTTCATCGTCGGAATCCAAGTGTCCGAAGTCCTCGGGGGTGTAGTCTGCAGCATCGCCAAAGTAATCGCCCTCGAACGCAGCATTCCCGCTCGGAAACCCATTATCGATCGTGTCACCAAACTGTGCCTCGTCGGCTATTGGGACAGATTCCTCGTCATTGAGGCCACCAGCATTGGCGCGCTCAAAAATTTCCCGGCACGTAGGATTGAGACTCTTTCGTAGATGCAGAGTGTAGCCTTTACCCTTGTACTCGATATTGCAGCCAAGACATAGCACCATGGTGGAGGCCAAGTCGTGTATTCAGTAACTGCCGGCAACGGACTCTATACCAATGCGGCGTAAAATGACCAAAGGATGACCACAAAGTTTGCCGACTTGTGCCAAGTGGCATATCTGGAAATGCGAAACAAAACATGACCCTCAGAAATTTTCACTCTTAACGACATCGCACCACACTTACATTTATTCCCCTCTTTTTTCCTTCCCCTACTTCCCCCGCCAACAACTCTCTTTGACTTCCTCAATCTCATTCAAACAATGGCTGAATTCACTCCTGCCCAGAAGAGCGCGATCACGCGTGCTGCCAAGGCGCAAAAACAGCGCCTAGACGACATTGCCTTTGTCTCCAAGAACTGTGAGTATTGTCCGTATTCAAGGTTTTGGATACCGGGTCACCGACTTGTTTCTTCAGTACCTCCACGTCAGGCAAAGCAGACGGCAAAAAGGAATGCCAGTAAGTCGTATAACCCTTGGAAGTGGATGAAACTTGATAGTCACTAGTCTGGACCGGGGATCTGCCACCATCCCGCAAGAGAGCGTCGTCAACAGCCCAAGTGTCTCAAGTCACCAAGAAAGTCCGCGGCGGCGAGACAGGTGAGTGATTTTCCGGTCCCTTGAAGCCTGCGGAACCTAACGTGATGTTCCATGTGCAGTTGAGAGCGAAGAGGAAGAGCCTGAGCCAAAAGCCAAGTCCAAGGCAAAGGCGTCCACCACGAGAAGTAAGTCGGCTGGATAAGAACGCAAGTCATATCGTGACATAACATTGTGACAGAATATGTTCCTGCTCCCATCACCATCGACACGGACGAGTCTGAGCCCGTGGCCCCCAAGAAAGCAGGTGTGTTCATTATTTCTTCGTCTATGTTACGATTGACTGGCATTAGTTCGTATCGACTTTACTAAGCTCCCTTTGTCAGTCAAAGCCAAGTCTAAAGCTGCCGCTGCCAACTTGAACACAGTTAAGACGAAGGTTGTAAAAGCTCCTTCTGCCGCAGGTGTGTAATCTCTCATGTCAAATGCTACCCACACTTAATATTTCGCACTAGTTGCTGCCAAGGTCACTGCGCCAAGCCGCAAGCCGGTTAAAATGGTTGCAGAATCTGCCTCCGAAGAGGAAGAAGAGAGTGCCGGCTCCGGTGACAACTCGGACGACGCAGACGATGCCGATAAAAGCGATGATAGTGAGGCCGAGAACGACGATGACGATGGCCCGGACCCGGATGAATTCATTCAGGAGGTAAGTTTCTTTGTTCGCTCTTTATTTCGAAATTGTCCGACAATCAAAACAGGTTCCTCGGGTAATTACCGGCACTAGGGGCCGCACCAGTGATGATCTCGAGGACATAGATTCGGGCTCCGAGACTGGTGAGATTGACGAAGCTGTGAGGAGTTTCCTTGTTTTATTGTTATACTTGCTGAGCATTCCATCATTAGCCGCTCAAGAATTCCGGAAAGGGGGCCAAGGTTTGTCGTGTCACTCTCATATCTGAAGATCACCGGTTCTGATTGTGCCCATCAGAATGTGCCCGCTCCGGAGGAGCTTTTCGAGTCCGAGGAAGATGAAGATGATGCAGTGCGTTTTCGCTTCCGTGTGCTTGCTCGATTAATTACTGAATCATGATGATGTAGATGCCGGCAGCACCACCGAGGCGGTTCGCCAAGCCCCATCATATGCGCGATGACAGTGACATCGCCATGCACGAAGCCATTGCTGACGCGCTCGTGTCTGTTCCGCACCGCACTCACAGTCGCCGGTCATCCACTGGCTCTGGCTGGTCCTCTGGAAACGACCTCGTCATTCCAGAGAGTGAACCCGATAGTAATGCCGCCTCCGAACCCGAAGTTCCCGCACCGCGTGTAAGTTCCGTTCTATTTCATTGGATTCCACGCAACCCCTGATGTCATGTCAGCCTGCAAAGAAGGTCACCGCTGCACGCCAAAGGAAAGCCGATTTAGAGGTACGGCTTATTTTCTTTGTCTTGCTCCGACTTGAGCTGTATTTCAGCGGCCCGAGGTGCGCCCGGCCCCAGCTCCACCTCTTGTGGCCAGCAGGAATTTGGCTGCCGACACCTCTGAGGCCACCCGTGCTGAGTCTACCTGGCATGTATCTACACGACTCGCCCTTCCTGCCCCCAACAAGGCTATAGGTCTTACGGCTCAGACGCCGGAGGTTCAGCTCGTCTGCCGCGGCACTATGGATGAGATCAAGATCTCGCTTTTCTTCACCGAGTTCTTCCCTGTTCTGGCCGCTCGTGCCGGATTTGTCAGGCCAATTATGATCACTGTTGCCGAACGCGACGCTGTCTTGGCTCATGTTTTGGAGCGGCTACGTAGTGATCCCAACTTTGCGGCCATCTTGGCGTGCATCGTACGTCGTCTGTCTGCCTCATATACCGGGTTACATTGACAGTCCTTTCTGGTAGCCCCTCGACCGCATCAACATTACGCGCGGTGACACGAAGCGATGCGCTGTGAACGTTGTAATGACGATGTACAAGTTGACTGACCTGACTCCCGCAGAGGTCAAGGTACGCGTTGAGGACCTCCTCAAGGACCATCGGTACATATTTCCGGTTGACTCGAAGACGGTAAGTATTCGCACCGTTAATAATCCTTAGCTCACATTATTAAAGGGTCAGATGCAATTGTCGTTGCCGTTCCATCACTCGTCGATCAAGTTCATTCTCAAAGATCAGATCATGTCAAGCCCCATCTTCAAAGGCCGCAACTACGGGCTCTTCCCTGCCACACATCCCGATCGACCTGATGCTCGTGAGGTGGCTGACCCCATGGTGGCTATCTCCGCGACTGCGGTGAGGTTCTATTCAATAGATCCCATTTTGGACATTCCTGAACAATCATAGGTGTACGCTTCCCTCCTCGAGCTCCGTATGACAGGTGAGCGCCAGCCAATGGCGTTCACCGAGGATGCTTTTGAGGACATCTATCGTATCCATATCAAGACTCTGGAGGATACCCGCAAAAACGCGAAAAAAGCGCTGCACAGGGTGCTACACTCGCTCTTCACAGACGTGACGTGAGTTTTTATTTTTAATTATCCTGCTATCCGCTGATAGATGTTACTAGGATCACCACCAGGGCCGTCCAGACGGCGTCCGGAAGTTCCGCAACCCTCATCAGCCTCGTCGATGTGCCTGACTCCGACTAATTTCGCACTCGTACTCAATTTGAACCACACTCCTTTGCGCCATTGTACCTGCATATAGTTTCATACCGGCCCTATAGTTCTATTACATATATTCTGTTATGAGCCTGATACTGTAGCCCACATTTTAAATACAATCCACCGTTGCCTACTGCTGCTATATGTCAGGATTTGAAAGAAATACAATCCATCGTTACCTACTGCCACCATATGTCAGGATTTGAAAGCAACGTCTACCTAGTACCTCCACTCAATTTGGTCCAAATAAGCGGAAATCACATTGAAAGTTGCGCTAAGTTGGTCCAAAATTGGTGGTAATTTATTTCCCATGTTACTAGAACACATATGGATGAAACCGTATATATCCGGCTGAATTACCAGAGTCTTTGGGCTAATACGGCAGTATTGCCAATGGAGGGTTTTCCTGATGAACAACACTTCCTGCTTGCAGGATGTTCAAGAATCGAATCGAGGTTTGGGGGCGGCGTGCACGCCACCAATGGCAGCAAAGTTGAAATGTTACAAGTCTTAAAATTTATTTTAAACTTGTTTATTTTGTCATGTTTTCCCACCAACCTGGGTCGATTTTTGATACTGACGTAGTTGATTCATGTTGGAAACATTTCCTTATAAGTATAAATTGAATGCTGTAATTCCTTTATATGGTAGATTCTTACTTGTTGTGCTCTGAGTTATTGCCATGCTTACAGCTATATGCACTACCTGAGTACATGAACTCGTGAGTTCCAAACATTGATTGACAGCGGCAGAGGTCCGGAAATATCCGATGACAATGAAACTTTAAATTTTAGTAAGCAGTGTCTCGGGAAAGCCTGCAAACTAATCAGCTCATAATGTCAGCATGTATTGTCACACCACATTCCTTGTGTGCCGGTCATTCTGAAGCTATGGTATTGCACATTAAATCTGAACAAGATGAGCTGCCGCTTCACTCTGGCAGTCTTTGAGAGTCAACAATGAGGAAGATCAAATTTCAATTGCATTAAAATTACTAGGCTGTCGAGACACACTGTAGAAAGTTCAACAAAAGTCAAAAGTGCCAAAGGAAAACCAAATACAACAATGGCAGGGTCTGTGGGTTTGAACCCAGGCCCAAAGAGATTGCTATAATGAAACCAGCTCCTAAAGAACAGTAAATTGAGCACAAAAGGTTCACTGGCCCAAACACAGAAAAGAAACAATTTGGTTGCTGCTGATGAAGGGTGCGGGTTTCATGAGAATGTGGCTGGTGAGATGAACTAATTGAGGGTATGCTGTTTGCCTGCAAAGATTTGAGAGACAACCTTGGTGGTATCCAGTTGGGGAAGGAGAGGAGCAAAATCGGAATTTGACCAGTGTAGCACAGAGAGATTGCAACCAAAGTCAAACCAGTGGGTATCAAGTACTTCAGTGGCAACACTGGTGAGGCCTTCTGGATTAGTTGAGGAACAGTGGCTGAGTATTGATGGATACACAGAGAAATAGAGATCAGGACAATGTAGAAAGGGATTTGATGGTTGTGAATTTGAGGACCAGAGAACTCTATACACAGCACGCAAAAGCCCCAGAGAATGCAACCCAGAGATTGTGCAGCAATATTAAACCAATGAGGGTAAACACGAGAATCAGGGGGATGTTAGGTGCACAAGTGACAGGGAGTCTGCAGTATTTATCCATGGAATATGCTCAGGGGACATAACCGTGGCCAAGGCCGCAGTTGCTGCAACATGTCAGCTGTGATGCCCAAATATATTTATCTGACAACTTTTGAACCATGAGATCAACATAGCTTGATTTATGGGGTTAAAATATTTGATTGCGCAGAGAACTGTCCAACCGAAAGAGGGTGACTGTGGGTTTGTGCTGTTGTTGAATTTCCTGCATGGACCTTGACTACTGCGGCAAAGTCTGCCTATTATGAGCTCAAGGTCAGCGGAGGTTCTCAATGGTGATGTATTGAGGCAGCTCTGCACAAAAATAAATGAAAATGGAGCATGAAACCAGAGCAAGACAAAAGAATATCAGATAAATGGAGAAGGGCACAAATATTTACAAAGACTCACAGAGCATTTCGTTAAAGAACTGTTAATTAATGGTGCAGTCCATAGTGGGTCATGGGATGTGTATACCATGGATATTGCTATCGGACAAATGGGGATAATTATGGCAGAAAATGAGAGAAAGAAAGAAGCAGCGAGGATATATGGGAATCTTGCACAGGTTTCGTAGGATATTGTTAAAGAACAGTTAGTTTGCTGCCTGATTTTGGTACTATTTCTCTTAAACTCCCCCCCCCTCCCTTCAATGTCATCAGGTATGTCAAAGCACAATTATAGGGGCTGCTTCTTTCTTCCACCACCATGCCTGTCTTTGCAGTGCTTCAAACACACCCAGCTCTCAAGGAGCTGGACCTACAGCAGCTACTGCAATTTGTTTGATTGGCTGCTTGGGTCAAGAATGACATTCTCCTCTGCCAGCACCATTCAGTGTCTCCTCTGAGTGTGCGCCTGACGTCCTGCCTCCTTCTATCACATCTTTCTTGTTGGAGGCCTGTTGTCATGAACCATCTTTTCATTTTATTTCCAGGACCCGAACAACCCAAACAACTCGATCATTGATCAGATCAACTATCTGATCAAGATGCTCAAGGATGATGTATGGCAATTTCTATCGGTTGAAGAGGTCACACAGGAGGATGAGAAAACATTCATTAACTATGGCTGGGCGCACGGGCTCTGTGTGTATTTTTATTTATTTTATAGGTGGGAGGTTCCATTTACGCTGATGCAGGCTCGTCCATACTTTACCCACCTAACACTCACTGTACAAAATACAGCCTTGAAGATGAGTTTGATACCTCTACAGTATCATATCCAACCACTCCAATTGCTTTTACTTCCCCAAAACCCTTTTCACCTAGCCCAAATTGACCAAACATGGTGGCATTGGTGTGATCAATTGGATGTCACCTAGCACCCAATTGCCCCAGGCAGATATACAGCCCTAGAAACAGTGTAGTCACCTTCTATAGCATTATAGGTGACTACTCAAATTGTCTCTGCTCCCCCAAAACAACTTCAGTGAATCTGCATTGACCAAACATTGATGTGGTCTATCTGAGCACCAGATTGCCCTGGGCACATATACAGCTTCAAAAATAGGGTGGATTCCTTGTATAGTATGATATTCAACCGCTTCAATTGTCTGTACTTCCCCAAATAATATCTGGCTAACGCTAACTGACCAAACATTGATGGTGGTATTGATGCAGTCTACCTGATCACCCTGGGCAGATATACAGCTCCAAAAAACATGGTGGATACCTTCTATGGCATCTCAGACAACTGCACTAATTTTCTGTGGCTCAAGCCTGCTAATTCTTCATTCAGTCATGTGAAACTGTGGGCACCGACATCCACGACAATGCTGAGTCCATCACACTTGGCTTGTATAGCTTCTGAATTTTGTGGATTGTGTATAAACCACACGAAAGATTGCTGGATTGCTGTGAACAGTGGGCTCCCACTGGGCAATGCCAGATCAATCCAATTGCAAGTGAAACATAACAGAACCAAAAAGTCAAGACAGGCATTGGAGGAGAAAGAGAATGTTCATTTAGAAGACATAATAATATGAAGCCAGAGCCACAAAGCTACAGCGCAGATATATAATTCGCTTATACACAATTTGTACAAGAGAACCAAGGCCAAAGACCTGACGAGTATTGCCATGTACCAGCAATGGCCTTCAAACCTTTTGTTTTACCTAGCATGCTAGCCACAAGCCACACATGGATGGGCTCAAGGATAACGGGCACAGTTAACGACTTGAAAAATACCTGTACCCATATGGAAGTGGACCTGTGAAATTCATGTGTCATGGTACAGTACCTAGTAATGGGACGGTCAAATCTTTTGCCGAGTTATGCACAGAAATGTGAAAGTTTCTACCAAAACTGAGTCGGCCGATCAAAAGTATCGGTCTGAATGAGGGTTGGTGCAACATCTTGGATTTATCCATGAGGAACTGGGCTATATCGCCCAGGATCAAGGCCAAAAGTCGTTATCAATCCAATGATGTGGCAATGGGACGCATCACAGTCACGCCGGGTAGCATCGGCTATTCACTACCGAAAGATTTATTTAACTCAGATATTGGCTGGCCGTGGCAAGCGGGAATCTGAAGGACACTCCTCAGGCTCAAGAGACAATCCAATAGCACTGGAGGCGCATTCTGCACGAAACCAACTCCGAGTATGAGTGAGGCCGAATGGGGAAGATGTGAGCGTGACAATCTTGATTGATACTGTTTTCGAGCCATTTTCTAAATTCACCTTAGTGAGCACTCAATTTTTACTTGCATGCTCTCGGTATATCACACATACACATAATGTACATACATCCATACCCTATGCCAATCTCAGAGCTGTAATCCCATTCTAGATGAAGATATTCAAAGCTGATGGCCAGATTTGATTTCACTTTTCTGGACTTTTTGGATTGATTTTGCTCTACAATGAGATCGCAGGCAACGATGGGTGTGATATTTTAATATGATGTTCTATATATGTTATACTTGCTGTATGCAAAAGAATCGGGGTAAAGGGTACCTATAGCGGTGAGAAAATGCCTCCGTCCCATTACGGGGTGCCGTCTAGTCTCTGTAACAGAGCTGTTAACTGATGTTGAACAAGTAAGGATCAGTATAACGTCTGTTAGTAAACACGATCAAGTTGTTGGCCGACCCACTGATTATGTAAAACACAAATCTGTCTCGCGTTGCCGTGCAGGGGGTTTGACAATAAATCTGAGGATATTCAAGTATATAAATGGCCTTCAAAGAAGACAGATTGTCCCTGAAAGCTAAGCAATCTGTTTAGCCATTACGATGATATGTGGTCAGATTGTCAACATAGCCACGTAGTGAGCCGATGGCATATTAATCCACTCTTTCTGTTTGACACCTAATTCTCGCGGTACACCCCAACTATTTTTGCTCCATGAATGTTCTCAAATATTTCCAGCTTTATTCTCTTTTTCCTTGTTGTAATACTAAAGGGACGCGCAGGGCGTGCACAGCCACCCTATTGCGTAATCAGTCGGTCAGCCAACAACACGATCGTGTTTACTACAAGACTAGGTGCCGTCCCATTACTAGGTACTATACTGTACCCTTGCAATTGACGTGATGCACGCAATTTGCAGTGCAGATTCACGTTATACTCGGAGTAGCATCCACAAATGCTCTCGAGAACCCTGAACAATGGCCCAGCTGTAAGGTCCCGGCGTACTCGGGCCGCCTCGTCCCTGCGCATCCGTCTACTTACAAATCACACTACGCCGTAGTTCTGTACCTTACGCCGTAGTTCCGTAGCTGATCCCGTAGTTCCGTAGTTCAGTTCTGACTCACCCCGTACCTATTTAAACTCACGTAGAAATAGGCTACTGCAGTTTACTTCTCTTTGAACAAGGAGATCTTTCCCCCTTTCTCTCTGTTCCCTCCATCCGTGATTTGTGTGCTTCACTCCGAAAGGACTCGGAGCTTCACACTTTTTTGAACGGTCACAAACTCCTTTGTTCCTTCTGCACTCGCCGACGGCTTGATCACCCGATTCGGCATCCGAAACAATTTTTTTCTGTGAAACCAGCATGGTTTCAACTCGTAAAGGTACCTACGAGACTCCACCTCCCAAACCTTCTCGCCGTCGCCCTCTGAGCCAAGAGGTAGCTGATGCGGACGCGACTCCCTCCGGTGATTTGGATTCCGACTCTTATTGGTCGGGATCCGACACCGCTAATTCGGCTTCGGCCGTCGCGTCGAGCAATAGTTCCGCAAGCGTGTTGAGCGGCGACTCCACGAAAGGTGAGAGCGGTGGCTCGCCCGAAGCGACGAGTATCGGCTCAGCTGGAGGGCGCATTGACCCTGATTTGTTGCAATCAGTGGTTTCTTCGAGTTTGCGTTCCATCGCAATTCCACGCACCTCATTGCCTTCCATGGCAGTTGGATCCTTGTCTCTGAATGAGACGGGAATTTTTTCAGGCCATCGAGATGCCTTGGATATCGTCGCGGCCAGCTCTGTGAATCTTGAGCCGGACGTTACCTCGTCGTCTTCCACGGCGATTGGACTTACCTCGTCTCGGAACGAGACTGGACTTCTACTGAGCTGTGCACAAGCTCCCTCTTCTGCTTCTGCTTTGGTACCCGTTGCGGCGAGCTTTGCGATCCCTGCGCCGGACAAATCTTCTGTGGTGACAGCGGGCGATGACAGACGTGTCATCGTGGCTGGCACCAGCTCGGTATCTCTGCCTAATTTCGAGTTTAGTGCAGATACTGCTTACCATGTATCTGAGAACGTCGCGAATCAATTTGTTTTGCCCAAAAGATTTGCACGACACGTACCTGACTCCGCGAATCATCTTCTCGACACTTCGGCTCGATTCTTCCCTCTCTGGTTCAGTCAGAGCATCGAGATAGGGAGAGATGTCACAGAGACCATAGACGAGACCCAAGACCCTTCAGGTGCTGATTCTAACTCAGACACGTCTTCGGGAACAATGGTCGTTTATACGCCGCCATTAGCTAAAAGAGTCCAGTGTTGCGCGATTATAACTGAGGTCCCTGGAGATACAAACCAAGAGGCAGAGCCAGAGTCGTCGAAGAAAGCCGGGAAACGTCGCCAAAAGTCGCGCAGCAAGAGTCGCAGGTCAAGTCGAAAGGCAAGCGATAGCTCCGGCAAATCGGCTGCGAAATCTCCCGGCAATCAAGACCACATATCGCGTGGCTTGCCTTCGACCTCCACTTCTTTCAATCGCGAGGATTCGGTGCCTCGTGGCGGGTACTTCTATCGGTCAATGTCTAGTGCCCCACCGTACCCTCCTAGCTCCTCATCTTCAAGCTCTTCTGACTCATCGTCTGAAACTTCTGATTCTGAGTCTTCGGCTGAATCTTCCGGTGATTCACCTCCGTCTCGCGCTTCTGTCTCATCGCGTGCATCGGTTGGGAGAAAAGCCTCTAAGAAACGCGACGGAGACCGTGCCAAGCACTTGACCAAGCTCTTGCGCTCCGTTAAAATCAAGAGTCCTTTTGTCTACGACGGAACGGCCGACTTTGACAAGTTTGAGCAATGGACTTACGAAATCGACACATGGATCGATTTCAATTCCATTCCTGCTCGCTGGGCTGTCCGTCTCATTGCTGCTTTTGTTTCTGGGCCTGCATCCGAATACTTTATGGACTTTGTTGCCACGGATCACGGCTCTTTCAAGATGAAACAAATCTACTCCGGACTTTTTGAGTACTGCTTCCCCGTCGAGATTCGTCGCAATATGCGTCGCGATCTTCTCTCTGCTCGGCAGCGCGACAATGAGAAAATTCGTAACTTCATTCGTCGTATTACTCGGCTTTCCAAGCGTCTGGGTGATGTGTCTGATCGACAAGTTATTCAGATCGTTTGGGACGGTGCTTTGAGCTACCTCCGTCTCAAATGGGCGGATTCGGGCTTCGACTTCGAGACCTCTTCCTTGTCTGCTCTTGAGAATGCAGCTAAGGGATATGAGGTAGCCGAGACTATTCGGCGCATTGAAGCCGCTAAGCGCGCTGCCGAGGCTTCTTCGAAGGCTGGTTCTCAATATTCTGTAAAATATTCTGCTTCTGGGGTGTCCTCGAACACCAGTACCAAGAAATCACGGTTGACTCAAGAAGAGCGCGATCAATTCCGCGCCGAGAACCGTTGCTTCTATTGCCGTGATGTTGGACATACTAAACACAATTGTCCATCGCTTCATGAAGCTCCTGCTCCCAAGATTCGCAGTGGAGCTGCAACCGTATTAGAAGACCGCTATGCTTACCTTCGAAGCCTTTCCTCGGATGATCTCACTGAGGAAATGCAAGCAGCCGGCCAATTGTAGACATATGTTTCCTTCTCTCTGTTTCTGTTTTCTTAATTAGTTGTAGATAATTGTGGCCAATCATCGGAGGGCGAGTGTAAGGTCCCGGCGTACTCGGGCCGCCTCGTCCCTGCGCATCCGTCTACTTACAAATCACACTACGCCGTAGTTCTGTACCTTACGCCGTAGTTCCGTAGCTGATCCCGTAGTTCCGTAGTTCAGTTCTGACTCACCCCGTACCTATTTAAACTCACGTAGAAATAGGCTACTGCAGTTTACTTCTCTCTGAACAAGGAGATCTTTCCCCCTTTCTCTCTGTTCCCTCCATCCGTGATTTGTGTGCTTCACTCCGAAAGGACTCGGAGCTTCACACCAGCAATAGCTGAGATGAAGGCGGGCCCAACCCTGTGCAGCATTTGTGATTGCTGCTGGAGCATGTAAAATCCATGCGAGAAAGTATGGATTCTCGATAGGGAAAGTAATTGGTCCAGGGGCCAAGCAAAGGCTAGTTTAGGCTACATAGCTTGCTAAGTAGGTAGGTAGTAATACACATCATGGTCCCGCTTAGGAACACCGGGGCCCAGGAAGTAGCTGAGTGTACAGGCACTAATGTGCACTACAGACTCCCTCATACCAGCCGAGCTCACGGCTGAAGTCTCTCGACCCACCGCTGTAGAACTCACGCGGAACTTACGGAACGGAACTTGGAACTTTGTTTTATTTTGTAGAGCGACTACTCCAGAACTATCAAGACACTTATCTGAATTGCAACAGCCATATACTTTTGTTGGATCCCCCGAACTTGCATGGACTACGCCGCTTGATTTCGTTGGAACGCGTTGGTTGGGTTTTGGGTTGTTTGGGTTGTTGGTAGTTCTTCGCGCCTTTCGCGCTTTTTCACGAGTCGGCAGCATGTTTGTTTCAGCAGGTAAGCAGCGCATGTTCTGGGGTTTCAACTTTCTCCTTACAGAATCTGTAAAGTCTGTCCGAACGTGGCACAAGGGATTTCAACGGCCAATTGATGAGTTGAGAGCAATAACGAAGTTAAGGCCTCGCAGTGTGTTTGTGTTCTCACCATTGTCAGATAGTGCCGCATTTTGGAAGTAATCCTTGCTGGAGGTTTGTCCTTCTGAGGCTCGAGCCGTCCGTGAAGTAAGTATCAAGTAAGTATAGCTTGTCTGATGAGTCGATTGAATCTTGCAACCATTCCTGCATGAGACGCTCTATTGTCTTGGCATAGTCTTGGAGTCCATTAGTGCCAGTGCAGGGCAGCGGAATGGCAGTCTTGTTGCCGCCTTGATTAAATCTTGAGTTTTTATTCCATGCACAGAGTTCCAGAGAACTGTCTAAAGCGGCACGAGTATAGTCTTTGTTATTGAGGCCAAAAAATAAACCAAGTGGTTTAACAGGAGAAGCAGGCGTTGAACCCGAATAGGCATTATCCCAGTTTCAGTGAACAACGGTGCAATCAGGGAGCATGAGTGGAGATTCAGCATGTATGATGTTGCAGAGGAAGTTGATTTGAACTTTGCATAGGTGCTTGACGTGTACATCCTCGCTGTCGGGGGAAAATTTCGCACCTGCTGGCGACTACTTGACCGTTCTTGGTGAGCTCAGGCAAGCATGTTCTCAGGGCAGAACGGAATGTTCAAGTCGACGCGTGGGAAGCCGTCGATCCGGCCGCCCTGGTTGGATACTGGCGTGTGGCAGCCGAATTGGCGAGTCCTGAGATAAGAACTGAGTTTCTTGAGAATAGGACTAAAGAACAGAGATCTGAAAGAGACAACATTCTTCATCAAATACCAGCAGAGGGAAGTATCAAGGGTTTGGCTGATATCGGATGGCTACAAGATGTCGAGCACAAACAATCCAGTGCATGAAAAACTTTATGCGGTGGGTATGACTTTCGGGTTGCGACAGGATTTAGAACGTCAGCCTGTTGAGTTTAGACTACCGCGTACGAGCCGAAAACGAGCTAAAGTGTAAGTACTTGATGATGGCCGCTACTAGTATACTAGCACGGGCACTTCAAGTTAACCCAAGCTTCGTTTACGGTACCAATACGGTACAATCAAAGTGACACACCGGTCCTTTTCCACGCCCACTCCGATGACTATCAAGTACTGGGACTAGAACCCAGAGGGCTAGTCATCTTCTAGTCCTCTCCTCCTTTTCGGCTCGTCTGGCTATTCCACGGAACGTCCTGGGAACACGACGGGCATCTCCGGAAGTGAGTGGCCTCGGATTCGAATATATGGCTGATAGAAGACTGAGCGGGGCCAGTAAATATCATGGTGTGCCCATTCAATCGCGCTCGGAGCGAAGCGCTGACTGTGATCCCGCCCCTTTTGTCTCCTCGCCCGACTCGCTTTCGGCGGCCCCTTTTTTCCTACCGGATTGCGACCTATTTCACCTCACTCGGTTCCGGTGCGGCTTGTTCTTCACTAGCACGTCACTCGGTCGTTTTGCGAAAAACAGCCCCTAGAGTCTTGCTCCGCTCGACGGCTGCTGGTTTTCTACCGATGTTAACCACTACACCATACCGGAGATACTAAGTAGCTAGTAGAGTCGAGTGCTATTGTTGTATCGGAAAGGGACTTGGTCTCTTGCGCTGTCTAATTTTCTCAACTCTTAACTCGTTCTCATATCCTTGTCCATCTTTTCTACTCTGCTCTCTTATTGTGTTTAACGCGATATTACTCGTACACCATGTAGTAAGTTAGCTGTAAGTGATAGAGCCCTGGTGAAGGCCACTGACTGACGAAGAACGTCCCGACCTCGTCTCAAAAGTTTTGCAACAGTCCAAAACGAGATATCGATTCAAATGAGGGTATAACTATGCAGGTGGATACAGCAGATTAGCGATAAGTACAATACGTGTTTCTTCTTTCCTCCAGCTTCCTTCTTCACCACCCTGGGCACCGCTCTTCACGCCACCCCCCGCCCGAGTACCCTTCTTCACGCCACCCCTCGGCAGCGCTACCGAAAAAGTGGGGCCTCTACCGCCACCTCTAACCATACCCAAAGATCGCCCCAACCATCTCCCTCCACCCACGCCTGACCACCACCCGCGCCCCCCCAGCCCCGCCCCCGCCCCCGCCCCCGCCCCCGCCCCCGCCCCCGCCGTACTCGCACGCGAACCACTCGAGATAGCGCGCGTCCGCGCCGCTCAGCGGGCCCAGCTCGAGCGCGGCCATGTCTTTCGAGGTGAGGGTGATGACCGCGTTGCTGCTCGACACGGGGAGCAACGCCTCGAGCGCGGAGCGCTGGAACGCCGTGTGCGCGTGCAGTGTCTGCAGCAACGACAGCGTCGTGAGGATCTGCCCGTCCCGCCTCGCGGTGTCTCGTGCGTACGCGCCGTCGTCGTCGTCTGCATCGTCCTCGTCCAGCGCCGTCGTCGATTGCTGCGCCTTGCCCTTGAGCTTGCTGGTGCCGCTGCTCGTGCCAGTGACGGTCGCCTTCCCGCTCGACCACGACATCCCGCTCGAGCGGCGCGTCCCCTTAGTCGTCGTCCTTGCCAGCTGCGGCCCACCCTCGATCCCCATCCCCACGCTCCGCACCGGGGTTGACGCCCCCTCGTCCGCCGACGCTGTGATTGTGCGCACGGCCGCCGCACCCGCATTTAGCGCACCTAGGCTGAGATCCTCGTCCCCCTCCAGCCGCACCGCGCCCCACTCCCTCCCCCCCGCGGCCGAGTACGACCCGAGCGAGTTCCCGCGCCACGCGCCGAGGCCCATCCACAGCCCCGCGCACACGACGCACACGTCCTCGTACACGCGCCACGCGTCCGTCCACGCCGTGATCGGGTTCCCCTTGTTCGGTTTCCCGGACGCAGAGGGAGTGCCGAGGCAGCAAGGAGAGGCGTGCGCAGAGGAAGAGTCGAGCTGGAGGATGCGGTTGATTTCGTTCCACTGTCGCATGTGCATTAGCGACGAGACGCGGGGGAGGGGAACAGGACGAAACTCACCAGCTTAATATCGCTCCACGAAAACCTTACGACGGACAGGCGGTGCGTCGGGCCCCGCGGCGACGGAGGCTGCACGGGGCGCGAGGCGTAGAACGTGGGGCGCGTGGCCTTGTTGGGCGTGGACGTCGTGAGGTCGATGAGGAGGTCGTAGCAGGAAGGCTTTTCGAGGAAGAGGGCGTCTGTGGTGCCTGCAGCATCGTCAGTCTGGCGCTACTTGCAAATATATGGAAAGGAGAGGAGAGAGGACAAAACGCACAAGCCACCCAGCCGCGGCCGCTCGCGCCCTCCCTCTGCAGCCGATCAAAGTCGTTCAGCGTCACCATCCCCAGGACGCTGATCCCCTCCTTGGACCGCCCGCCCCGCTGCGAGCCGCCGTCCGTGTTGTAATCGACTTGATGCTCGTACGCCATGTCCGCGGCGACCTGGCAGAGGATCGACGCGGCCTCGACGGGCGGGAGGGTGTAGATGAGGATGCGGCGCCGGCCCAGAACGTGTTTGTAGAGCGTCAGCGAGGAGGGGCCGAGGATGCGCAGGAGGTGCGGGAGGTGGAGCGTCGGGTGCGCGGGGGGGTCGTCATCGAGCTGCGGCGCAGTCAGTCTAGGCACGTAGCAGATAAGGAGATAAGGACAAGACACGCACCCGCTCGAGCAGCTCGTGGCTCCACCCATTCCAGTCGCCCGCCCCGCCCAGATCGGCGCGGGTGACTTTGCGCGCGTGGAAGAACGCGCGCGCGGGATCCCAGTCGGTGTCGAGGGGCACCAGCGAGGCGGAGCTCTCGAATCGCGAGTAGACCAGGGTCGTAAGCTCCTTGAGCGCAGCCGTGTGTCGCCAGGGGCGGGGGCGGGCGGATTTGGCGAGGAGGATGCCGAGGGAGGAGAGGCGGAACCCTCTGTGTCCCTGATCGA
The DNA here is from genome assembly GCA_029282495.1 of Mycena albidolilacea. Lineage (NCBI taxonomy): Eukaryota > Fungi > Basidiomycota > Agaricomycetes > Agaricales > Mycenaceae > Mycena > Mycena albidolilacea. Next base: position 125,703 of record JARIHO010000053.1, on the reverse strand, counting down.
CAGTCTTGCGGCGCCGGAAGACGCAGACGCCATGCTGGCCGTCTTTCGTGAAGTATCTGAAGATACGTTAGCGGGATGGAATAGGGGGCGGCAATAGCACGCACACGACATCCTCCTCGACCAGGTGCAGCCCACTGGGAAGCGCACTAAACTCCAAATTATCGAGATTCAAATCTGGTTTTCCGCGGTCAGGTTAGCCTCCACATCGTCGGGGAACGGTCCCTTCTACCTTCGTTCGCCTTGAGCGACCAGTCGATTATATTTCCTTGTGTAGGGTGAAATGAAGCGTGAAAGATTGCAACTACATTTATCGGTGTCAGAACAGCGTCGAATGTACTTTCGGATGCGGACCTATATCCTGGGGATAGCGCCCCTTGGAATCCAAGGAAGACATGAAAAGAAGGACGTCGTGGAGCGGAGACAATAGCCTGAATAATCCGGTCACACCGTGACGCACCTGTAACGCACGGCGATGTCGCAGCAGCAAGTGAGCATCACAGACCTCGATCTCACCCAGCTCGCAGACGTCCGCAGGCAGCTCGAGGAGGTGATCCCACACCACCTCTGGGCCCGTGCACACCCAGCTGATCGCGTCGCCCGATCCAGGAACTGAATCACCTCACAAACTCCTTCGCGCAGCTTAAACAGGCGCAGGCAAAATTCAAGGCGTGTATCGAGAATGTCGCCGAGATAAAACCCGCGAATAAAGGTAGTCCTCGCTTTTCCATGTCGCACAAGGCTGACTGGCTTTAAGGCAAAACCATTCTTGTGCCCTTGACAAACTCACTCTACGTCCCCGGCAAGCTGTCGGACCCAGAGCACGTCATCGTCGACGTCGGGACGGGCTATTTCGTGCAAAAGGTGCGCGTTTGTGTATCTCGTCTGTCTCTCCGCTGAGTTTCGTGCATTTTAGACGCGCACACAGGCCGTAAAGCACTATACGGCCAAGGTGGAGTACATCCGCGCGAATCTGGAGACGCTCCAGGACACGATAAGTAAAAAGCAGGATAACGTCAACTCTGTAATCGGTGTAATGCAGGCCAAGCTGCAGCAGCAGCAGCAGCCTGCGTCTTGATATGTATTCATTCAACTTTTGATTTCAGCACGACCCTAAGGCTGGGACGCATGCCATGCTATCACACTTTCGATCTCCCATGATCGAGAATTGCACCTCACTTCCCCAGCTCAAGCTCACTTGGGCTACTTACTTATTTGAACATCTTTACCGACTCGGAGGATCCTCTGATCTTTTCAGCCGGGACCCAACCAGCCAGCTTGCCTCGCAATCTAATACCCCGTGCAGTCTAACCTCGACATTAATATTGACTTCACAAACCCCGGTTTTGGACTTGTCGTCAAACGCGCAAGGGTAGCCGTTATTCCGATTACTGCGCGACTCAAGGACCGAGGCTGGCGAACGCAAACAAAAGCTGAGCTGCGAAGCTATCTAGAGGAATTTTGTCCTCTCCTTCAGGCGGAAGTCTTTTCGACTCGTGGACAGCCCTTCCGAGAATCGAGGCTGATCCCAGCATATTCGCGCCGACGAATATCTACGTGTCTCGGCGATGGACCCAGCGAACTCAGGCATGCCCATTGATCGCCTTGGGAGACTTTGAGAAGACGAAACACTCAGGAAGCGTTCATAGTTGGCGACAAAACTCGACTAGCGCTCGCGCAATTCAGGATTGGGGGCGCTATTTCATCCTAGAGCAAGAAACAGGGCTCGAGGTTCACGATATAATGGGGAATAGCAGCTTCAAGTCGGTCAATCTATTGGGATCCCCGAAGAGTATAAGAGACTCATCTAAGCTCCGCAAAATCCGTGGTACTTATGGGCCAAGTATGGGCCCAGGAGTGGCGGGATCAACGACGGTGGACGGCCGGTCGTGCTACCGGCTCAGCACATTGTTGTTGTTCATGGTTAAAATAATCTACTTGTGCGGGGACGCAACTAATATTTTAGTACGCGCTGCTTGTGCCGTATGTTACGACCGTCACTTAACGCCCCACCGCCCCAGCACCCCACTCTTGAAATTTTGCCCTTGAAATTTGGAACTTACACTTCGAATATGCTCTAACATGCGAGTCGGAAAGGTTCCTATGGGATAAAGCTCCAAGAAGCTTCACGACCGTACCCCACAGTTCAGCGGCATTTCGTTCTTGATCGCGGAATTGATCGCGGAATTGATCGCGGAATTCCTTATCCATCGTCGGAGTTCCGGACTGTCCTTGCTATAAGTAACTGCGAAGTGGTCAATGCTCAGGGACGCGCCGAAACCAGGGCTTAAAACATGGATCCCTTACCTCAATCCCCCTCATCATCTCCTCATGTTGAACAGCGAACGCGCATACGTTGACCTTATTTTCCGTGTAACGAAGAAATATGCCGCCTGGGATCCAGAGGTGCTCTTGCTCTCCAATTAACCCCCGTGCTGATCTGACCGCCGTATGCCTCTAAGATAGCCGTGAAGGCCGGAGACTATGGCAGAATAACTCGAGGGCCGTGGAGTTTGGCATTCTGGCGCAAGAACGGAACTTTTGTGCACGAGGGAAACATCTATCTCGACGGAAAGGCGGAGAAGTACGGGATTGCGGCTCCTGTGGAATATGGTCGCCACTCTGAGGGGCAGACATGGATTACCTCGCTCAATGCAACGCGGGTCGACACATCCTTCTCAGCTGGCGGGTGAGTTGGCTTCCCCTCTTACTCGTGGACATTGCTCACTATAAATTGAGGACCGGTCAGTCTTCATCCCTTGGTCGCCCAATGCAACGCAAAGGCAGCGTTCAAGTTTTCCTCCGGTTGTGGAGCCGTTCTCGCTATGGAGAACCCGATAATGACCATTATCGATCCGCCCGGGGCGCTGAAAGGTCTCCTGGAGGACCCCAGCATGCGCGGCATGGTCGTCGTATCAGAGGTCCACTCCTGCTCTTCGTATGCTCGGCTACTCACCACCGAGGAAGGCGACACTGTTATGCTCGGCTTGCACGTCGAGCCTCCCGTGCCGGGCATTGGGTCGGCGGGCGCCATCGGGACCTGGGTACGGCACGGCACTTCCGGAAATTTCAAAACCCAGGTCAATCCGCTGGGGGAGCGCGCGTTTTACCCACTGTTTCGCCTCGTGTCTCGTTCTGAGGAGCAGACATCCACAGGAATCGGGCGAGCCAATTCCGTTTGATAATGAGCACAACGAGACTTTCGGACGCTGCCATTCGGAATTGTGTCAGTTGCATATATGCTATGCGCTATGATCATTTGCTTTTATTACTCGACTGAACTGTGAAATATATCCACCCTCATCTGACATCACGATCGTTGAACATCCGTCCATCTGGAAGGATTTGGGCAACTGCAGTTATATAGATGAAATTTCGAGAGGCCTCAGGGCTACGAAGAAAGCAAATCTTCTCTATATTAAAGCTCAGCACGCCATATGCTTGCGTTGGGATTTACTTCCGCCCAGTTCAACCATTGAACCAATCTCAAGCTCCGATTCCGTCCGCCTCCGTGTCGATCTGATCCGAAGTGATCTGATCATCGACGCACTGCCACATGACTGTCCCCCATCATCGAGAAAAGAGAAAGCCCACCGCAATTCACAGGATACAAATCAACCACTATTGAGCCCGCAAATACCTTGAAACTCCTCAAGCATCACCGAACTAGCGCAACCCCAAGATCCCACACCATCTTCTTGGCGTCTTATTTAGCCCGCGCTTTCGAAGATGGCCATACTGTACCATTTCGACCGTAGGTTCAGTCACAGGTCACAGAGCGGACTGAACTGAACCTATTTCATTTCGGTCACAGGTCACCGGGGGGACTGAACCTAGCGACATTTATGTTTTTTGAGGACGTAAAAACGCGTTTTTTCCCCCCGTTTTCTGTGTTCTAGTTCCATCGCTCGGCAAGATTTTCGGTGGTTCTGGAATTTTGAACTCGTTGCGACAGAGTTGCTGAACGGGCTTGAACAAGTCCTTCCACTTCTTTCCGCACGAGATCCAATCGCTTTTGCTGATGCAGGCCATGGCCAAATCGAGGTGCAAAGAGAAAATATTAATTTGTTACGTGAATAGTACGTGAATCCTCATCCAATTCGCTCAAACAGTCGATGCACAAGTGCACAGGCTTGGCGAGAGATTGATCGCATCCGGAGTGAACTTAGCAGCAAGTGAACCTCAAAAATAGATGTCCCATGTCCCAAGTCCGTCTGAACCTAGGAGAAAGTGAACCTAAGTGGTCACAGGTCACAACAGGTGAACCTACGGTCGAAATGGTACAGTATTTATGTACCGGAGATAGGGGGCATTTTGGGCCGTTGATTTACTCTATTGCGGGTCGCCCGGCCAAGGGAGTGTCCGCGGGCGTCTGTGAATACACGCGGCGCATGTTCTCCCGCCGTGACGACTTGACCGTGTACGATTCTTGCTCCAATTAGGTTCTTACTGTCTCCTCCCTGTGAATACTTACATGCGGCGCATGTTCTCACGCCGTGACGGCTTGACCGTGTACGATTCTTGCTCCAATGAGGTTCTTACTGTCTCCTCCCTGTGAATACACGCGGCGCATGTACTCACGCCGTGACGGCTTGACGTTCCGACTTGACGACAACATACAGACCCTGTTGCTCTTTCTAATTTTGCACGGCTTAAAACATGGATCCCTTACCTCAATCCCCCTCATCATCTCCTCATGAACAGCGAACGCGCATACGTTGATCTTATTTTCCGCGTAACAAAGAAATATGCCGCCTGGGATCCAGAGGTACTCTTGCTCTCCAACTAACCCCCGTGCTGACCTGACTACCGTATGCCTCTCAGATAGCTGTGAAGGCCGGAGACTATGGCAGAATAACTCGCGGGCGGTGGGGATTGGCATTCTGGCGCAAGAACGGCACCTTCGTGCGTGAGGGAAACATCTATCTTGACGGAAAGGCGGAGAAGTACGGGATTGCAGCTCCTGTGGAATATGGTCGCCACTCTGAGGGGCAGATATGGATTACCTCGCTCAATGCAACGCGGGTCGACACATCCTTCTCGGCTGGCGGGTGAGTTGACTTCACCTCTTGCTCGTGGATATTGCTCACTATAGATTGGGGACCGGCCAGTCTTCACCCCTTGGTCGCCCAATGCAACGCAAAGGCAACATTCAAGTTTTCCTCCGGCTGTGGAGCTGTTCTCGCTATGGAGAACCCGATAATGACCATTATCGATCTGCCCGGGGCGCTGAAAGGTCTCCTGGAGGACCCCAGCATGCGCGGCATGGTCGTCGTATCGGAGGTCCACTCCTGCTCTTCGTATGCTCGGCTACTCACCACCGAGGAAGGGGGCACTGTTACGCTCGGCTTGCACGTCGAGACTCCTGTGCCGGGCATTGCGTCGGCGCGCGCCATCGGGACCTGGGTACAGCACGGCACTTCCGGAAATTTCAAAACCCAGGTCAATCCACTGGGGGAGCACGCGTTTCACCCGCTGTTTCGCCTCGTGTCTCGCTCTGAGGAGCAGACATCCACAGGAATCGGGCGAGTCGATTCCGTTTGATCATGAGCACAACGAGACTCTTGGACACTGCCATTCGGAATTGTGTCAGTTGCATATATGCTATGCGCTATGATCATTTGCTTTTGTTACTCGACTGAGCTGTGAAATACATCCACCCTCATCTGACATCACAATCTTTGAACATCTGTCCATCTGAAAAGACTTGGGCAACTGCAGTCGTATAGACGAAATTTCGAGAGGCCTCAGGGCTACGAAGAAAGCGAAGCTTCCCTATATCAAAGCCCAGCACGCCATATGCTTGCGTTGGGATTTACTTCTGCCCAGCTCAACCACCTCAAGCTCCGATTCCGTCCGCCTCCGCGATCTGATCAGTGATCTGATCATCGACACACTGCACAGTGCCACTGACTCCCATCATCAAGGGGCGTCCGATCTCGTTATCATGCACACGCATCAACACACGTGACCCAATTGATGGCGACCCTCAGGCAAGTGCAAGGAGGGCAAATAAATCCATTTGAGAGTGTCTATGGACATTTTGGATATGTATGAGGTTAGTTGGAGGATACAAAAAAAAATTCTCGGGAGTTCGGTTTAAACTGAGGCATCACCGGATTTACATCCCAATTTGGCAGGAAGGCCTCTTTCACTCAGTGGAGCACGTTCTGGGACTTGCAACTTTTATATCACAAAAGGAGGTCATCTAGAGTGTGTAAAACCGTGCTTCAAGGTTTGCATTGGCCGATAGAGTGGTAAATGCTCTCGAACAAGTGTTTGATGGGGGCCAAATATTTGGGGGGGGGGGGGGTCTCACGTGTTGATCACAGTGGGTCCGATAACGAGATCAGACGCCGCTTGCCCATCATCGAGATTCGAGAAAAGCAAGAGAAAAGAGAAAGCCAACCGCAATTCCCGGGATACAGACCACTAGTGAGTTCGAAAATACCTTGGAACTGCTCCAGCATCACCGAACTAGCTCAATCCCAAGATCCCACACCACCTTCTTGGCGTTTTATAATTATTTGGCCCGCGCTTTCGGAGATGGCGGTACTATACTATATAAATATTATCCACTTTTCCGACCCCTACGCCGAAATGGGCCAACCAACGAGCGACGCTGGTTGCGTCTACTCCGGAGCCGGGATCACCTTCGACGAATCCTTCACCAACTTGCCGCTACTCTTCGGCGCCGCCGCACTTGACGAAAGCGAATCGTGGCTCGATGGGTCGGAGGGAGCCCGAACGCCATTTTGTCTCTCACACACACCACGCATTCCGACTTGCTCTCAGTCCTGAAATTGCAAGACGGATACGTTCGTGTAATCCTCATTGCGTCTTAGCCGACGATACCTCAAAACCCGAGCTCAAAGAAATTATGAATCTACTGGAGCCGGACAAACTTTTTCGCGAAGAGGTAGTTTTTTTTTCTTCTAAATGTTGACTGGGTCGCAGGGCGAAGATACGGAATCCGCCGATCATGCCGGGGTGGTGGTCAAATTCCTTCATACCAGCCGTGCTTTTTCGGTGCTTCACGTTATTGACTGGTTCTCCGACCGCGAGACTTCTTCCCTCGTCGCAATTCTCGATCCCAAAGGGTTCAGGACACTCACTTTGGACATTCCTGTCTCAGAGACTCTCGAGCAGATTGTCGCTGTTGTGACAACCCCAGAGCCGAAGTTGGACCCTCCATCCAAGCGCGCTCGATTCACAGGCGTCTCCCAGTTGTCACCAACGCGCAAGCCTCAATCCACCAGCACCGAGGCGCCTTTGACAAAGCCTCATTCTGACGGTGCTCGCACACGGGGCGGAAAGAAAGAGAGCAAATAATTGAGGGTGTGCTTTCCCCTCAGCCATCCTGTAAACTGGATGATATGATCATTCATGTACTCATTGTCATCTTCTGTTCCGGCCTTTTCATAAATGATGGAGTGAAACTATACATTGCGGGGTAATAGCATAACATGCAACTTTGGGATATGTATGACGAAATAAGACCCGTCGGGCTACAGATAAGGAGCAATATTCTTTCGACCAATTGAATGAGTGCATGTCAGATCTACTTACAATCAATCATTCCATCCCTCTGCGAACTTTCACTCAAGTGGCGGGATGGTAGAGGAGGAAACACGGACCTATTCCTCTGACGGATATTGACTGAACGGCAGATGCTCGTCGCCGTCATCGCGGGACACTTTAAACACAGACATTATTAAAATCAAAACCGCAATACAGCGATGCACGCACCGAAGGACTCCAATTCCGCATCGTCCCCGTGGTTATTTCAGCGGTAAGTATAGCGAGAACACAGAGTGTACTTTTCGGAGGGATAATGCCGGAACGGAAGATGCAGGATCTTATTGGAGGTGTTCTCCTCCCGCCCAAGAAGATCATGGTACACCGCCGAACGAGCGGCTGCGAGCGCCTCGTCGTCCCTAAAATTCTTCGCGTCAGTGTGCGGTTATCACTGAGAAACAGCGAACGACACGTACTGGTCCGAGGGATAGTTCCTGAACGGGAGATGCGGCCGGAACTTTTTGGAAACAGCTTCTTCTTCGTGGTGAAGGTTGTGGAGCCCAGAAGCGACCGGCGCTCTGCCAACTAAATTCAGCATCAGCCAACGAAGAATATCCTCCTGAGCTCGATGCGACCGACCAACGGTGATGGGATGTGCGAGCACAGCTGGCACCCCAACGAATAACAACAGCGTGAGCTGAGCAATGCTGAGGAGTGTAGATTTCATAGGAGGGTGGAAGGTCGAAGAGAGGAAAGAAATTTGGAGTCAGAGTAATTGAAGGTTAGATGGGACGATCTGCAGACTGGACGAATTATATAGTGCCCATGAACTGAGCTAGAGCGCTAGAATCCCGCGGTATAGGCTATCTGAAGCGAGCAATGTCGAGCGATGCAAAACAGCTGTGGAAACGGAAACGGGGACCACAGCAAACCGACGGCGAGACGAGACACAGTCCTCATACATATCAGGAATTCGTCAGATTCAGACTGGGCTCGAAGCCTGCGGAGGTCTACCGCTATGCGGTCGTTTTGGTAGTCATCCAAGGCATCGCCCGCAAGCTGTCAGATTGCGCTGGGGAACTACAGCCTGGGACCAGTCTAGGTGAAGGCGGTAGCCGCTCAAATCGCGATGGACGGATGAATAAACATTTGATACTCGTTGGGTTGACGTCAATCACGGCGGTCAGTCCATTTTGACTCGACTGTTAGATTGGCAAACCTCCTGGTTACATTGAGCTAGTACATTTTCATCGTTCAAGAAACAGATCATCTTCGCTCCTTGGGATCAAGCCAGGACGAGGTCAATGCATATCCGACGAGGTTTGTGGGCTTACCTCCCGGCGGCAACATCATTTCTCTGCAGGATGGTGGACAAACGGCTTGTACTCGGTGTGGGAGGTATCGCGGCCGCATGGTTCTGAGAGAGAATTGTCAGCCACGCGCTCAGAAAAGGGAGAAAAGCATCAAGAGAGCCGCGCGACCTTTACGATCTTTCTCGTCGGACTCGTCATTTCTGCAAGCAAATAAATGCCTCCAACAGTATGTAAAGGGAAGAACACGAACTCCACATCACCCCCGGCGTAATGAATGAATGGAACATGCACTTATTCACGCGTCAATTGTGCGGAAGGGATAAAGTAAGTATGGATCTGACCGAGAGGTGATCGTGGTGCGTTATTGGCTCTATCGCGGTCAAATGAGCAAGGGAAAGGTAGACAGTTGAAAACAAACTCTTCTGAGCCAGGATAATGAACGAAGGGGGGATGTTTGGGTGCTGAATCGCGCGTCTTTAACGTATTGACAGGGAGGGATAAGTGGGCCCAACTAACGAGTCCCAGGCGATCGTCGAGCTTTGTCCGATCTATTATCACCAAGTAAGCCAACGAGTCAAGACTATACCCGAAGGAATGACGCACTCCCCGGCAGGACGTTTAACAAGAGGGTCCCAGTGTCGCGCTTCTTTGTACAATGATAAAATCATAGCGAAGCTGGGTCGGAAAAACGCACCGACAGGAGACGCAGCAGCCCAAGAGCCAGCGAGTTGGACAAAGATTAGAAGGGCACAGTAGGGTTTCATGTCAGTCGGTGCTGGGGTGCCTGAATTTATGTGGGGTTTTAATGGACACGATGAGCTTTTTTATACTGCCTTGAAGGCCGCTCCTTCTATACGGAAGGATACGACGAATCGCTACTCTAAGCTTTTTACCTCCTGCCCGTTCACGTGGCGTCAAACCGAGAGGTATCCGAATAGCCTTCGAGAACCAGGGCCCACAGGCCCGCACGGCGCACGCCGGCGTCGAGCGAGACCAGTCGAAGAAAATTCAAAGAAAAATCCAGCTTGAATTGTCCATCTAAAATTCCGGGGTCATCGTTTCCATGAAGGTACCGGAGATATGTTGAGAGCGCTTGATATGAAGGAGCTTGTGGCACAACAAAGGTGGCAAAAGGTAAGCCAAGAGTTCGGGATGTCCCGGCCAAAATTGATTGCCTTTGCGGGCTTCGTTGTCCTCTCACGTTCTGCGGTTTTATGAGCGCAAGGCACTATACCGTCAACATGGTTCTCTCAGAAAGGATTCTTCTTCCTCACGGTGCCGATCATAACCTGCTGGAGATGTATCGTATGATACTTGTCGTATCGGCAAGGTCTTCTGAATCAGGCTGAGCCCGAGGCAACGACGATCGGACCTATCTATTGAGCGACGTTTATAGGCCAAGGATTCGCGAGTTTCTCGCACCTCACTTCCGTCTTCTCCCGCAGTGCCGGCACATCTGCGCCAAACGACGACCTTGCTTGTTCTGCTATCGACGTTCTATACGATGCCCAAGAGACCGCCTGGGTACACTCCCTTACCCAGTGGCTTGGGCGAATATTTCAAGAAACCGGAGAGGCGCTCTGATGTCATATTGATCCTTCTTCTTTCGCTTTCCTTGCTTTGCAACATCCTTTTCGTTTCGAAATGGATCGTGCAAATCTTCCAAGAACCTTTCAGGTTTCCCGAGGCAGGATACTGTGAGTGCATGCGAATCTACCAATGGCGCAAAGCTGACAAAATCTAATAGCACCGGCGCAACACGAGATCGCTTATAAGACGGTCAAGTTCCATCGGGGCCTTCAAAACGACATCCCAATCTATGAGCAGCCCCCGTCGAATGAAGTCGACAAGGCTTGGGAGGGTCTCTATCAGTGTAAGCGGCCCCAAGACATTTTCATATCTTGTCTCATCGTTACTCCCAGACGCCGGATCTCGAGTCTCCAAGTCGGAGGTTGCCCAAATGACGAATGATACATGGCCGATTCTCAGCGAACCGGGGAACTACGTGATTGCTCTGGACGTCTTCCACCAGCTGCATTGTCTGGTCTGTCCCAAATTTTCATTTTTATCGTCGCCATTGACGAAGATGTTCATTTAATCAGGATATCCTTCGCCAGCAGCTCCATCCCGGCCACAACTATACTGTCAGATCGGGGGTACATCTGCGGCACTGTATAGGCGCGATCCGCCAGTCTCTTATGTGCTATGCCGATATCAGCCCCGTCGTATGGCAGTGGTCGACTCGATACGAGGAGGCGGAGCAGCGGGACGATATTCTGCACACCTGCAGAGACTTCGACAGACTTCAAGGCTGGGCTAGGGAGCGCAGCCTGGGGGGTCTTCCCGATCTCAGCGTATATATCGAGGAGTGATTTTGTCTGGCTGGTTGTTTGAAGTTTTCGGGACAGGGACGTTTCTTGGATGTGCATTAATCATTCGCAATCAGAAAGGAATTCAATTGCGCAGCGCCGACCAAGCGGATGAGTTGACTTGCTCGAAGTCAGCCTTGACGGCCGAAACTGTCGCCAATAATCGCAAGCGGTGTTACAGAGTCGCCCTTTCACGTTTCCCTTTTCCGTGAGTCTATGCGCCGCATGCCCTAGCCTCAGACTAATCGAATCAAGACTCGAATATGCTTCTCGGGTTCCTCGTGCTGACTCGCCACCCGCGCAGATAGGACCGTGCCTTGGCTGCAGCTGTTTGAAGGAACAGCAGTCCGGACACCCTCTTCTGTATCCAGGTTCTCACAAGCGGATCGCGTCTGCCAACGCCTGGCGTACACAATTGCAGAAAAAATGTATTGCCCTGCTGTCGTCCTCTCTTGCGCCACAGGTCGCGTTTACGTGCACGAGCCTAATGAGCTGACTCGCTCGGATCTCCGTTCATCTTAGCCTCGTCCGCATGTCTCGTCCTTGGACACCGCCCAGGATCTCATCTGCATATAAGACGGGTGAACCGCTCTGGAGAACTCACTAAATCACCATGTCTTCTTCTGAGGATCCCGAGTCCTTTGCGTTGCGCGACGTCTACTTGAATTTCACTCTGGTTCAGGTGTTCGGCAACGGTGAGCGCCCCATGGTTCACTCTGCAATTCGTTTCTCATCCCAAACTCGTGCTCCCCAGGTTTATACTTCGTTATTTTCTTTCTCGCTTTGTACGCGATGAGTGCGAAATTTCTCTTCTTTACTGCCGAAGCACTCTAACCTGAATTTGTGCTCAGTCGTCAAGAGAAAAACCCACAAGGTCCTCTTCATCGTCGTCGTATTAATGTACATGTTCGCCACGATCCAAACCGGGGTGCATTGGGCTATCATCCGCAACGCCTTCATCACGCATGGCATCAGTTCCGACGACACGGTCAACGCTTTGACGGGGCCCACATTTACCATGGTCGTCCTTCCCGCGACGTTGCTCGTCGCGAATACTTTCCTCGCCGACTGCGTTCTTGTGCGTCCCGAGAACTGTAATTTTCTTCCCCTCTCGCTGACTCGATGGACTGCAGATCTTTAGATGCTACGCGGTCTGGAACCACGACTGGCGGGTAATTGTCCTGCCCACGTTGAGCACCATCGGCGGGACAGGTGCCGCTTCCCCTTCCTTGCGCCAAAACACGCCGGCTTACCATTATTTTCAGTCCTGGGCATCCTCACCGTTGTCGAATCGGGCAACTTCATCAAGTACGGCGGCGATTCGAACTCGTTTGTCGACTTTGCGCGCCCGTACTTCAGCATGTGCCTCGTCACGACCCTCCTGGCGACGGTCCTTATCGTCTTCCGCATCCTCTGGCTCACCCGCGACCCCGTCGGCACCGCGTTCTCGGGGTATCGCGCCATCGTCGAGATGGTCGTCGAGTCGGCGCTACTATACTCCATTACTTTGATCATTTATATTGTGAGTTGCCGTCACTTGTGCGGTCTTCACACTCACCTTCCGAAGGTGCTCCTCTTCGGTCCCGACACCAGCAACAACGACGGATATGCGCAGGCAATCCTCATCCAGATGACGGTGCGCGGTCTACGCTCGTGTGATTCAGCTGTATTTTCTGAACTGCGCAATATATAGGGCATCGCACCGACTCTGATCGTCGCGCGCGTCTCTTTCGGCCTCGCCCGCCCCAGCTCGTCCTGGCAGAGGAGCTCCAAGACAGCACATTCCAGATTTGGGTCGACTGCGAACGTCACGAAACAGATCCATTTCTCCGGCAACGAGGATTTGGAATCGCGCTCCGCGGTCGGTTCTGCGATCGAGATGAAGGAGCAGGCTTAATTTAATTTCTTTCTCCGCCCTTCCTGCCCTCACATGCTACACCACCCTTTCGTTTACTCTTCTTGTTTTATTAATACATCTCTATACATATACGTATTTCTTTCTACGTCGCGATGATGAGAATTACAAGAGCTACAAGATGAATACAAGAAATTATCATACACTCAAGGCACCCGTCAATAAGTCAATAATCGAAGTCTGCGATCTGCAGCTCAGAGTGCGCTTTGCGCACCTCATAGTCTCGGGTTTCCCACCATTTCTTTCGAGCCTGCTTCAGACACTCCTCGTCCGCCTGGGCCTCCTCTTCCGCCACCGCCATCTTCTTCATCTCGTCCTCAGTAGGTACGTTCATCCCCAAGCGGAAAGCCGTGTCGAGGATCTTATTCGACCGCCGTCGAGACTGATTTTTCTCGTTTGCGGCTTCGAGATTAAGCGGCAAGTGCTCGCCACGCCCGAAGTCGATTATGCGGAAGCTCGGGGTTTTATCGGATCGCTCGGACGGTGCAACGGTGAGCGGGCCTGGCTGTCTGAGGATGTTGCGCACGTAGAATGAGTTCTGCGTGAATTCGGCGTAGTGGAGGCGCAGGGCGAGAGAGTAGCACTCGGATCTAGGAATTATGAGTCAGTGCGTGAGGTAAAGATGAAAAGGAAGGCGTACCGCTCATCTGGGGTGAACTTATCGGCCAGGATCGGCTTGCCACATTCCTCGAGCAGGAGGATGGGAGACATGCTGTGCCACGCCCGGTAGCTGGGGCTCGACTTGAAGCGTGCGTTCGCCTCGATGTACTTATACGCGTCTTTATCTTCCTCTTCACAATCATTTTCGCCTTCGGGCTCAGCCTCAGTCGCCTTCGTTGTGACGACAACCGCGCCACTTTCCTCCGTCCCCTTTTCCCTCTCAGCCTTCGCCTCTGCCTCTGCCTCTGCTTTCGCCCTTTTCACCTCAGCGGCCCTCTTCTTCTCCTGCGCCTGCTTCTGCTCCTTCTCCTTCCACGCTCGTACAAACTCCTGCCTCGCCCTCTCGACGTCCTCCTTCACCGGTACATAGTACCCATAGAACTTGGGCACGACTGCAGTCACCGGCACCGGATGCATGATGGGCGTCACCAGATTCAGCCCGCACCACTCTTCCTGCAGGTGCTTCGGAAACGCGTCGTAGATCTTCCCCTCGTTGTGCAGCAGCCTGCGTGCCTCCTCTCCACAGAACCCCGTTTTCGCGGCCACGGTGACTTCGCCGGTAGGGGAGCGCCCGGAGAGCGGCTGCGGGAGGCGTAGCGCAGAGCGGAAGACGACAGAGTGGTTTCCGACACCGAGGACCGGAGCGGAGGAGAGATTCAGGTGCGCGATGCGGAGGTTAGTCTCGGGCTTTGGCACAGTCGGCCGGTCGAAAGGGGATTGGGCGGAGGCAGGAGCGGCGGGCGGGATGGGGAGCTTGATGGAGGCACAGTCGGGGTCGGTGTTGAAGGCGGTCGCAGGCTCGGTGTCGCGCGCAAAACGGGGCCAAACGCGCTTGTATTTGCGGAGCACGGGCTCGATCGACTGGGGTTCACCCGCGTGGGATCCGTAATAGTAGTGGCCGGGAATCGTGCTATCGTCGGGATCGTTTACGTAGAGAATGTCGGGGAAGTATTCCTCCGGGATAAATTCCTCTAGTTTGGGGAGGTTGTGGAATGCAGGCGGCTCCGGGGTGGGAGGAGGAGGGGGAGGAGACATGAGGCTCAGATCATCAAAGGTCAAAGGTAAAAGAGCTACCTGTGGCGTAGGAGGGAGGGCCGCAGCCGGGGCGGAAGGAGTGGACTCCTTTGCGCCAACGGGGTCGGATGTCGTAGGTACTGGAGCGGCAGCTGGCCCCGCCGTCGATTTGGCACCGTCCGCCGTGACACCTTCGGCATTCTGGACTGCATCGCCCGCACCGTCCTGGATAGGTGGGTTAGCAGTCGTCGCCTCAGGATCTTGCGCTGCTGCTTTGAGTGATGTTGCTGAGGGATATGTTAGCATAGAACCGACCGAGGGCAGTAAAATAGTTCACGTTCGTCACTCAGCCCACCCTCACTCGCAACCACCGTCGCGTCAGCACCGTCACTCGACTTGAACCCCTCACCCTCCCCGTTCCCGGCGCCTTCCTCGACCTTCGGAGCGTCCACTTCCATCGCATCAGCAGCAGAAGCTTGTGGTGCGGTTGCGGGTTCGCTACGAACTGCGTAGGCTTTATCTGTCGCTGAGGAAGATGAGTGAATGCTCGAGCAACGCTGAGAACGACTTACCGGCCCCGTCCTGGATCTCTGGAATATTCACGTCTTTCGCGTCGGCAGCAGGCTCCTGCGTCTCTGCTGTGGTGGCCGGGGCTTCGGGGAGCGGGTCGGCCGGCACGCGAGATGTATCTGTCGTCCACGCATGAGGAGCGATTCACAAATAAGGGCCAAGGACAACGTACCGTCCGCGTCTCTGGCGGGAGTACCCATGTTCATCTCCGCGTCGACGGCAGTCGGAGCCCGGGCCTCTACCATACTCGCCAGCGCTTCCGTCGGGCGAGCTGCATCTGGGTCTATCACCAATCAGCACCGACTCGCGATGCGCGGCAGGACGGGTCGCACGTACCAGTCTCCGCACTGACAGCGACGCCGGCCGGGAGGGCCTTCTTCGCCGCGGCCCATTCGGGACTGTCGGAGCTCCAGCTCGGGGCGGTCTTCAAGAGCGGTTCTTCTATGTTACGCACACAGCAGTGTACCCGTCAGTATACTTGTACTTGTGTGAAGGTGAAGGGGAGAGGAGGGGAGGCGGACGCACCTCCGGGGGACGAGACGAGCGTCGCCGACATCGAGGGCGCAGAGCCCGCATCATCGAGGGCCGCTTGTGCGGCCGAGACGCATTCGGCCGAGGAAGGAGGAGTGGGGGCGGAGGCGGATGCGGTGGTGGTGGTGGTAGTGGTGTTGGCTTGGATAGGCGTCGGGGGCTTGGTGGGATCAGGGCCTGGAGATAAGAAGGGTGATCAATCTCGGAAGGACGACAAAGACAAGGAGAAGAATACATTCTGCGGCGTCGCCGTTTGAAGTTGGCGTGGGATCTTGCTTGGTCGGGGGAACTACTTAGCAAAGAGTGTGTGAGGAGAGAACTGAGAAGATACGCATGAAAAACTAACCTGAAGTAGGAGTGGGAGCGGGAGGCGAGGCGTCGGCGATGGGCGCCACCGAGAGGACGGAATCTATGCGAAAGATATCTACGAGCCTCGTCCTTGCCTTGCACGACCGAAAATTCGTACCAGCAACACCAGAGGACACCACAATATGCGTGTCTGGTGACAGGTAAGGCGTACTGAATTTCGAGCAGAGGCAGCTGTATACCTGGCGGTGGAGAACCGTCATGAGACGGACCGGGGATGGCGGTCGCTTCTACTTCAAACCGGTGAGCGACTGAGCTCCAAGAACGCTCAAAAACTTACCGGACTTCTCAGGTGTGTTCGCCGGATAATACTTAGCCGGGCAGCATTCGAGACTAGCAGGAGTGGGGCGCGTGAGTTCAGCAATGGTATGCTTCGTCTCAGCCCCGTCTGGAGGACAATACATGACCGGGCAGCACTCGAGACTAGCAAGGTTAGGGCAGATGAGTCTGCGGGCGACAGGGTCCAGAGTCTTGTCCACCATACGGCGCAGCGCCTGTGGGTGGTTCTCGTCGCACCCCTCATCAATGTAGCCGAGACCAGCACTCCCCGCGACGTGCTCGGGCAGCGTCAAAACAGGCCACGGATGCAGACGCCGTGGCTCCGGCTCCGGATCGTGTTCCTCGTCGAGGAAGTTTTCGCCGTACTCGTTTATCATGCTGCGCGACCAAATTGTGAGGAGGTTGAGGCCGGGGACGCGAGGGATCCTGCAACACGTTTTCGAGTCAGCAACCCATCACAGGCAACGAAAAAAAGTGAGTGGCACCAATAAAAATCGTTCACGCTGTGTCCCCAGATGATCCCGTTGGCTGGGCGCAGGCCGGCGGGCGGAGGTCTTGGGAGGACCGGGCCTTTTGGGTCGCGGGTCCATTGCTGATGGACGAAACGCCTGCGCATGGTTGGTGGACCGAAGAAAAGAGTTGTGGGCCTCAGAAGAAGCCGTTTCAAGTCAATCGGATATGAGTCAAAGAACGGCGCTCTGTCGAAACGTTGCCGTCGATCCTTCTTTGATAAATATATGCCTGCAAGCAATCCTGCAATGACAAGGACAAATCAAACAAGCTCAAGGTGCAAAAACGGAGACGGCCGAAGCAGCCGCAGCAGCCTGTGACCGGCGAATCGAGGCCTCGAGCCTTCGATGCCCATTGTCGCCAGGTATGGGATTGCCAGTTCCCGAAATTGAAAAGAAGCACAAGAAACGCGAAAGAGAGCCGGGGTCGAACCATGAAAAAGGGTTTTATTGGGAATTATAGGCCTGTGTACGGGTGACTTCCCAGACAAGTCGCGGTCGAAGAATCGCAATTCGAAAGAACTTCTGCGACCGTGCCGACAAATGACTGGTACAAGCAAGTGGGGCTCCGGGAGATGAGGGAATCGAAGAGATTCCCATAATAGAGCTGAGTGCTGAGCGCTGAGCTCACAGATTGTGAAATCGAGAGCGAATCCACGACTCAAAGTCAGATTCAAGGATGTCGACGTGGTGGAATGAAAACACTACTAGTATGAGCATACCGACATCAAGACTGATACAGATCAGTGATCCGAAGCTTTTCAGCTTTCGCTCTCATGACGGTACTGTCGTTTTCGTTCTTTCTTTCCTGCTTTCGCAACGCTGAGCAACGAATAGACCCAGTTCATGGGAGATTTTGACTCGGACCTGTCTCCTGAGGTTGCAAGTCTTAAGCCGGCAGACTCATCCGACCCACAATCGGATGCGCCCGCTTATCCCGTTCTGACTCTGGCTCCAGAAATAGTGTCGGAAATCTTCTTGAACTTCATCCCTGCATATCCCGATTTCCCTCCGACTTTCGGGCTGCACTCCCCCCTCCTGTTATGCGCAATCTGTCGGCAATGGCGAGCAATTGCGATTGCGACGCCCGAACTTTGGAGGGCGATTCAAATCAGTGTTTCAGATGGATACACCTCGTACGAAGCTGCTGCACAGCTCAAGCTTCTCAAAACTTGGCTGTCGCGCTCCGGTAGTTGTCCCCTTTCTATGGATCTTTCCCTCCCGGACACCATCGAGGAAATTCCTCGGACTGCCATTGACGAGGAAATTGTTCGGACTGCGGTGCTGCACAGTGAACGCTGGGAATACGCCAATTTATCTATCCCGCTCGGGCACATGGGTCTGCTTCGGGTTGCCAATGCCATGCCTCTGCTGCGGCATCTAACGTTCGGATTCGAGGATCTAATACCATCAGAGCCGATAATACTATTTGACCGTGCCCCCCGCCTGAAGCATGTGGTCCTCACACCGGGCTTCGAAAAATCTTTCATAACTCTCCCCTGGGGACAGTTCACCCACCTCGATGCTCCCTTCCTCGACCTCGGAGAATGTGCGGAGATCCTACGCGATGCGACGAACCTTGTCCATTGCAATTTTGGCATCTGTCGAACAAATGATCCCATCCTCGTCCTCATCCCAACCATCCCAATACAGCCCCATCTTCGCCATCTGGATCTACGATATTCCGACGAGCATTATTACCCCGATCCCTCTTTCAATCTCTCGGGATTGTTTCACAACCTCACCTTGCCGGGGCTTATCACACTGCGGGTGTACGAGCCCGGCATCACCCTAGAATCCTTGGGAGAGTTCATCTCGCGATCGCAGTGCACTCTACGAGAACTCCGCGTCGACATATCCTCGCGGATCTCGGAGAGCGCCTACCGCGAAGCGTTGCCATCGGTTAAAGCTATCATCTTGGAGCCGCAAAAGTAGTGGCCGCACGCACTAACGTCAAAGTAGTGGTATGTGATCATCCTACCGATCCGTCAATTTCTTGATCTAATATCTTTCGTCTTCAGATCCGTTCCGTTCCACTCGTCGTCGTCGAAATATATTTATTTGTGACCGCCATTATATATTCCAGTCTGGATTTCGTTCCGTTCCACTCGTCGTCGTCGAAATATATTTATTTGTGACCGCCATTATATATTCCAGTCTGGATTTACCTCCACCTTTCTCCTCAAACTTCCGTACCGCCAAGTCATTCCGAACATAGCTGAGTATGTTCTATCGATCAAATGATGTGCGCAGGCCCCCATTGAAGGCCCGAACCAGGACATATGTGATTCCAACAGCAATAACCCGAGTCAACCTTTCCTGGAAGATCCGAAATGTTCATCGTTTTGTACGAGACGGCGTGGCATTTGAAAAATACATTTTCACTCGAAGATCTGGAGTTCGTCGATGGCAAACGAACTTATGTTCAAATAAATATCTTCTTCCAGGATGGATCAATCAAACGATGGAAATGTCGAGTTGTACGTTTACCAGCCAAATTATACCCGTGTTCAAGTCCCGTCAGACTCGAAATTCAGAGCTAGTACGGAATTGAGCTCGAGAGCGTTGTCCACGGCGGCATTCAAAGCACCGAGCTTCCTCAAGCTCAAGTTCAAATTATTTTGTTCGGGATGAACAGTCGAGACAATTTCTTTCCATGCGAGAAACAGCTGCCTAAGTACGCGCCGTCCAAATGTCACCGCGGTCGTATGGATGAAACCCTGCTCAGGTGAGGTTGAACCATTGAAAACAACACAAGTAGTAGTACCAAAGAGAAGTCCATACATATAGAGGCCACAATGCGTGAAGTCAGTGGCTAGCGTCCAACTAAGTAATCCGCTGCTACCACGAATTCCTACAATAATACAAGAGCGCGGTGGGGTACTTCGCACCTGAATATCGGAGGATGCCGGAGGATTGATGGCGGAGTTTTAAATGGCTTCGGACGGACAGACGCATGTAATTTTAATAGAGGGATGATACAGTATTGCATCTCACAAGCAATTTAGAGTACGGGATACAACGAAAAATAATTTACAGCCGAGACTCGATGCGTCAGGATCCGTCACCCATTAAAGATAGGTTCCAAAACATCCGCAATCTGCTGACTACTCTGGGAATAGGGTTGTCCGATGACGAAAGCGAGCTAGTCTCTGTGACAGAACCGATATATGGATGACGGGTAAGCCAAGTATCCATATATGGTCTGTTAGTAATCACACCCCTGTTGTTGGTTGATCTATTAAATTCCTTCTCGTGTTTTGCCTCCGCCTTGACGTGCCGATAAATCTGAGAATATTTGAGCATGCAGATCTACTTCCAATTCAGAGGCGCCTCCCCTAAAGCTGAAAATTTCCTTCATTCGTTGTCGCGATATGAGCTGAGTTTTCTGAAGCATTTTACATAAGCAGCTTTTTGGCCTGATCCTGTTCTGGAGAACTGACTGGCTGAATCGAGAGATTCTTGCAGGATAAAATGTTTGAATGTGCTCCAGGAGTCTTTACAAATATTTCCGGATTTCCGACGAGGCCCATCGCTGCAATACGGGCGAACTGGCCGTGGGCTGGCACAGCCACCATATTGCGTAATCAGCGGGTCGGCCAACACACGATCGTGTTTACTACAAGACTAAAAGCGAGCCTATTCTCGCGGATAATGCTGAACAGCCCAAGTGTTTCTTTGGAGTACGACGGCCGGAGTTTCAGCGACGGGAAGAAGTGGCTTCGACGGAACACGTCCTCGTGGATGGCCCAGGACCTAATGTCGGGAATGAGGAGCGGGATGATGAGGAGGATCACTGCGTCGAGCAGTGCATCTTTGGACAGCTGGTCGGCGCCAAGATCGAGGAGGAATTGTGTGAGCACGTTGTTGAACTGCGGTCTCCCGCCAACAAGCGCGCAAAGGTGGCGCATTTCTTCTGAGCGGGATTCCCGCCTGGCAGGGACATTAGCAACGAGAAGATGAAGTGACGACCAGACAAACGTGTTGGGGATAAGCCAGTAAATTATCCGGCTGAACATGGAGACCTTGCCCCAGCGAGACAAGTCGAGTAAGTGATCGACCATGAGTTTGTGCATGTCGCCGCCTAGCGCGATACATCGGATAAGGTGCCATAGCGCACACGAAGCTGTGACGCCTGAGTCGAGCATATCTTGCCTAAAATCATGTTAGATAAATGGCGGATATGGAGAGAAGGAAACTTGCAGCCGGAATAGAGGTGTTACTACTGAGTCTTTGAGTTGAGGGGAAATCACGTCGGCAGCGAAGCGACCGTTGTTCATGGAGTATTTAACGGGCGTCACCAGTCGAAGGAGGGTTGGAGCTTCTTGCCGAAGAAAGTGAGCCATGTCGATGGCGACGTCTTGTTGATGTGCCGAACCACATCGTCAAGCAAAGGGGGAGAGTCGAAGGGCCAGTATTGCTCCCAAGTGATATTCCAGAACTCCTGCAGCTCCGTGGGAGGTGCGGTGAGAATGTTAAATGCCCAAGATAGAGACGGTTGCCTCTCCGGATCGAAACCGCGGCGAAAGGTTGCGCTCTTCCGTGAAGCAGTTAAGAGGACAAGCTCAAGGAACTTGGAAAGAATGGCTGCTTCGAAGGCCGTTCCATTCTGTTGAGCCAACTCTGCGATAAATGCAATGCAAGGCTCGAGCGGTTGGCTGCCTTTAGGTAGTGCAGACAGGTAGGCATTCACTAAACGTGGTTCAATGAAGCTGTAGCGCGTGTAAATTAAAGGTGGAGGGGAGAGAGAAATTCATTCGCGCACCCAGATTCACAAAACAAAGAAACGGAAATGATCTCCGTCATCAGTAATATTAAATCGTCGAGGATCCATTTAGAGAGGCAATGAATCATATATGTAGTCTGGGTGAAAGCGATCTGGTTTAAAATGAGTTCCATCGCCAGAATCCTGATGCTGTCGGGATACAGCTCGGGTCTAAAACGAGTCTGTAAACGATCTGGACGCCGCTGAACGAATCTGTATCTCACCGCGACAATTCCAGTAAATCGTCGAATATTCTATCCATAAAGGATGTATCAAGGCCGACCCGTTCCCGCAAGCAAGGAACATGGTCCCGTATGACGGCTATCCTTTTGGCTATTATAACACGCTCGGCGCCTCGGATGACCGCTTTCCCCAACGCCAAGACAGCCTTTCCTGTCAACGCCCCAGGTCCCCACTGTGTCTTGGTCGACGTTGTGGTGTATATTGAAAGTGAGGAGACAGAAGAGGCAAGCGATGTCATAGAAGGACTTGAGCGTAGGATGCGGCGACCGCCTGAAGGCAGCCCAGTGAATGGCATGGTGGCAAGAAGAAAGGTGATAATTGCCGAGAGCGCTTTGATTCGGGGGATTGATCCGGAACTCGAATCGGTTTCTGTGCGTGAAAAATGTGTATCTCGAAATGCGCGTAAAAGACCGGCTTCAACACAGGGTGTTCCGGCTAGAGGACCAACTTCACGTTGGAAGAAGTGAAATGCGTCAGACCCTGGCCGACATCTAGGGCTGATAAAGCTGAACCTCGGGCTCCTGGTGGCGGAGGAGGAGATGTTCCGAGATATGACTCTCACAACAACACAGAGCGCCGTCGGCCATCATGGCAGAACAACCTCCGTCCGAGTCGTGCGTATTTTGGTTTTCGACACAAATTCCGTCGACTGCGGGTCGATTGGGTCGAAGATAAGTATCATTTGAACTATAATGATAGAGTCGCGTAGTGAGGAACGACCGGAGCGAATCGCGGTTTCGTGCCGGGCCGGCACGCAAACAAGACGCAAGCAAACAACTGCTGATGCAGTTGATTCTTGCTTCACGCGTCGTCGCAGTAAGACGCGTTCGTCTTGTTGCGGGCCTCAGCTAATTCTCGCTCTTTGTCTTTCGTACGCAAAACCCTCGTCCTACCTTCGGCCGGGATCAGATCTCAGGTGGTTTCATTCTGGACACACGGTGGACACGAAAACTGCTTTCGATGGCTCAGAGTACGGGAAGCAAAGCAATACCTCAGGAGAAGCCACTGGACCCAGGCGAGCAATTCGACTTGGAAACTGGCTTTGCAGGAGAGGAGGAGGAACCGCTACTGGACAAGGGCAAAAGCAGAGCAAGAGCTGACTCGCTCTCGTCTGTGTCTGACAAGGGCGACGGCGACGGCGTGCTGCTGGAAAATTTGGAAGGCGCGCGCCCACGCGACGACGCTTGGAAGGAAGTGGTGGATGACGACACCGACAACGACGAACAAGGATCTGCGTCCGCGGGAGCAAATTTAGCCGAGGGACGTTTGGCGGATTCTTCACCGTCCAAGGAGGCCCAGGGAGGGCTGAACCGGTACAGATCGGCTCGAATCAAGGATCTGGAGCGCAAGAAGAAGAGAGAGGAGGAGGAGAGAAGGAAGGCGCAGGAGGTGGAAGCGTTAGTGGTGAAGGAGAGGGCGGATGCCAAGAAGCGGAAGAAGAAGGAACAGGGCGGCGCGGCTGCAAAGTCCCAAGGCGGGCAACTGGCGGCAGCGACGTTTGGTCCGAGCTCACTTTCTAAACGACCGACAGCGACTACACCTGGCACGGTCACGCCCAATGCAAAACGGGCGCGCAAGGCAATCCAGACACCAGAACAGACAGAGATACGGGAGGTCCCGTCCCCGTCCGAGGCGGACGCAGCGCTCCTCACGGCAGAGTCGAGCAAGCGCCCAGCGAAGAGAGCGAGAAACCGCAAGGTCTCGTTCTCCAACTCGGTGGCGTTGGCAGACGCGACGACGGATGCACCTCCAGCAAAGCGGAAGGCGTTTGCGCCCAAGGTGATCACACCTGGGGCGCAGGGCTCGCCCGCAGAGGCCTTCTCGCCTACGGCGGGTCTACAGGGCCTGAGGGATGAGCATGACGAACAAGGACGTTTCATCATGCCTCCCGAGAGGCTCCTGCAGATCATCCAAAGCGCGGCAGCGGAATTGGCAGCGTTACAGACGGCGGAGGCGATGAAGGTGCTTACAGAGTCTGGAGTAGACCATGAAGGTAAGCGAAAAAAATTGTCTCTTATCGTTCATCCGTTTTCCCTCCCCAGTTGGAAGGCGCAGCAGTCGGGGTAACCGCATAGGCGGGTGTGGCCCAGAAAACCGCACCCCGCAATGGGTTCTTTGGTGTAGCGGAGACCTAGTTCCTACAGAACCCATTGCGGAAGGTATTCTGGGCAACACGAACACATGGGCAGTCGACCCGGAGGCAGAGCCCCAGTCGGCCTAGTCTAGCGCTAGTCAGACGCGAGTCGTCCCAGTCGGACAGCATAAAGTCGTAACCAGAGCTGCGCTCATATGCAATCATACAGACGTAGATGACCGGAACAGTTCTTCGGAGAGTTTGTCAGACAAAGACTCAGACGTCAACATACTGCGGTCAGCATTCGCGCAGTCGAGCTCTAAGAAGGTGCCGGCAGTCATGCCAGGAGGCGCGAGTGGAACATTGACCAAAAAGAAGGTCACGGCTACAGCGTTCACGCAACGCATCCTGCCAGCGGTGAACACGGCGATCCCCCTATACATTGAGACGAACATCAAGGGTGGATGGAAGAAGCCCTTTCCGATGACGGACTTGACGCCAGCGGCCTGCGCATCGACAAATAAAGCAAGGGACAAGAAGGAGGACAGACAGTTGATCCAGTGCGACGGAAAATTCGTCCTAGCCGAGGGTGAGTGCGACGACCTGAGCGGCGACAAGCTCATGACAGCAATGGACTTCCTCCTCGCCTCCAAGAACCTCGTAGAAGCGGTGAAACGTTGGTACACACCCGAGTCCCTACGAAAACCAGCGGCGAAGAACTTGAAAAAGCATTTCAAGGTCTTGTTCGAGAGAGACGAATTCTGGCGCCCAGAGAAGTTCCCTCGGATCATGATGTACAACACCGAGGTCCTGCTAGCGTTTGTGGCATGCGACCCCGCTAACCGCTTTGATGTCTCGATGTAGCAGCTGGACATCTGGAGCGACATGGTGATGAAACACCAGGATGAAGTTGCGGAAGTGCAGTCGAAGGAGATAGCATTGTCCCTTTCGGGCAGGGGGTGTTGCTCTCCTACTCCAGCAACTGCCTAAACAGTACCAGCAACAGCAAGGATGCGGGGGAGGCCAACACATGGGGCAGAATGACAGGCAGGGTGGTCAAGGCAGGAACAATGGGCTCTGTTGCATGGCCTGCAGCTGGCGGGGGCATGTTCACAGCCGCTGCAAAGGACAAGGTGCCTGGCTTGTCAAGCCGCAAGGTGGTAAATTCTGGGAAGCACTCGAGAGGAACATCAAGTGCTGCTTCACGTTCAACTCAGGCGGATGCCCAGACCCCAGACGCAATCGCCCTGGTCCCTGCAACTTCACACATTGCTGCACGGGATCAGGCGCTGCTGGATGCGCGCTACAGGCCATTCTGCGCAGCAATGCACAATGTGCTGAGATCTTTCCAATAGTCACAACACTCAAGGCGGACACATGGGCACGTCGCATTGAGCAGGCGGGGCTAGGGGAGAGGTTCGGCGACATTCCAGACTGTATATGCATCGGATTCAGCCACGGTATAAATATTTCTTGCAGAGCAAAGACAACGTACATCCCACCTAATCTAAAATTGGCGATCGACCACCCCAAAGTAATCTCGGCCTACATCGAGAAGGAACAGGCATTGGGCTGAATCTCGATAGGCTACGAACCAAAATTTCTTGAATCAATAATTGGCCCATTTCGGTGCTCGCCCATCGGCTGTGTTCAGAAGGATCCGCCAAATGGGAAGTGGAGGATGTTCAACCACCATTCATTTCTGTATGATGACCTGGACATACCATCCGTAAATTCGCAGATTAACAAGGACAGCTTCCCATGTGACTGGGGATCATTTGCGCAGTGCTATCTCATACTAGTGAGAGCGCCGCCAGGAGCGCAGGTGAGTACTAAATTGGCAGGAGAACAAGGAGACATGGCTAACAAAGAAAACCAGGCCTCAGTTTTCGACGTGAAGAGCACGTTCTGCTTGGTCCTGTTGACGCCGGAAGACAGGACACAATTGATGATTGAATGGAATGGCAAAGTCATGTTTGACAACACCTTCAGCTTCGGAGCCCGTTCTGCACCCGGTGTCTTTGGGCGTCTAGTGGATCTCATTGTACACCTGCTCAAATTCATGTCCATCGACGAAATCATTAAATGGGTGGATGACTTCATCTTCTTCCGGTTTCCGAACGGCAAAACAGGAGGAAGATTTGTATACAAGTAGGACGAAAACATATTCTTCGAGGTCAGTGAAGAACTGGGATGGATCTGGGAAGCCAGCAAACACACCCCGTTGGTAAGCCGTGAAACGGACCATGGGTGAAATAGCAAGGAATTTGCTGATTTCTGCCTTAATCACATAGCATGCTGCTCCAAAGGATTAGCGTAAGTCCTATATGGCTAATCAGGGCTTGATCCTGCATGAGGACCTTAATCAAGTCCGCCTGGGATGCATCAACTGGAAAGTTCATACTGGTTGACATCCATGATTAAGGGTTTAATTGCTAAGATTAAACATCGCTGCTTAATCAAGGCATCGCGGGGCCCACAAACAATATGGGCAATATTAATCATCCTCTCTGATGATCTGGGGCACCACTGTGGGGTCTTGATTAGGCGTTCAAGTGCTTTGTTGTGCTTGATTTACAAACCGAGCCTTGTGCGACGGATCAGGTGACTCGGGGTTAGTGGTAACCAGTTATTCCGACTGCGGCTGGACTTCGCTTATCAACTATCCGATCATTGTTGCCATCCTGATTTGGTTACTTGAACCAGGCCAGGACGGTAGCTCACATATCTCCACAACCACTTGGCGGTTTGGGCTGATTAAGGTACTGGCTTAAAGCCAGCACCTTCCTCTACCTAATACTGAAGGTCCTGAACGGGGGACACGAGGATAGAAGATGGGACTGTCAACACAATTGAACAAGAAACAGTCACACCGGACACACTCAAGCACTAAGGGGTTGATACACGAGGATCCTATATATTTACCTACACGTGATTAACTACGGACACCTTACTCATATACCAGCGAGTAGAATAATCATCGTATTGTAAGCATAATTGTACAGTATATAAGGAGGAGGTTTTGGCATGGATAGGCACTGAACTTTCTGTCCCTAAGAGCAGTAGCCTTTACCGGGTATTGCTTGATAAACGACGGAGATTCGGGACTTGTCACCCAGGACTGACTTCATTAAAGAAGTTTTGTTTTGTTTGCACAAGTAACTCAATATCAATTGTTGGCTCAGGATTTTGGGATTGGAAACGGTTAAGAAGCTAGAGAGAGCTTGTTAGGAACTGAGAACACAGCACCGCATTACAGTGGCCTCGGAAGGCTTATTATTTGGGATTTGAGAACACGGCACCTTGATTAGGATTTGGGATTGTTGGTTCAAGCTTGTAAAGCTTTCAAACTCGATTTGTTGGCTTAGGTGCTCGTTTGGCATTGCTCAAAGAGGTCTAATACTCTAAATCAACCTTGCACTTCGGACTCGACCCTTAAACAGGTGTGTTCCTCGCAACCTTTGTTGGACTATCTGTGCTCCTTGAACCTTCTTAAAGCGTTCAAAAGACCCGTACTCGGCAGCACAGTCTAAACCATTCAAGGCGAAAGTAGTTAGGATTTGGTTAGTAGTTGTGTTTTTGCCTTAATCAAGCAAACTCGCATTCTGCTTGTTGGATCTTGATTAAACTAGTACTGCTGTTGTAGACACCGAGCAAGCATTTCACCGTTCAGCTTCCTGTTTGTCTACATTGGTTTTTGTTGGGATATGGAAAACAGGATGGTCGCACTGCCAGAAGCGAAGAGGGCAAAGTACGTTGAGATGCTGGACGAGTGGAAAGTCGGGGTGCTGGTGTCGAAGAAGGACACAGAGATGATAGTTGGATCCCTCAACCACTGCGTTCGTTGTGCCAAAAGGACGGTTGCACCTTGTGGAGCTGTACAGATTTACGGCGGCGCTGAACAACACGTCAGGACCGCACATCAAGTTCAAGATCACAAACAAGGTAGCGGCGGACATTGCATGGTGGCAGGAGGAACTGGATAAGTCCCAAGTGGTCTTGCTCATTCATGAGCCGCTGCCGATACAGACAGATGAGATCTTTGTGGATGCTTCAACGAGCTGGGGCATCGGGCTCACCTACCGAGGAAAATGGCTTGCATGGAGGTTTCGCAAGGGATGGTTTTCAGAGGGGAGGTGCATCGGCTGGGGCAAGATGGTCGCAATCGAGCTGGTGCTGCGTACACTAGTCGCTGCGAAGGTCAAGAACGCACATCTGAGCCTTTGCTCGGACAATCAAGGTGTCATAGGCGCACTTGCAGCAGGGAGATCGTACAACACAGGAGAACACCATCCTGCAGTAAATCCTCCAGCTATACCACGAGCACTCAATCTGGTTTACCATCACCTACATCCCCTCAAAAGAAAACCCATCAGACCCGCCATCTCGGGGAGAGTTTGCGTTGTGGAAACTGATGATAGGGAGCCCACCGAAGATACCAGGTCACTTAAAGAAATACGTACTCCATTCGAACCACTCAGTGTAGTTGACTAGATAGTTTTTTCTTGGTGTATCATGCATGAAGGGAATACCAAAATATTTCTTGTAAAAGTACGATCACATGATCTGACCAAATTCAGTCCTTTATCCTCATGTCGCCGAGCAACACAATTAGGAAGATCGCTGAGCAGGCTCAACGCATCCTGAAGACACAAGGCTACAAAATCCAAGCAGGCAGTGAAACGGCGTAACATAAATGCGCAGCATCTAGGGCTAATTTTACGATTTCCTATGACCAGTATTTTATACAACGGGAAACAACTAGCACTTCTGTTGTGACTAGCATCCTAGCTAGTACGCAGACCACTTGTTAGGTGATATAAAGGAGAGTCAGAGCAAGCCCTAGCTGCTGACTATAGCACGAGGCTACACTAGTGTGATGTGCTAGCTGCTAGCTGAGTGTACAAACAACCAGGGATTAAACCACTGCCTATACATTCATGAGACATGACCTAGGAGACTCTAGTAGTCCAGAGATGGCTTGCGAAGGAGCTAGCGATGGTCTAGCAGACGGATATCTACGATGGAAGTGCCACTAGGGGCCAGCGCCTTGAGCTAGGAAGCTCGGCATGAGATCCGGTAGTACTATCTAATCTCTAGATAAGCGACTAGACAGCGATAGGCGGAACAACCCAACTAGCGGCCGGCTAGGGCTTTGACAAAGACATACCACAACATATGAGATGAAGCAGCACAAGGCTAGGGCCTGATCTGGGCAGCTAGGGCAAAGGGAAATAGCAAGCGAGCTATTGGAATGGAGCTAGGGATGATTGTACAGGCTGTACCAATGACTGGAGGTCTGATCGACATTCTGACCAACGACCTGGACGACCGGTTACATCGCCGGTTGGTCCGGAAGTGGGGCTCGGCATAGACGGAGGGCTGAGGATCCATTGATATACCCACGGTTGAACACTAGCCGGTCAGCGAGGCTGACCTGGCATATACCAGACCAGTCCCAAAACCACACAGTAGTCGTCTCATTGGCTGACCATATTTCTTATCATCTAATATTGTGTATTGTATTATTCAGCTCACTTTCACATGTAACTTGAACCTACACCACCGTTTTGGGGAGCCGGGTCTATTTGACAAAAATGAGCCGACGAAAAATAGGGCCTGAATCAATGAAAAAACAGGGTGAAATCTACCTTGAATTGATATCGAGACTTGAAGGTCGAAATTTTGTCAAAACTGATGTCGAAATGGGGGTGGGAACATTTCTGTGCTTCCGACGTCCACGCAACATCATTTGTGACCGGATGTGACGTGGGATCGGCAAATTTCTCTCGACGTCGGCCTCAGGCCGTGCCCACGTCCTTCCCCAGGCCAGCCTTCTGCGCCGCTGATCTTTATCGGCAAAAATCTCTAAGTCCCTAACTGTGCAGCTGGAACCAAATAAGGCCAAAACACTTTTCTTGTTCGCATCACAAATACTTTGTAGTGCCTAACACTTCTCTGCTCCGCCAGCACCCGTTTTCAATCCCAACAACCTTGGCCCAAAAGACACCTCTTAGCACTCTTCCCTGCACTCTGCCTCGCCCTCCTACTGCCGGAATTGTGCGTGCCGCCAGTCACAGGTGCGTTGTGCACTGGCTTCAAGTTTTCCATATATATACTCACCCCGTTCACAGCTTGGGCTCTCCTACGTCGCTACCTATGTCAATTGGTGAGTGTCCATATTGCTCCCTTCATAATAGCTGCCCCTGCCCTCAGCACATTCTTGCTAATTGTATACACACCGTTTACGTTCTGTACTATATTTTCAATAATAAAAAACCACGGCATCCCGTATATCCCATATACTGTATTAAATTTAGGAGAAAAATTTTGAGAGAAGAAAATTGTGCCTAATCCGGACAAAGACGTCGATCCAAGGCCGATTAAAGACGTCGATTTGGGGTGGGATTCATCGACGTCGAATTGACGTTGGCTCGTTTTGGCCGGTTTGAGGTCGGTTTGATGGCCGGACTAACGTCACAGCCTCCGGCCTGGGCCCCAGGTCGCTGACAAAATGGTGGTGTAGTAGTATAAAAGGGAGTGCAGGACAGACTAGGGTCTAAGAACATTACGCCCCAGACTTTGGTCGAAGCTGGTGCTAGTGGACTCAGGCTGCTAGTGGAGGTTGATACTGAACTTCACTTGTAGTAGTCTTTATATTGGAATCAGTAGACTGTGGACTCTGGAAACATCGAGTGACTAAGCTGAGGATTTTGTGTTGTTGGTCCTAGACCTCCACATATAAAATAAGGGTGTTCTCTTCGAGACCCAGCTGCAGTTTGCGCTAGTGACTTTGCTTTCACCCCGACAAGACGGAAGCTCTGTCGTAGTGTGTTGGACCGCTGATAGGGCGTGTACTAAAACACGCATGAAAACACCAGTTTTTATTTCATTTTGAACCTATTAGTGGGCAGAAGTGAGGCATTAGTTTATGAGTGTACACCCTCCCTGGGGTGGTAGGCTACACTATTGATGGCCGAAAGTCAGTGTAACAAACCAATTATGAAGAGTTGAGTAGACTTGACAAGGCAGCCCAAAAAGGCTGTTGCGGCCTGACTATGAGATTCAACACTGAGCTATAGACAGCGGTGGTAAACCACTGTTTTACGTGCTGGAGGTGAAACAACAGGGAACTATATGGGATTATTGGCTTACCGCTTCAAGCGGTCTCTGAATGGTCTGACGACTACTGAAGAAGATTAAAGATGAAGTTGGAGTCAGATAGATGAAGTTGGAGTCAGTGTAATGACTTTAGGGCTGGCTTTGTAATGTTGCCTGGTATCAAGCCGCTGGATGTTTTATCGAGCCGCTGGATACTGGATCGAGCTGCCAGATACTTATAGAGTCATTCCATGACTTTGGTGGTTGGTCTTAAAGGCAATAATGCATCGAGCCGCTGGACAATTTATCGGGCCGCTGGATATCTCGGGCCGCTAGACACATTTATCTAGCCGCTGGATATCTAGTGGCGCCTCAATGGATTAGATTGAGCAGAAGACGTGTTACTGGGTTCAAGCCAGTGTCATAGGATATGACTAGTGCTGCACCGGGCAGATCTAGCCGCTGGAAAGATGCGATCTTCGCATCAAGGCCAGCTGATATGAATGATGAGGATTAACAGTCCAGTATCGGGCCGCCAGATAGTTACTGGAACACAATATTGGGCTGCTGATATTTTATCAAGCCGCTGGATATTCAGTACCGGTTCTACTGGGCTGGTGAAGTGCGGGACTGATACAGAAGTGGAATAGGACTTAACAGAAATGACTAAGGCTGATTTGCTCAGTCAGAAATGACTAAGGCTGACTCGCTCAGTCAGAAAGATGGAAACCAAGACAACTAAGCACATCTTATGGCGTGCTAGAGAAATACATGTGGACTAGCCCCAGTAGCAGGTCATAATACCCATGGTTGAGAATGCCTTCTACGCCATTGGCCATTCACTACTCGGGCTCCCACCCTTTACTGTTCCTATTCATTCCGTCTATCTCCTTTACTTCTCTCTGAAATGTATAAAAGCCAGCTGTGTACTCTGTATTAGCCAGTAAACTATCCACCCAGATATACGGGCAATATAGTAAACTCTAGATTTGTTTGGAAAGATATCAGAGATTTGAAGACGCACAGATAAAGATTGTAAGACACGGGACATTGACGGGACAATACCATTGCCCAGATATAAGTGTTACGCATTCAACCTTGGTGAAGAGACCCGCTAGACTTAGGTCTCACACAATTCAATTGTGAAGAGCCAGTTTGGAACGTAAACTCACGCCTCGAACTAGAGTGGCCGCCAGCAGTGTAAGCGTGAGCACACTAGCCCCGCCCTCACCATCTGCGTAACTGCACCTGCTTGTTGATTGTCTCCATTCTCGCAAGAGAGTTACGAGTCAAGTGTCCGTCCGCCGAAAGTCTGCCTACCTATTCTGCTTCTTGGCTAGCTGCCAGTTAGTGCTAGGGTCTGACGCTCACAAGGAAACTGAAGACTTTGGACAAGTCAAGGGTTTACTTGAGTCTTGATATACTGTCGGTGTGAAGTCCCTGCTACCCCAGCATAACCGTGCTCAGACCACATAGTTTGCTATTGAAACAGAGTCTTATAAAACCTTTGCACACCCTCTTGACGGGTGATACGTACCCTACCTCCCCGAACACACACACACGAGCATTAGGACCGGATTAGTGTTTTGTTTTGATTTTGGTTGGATTGTGATTAGTGACTAGCTCGCTTCACTCTCTAGTTGATTTCATTAGATTACACGGCCGCACCCTAGTGCACCGTTTCACCGCTTGCTAGGTGGATTGTGTGTTGACTTGAGCCCACTAAGAAAAAGACGGACTAGGTGCCCCCACCTCTAGTTTGGCTATAACTTGTCAGTTACTTTGCCTTCACCTCGATATAGATGGAAGCTCTGTCGTAGTGTGTTGGGTCGCTAGTTGGACGCTTGTAGTGAACTAGTGCTGATAAAAGTGGAAAGGTTCCTGTTCTTGGTCAAGGAATAGGTCAACGGTTTAAGGACTCTTCTGGGAAACCCCCAACTTGCCTTGCCGTTTGAGGATTGAAGTCTCTTGTTGTTAGCCTCAGTAGTCTTTGGGTGTGCCCTTAGCGAGGATTTTCACAAACCTACATACTCTGCCCTGGTGTTCTTGACCTAATGGTCCAGCCATCTTGTATCCACCCCATATAAACACACCCCCAGACCATCCCTAGGTTCCTAGCAGTGTTGTTATTGGCGGTTGCATATTGCTAGTACGTTGTAGAGTGTGTTGTTAGAAGCCTATAAATCAAACTTGTGTTTGTTCAAACCTGCTGGTCGCATACTACGGCCCGGACCCGAACTCACAAAGAGAAGCACTTAGATCTTTGGAGGTAGATTGGTTGTGGTTCGTTGTTTTGGGTGTTTGTTCGCAATACCTATCAATTAGCCATTCCTAGTCATATAAGAAGTGCACCGTTTCAGCGGAATTACGAAGAAGAATAAGCGAGCTAAGCGAGATAGACCAATGCCAGAACATGCGAAGGCAAGGATGCAGTGGATGCTAGACAATGCATGGGCGAATTCAACACTAGACAAGTACAAGCTCAGTGTTGACACATTCCACAAGTTCTGTGACCAGGTGAGGATTCTCCGAGCACGCAACGCCTGCCAGTGAGCGAGCTGCTGTGCTGCTTTGCAGTGTCAAGGGCTGGAGAGATCACAGGAGGCACAGCAAGGAGCGCGGTTGCAGCAGTGAAAGCTTGGCACATACACGGGGTGTTCTATGGAAAGGCGGTCTACGGCTATGCTACACACTGAAGGGCGTGGAAAATCTCACACCGGAGTCATTGAGACGTGAGGAACACCCACCCGTCACAGAAGAAATGATCAACATTCTCGAGAAGGAGCTGGACCTGAGCGAACCCAAAGATGCAGCGGTATTTGCAGCGGCGTGCTGCGCGTTCTGGGGACAAATCTGACTGGGCGAGATGCTATCTGACATGCAAAGCAAATACTTCATTGGACATATACCAATGGACCCAGATCTAGGACCAACGGCCACGGCGGCAGGCACTAGAGTGCTGAGACTCCCATGGACGAAGATGAAAGGCGAACACGGAGACAAGGCAGTTCTGTGCCGCCAGCGCACAAAGTCGGATCCAGTGAACGCAATAGAAAACCATGTCGCGATAAATGCCATCCCAGCCGACCTACCACTATTCGCATATCGCAATGAAAACAGGGACCACATCTACCTACCAAGAAGGAAATTCTTACTGAGATGCAACAAAATCTGGTCGAAACATGGCATCCCTTCAACTACGGGGCATAGCTTCCGTATCGGGGGCACAACTCATTTGCTCATAGCCGGCGTCAACCCGGAGGTAGTCCGGGCAATGGGTCGCTGCAAGTCGGACGCATTCCTGGTGTACTGGTGTTGTTTGGACATCTTAGCACCTTTACATGCGGAATTCTTAAATTTGTAAAAAGAGGTTTTTCATTTAAATACACATCCTATCGTCTAAAGAATTGTCCTCCTCACCAGAGGCTCGCGTGTGGGGTTCCTTGCAAGCGCTCGGGGTCGAACCTGCGGCTGGGTAGCAAATACTGGCTTTTTTTTATATGACCTGTATTTGGCTCAAGACTTTGAAAAGAGAATACAGTATTGTTGTAATATAGACTGCATCTGATGTATGGGCCACATTGAAAATGCCGGTATCTTGTGCCCTCCAGTATATGTATGAGTCCATTGTATCAAAAAATTAGGCCAATCAAACAATGATAGCTAATGTTACAGCCATCCTACTCAAAACACAGATATTTTCCCAGTCAAGCAATTTGATTGGCCATCAAAAAATCCGAAGAGGCCATGCCCTCTGAACTTTCAATTCCAACATAATGAGCATATTCTCAGGGAAAACGGTCGAGAATTGATCTCAGGAGAGCCATCCGATGCAAAGTTCATTGAAAAAAAAAAAAACAGGCCATGCCCTAAGTTCCGCAAAGAGCTGTAATTACAACATGTACTTGATATGAATAAAAGAAAGATGAATACAAATCCAATGAAAAACAAGACAAATCCAAATCCAATAGATGAAAGATAACTAGCGGCGAAGAGAATGGTTCTTTGTGAAAACAGTCCAGAGTCCCTTAGAAGTTCGCCCTTCCAATGCTCGCTGCCGCTTGGCTTCGGCGACCGACCTCCAGTGCTGTAGTTGGTTGTCATACGTCGAAGGAGCGTAGGAGTGTTCTCGACCAAAAACAGCGTGGAAGTGAGCTTCTTTTGTCAGGAGATGCATGAGCTCGGGACTGTCCATCTTGACGAACCTGTCTACCATGTCGACAACATAGAGACCCTTCATCCAGCTGCCCTTGTCGTTCTTGGAGCCGGCAGCGCTTGAACACGATAGATCGGGTGTCAAAGGAGGGGTTGTCAAAGGAGGGGTTGATTGCATTGAGGTGTTGCTGTTGTCATCAATATTGATTGGCACAATGGCAGTATTAACAGGGAGATGGGGGTGCTTGCGCTGTAGCATCTTGGTGGTATTCCGCTTGCGTATTGTACCAACAAGTTCGACATCGGACCCGTTGTCGGACAAGGTGCTCTTGAGCTTGCGGTACTCGTAGCACACGCCTGCGCATTCTTGAGACAAACCATAGTGTAGATGGGACGAGGTAGGAGGGGTAGAGCAACCCAGAAAGCAGGTGATGATGGTCGCCTCATCCAGGACATGAACACCTTGCTTTCGCAGAAGGACAACACAATTGGTCATCAAGGTGAAAAGGTGGTGCACAGAGACCTTCATGAAGATGTGATAGCTTTCAGAGTATTGTTCTAGGCTGGTGTTGTCGATGTCCTTGATCCCCATGTCACTTGGGGTCTGTGGGGAGTTGGCAAGGCGGAACTGAGGCCAGGAGGGTAGATCGGCAGCACTGATACATAATACGACTGGGTCTTCGGCACTCTACAAGGTACATCAGTCGACAGGCAGCACAATTGACCACGAAACAACTTATGTTATGGAGATACATGAGGATGAACCTGTACACAAGCTCAGGGTTCGTTGGAGATCGCTGCGAGGGAGCAGCAACATGAAAAGTGGACGACGGCTTGATCCAATTGTTGCTAAGTTGCTTCGTGATTTGAATCGGGGTGATGGAACACTTCTTTGCATGCGAGATGGGTAAGATGGTGGCAGGAGGGTCAGGGCTAGGTGACAAAGAACACAAGCGTAGGTTGGTAGTAGGAACTGGTGGAGGAGAGGGTTTTGTAACAGTGTCGATGATGTCTTGAAAGGTGGCACAGCAGCGAGCCTGTTCAGCGTCACGCGCAGATTGATGCATGGCCTCCTTGATGTCCTTCTCTTCCTGGCGGCATAGTTCCTCTTCAAGAGGGAGGTCAGGTGAGGGTGACTTGAGACCGATGCTGAGGTCAAATTGGTGGGCCACAGAGTTTTGTGCCTCCTGGTATGCATTGAGAGCACACAGTGGCTTGTTGAGGTTTGAAGCAAGGTCGTCGAACGAACGGAAGGGGCGAGCACCAGAGAAGACCGGAATGTGGGCGGGGAAGGGCATATTTGATGAAACAGGGGTGAGGCTGGAGGATGACGCTGAGCGAGAAAACATAGGAACACATGAGGATGATGCTGCATGCGGAGGAAGAGAGGCCGAGGCTGGTATGCTAATGCTTGTACTTGAATTGCCAGCGTGGTGGCACGAGTACGCACAGTTGCCTGTCTTGAAGCAGTGTTTTTGACACATATTGTTCATGCAGTGCTTGTTGGTCCAGCCAGACTTGCAACCGGCAGGGTAGCGGCATGGTATCTTTGAGAGGGCGGACACAGTCATGGGCGGAGCCATGGACGTCATGGGAGCGATTGTAGGTCTTGCCAGGGGCGGCCAGCGATGGTTGTAAGTGTTGGCGTGAGCTGCAGGCTTATAGCACTGATAAAATAATAGTTAGCCATGGTGAGATGGAATAGAATCACAGTGAGATAGAATACAACAACACTTGGCCATGGCGAGAATAAGAAAAGACCTTACTTACCCAGAGAAACTAGTGGTCACCGTCTTTCATCAACTGTGGGGTGAGATACGACCCACAGGCTGGGCAACAATTGTTGTATCTTGTTGGCAGTGGGAGCAGCAGGGCCATTTGCGAAGCACTGAGAAGATGAGAGGATGGAGGCAGGAAAGAGGCAGGAAGCAAGAGGGATGCCAGCTCACTGACAGGCGGCTTGACAGCCAAGTGAGGTCAATTCAAAGTCCAATCACTTGCTGCTGTGTATATCGCTGGTTGATTTTCTGGTGTCGCCAATTCCTGAATTTCCTGTGTCTCAGAGATATGGAACAATGTCTCAGACTTAGGTCATAACACGGAACCAATGTTAATGCCTCACTGCTCTTGTCCCAACACCTACATAGTGCAGATGCACTCTTAGTGGAACCAAGCCTTTCCTGCCATATTTTTATCCCTATACAAATGTGTTTTGTTCATTGGAATCTTTGAGCAAAAACACCAAGACCAGACAACATGGCTTATAAACTGTTCTTTAAGATTTTGCTCGTTCGGCTGTGCTCTATCCCCATGTAGGCTTTCTCTTTTTGATTTTCCTCTGCTCTTGCTCTTCAATTCACCCCTTCCATCCATGGCTCTCTGTTTTCAACACTGCCTGTGCATTTGTCGCCAAACAGCTGATCTGCCTGCTGCACCGGCACAGCTTTTTCTTGGCAGGACGCAGTGGATTGCAGTCACTGCTGCCCACAGGAGTCTATACTAGAAGAATGGGAGTGGGACTCACCCATTTCCTTTTTCAGGAAGTGAGTCCCATTCTTGATCCCATCAACAATGGGACTCACTGAAGAAATGGGACTGGGAAGACCACTGCCAATCACATAGTGACCCACCATCATGCAGTCCCAAATGGATGAGGTTCTTGAGGCGAGGCTCTGTCACTGCATGCATGCGGATGTACTCTAGAAAGAGCTGACAACCCAAGGTATTTGGTGAATAAAATAATGGACTAATAATTAGTGTTCTGTAATTTTTTCGAAATCCAAAGACGCACACTGCCATAACACGCAACCCGCCTCATGCCCGCACAGAGGTGCTTAATCAGCATGGTTAACCTTACCATGATCCTACCTACCCAATAGGAAATTGCTCGGGCACAAAAATCACTTGATAAACTCCGCCTCCACCCCTTTACCATAACGGGACAAGCACTGCCATCTGCCGACAGCTTCCTCGTGGAGCTTGAACTGGAGCCAGTGGAGAGCTGTGGTGACGCTTGTACCAAACAAGTGTCCTCCCTCGAGCTCTTCTCTCCCACCCTTTTTTGTGATACCTCGACCCCGAGTCCTGTTTCAAGATACCTCTTTTCACTGACCTTGACACAATGAAAATCGACATGCGGCACATCCGCTGCCCCAAACCCGAATGCTCCTCCCTGCCCCCAGTGCCAGCATGGCCAAAATGCGGCAAGCGGTACACCGTCGTACATTTTGTTTCCTTCACCTTGCCTTGTACTACAGTATATGCCTTCCACGACGAACCCACATAAGTGACCAATGAGCCAATCCTGTGGCATCATTTGGGCATGGTCACCAACAACCAGGACGACCTCATCACATGTTTCACCACATCTGTTGACGTGTGGAGCTCCCTGCCGCCTTGAGCCACAAGCGCCAGCACGCAGTGACCCCACCGAGCCGGTGCCCAAGCAAGAAGATCAAGTGCGAGGTCACTGACTCCTCCTCCGACGAGCTGGAGATTAGCAATGTCTGCCGCATGGTAAAGCTCAAGCCACACACACCACCCACATCCTGCCTCGGCTCTGCCCAAGGGCCGCCATTGTATCTTCCCACCTGCCTATCCACTTGCCCATTGCCTCAGGCTGGCCCCAGCAGCCTCTACCTCCCGTCTCCCTGCTTTGTTGTTCACATCATGCCTTGTTGTCACCGTCCCATCCACTCCCTCCCTCTACAACAGTACTTTCACTACTTTTTCCTCCTCGTTCTCTCTGTCCTCCCTGGCTCATCTTCAAGCAACACCATCTATTTCCTTGAGGACAGCACAATACAATTATAGCACTATTATATCTCCAGTGGTTTTGTAGATATATAGATTTTGTATCCCAGTTGACTGTAGATCAATTCAATGTTTTCTTCTCTCCTGCAAAGAGGCTCGACAATGAGGCGTGCCCACATCTGGTAGACTGAGGGGTGGGCAGCACAGACACAGCACGTTGAGACCTGCTGTGCTGCCGAAAAAAACGGTGGCAGTGTTTTCCCAGAAAGGAAGTGGAGCGGAGGCGGAATTTCAGCAACTCACAAAAATCGGCACTGGGTGCAAAACTCTTCAGAATGTCGCAAAATAACAAGGTATGTTAATATATGCTAGCTTGATACCTCCCCGGGACATTCACATACTCTATATTTTTCTCCGGCCCCAATCCGGCCCTGTGCATCCGTTATCGGAAATGGCCGATGCCAATCCCGCGGTATTGATGTACATCAGCCGATCACTCCAGTCCCATGCCGCCTCATACTATCATTAGCCTACCTTTGCAAAATATTTTGATTGGGCATTGTGTGTGAGCGTCTCACCTCGGATTTCTGCAAATTTTGGGATTTACAGAGCCATACATATGAATCCTTCACTTGAATATTTTCAGGCATATTGGTGACCTGTAGAGGTAGCCATGAGGTTGCCGAGTCGAAAACCTCAAAACCCCACCTTTGCAAAAATGATGGCCCGCCAAATTGGCAGACCATCATTTCTGATGGATTTCACCAAAAATCGACTCTCAATTTTCCTTTGGACTCCCATCCCCATCGTCAGCTCTAGAAACCACATAGGAAAGCTCATCTAGGATGTATAAGCATACCGTCTTTTTCTTAAGGCATTTGACTCAAAATTGCGAATGATAGACCAAAATTTTGCAAAGGTAGGGCCTTTTGCAAAGGTAGGTGATCTTGATGCGGAGGGGTCACAGATTCCAGGCAAGCAGATTGCCGAGTATCGTTTTAGCCGAGTCCCATTGTTGATGGGATCAAGAATGGGACTCACTTACCGAAAAAGGAAATGGGCTAGTCCACCCCACTCTGTCCGAACCGCCATTAGCCACCTTCCATTTCGGGAAGACCACAGCCACCC
The DNA here is from genome assembly GCA_029282495.1 of Mycena albidolilacea. NCBI lineage: Eukaryota > Fungi > Basidiomycota > Agaricomycetes > Agaricales > Mycenaceae > Mycena > Mycena albidolilacea. The sequence continues at coordinate 85,443 of JARIHO010000053.1, read as the reverse complement.
TGCCGACGGCTCGATGGGCGGAGCTTGAACTTGAAGCCGCGCCAGACAACTGTCCTCCTCTTCCTCTCCCTCTCGCGTTGCAGGATCCACAAGACCCGACCAGCCGCTCTCCCCACCACCACCCGCCGGATCCTCGACACTGGCTGCCGCCTTACCAGCCCCGCGCCGCCGCCAGCACTGCGGCAGTGCCTCGCCAGAGCAAGAAATGGTTACGCATCCCGCCGCGCCGACACAACTACCCCCGTCGCCGACGCTCTCGCAAGAAGCGTGTGACGAGGCGCTCGCCATGTGTCTCGCCCTTGGCATTTCGCATCCGTGACGACACCACATACCCGCCACATCTCACTTGGGTGCACCATGCCAAGGCTAGCACCAACGTCGTTGACTCGTTCAGGATGGCGCAGATAAGCAGCGCAAGCTCAGGTGTGTGATTATTCTGTCTAATTGACTTACATTGGCCCAGTATCTCATCCCCATATTGTGGTGCCGCTTGCTACTGCGCCCACGACATCGCATTCCGCACCCTCACCTCTGCGCCCCGTCGCTGCGGCCCAGCCTCCCCAAACGACATCGCGGGCAGGCGCTGCCGTACGCCCTCCCACCAACATTGCAGCCTACTCTGTCTAGCTTACATGTAACTACGATTTCAATTAGTATTGTATGCGCCGCCGAAGTATACCTAGCTATTTATGTCCATAGATATCTCATAAAGCTCCCTTTTGTGCTCTCGCTCGACTTAGTATTTCTGCCCTTGGTTTGAAACTCCGCCCTGTGAGCCGTCGGCATGGAGGCAGTGCTCTTCCCAAATAGGAAGGTGGTTAATGGCGGCTCGGACGCAACTGTTGCTCTCGTATTCCATTAGGAGCTTGTCGAGTGTCTTGGAGGGTTGATAGGCTTTGATTTGGGCTTCACACGCCGTTTTCGGTGTGTTTTCTGCCATCTTCCGCTTCCTAGCTGGCAAACTTACCATTTCCCGCCCCTCAGTCGCTTCCTGCCATTTTCACAGCGTAGTCGACTACTTCCCGCATTACAAGACCACATGCGCTCCTCGCCATCGCATCCCGCCAGCGCCACGTGATACATACGCCGCGTGGGGGCACCGCTTCGTGCTGCTGCGACGCTGCCGCGCCCCCAACTGCGCCTTCCGGCCTGCACTCTCGCTGTTGTGCTGTACTCGCAGGCTACTCTGACCAGGATTCTGCGTCCTCGTCTCTGTAATTGCACCTGCTCCTCCCGTGCTCAAGCCGCTCATCCTCGGAGGCCGCCGTTCATCGACAGGTCCACATCCTCCGGTTGGCGATGCGCCTGAGCGCGCCTCTATCGCCATAAGCTCTATCAAATCGCTGGCCGGGACAGGAATCGCGAGACGGATGGATTGGTTTGGGGACGCGTGTCACCGGGCCTTTGGTATTGCAGAACACGTCCGCGAGTCCTTCCTTCCTTTCCTTTCTTTCGTAGGCCGCATCTCCTCTCACCTCTGCCCGCCTCTCCCGACATGCCTGAACTACGTGGAACGCGATAGATGCTGCGCGAACGGCTTCGACTGAGGACGCACGAAGATCGCGATACCCAAGAAGCGGAGACCGTCTCCGCGGTGCACGCGCGCGCGGTGGGGAGGATGCTGAGGATGAAGCGGGTGAGTGGCGCTTCGCTCCCGACTTCTTGCTGTGCATGCTGATATACTTCTTCCCTTGTTCCTTTTTGTTGTTTCCGCTGCGACTCTACTATGGTATTCCGACTCCACTACACCGTCAGCTGGACACTCCGCCCACTCCGCCCAGCTCTCGACTACGCTGCAGCTCCGGCTCTTGACTAAACGCTCGGGCTCGACTGCCTTCACCTCCTTCCAAATCTTATCGCCCCGGTCCCGAGGCGCGACTGGATGCGACGCCATCGGACGTAGACCACCAGGAGTGTCCCGCGGTTCAGCGACGCGATGGGATACCCTGCTTTCCGTCCCTCGCTCCCTCCTTCTCTCCCTCCACGACCCTCGCCTCTTGTCCCCTCCATCGTTACATCTCCGTTCCTTCGTATCGCTCTTTTCGCGCTACTGACTGGTCTCCTCCTCGCAGGTCTTACATCCTGCGGGATATCCTCCTCGTGTTCTTTGTCGGCGAGGTGGCGGAGGTAGACGCTCGAGGTCCGTCTTCCTCTTGCCAGTCTTTCACGACGTACTCGAGCTCCAGTTCTTCCGCTCCTCGATGTCTCTTTCTGCGGATGGCAACCTGAGCTGGGAGCAGTGTGGGACGGGGGCGGAGGACCGAAAGGCTCCAAGCAGCGGTATCAGGCGGGCTGCCGGATGCGACGGCGGCATAGAGGGTGGAGAACGGGTAGAGAAATGGGGAGACGAAGGTGGCAAGTACAGCTGCGGGAACCTGCTGGTGCGGCCCTTCCTTGTCAGCTTTCCCCCTTCCATTCCTTTCCCCCCTTCCTCCTCCCGCCCTCCTCTCCCACTTCCTCCTATCCCTTTCTTCCTTCTCCACTTTCCTCGCTTTTCCCTTCCTTTTCATGTTTTCTCAACGCCGACGTCGATCGCTTTCTTCAGACACGCACTGTGGCATGCCCTCCTCGTTTTTTCGTCGGCTAACACCTCAAGTCTATCAAAATCCCATAAGATTTGTTTTCACAGCAATTTTCATCGCCACTGGAAAGCCCTACTCGGGATTTTTCAATCCGGCCCCGAAGACTCTGCTCTGCTCTGGTTTGTTTTCATCGCCATACACCTCTGGATCCTCGAAACGTTTTTGCTTACTCAAATGCCTACTTCTCGGGTGTCGACGTCAAATTGGTCCGCACGTACATTGGGAGCGGTTGCCGTTTTTACGGCTCGGATTCCACTCCTCCTCATTCACTGTCTAATCATGCATGGTCACCATTTCCTCGACCCGCACTTACGCTCCCGATGGCTGCTTTTCCGCACTCGTCGGCTTTAACTCTCGATCTTTTCCTCAATCAACTGTTCCAAAACATTATTGTTGTCCATATCATCCTCTGTAGCGGCAATCCGTATGCTTTGGTATTAACTAACGTAGCGTGCTATTTGATTGATGTCAATCTCCTTTGATTGCGCGGGTTGCCCGGATCCCGAGGCGGCGGCGCCTCTTGGGCACGACCAGCCCAATTCAGACTGACTGATTCCGCAGCTCGCAGCTCAACATAGGAACAACGGCAAACATTCGTCATCTCGGCCGATTCGGAATTCAATTGGATGGCTCAACAGCTTTTGCATCCGAAATGGAAGAATGGAAGAACGAACGAGAATTCGATCGAACATAGAGCAGCAAAAGGCTGTACAAATCGAGGTGAAGAGCAGAAGCCACGAAATGGAGGTGGCGAAGGGGATATGGCCAACAGTCCCGAACAGATTGGGCACAAAATCTTAATAGAACGGTTAATTCATTCTGTGCAGTTTTTAACCTTGGCGGTCTGAATTTCCAATTCGCTGAAGTCATTTGCGCTTATTTCGGCCGCCCCGATTTTAACCATATTTGTTGTCTCATAGTACGGTTGGTTTGCTTTTGGTATAATTGACTGGAGGCCAGCAGTTGGTCAGGTATTCCTTGACAGCAAATTCGGCCACAGGCGTGAGAAGGTCCTGCGTGCAGAGGGGAAGGCAATTCAAGTGCTCCTCGCTGAGGCAGGACATTGCTCAAGGACTTCTCAATGGAGCAGCTTGCAGATCAATTGGGCCGGTTTTTTGAAGAATATTAGACAAGACAGCCAGTCCCGGTCTGTCAACGCGCAGAGAAAACCAAGGTGACACGAGACGCAAGAGAAGAGGCTAGTGAGCTGTAGGTCCCTGTTACGAACTTAGGATGGCCGATTGACGTTCAATGTAACGAGGTACGAGTTCAGTAAAATATTGAAGTGTCTGGCGGCGAGAGACTAATTGACGTTACCCCCAGGCATTTACCACTCAGCGCTTGTGCAGTGCTCAGCGGTTCCTTAAAGTTCTCGCCCAGTTCTTTTCGTGACCATGCCATTATATGTCCCTCTGCTTGGCGCGCCAGATTTTCAAAATAGTGCTTGTAATTTCGTGGAATCTTCGCATCCCAAGCGAACAGCGTCGCGTTGCCGGTGGAAGAAATTGTTTTGGGCGGTTCTGCCGAGGCAAGCCGAACTCCGTCAAACAAATATGTACCGCCACCATCTGACTTGTTTCCTTCACACTTCGACCACCCTCTTCCGCCAGTGTATTGTCCCTCCTTGTCTTCTTTTCGCAGACTTATCAACGAATAGATGCAACTGACCGGAGCCTTGTCCATTCAGACTGGGTCCCTCCAAGCAACAGTTCCAGAACCATTCGAGCCGCAGCTCGACGCGCCGACCTATCCGGTCCTCGCTCTGCCAGCGGAAATAGTCTCGGAAATCTTCGTGGCTTTTCTTCCTGCCTACCCTGACTACCCTCCGATTTTAGGGCTCTACTCTCCGTTCCTGTTATGTCGAATCTGTCGGCAATGGCGAGCAATTGCGATTGCGACCCCCGAACTTTGGAGGGCGATCAAAATCAGTGTTTCAGACGACTACAACTTGGACGAAGCTGCTGCGCAGCTGGAACTCCTCAAAACTTGGCTGTCGCGCTCCGGTAGTTGCCCCCTTTCCATGGACCTTTCCCTCCGGAGGGGTACGCGCGCCATCGAGAAGGAAATTCTTCGGACTGCGGTGCTGTACAGTGAACGTTGGGAATACGCCAATTTATTTCTCTCGTTCGGGCACCTGGGTCTGCTTCGGGTTGCTAATGCCATGCCTCTGCTGCGACATCTAACGTTCGGATTCGAGTGTCTAATACCATCACAGCCGATAGCGCTATTTGACCGTGCCCCCCGCATGAAGCATGTGGTCCTCACACCGGGTTTCGAGAAATCCGACATAACTCTCCCCTGGGGACAGCTCACCCACCTCGATGCTCACTTCCTCTACCTCGGAGAATATGCGGAGATCCTACGCGATGCGACGAACCTTGTCCATTGCAGTTTTTACATCTGTCGAACAACCAACCCCATCCCCATTTCGACCATCCCAATACAGCCCCATCTTCGCCATCTGGTTCTACGATATCTCGGCGGGCATGATTACAGCCATCCCGCTTTCAATCTCTCGGGATTGTTTCAAAACCTCACCCTGCCGGGGCTTATCACACTGCGGGTGTACGAGCCCGGCATCACCCTAGAATCCTTGGGAGAGTTCATCTCGCGATCGCAGTGCACTCTACGAGAACTCCACGTCGAGATGTCCTCGCAGATATCAGAGAGCACCTACCGCGAAGCGTTGCCATCGGTTAAAGCTATCATCTTGGAGTGGTGAATCCGCCTGAGAAAACAGTCACGCGCACTGTAGCGCAAAAGTAGTGGTACGCGATTATTTACCGATTTACTAATCCCTGGATCTAATATCTTTCGTCCAGTGCAGTTCTGATCTATTCATCGTAATCGAAATATATTTATTGTGACCACCATTATGCCGGTTTGGATCCATCTTCCACTTCGAAGGATGGGAGGTGCCTGCAGGCTGGGTAAGCAAACCCACATTGCGACTTGCCCCTCCTCTCTACGATCTACACAACTTCCCAACGAACATTCAGAACCAGCCCCAATGTCAGCTCGACCTCGTCAACGGCGACGTCCTCTACAAGATATCCTTGCGTCTCCTGTCCGAGTCTCGTTCTCTGCTGCATATCCGCGCCTGCACGACATCTTGACGACATCGTTCAGTCAATGCACGTGCTGCTCCGGTGCGAATAGATCCGACTTATGCCATTCTCCCCATTTCAGACAATTACGCTGTGGTTTTCGTGCGTGGGTGCGTGCTATTTCGTTCTCGGCGCACTTGACGTGTTTACTGAATAAGTTTCAGAGGCCTAGAATTCAGAGCAAGAGCGGAATCGGAGAGCGGTGCTTACAGTAACCAATGACAATGAACTGGAAATGTAAAGGCAATAAAGTATGTACCTGCTGATAAGACTGGGTAGTCGAAACTGGAAATACAAGTGAAAGACCAAAGAAGAAAAAGAAAATTATGGAGGTGACTCGAACTTGGGAAGTTCGGCGAGGCACTCGAAATAGACTCACGGTAGTCTCTGATACAGAACCACTATACTGATATCGATGTCGAACAAGGACCAGTGTATGAACTCACGGCTATCGTATCCAAGCTCTCGCCCAGTTCTTTTCGTCCATTAGATGTTTTCTTCTGCTCTGCTTGACACAGCAAATTTTAATCTTGAGCATGGCTACATTAAATGTATGGTCGTATTTTACAACGTGCGCTGCCGACATAAAGCCGATTTGCGAACGCGTGCCACCACTGATCTGGCTTCTACTAGTTCTAGATCTTTCCTTCACACTTCGAGCACCTCTTCTGCCAGTGTATTTTCCCTCCTCGTCCTCTTTTCGCAGACTTACTAACGAATAGATGCAATCAACCGGAGCCTTGTCCACTCAGACTGCGTCCCTCCAGGCAGCAGAATCATTCGAGCTGCAGCCTGACGCGCCAAACTATCCAGTCCTTACTCTGCCACCGGAAATAGTCTCGGAAATCTTCGTGGCTTTTCTTCCCGCTTACCCTGATTGCCCTCCGATTTTTGGGCTCCGCTCTCCTCTCCTTTTATGTCGAATCTGCCGACAATGGCAAGCAATTGCGATTGCGACGCCCGAACTTTGGAGGGCGATCCGAATCAGTGTTTCCCATGAATCGGGAAAAGCTGCTGCACAGCTTGAGCTCCTCAAAACTTGGCTGTCGCGCTCCGGTAGTTGTCCCCTTTCTATAAACCATTTAGAAGCGCAGAATCTTCTCAACAATCCTTTGTCATTGGTGCATACAATTATTCACTCCATTGCTTCCCACAAAACTTTATACTGTTTGTATATCTTCCATAAACGGTGGCGATTCCTCATCGAACTCGAACGAACGCAGGCCGAGATGAACCTCGCGAAAGGGAATTCCCTCGAGTCGAGGACAGAGGTGAAACCTGAGGGATGGGAATACCATCCCCTTGCCGCATCGTTAGCACGATCCACCTCGCCTTTAACTCCCTCCACCGGCAAAATCCATCTGAGATCTCCGTGGTGCACATGGTGCCAGAGGGTCTCGTCGAGAAGCGAGCGCACAAGCCCCGAAATTGTGTGCGATAATTGTAGCAAAACCCGGAGATCCGGCAATGACAGAAGACGAAGAATTTGGATGAACACCTCCGGGGGTATTTTGTGAAAGACTGAAGGTCCTGCATGTTCAGCATGAAGTTCAATCGTGGAACTAGAAGCTAGAAGCAAGCCTGAAGGTACGCAAGGCCAGCTAATGATTTTCATTGAGTTGATAACGTCCATAGGAGCTGGATCCCATACTCACATATCAGGTCGCATGGCCATCCAAGTGCCAAAGTCCTCCGCAAACGCTGGCCATAAGTCTTTCCTTCGGGCGCCGGCAGCAATTGCTGCAGCGGTATGTGCTGAGCCTGTCCTCGCTTCGGCAAATGTCCACTGGAAACTGCCATTGTATGCCTTCTCTATTCCTCCGTAAGAGATGCATTTCAAAAGACCTGAACAGTCGTCGTCGTCGTCGTCAGCTTTAATTATGAACTGTCAGTTGTGCAAAGAATTATCGGTTCCACACGCACCAGAAGTAGGCCTGTTGGAATCGACGAGCCGAAAAAAGTCGTCGATGAAAGCATGAATCCCACGAGAGGTTAGAGAGGGCCTCATCCAAGCCTCGAAGTATTGGTATGGGCGTTCCCAGCAAAAGAATGGATCGCCTCGCTGCAACCCATCAGCTGTTTGGGCAAGTATACGAGTCTCCCCGCCATCTTTGGAGTCCAGCAGGAGCGTATTCCAGCAATTAAGCTCAAAATTAAAGTCATTCACTCGTCTGAGTACTGGGCGCGTCCGGTGTTCATCATATCCTATGACCACGGCGGTATCGAAATAGATGTCCTCGAAATTCAGAGGCTCTGGCGGCCATGCATTATCTCTTGGCCGCCCAAGGTGCTCCTCCAACCAGGCAGCACCCTGTCTAGAGGAAGACGCCTCCAGAGACTCTTCTATTACTGCTTTAATCGTGTCGATGTTGTCATCCTCCCCCAAGATCGCGACAACCTCCTTTGCCATAGTGCGTGTTAATTGTTTGAGTTCGTCACCGCGATACGAGAAGTAGTTAGGCCCATCACGACGGGGCGAGAGCGCAGTGAGTAAACAGAGGTGCTCGTGGTCAGCCATAGGTGCAGATTTGCCGTAGACGTGTCGTACGAAATCGTGCGAGTCGGGGAGTCTGGGCTTTATAGGGATCCCAGTAATGCTGTGCGATTCTTCGTTACGCCTTCTGGTTGTACGGGCCGTCAAAAAAGAAAATGTGTTTCTGCACACGCACACAGCTCTGGAGATCCACCGCAACAGAGTCTGTTCATCAGGTGTGTAAGCATCGAGGAGGAAACACCCGCACTGATGGCCGCGGGGTCGAGGGCATAAGAATGGATGTCAACGGGGACCTGAGCGATCAAGGGACTCGGAGACGGATAAGATGGTTGTGCGCGGCCATCAGGTCAAATCCGGTGCGATAACGTCGCGGGGCCTGCGATGTAACCGCTGTTCCCATTGGCATGGGGCAGACCAGTAGACACGCAAGATTCATTCTTCCTGTGGCTTCAAACTCTTCCACCGAAACATGGAGCTGCATTGGGTGGATACTGGAGCTTGCGTGGCCACTGGTGTTTCTGCGCGAGAAAGAGTCGTGACCATGCCATTAAAAGTTCCTCTGCTTGGCGCGTCAGAATTTGAAAATGGTGCTCGGAATCTCGTGAAATCTTCGCATCCCAAGCGAAAAGAGCCGCGTTGCCAGTGGAGGAAATTGTTTTGGGCCGAATCAAGCCGAACTCCGCCAAACAAATCCATACCGCCACCATCTGACTTGTTTCCTTCACACTTGGACCACCCTCTTCTGCCAGTGTATTGTCCCTCCTCGTCTTCTTGTCGCTGACTTATCAACGAATAGATGCAATCAACCGGAGCCTTGTCCACTCACACTGCGTCCCTCCAGGCAGCAGAATCATTCGAGCTGAGCCTGACGCGCCAACCTATCCAGTCCTTACTCTGCCACCGGAAATAGTGTCGGAATTCTTCGTGACTTTTCTTCCCGCTTACCCTGATTGCCTTCCGATTTTTGGGCTCCGCTCTCCTCTCCTTTTATGTCGAATCATCGAGAAGGAAATTCGGGATTGTTCTGCAACCTCACCCTACCGGGGCTGCTCACACTCCGCGTGTACGAGCCCTGCATCGCCCTAGAATCCTTGGGGGAGTTCATCTCGCGATCGCAGTGCACTTTGCAAGTACTCTGCATCGATGCCTCACCGGTGCCGAAGAACACTTACCACGAAGCGTTGCCATCCATTACCACTATCACTGTCAGATCGGAGTTGTTCCCTGACGACAGGCCCGAATGAGCATGCACGCTGCAGCGCAAACATTCTGGTACGTGACCATCCTACCGATTCTTCAATTTCTTGATCTAATATATGTTTCGCTTTCAGTTCCGATCCATTCGAGATGTATTTTTATTTGGGACCACCCTTATATATTCCAGTTTGGATTTACCTCCACCTTTCGCCTCAAGCTTTCGTACCGCCAAGTCATTCCGAACATAGCTGAGTATGTAAAATGTTCGATCGATCAAATGATGGGAGCGCAGCCTGCATTGCAGGCCTGAACCAGGATACATGTGAATCCAACAGCATAACCTGAGTCAACCTTTCCTGGAAGATCCGAAATGTTCAGGCCCGGCCATCAGTTGCCAATGACTTCACGACTTCTACTGACTCAGCTTGGTGGGAGCTTTATGTTGAGAGCCGCTAGGGCTTCCACCAGTTGCCGTGGTCGCAACGGCGGTTGACTTGACGGGTATCCGACGGCCATGACGGCCGATCGAGGGGTTGCAAGAATTCTGGACAGGATGGCACCATCAGCGGGACGGCCGTTAACAATACCACAGGCATTAACGGGCGACGTAACATTTTTAAATTCGAAGTAATAGTGCCGCAGATTCTTGTACAACCTTGTTGTAAGTACGCATTGTTGCCTTGTTGCAAGTTGAACACGTGAGACGGCACCTTGCGTGGCAAACCTAGTTGAAGAACTTGCAGACAACAAAATCAAAGTTTTGGATAACCTGGAACTACTCAACTGTCCTTGAAATGCAGAATTTGACACCAGCAAGTTGTCAAAAGCCTCTCAAAAGACTGGAGTTTGGGGCTGTTCCGGGAGCGGAAATGCTCTTTCGGCATTTGTCCGGGTTGAGATTGAAGTTCGGCATAAGTCACCCACGGAACAATAGCTGTTTCACATACCTATATTTACCACTTTAGAGACTGAAATCGCTGTGAGACGCCTGGCCTGAGGGCACCCGTTCGACGGGTGCCGTCTCACCGTCTCGATGGTCACGGGCAGAAGCCCTAAAAACACCTCTGCGCTCACGGCTCAACCGGCGTCGCGGTCCTCTATCACATCCATATCCAGCTATGGCACGGAGATACCCGCGTCACAGGTCCTTACACATTCTAGCGTCGTCTGCACATCTCGCAGCCTGGACACCAGATCGCCGTCGCTGTGCCTCTCTTTATTCCCTTTTGTTGACCAGCTTCCCTAGAATCTCGATCTCCAGAGTCTCATCGTCCCGGCGATTGGTCACTCGCCCTCCCCTTCCTGTGATCTCAGATTGCGCTTGCTATCTTGCGCACCTAGACAAGGAGATCTGTACAAGCTTGCCGCTTCTTTCACATTACACAGCGCCAGTGCTGAAATTCTCAGCCGGTAAACTTACGCTCGTACGAGTCGTAAAAATCCGATAAAAAGATGTAAGCGAACGATGCGCGCACTCAGACACTCTTCTCCCATTTGCCCTCCTCATGCGCGCCTGGATTCATCAACGGAACTGTCATTCGTTGCCGCAAGTCGCCGGTAGTCCGTCAGGCAACAACTTTCGCCGCCTTGGTTCGTCTATGTTCACCGCTATTTCTATTGGAAACAGGATTTGGTGCATCTGTTCCAGATTTCGAAATTTCATATCTAGCTCTTACTAGACTCGGCATTGATAATGCCTTCACGGCGTTTACTGACGCAACTTGCGATCGTTACTACATTGTCAACTTCAACTCCGGGCTTCGTAGTTAACTCATGCCGAGACCTTCATTTCTCACGTCGCAGTTACATTATAAAAGCTAGCACACCCCTTCAAGATTTATTCCACATTTTAAAATCCTTTCTATTTCTTTTTTTTTCAAAGAATGCTGGCATTCATCGTTAATGGACTGCTTGCGGTTCTCCTTTTCACCTCCCAAGGGTACTGTGTACCACTTGGCTTACCTGGTCCTGCGGTAAGTGACTGGAAAGTTGCTCAACGAGCTCATGCTAATAGCCAATCCGTCCATAGGTCTTGTCCACGACATTGGCATCCCAGGCTCAAACCGGTGTATCTCAACCGCACGGTCTCGCTATACGTGTTGAAGCGAAGGGCCCAGGAACGGAAGATGTTTGCTCTAAACAGCGGTTGGCGACAACGAATTTCGAGAAGATCGACTTGCGTTCAAAGTTTCAGAGGGGACTTTGTGTCGCTCGGCCTCCAGGTGATACCGAAAACCCTGTCGGAAGTTGGCGGTCGTACAGTTACGAAGATGGCGAAACTATCACAAACGAAAAGCGGAATACGGATAGAAAACAGAAGCCACCACCAAACACGGTTGCAAAATGCGGTTCGACACATACTCAACGATTATACAACCTTCTAAATGCTCATTTTTTTTTCATTGCGCAGATCACCTAGTCGAACTGAACATCCTGAAGAAAGTCATGGAAGACGGTGGTATTTGTGATCGTCTGGCAGAACAGTACAGTTCCGGGTTGGTCAAACAAGCGGATGCAGCAGTCGATTCGATTAGTGCGACAATCAACAACTTCAATAATTTGGTGTTTGCCGGCAACCTGCTGGAGAGCGAGGTATCTATTCCCATGTTTCAATGTTCAAGTATTGCTGATCGCTATTTGGGCCAGAAAACATTCGTGGTCCAATTTAACTTTGATCAGTCAGACTTGAACGTGTTGAAGGTGCAAGGGGCGGATGATGCAGCAACTGCGAATAGGCTGAAAGCAGTGAATGACTATCTTATCAAAACCCAAGATAAGTCATCAGGTTCTGCGGCGGCATTGGACGCTGCAATTCAAGCGGCTTTTGTGAGCAACGTCCGTTGTTTTGGATGTATCTTTGTTCTCAAAGTGAAATATTATCTAGCCGGGATTCACTCCAACGCTGAAGGTGGTTGACCTGTGGAACCAGGTTCTTGCGACGAGGAAAAACTTGGCGGACAATTATCTTCAGCTCGTGTCGCCCAGCACACCTCCACCTCCTCCTCCGCCTCCACCACCACCTCCGCCTCCTCCTCCGCCTCCTCCTCCGCCTCCACCACCGCCTCCGCCTCCTCCTCCGCCTTCACCACCGCCTCCGCCTCCGCCTCCGTCTCCTCCGCCTCCACCGCCACCGCCTCCGTCTCCTCCAAACCCTCCACCTCATGGGCCTGGGCTACCACCAACAGGGCCTCGGCTGCCATGAGCAGGATATCATCGAACTGACGACCGAGGTACTCCTGGTTATAACGTAGTGAACTTTCAATTCTTCTGGTCCGTCATAACACAGTGGACCAGAGGGCTAGCCAATATTTGTTGTTTCCTTACATTCCGGAGCAATTATAGTCTCTGTGACAGAACCGATATATGGATGACGGGTAAGCCAAGTATCCATATATGGAGCAATTACGATTGGCTTGCATATCGTTGCGTTTAACGCTGGACTGTTTCCAACCATTCCAGGTCCCCAAAAATCACAATGTTTCTCGTGCTTGAGTACGACAATCCGGGAAAGTTTGAACACAGCCAACCGTTCTGTGGAGAATCCAAAATGATTACGAGTACTTTATGTACTCGTTCTTTTCATCAATCGGGACCAGATTTTTTCCGAGGTGATAAGTTTATCAGTGCGTCCTGAGGATGTAATGAAATAGTGGCGGTGTCCATTAGATTTTTGTGATACTTTTAAGAGCCTAATCTAATAGATTTAGCGATTACATCATACACCAAGATGATGTCGGTTCGAATCAGGCTAGTCTATTTATAATTTTGATGTCTTCTATTCCCACCCTTTGCCGTGTCAATCCTTTTAGTCGCCGTGAATGCACTATATAGCTTTGTGTTGAGCATCGGGTCACCTTTGTAGGTATTGTGATGCTTTTTTTCGTTTGAAAATTAATATTTGAGGTCGTGGTATCTATCATTCAGTCACGGCTTTCGTATTGTATATTCATAATTTCGAGGTGCAGGGTTTTGATATTAGATTTGGAACTGCTTTTTGATTTGTATTGCTGTTTGTTGAGTAAATTCGCGTTATTAAACGACTTCCAACGGCGAGGAGGAAATCCGCCCAAATTCGGTGATCTACGAGGAACTTACGCTGATGTTGCGCGACTTGTTCGTCTTGAACCTGATGGGATACTTTGATACCCACGAAGTCTGACAACAAGAAATTCGTAGCCTAACAAAGTCGTGACAACAACAAAGTCGTAGTCGACATTAGACAGGTTGCGCAAAAGCCGCACGAGCCGCATGCGGCTTTTGTGCATTGCGCAAAGCCGCGTGGAAAAATCAACTTTCTGCTGGAGTGAAATATCTTTTCTGAGTCTGAAGCTACCTGAGACGAAGGAGACTTAGTCGGGGGTGAGGGAGCCTCCCTGGAACTGTACCTGCTGTGTGACAGACGTGGGAGTGTGGGACCGAAGCTAGTGGAGCTTGATGATGTGCCGGAAATGCGGCCTCCCACGCCTGCAGATGCAATGCATATTATTTTCTAAAACTGGGTGTGACTTTAAAGGGACAAGGGATGGTATTGAGCCAAAAAAAAATTAATAAAAAGGTTTGAAAAACTCAGGAAACCTTGCGGCTTTGCGCAATGCCCAAAAGCCGCATGCGGCTCATGCGGCTTTTGCGCAACCTGTCTATTTAGTAACGTACTTCACTCTACACGTGTCTATCCAGGTTCATCGTTTCAGTTTCTTGTGGCAAACCCTAATCGCTACGGGCTTGTGTACCTTTAGAAAATGCCGTCATCTTCTGTGGCAAATACAGTTATCTGAACGTTTAGGGCGTAGATGCAAATGCAACTCTACGTCGTGGCGGTGCATGCGAGGCGTACGCAAGACTTCGGAATATCCCGAACACATCAGATGGTCAGCTTCAACGGTGGAAATATATCTTATCGTTATTCTTTCGCGATCGTTTTGAACCGGTTATCTCTTGAAACGAAAGGATACATTGTTCGAATGTTATTTCAACGCATTTATCTCATTTATGTTGATCAAGGGGATTAGGTTTGTGCTTTCGACTGTGATCGACTAAATGATGCCATCATAAATCGTGCCGTAAGTCGCGGTCAAAGCGCCGAATACGAAGTGCACCGAGAATGTAGAAATATCCTATACTACAGGAAAGTGTGGTACTAATTAGTCGGAAGCGATGGGCGCTAATACATTTCGCTCCTTCCTCTCGACTATCATCACCCCAGCGGTATGTCGTTCATTTTAGTTCTTCTTTGTGGTTTGACTTTAGCGTAGGATGCCGGCGATACGTCGAAATAAACCACTACGTCATGTCGTCGAGGCCTCCAACTCTAACCCGGCTGCCGCCGCCGTAATGTAAGTTTTTATTATGTTTTATCTTTCCTCCGCGTTCGCTCAGCGTGTACAGCCCAGACCCGTATCCCAGCGACGGGCCTGGGGTCAATTATCTTGTTACACGCGATCTCGTCGTCGAGGTAGACGACTATGAACACGGACTTATCGACTACCAAACACTGATCGCGCGCCGGGAAATTAAATGGGGGGAAACTCAAGATTTCTATCAGCGTCAACACGGCTATACGAAGTGCCTGTCTATGTACAGGCATGAATGGAAGGCGCCTTACACTACTCCGGAGCGTAAATTGACAGGTGCGTTTTTTTTTTACAATTTATTTCGGTCCGTATACCAGTCGTCCAGAGCATTTGGTGCAAGACGACACGCGCTTTGCGCGCAGACCGCGCACCGTCTGTTCTTGCCACAAGCGGCACACTGAGTGGGTGGATTACCTGTCAGCGGGAGGCGAACAGGGTTTGGAATCACTGTTTTTTCGATGGATTTCGTTGCGTGGGCATACGTCGACGGCCGTGTACTTTTGAGACTCATCCTGCCCCTGATCATTGTATATAGATATGCTCGTTGTATATAGATAATTGTCCTCGCTTTCCGCTTTGTACTATATAAACCAGTGTGTCGACACAGTGTATATTAATGCCTTTTTGACTTCCCTCCCCGATTCGGTGGATGTGCTGTGTCTGACTCGATGCCTCGTCTATGATCGGTTCAGTGAGGATCCAATTGTTTTATCCTCTTACTTCTAACGGTATTAGCCATTCGAATAACTGTATCGTGAAGTATCTTTTGTATTACCGGCGTCAAGTCGGCAGTATTCCGGCCGGAAATACCCGAAGTTCATCGTACGCGTCGTGCGCATCGCCACTGCGCCGAGATCTATTTTTTTCTGTCGGATATTGTGACGAATACCCATCTGTCCATTCAACCACTGATCCCTCATTTATCATTTTGTCGTGTCTGTATGCCATTTTCGAATGGTAATTTCACATGTGAATTACACTTGTCCTGCATAAATGGTATATTCTCAAAGCGCATAGAGTATGTGCGTCCTACTTCGAAGACTCCGAGCTTGTCGCCGTGGCGTCTACTATGGTGAGCATATGCATCCTTTTTGATGTTGTTGTGCTATACTCGTCGTCGCTGTCAGGCGTAGCTGTGATACGCCTTTTTGGAATGTGATTATCTGCTTGCCCTCTATCCTCCGTTGCCCTCGCCATACTCCGTTCCGCCCTGTGTGCCTCTCTTGCAAAATGCGCTTCCTGTTACGTATTAGAAGTTGCACGAACGCTCAAATAATATCCGTACCTTTGTAAATTGGCCATCGAGGAAAGTTAACGTCCTGAGCACGAGCATGCAGCTCCAATCTGGCCCTACGTTCTTGCCCGGCTTTTTCCACGCAACAAATGCGAAACCCATTTCGACTATGTCACCGGTTTTGAATGTCCCAGGATCTTTTTCCACGTACCTGCGCAGCGTTATATATGGAATTGGCGAGGATACCGAGAAAGAACTTACTCGTCACCTTTGAACGCCATATACATGACATCGTTGTCGAAACAGTGGGCCACGCCGTCGGATAAAAAGCGGGTTAATACGCCGTGTGGATCAGTCCTGGGATGGAACTTGGTACGCGAATCTACCGGTATGTTTCGGCCGACAGTAAAATAGCGGCAATTGCTGCTGATCTCAGCGTTGTGGGGGTCGGACACTTCAGGTCTCCACGGCTCGATAGCGTCTTCGCTGAATGCAGAATACATTGTATATGCAGCTTCTTGCATGTTTTCGAGCGCCTTCTTGAAAGAGGGAGCGTCCCATCCAGCCAGGGTCGCATGTTGACGCGCATACTGCAACCGGTCGGCCTTCAAACTACGACGTTGTTGTGTTAAGGTCGTTGTATTGATAAAAAAACGGAAGACTTGCCTTGAACCCTTGACAGGTGGCAGATCCTTCGCCTTGAGCACGCCCACTACAGTGAAAACAGCCTCCTGGCGATGCGGTCCATTGGTCGGAAACATCGCTTTAGCGGTTCGACCATCATCCAGTTCTTTGATGGTTACTTTGTCGATCTACGCTAGGTCAGAATCGAGTCGAACTTGGAACTGAATCAAGGCTCACATTTAACGCCATGGCGGGCCATGCCATCCCCATCTTGATCAGGGGCGCATCTTCTTTGCACATCTTCTCGCTCCATTCGGTCAGCGCTTGCACTGCGGGTATTAAGCACGTAGTATATTAAAATTGATAACTGGACCTGTTTGTCATTCTCGACGCGTGTATATAAAATAAAGAGAAGAGTGCGACGCTGGTTCAATGTACAGCGGCGGAGCACATCAACCAGATTTGATGGAGCACGCGACGAACATGATTATTTCCCGAAGGATCGACGCGCCTGTAGAGTACCCTCGCGGACGGTGTAGTACGTCAACAAAATGGGTGCGTCAAGGCTGTCTTATTAAACTTTGTGCGTATGCGAATACAATCTGGATTGTCGATGGTACAGTTTGAGATCAATCCAACACGAAAAAAAAACATTATCAGAAATACATGGTGTTCGACGTATAACCCCGCAAGCCGACCCAATGAAGGAAGGTTTGTTCCATCCCCTGTTCTCCTCCAACTGCCAAGTAATCCACCCACTCGGTATGACGCTTGCGGCAGGAACAAACGGTGCGCGTCCGACGCGCAAATCGAAGGTCGTCCTGCACGGGGTGCTCTGGGCGAGGCTCTGATAAAACCGAAAGAAAAAAAGGATGAAGTGCGACTCACCCGTTAGCTTACGCTCTGGTGTAGTATACAACGCCTTCCATTCATACCGATACAGGTGCTGGCAGGGTGCATACCCGCAAAGCCGGCGATCGAAGTCTTTACTCTCGCCGAGTTTGATTTCTCGACGAGCGAGCAACGTCGGAAGATCGATGACACCGTGCTCGTAGTCGTCGACGTCGGAAGCGAGATCGCGGGTGACCAGGTAGTTGACCCCGGGACCGTCGCTGGGATACGGGTCCGTGCTAGCTGCAGTGAGGCGAGCCGGAGTATTAAAATGAGTGGTTATAAACTTACATTAAAGCGACTGAGGCCGGAGTGCTGTTAGACGCCCGAACGATATGCTGGAGTCTTCGGTTTCTGCATATGGGAGCCATCTGGTGCCGAGTTTGAGAGAGAACGAGACGGGAAGGGAGGGCTGACCGGTGAAACGTGGTAGTAGAGAAGTGAGTGCGAATAACATTGGCGCCCGTCGGTCCGTGTTTTTTATAGTGTCTGTTTTGGTGGTACCTTATATTGTATACAAGCCAAGTTTTCATGGTGCACCTGGTATTAATCGCTTTGACCGCCCGAAGTGTGTGATGGTTTCGGACATCACCGGATCACGTGATCATTAGAGTTGGCGCAGTGATTTATCGATGTGAGTAGCGATACATAGTTTAAGCCCTGAAGTACGAGTCATGCCGTGCGAAGCATCGGCCCTCCCCCCAAGTTTTAGAAGCGCAGAATCTTTCTCAACAATCCTTTGTCATTGGTGCATACAATTATTCACTCCACAAGCGCTCGCCGGCGCTTCGCGCCGGCTCCCACTTGCTGTAACTAAAATAAGAACGTTGATCCGTCGAGCTGCCGGGATGATTGCTGGACCTTTAGGTTCGGCTACTTACGGGAAAGGGCACTTGGGTTTCGTGCCATTTTTTGCTACATGTACAAATAGATTTAGTCAGGCAACATTGGTCATCGCGAAAATAAATCGAAAGAAAGAGGGGTAAGACATAGAAATAAATCAAAATGCCAGGATATGTTTCCAACTTCTTACCCACCTGAATCCCCTGGTGCAAGCCCATTTCATTCCCTGGAACCAAAGGGATTCTCCAAGTTCGATTTTCTGTCATTAGTCATTTCTGCTTTATGTTCGGAACAGTATCCGTCGCTTAGTCAATCGAGCTTACCGATCGATCATCTTCGAAGTTCGAGCCCGAGTAGATACTTCGAGCCCATACTCCTTGCTTTTGTCTCTGCTTCTAGTCTGACAGAGGCAGCAACATACCTGTGCATTGTACTGTACCAGACCACCAGTTCAGTCACAGGTCACACCACTGGAAGATTCGTGATGCGCACCATAAATCAAAATAATATTCCTCAGCCTTCTCGGGTAAAATTGAACTTCAACTTGTGGTTGAACAATACCTCACATGCTGTATTGCTCCCTCCTCCATGTCCTCTGGCTACTGTGATGTGCTGTATCCACTGGGTTCAACAGCCATGCCACACAACTCGAACCCGCCGTGTTTCTCTGGAATGGGTGATTGATTCTGAGCTCCATACACAACCCTGGGCTCCTGATGCTTTATGTGATGTTGGAAACATGTGTCTATGTTCTTGAACAATTTTTCTGTGACCACTTCTCTGGTTTCTGTCTTGGACTGGTAACTGGGTTACTGGTTCAACTTTGTGACCTGAAATTGTAGAGATTCTGACAGTGGGTTAAAACAAAAATTCAATTTGGGTCTCCGGGTTGCACAGGTCAACGGCATTTTTCAAGTCTCTCCCCCAATTTGTTTTGGCAAAACAGGACCATTAGCATCTATTGAATGGTTTACCTGCTTAGAACTCCGTTCCCTCAGTGGTTACTATTATTTGAATCGATCTTTGTGTTGTCATTCTTATGCCTAGAAGGGGGACAGGACAACTTGACAAGACTTTTTGCATAATTCTCACTCAGACGGACAGCTTTTGCCTTATCAATTCGGATACAATGGCTGCTTGCAAAAGAAAATGCCCCATTTGTTTGCGACTTTCACTAGTCCAGGCCAATGGCTTGACCTCTAGAAAACAGGTCGGTGCAACAGATTAAACAGTTGTAAAGCAGGGATCATGCCCCAGTGCGGAAGCCCCCATCTTTTGTGGATCTGAAGTTCCATTGGCAATTCTCCAATTGCTTATCCACTTGTACAGATAACATGTTCATTGCATTAGAGAATGGTAGTATTTCCAATGTAATGGTCTCAAGTTCTTCAAATCAAGAAATAATTTGTTGAGCCTCAGGCTAAAAAGCTGGTATAGTGTGTATTTTGTGAGAATGTCGACTTAGTGTTTACCCCCTACCTAAAGGTCCAGCACCCGCCTCGAAGAGGCCCAATCCCAAGTCATAGATTAAAACCGGAGTTTACAGGCTTCAGACAGACAGACGGACAGACGCAAAAAATAAAACGTGTTTCTGCACGCGCACACAGCTCCGGAGATCCACCGCAACGGAGTCTGTTCATCAGGTGTGTAAGCGTTGAGAAGGAAACACCCGCACTGATGGCCGCGGGGTCGAGGGCATGAGAATGAATGCCAACGGGGACCTGAGCGATCAAGGGACTCGGAGACGGATAAGATGGTTGTGCGCGACCATCAGGTCAATCCGGTGCGATAACGTCGCGGGCCCTGCGATGTAACCGCTCTTCCCATTGGCATGGAGCAGACCAGTAGACGCAAGATTCTTTCAAGATTCTTTCTTCCTGTGGCTTCAAACTCTTCCACCGAAACATGGAGCTGCATTGGATACTGGAGCTCGAGTGGCGGCCACTGGTGTTCCTGCGTGAGAAAGAGTCGTGACCATGCCATTATATGTTCCTCTGCTCGGCGCGGAATTTGAAAATGGTGCTTTGAATCTCGTGAGATCTTCGCATCCCAAGCGAAAAGAGCCGTATTGCCAGTGGAAGAAATTGTTTTGGTTGGGCGGAGTGGTTCGGTTCTGCCGAATCAAGCCGAACTCCGCCAAACAAATACGTACTGCCACCGTCTGACTGAATTCTTTCCTTCACACTTCGAGCACCTCGTCCGCCAGTGTATTGTCCCTCCTCGTCCTCTTTTCACAGACTTACCAACGAATAGATGCAATCGACCGGAGCCTTGTCCACTCAGACTGCGTCCCTCCAGGCAGCAGAATCATTCGAGTCGCAGCCCGACGCGCCAAACTATCCAGTCCTTACTCTGCCACCGGAAATAGTCTCGGAAATCTTCGTGGCTTTTCTTCCCACCTATCCTGATTGCCCTCCGACGTTTGGGCTCCACTCTCCCCTCCTATTATGTCAAATCTGCCGACATTGGCGAGCAATTGCGATTGCGACGCCCGAACTTTGGAGGGCGATCCAAATCAGTGTTTCCCGCGAATCGGGAAAAGCTGTTGCACAGCTCGAGCTCCTCAAAACTTGGCTGTCACGCTCCGGTAGTTGTCCCCTTTCCATAAACTTTTCCTTCCAGACGTACGACGAGGAAATTCTCCGGACTGCTGTGCTGCACAGCGAGCGCTGGGAATGCGCCGATTTGCTTGTTTTCTCCAGGCATCTGAGTCTGATCCAGGTCGCCATGCCTCTCCTGCGACATTTAACGTTGGGATTAAACTTGAATCCAATACCATCGGAGCCGATAACGCTATTTGACCATGCCCCCCACCTGAAGCAGGTGGTCCTCGCAACGAGCTTCGAGAAATCCCTCATAACTCTCCCCTGGGGACAGCTCACCCACCTCGATGCTCACATGCTCGACCTCGAAGGGTGTGCGGAGATCCTATGCGATGCGACGAACCTTGTCCATTGCAGTTTTCGCACCCAAGTAAAGTTCGGTTCTATCCTCATTCCAATAATCCCAATACACCACCATCTTCGCCATCTGTTTCTACGTCGCGGCAAGCACTACGTTCATTCCTCCGTCAATCTGTCAAAATTATTCCGCAACCTCACCTTACCGGGGCTGCTCACGCTCGGGGTGTACGAGCGCGGCATCACCCTAGAATCCTTGGGAGAGTTCATCACGCGATCGCAGTGCACTCTACGGGAACTCCGCGTCGACAGATCCTCGGGGAGGTTGTCGGAGAGCATCTACCGCGAAGCGTTTCCATCCATCGCGACCATCGTGTTGGAGCCATAAATCACTTGCCTGCGGAAAGGTGCCCTGGCGAAAGTAACGGTACGCGATTATCCGCGCATTCGTCGATTCTTATCGCTGATCATTTTTCCCCCCCTTTGTAGTTACCGTGACGATTCAATCGTCCTAGTCAAAATATGTCTTCATCGTGCTGCTTTGGTCGGGCTCACCGTTTACTCTGTGCGCCGTCCAAATTTCGCCGGTACCACCCATTGGATTCCTCTTGGTCAGTCTCGCGCCCCCACCTACTTTCTCCCTCCGATTCCCGGGGGTCCCATTTTACTATTCGAGAATTGATGCCCATCACTACTTCGTATGTCTAACCCCAGGTTTTCGTAGCTTTCAGAGTCTTTCCTCGTGATACACACTTAGTCTCCAGAGTGAGACACTTATCCATTCGACCAATGACAGTGTTCTGGCTGTCCGTTTCACGGATGTAGTTCGTCAGTACTGTAGTTAAAACACTTGTACTATTTTCTGTCCGTTACTAGTAGAGCGCCGAAAAAATCTGTACCTCTCAGTTCAGAGGCTTGAACCATTTTGACTCACCTATAGTGCACTAGATAATATTGAGCCGATTTTATGAACTTGCATTCCTAATTGGGATGATGAGATGATTACATGATTCGATTCCCGCCGCGGGTCCCTCGACCGCTTTCTTTTGATTTCGGTTTCTGTCGGCTTCCGCCATTCATGCGCTCTTAGCCGTCTAATTGGGATTGGGATTTTTTCTGCTCGCTAGCTGCCCCCCTCACCGACAAGAGTACTACCACCACCCTTGACACACCTTTGCCACACCCTTGCCACCTCCCTTCATGGCCGCCTCTCGCACAGAGCTCCTCGCGTGGCTCAACGACCTCCTTCAGCTCAACTACACCAAGGTTGAGCAATGCGGTGCCGGCGGAGCCTACATTCAGGTCATCGACAGCATCTACGGCGACCTCCCCATGGCGCGCGTCAAAATGACCGCAAAACACGAATATGAATATCTCGCGAACTACAAGATCCTACAGACGGTCTTCAAGAACAAGAAGATCGACAAGCCGATCCCGGTGGAGCAGCTGGTCAAGTGCAAGATGCAGTGAGTACTCGAGTCTCTTTGAGCGCGATCTGTTATCTTTTTTTTCGTGTCATTTTTTTTCTGGAGAAGAATGAGCATTGACGAGAGAGATGCAGGGACAACCTCGAGTTCCTGCAGTGGCTGAAACGCTTCTGGGACGCCAACTATGGCGGCGGCGAGTACGACGCCGTTGCGCGCCGCAAAGGCGCACCCGCCGACCCGCCCGCCACCCTCGCACCCATCGCCGCCCCCGCGCGCGCCACAGGTGGGTTCCCCCTCTTCCTCTTTCATCATTGCTCAACTGGAGGGTAGGTGCGGGTACCGCAGCACGAGCCGGCGGCCGGACGCCCGTGGGCGGGCACCGCTCCAACACCCCCGGGTCGCGCACGAACGACAGCGCGGCGGTGGCGGCGCTGAACGGGCAGGTGCGCGAGCTGACGACCCACTTGGAGGGGCTGGAGAAGGAGAGGGACTTTTATTTCGAGAAGGTGTGTCTTGTCCCTTCCCGTCCCATCCCTCATCTTGTTCCCTTGCCCTTCCCCACCCATGCCACCCCTCGCTGTCTCGCCTCGCCTCCCTTCTCCATCTCACCCTGCTTCTTTCTGGGACGCCGTCGCTTTGTTTCGCCTGTGGGCGAGCGCACATATTCGCTTGGCGTGATCCCCACGTCACTTCCCTCCCACCTCTTCACACTCGACCTCCTCCCATACTCTTCTGTCCACCGGCACTGACCTATTACTACACTAGTTGCGCGACATCGAGATCCTCGTGCAGGCGCAGATGGAGGTGCTCGAGGCGGCGGGGAACGACGACAACACGCTGCGGGAGATACAGAAGATCCTGTATAGTACGGAGGTGCGTTGCGCTGCTCTTTGTCTTTTGTGTGGAGCTTTCGCGTTCCTTCTTCTTCATCGTCTTTCGCTTTCGCTTTCGTGGTGTCTGTTATTTTCTTTGTGGAGGCGATGAGGTGGGAGGAGATGGGAGCGGGGCGATGGAGCCGCGCTCGTTCGTGGGATTGGATGCATACTCCGTTGGGAGGACGATACACGCCGTCCTCACTCATCGTCAGTGGGTGATGGCGTGTGGGGACGGGTATCGAATCGAGGTCTCGCCTCCCGCCTACGGGACGCGTCCGTGTTGCTTGGGTGACACCGTGCTCCAAGGAGGAGGATCGCGAGCTGTGCTTTGCGGTGGCGGTGGCGGCGGCAGGGGCGGAGTGGGCGGCAGGGGAGGGGGAGGGTCGCGCGCTGTGCTGTGCTTCTTGGCGGCGGTGGCGGCAGGGGTGGGGTGGGTGGCGCGAGCGATTCAGGACGCGCATGCGAACAGGTGCCGTCCGTGGGAGGCGCTCGATGGCGCGATGGGACGTGACCCTGCGATCGAGAGATGGGGCCGGACCCGCCAGCCAGCGCGTGTCGTTCCTGGACGCATGTGTGCGTCGTCGCGAGTTTTTGTTTTGGGCGCGATCGTGCGCAGGCGCAGCGGGCTTGATCGGCGCGGATCGCGGGGGCAGAGATGGCGCGGTCACCGCGCATCGCAGCCGAGGACACGACACCGCGATGATTCGTCCAGCCGCCGCTGTGACCTGCGGCGGACAAGGCGCAAGGCGTGAGACGCGATTGGAAGGGGGAAGACGTGTGGGGGTTGGTCGGATGGGGCCGTGTATCGATGCGAGGAGGGTGGGCGTGCGTCGGGCGAGAACGCGATGAAGATGATCGCGCGGTGGTATCCATCCATGTCGACCCGTGGGTCTGCGCGTGCGGCGCGATCCATACACACGATCGCGTCGTCGGGGCCGTGCGCGATTGCGAGTGGGAGCGGGTATTGTGGGTGGCATGCTTCTCGCTGGTACGCGCTGAGCTGCTGCCATGTCCTCCGCGGAGCGGATGGTGTTTCTTGTGTGCGCAGCTGGAGTATGACATCGTATCGCACGGACTGTTGGCCGCCGACGTGGCGCGGCATTGCCTGCCCTTTGGCTTTCGCTTTCGATGGTATGGTTGCTGTCGATCGCCTCGGCGTCTCACCCTACTCCACTCCCCCGCCTTGTCTTTCTGTACCTTGCTTTTTTTGCTTTTAAATCACGATTTACGAATTTCTAATTCGTCGCTTACTTTTGTTCCCGAATGCAGGAAGGCTTCGAGGTCCCCGAGGGCGAGGGCGAGCCGCCGCTCGACGAGGAGGAGACGTTTTAGGTGGGTTCCTTCCTTCCTGATTTTCGTTTTCTTGTGTTTCGTTTGGCTTGTGTTTCGCTTTGCTTTTCTTTACTTTAGATCTAGCACTTTCTCCTTTTGCGTTTTCCCCCTTCATATTACGTCCCACCAGTTCCCCCGAGTTCCGCTTGCTTTTATCGCCTTCACTTCCCTTGCTTTCTGCGATTTTTCTCATTCATCTAAATCACACTCAGCACTGACTATGATTTTTGTGTTGCAGAGTTGTCGTGCATACTCCTTGCTATACATTGGCTGGCGTACTGGACATCCTTCTTCTCCCTTTCCCTCCCCTACGTACTTCCCTGCTTTCTGCTTCCTCGAAACTGTTGACCCGTTCCTTCAAAATTTCTTTGTTTCTGAATCCTGATCCATACATACATCCGCCCATACTCGTACCAACTACATAAAGCCCTCTGCGTTTGTTCTTCCTGTTGTGTTCTCAAGGCACTGAACTCGGCCACAACAGGATAAGCCATAACGCGCGCCCTGCTTTCGTAATAGACGCGCGCGGAGTTGCGAGTTGCTCCAAAGACCTTAGAGAGTGTTGGTGACTGCGGAGCCGCTCGGGGATTCTGGGAGCCATCACCACTCCGTTGCCGCCCGGAGTCGGCCTGCATTGCCGCACAAGTTGGGGGAGCCCGACTTCGAGCCAAGTTTTGGGTGCTGCCCGAGGCATGTTCCTCGTGGGATGCTACTATTTTCTGCGCGGTTGCATCGCGGCACAGCGAGCCGGTTGAATGGCTGTGGTCAACTAACAAGTTCAAATCGCACGACGGAAATTGTGGCGAACACTGTCCAATTTCCGTTCCCGACCGCAACACAACCGCAGCCACTCCGCCAAATTGTAAATGATTGTTTGGGTAAGACCGAAAATGTCCCCAACATCCTCCGTCCCAGCCACAGCATAACTGCTACTGAGACTGGTGGTTTTGGTTGTAATTCTGTGCCAACTGAAACCTGAAGCATGCGGTGCTCTCCTGATACATTCCAACTCAGAGCGACTGATACGGCTCATACTGCCGGATCATCCGGGCCGCCCCGGACCGCCGACACGCTCCCTGATACATGCAAGAGTAATGACTCGTATCGACCGGCGTTCGCAGTTGACCGGTGCCCGAGCCTCAACCGACTGCTCTTTGATCTCTGTTCCTTCTTTGTGCCGCGGTGTGGCCGGAAACTTGTCACCCTAAAGTTACTCGACGACCCTCTTGTAAATATATCTATACCGGTACCGGCAACTGGCGCAAACGACTCGGAAGTGCGCTCCGAGTCGGTGTCGCTATATAACTCTCGTATTTTCTCTCCAAAATGGCATCCTCAAAGTTGCAACTTGAATGGCAACGACTTCCGTCGACCCAAAATCTAACCATCTCCCACGTGGCCAAGCATGTTTCAGTTGCAGGCGTAGAAAAATGGTAACCCTTCACATTCTTCTGGCACGTTTGGTGGCTGACTCTTTATGAAAAGAGATGCGATGGGGTTTATCCAGTCTCTCTCTTTACAAACACTTTATTCAACTCTGCTCCATTCAGGTCCACCCCATATGCGGCCAATGCACAAGTGCGAGAAGAGACGCCGACTGCGAATACGTACACGGGCAGAAACGCGCCAGAGCTGAGATGTTACAGGAAAGCATTGGTCAAATCGAACGTCGTATCTACGAACTTGAACATCCTGACCTGAATCATCAACCGGGAGTCGTGCTTCGGCAGCCATACCCGTCGGGGACTGTAGGCTCGCCTCTACAGAGCAGTAGTACGTGCTGTTGACTCTCTTTTTTTTTCCCGCAATAACGGATTCAAACTAGTAGATTACGCGCAGTGGGCGGCAGACGAGCCTCCGAGGGATATGGTTCAGAAACTGTAGGAATCTCTGACCTCCAGGTTTCAAACTGGTTAATGTTCCGCTAGTGTTGATTTCTTCCTTGCGTACTCCTCGGAAGTTGGGTTCTTTCTTAATGCCTCCCGTTTCCGCGAGTCTGCATTACTTCGTCACCCGATAGGTCACCCATCGCGCCCCTCTCCGGCCCTCTTGTGGACCGTGTATCTATGGGGTTTGCGGCTGTCCAAGCAGCCGGAATTAATCGCCCTGGAGCCGGTCTTTTTATCCCGGGCGTTGAATCTTGCGGGAAACGGACTTTCGGGACTTCACCCTCAGAAGGTTATGCACACGCTGCAGGCCGAGATTCTAGTTGCGTACTACTTTTTCGCCTCCGGTCGATTCTTAGAGGGAAAATATGTACGTCTTTATGCACCATTACCCGTCTACGGGGACTCACCTCCACCAGCATACTGCTTCTGCCGTCTCCCTTGCACTCAGCAGCGGCCTCCATATGATTCGATCGGCGAATATTCCATCATCTGTCCTTCCCCCGTCTCAGGACGCCATAGAAGAGGGAGAGCGTATCCACGCCTGCTGGGCCGTCATAATACTAGACAGATCTTGGGCTGCAGTGTTGGGAGAGCAGGCTCATCTAGAGCATCGGCAGCAGATAGATACACCTTGGCCGCTCGAGATGGATGATTACGGAAAGGTAATGTGGTGTTGTCGGCGTAAATTCGTTTGCCTGAGGGTCATTAGGGACTGTTTACTCGGACGGCGCTGTACATCAATACCTTGCACAAATTCCTCGATGGCACCCCCACTTCCGACACCGGTATGTCGACAATCGCCATGCTTTCAAAGGCGTCCGTGCTTTGGCAGCGGGCAGATGCTCTCGCACGCGACTGGCTTCCACGTATTCTTCTTCAACGTTGAAATATATTTTTGGAACTCACACTCCGACAGATATGACGCGCAGTCAGTCAACTGCCTTTCAAGATTCTTTTGAGACCCTCGACAGCAATGTCGAAAACTTCCGTGCAGCGCTTATTCCGCCCAACCACATTTCAAATCTTACGCCTGCAATGATGCGCGCTTGGGTTGTAGCGCATAGCATCGCGCACACCGCTACGATCAAGCTCCAAAGTATTGCACCTCTTCAAGTAGAAACCAGGGCCCGCCAGAAGCGCCTCGTTGCTGCGACCGCTGTGATGAATATCATTGTTTCTGGCTTGATGCAGCACTTTGGTTTCATCAACCCAATCATGGGCGTGCGTCGCACCAACCGAACATTCATTTTTCGTTCCTGAGTTATACCTCTGCAGACGGTTTGGTTGGCGTCATCACGAGTGCTCTGGGACGAGATCTATGCGCTCCGAACGCAACGCACCACCTGGCAGGGAGAAGAGGAGAGTGGGCTCGTAGCCCTTCTAGCGCGCACATTGGATGTTCTTTCCTCCTCATTCTCTGGAAGTTGTCCCTTGCTCGGTGCGCTGTTCTCACTTTTATCCTCTCTTCTGACCCACGATTTGTAAAGACTATCAAATTGCTCGAATGCAAGAGGTTTACGCCGACATCCAACAAAGTGCCTCCGAGGGTTCCGAAAATTTGTGAACCTCATGTATGTTCTGTTCCTCCGTCAAAAGACTATTTATAGATGTCGTTGATGCCTGTCGGGTCGACCTCCCCGGGCCGTGGATTCGTCCGACCCCAGTGAAAGTAGACCGAGATGGCGTTGAGTCCCGCAGATTTTGCTTTCTGGATGATGTCCCTTCACAGCGACGGGACGGGGAGCCGCCACATGTGAAACTCGCCAGATTGGATGAGGGTGCGGTTTCTGAAGATGAAGAAGCTGTAGGCGTCCCATTCAACGTCCCACCAGTTCCCCCGAGTTCTGCTTGCTTTTATCGCCTTCACTTCCCTTGCCTTCTGCGATTTTTCTCATTTATCTCAATCACATTCAGCACTGACTATGATTTTTGTGTTGCAGAGTTATCGTGCATACTCCTTGCCATGCATTGGCTGGCGTACTGTAAATCCTTCTTCTCCCTTTCCCTCCCCTACTTACTCCCCTACTTTCTGCTTCCCAAAAATGTTGACCCGTTCCTTCAAAATTTCTTTGTTTCTGAATCCTGATCCATACATACATCCGCCCATGATCGTACCAACTACACAAATCCCTCTGCGTTTGTTCTTTCTGTTGTGTTCTCAAGGCACTGACCTTGGCCACAATAGGAGAAGCCATAACGCGCGCCCTGCTTTCCTAATAGACGCGCGCGGAGTTGCGAGTTGCTCCAAAGTCCTTAGAGAGTGTTGGTGACTGGGGAGCCGCTCGGGGAATTTGGGAGTCATCACCACTCCGTTGCCGCCCGGAATCGGCCTGTATTATCGCACAAATTGGGCTCCCCCAACTTCAAGTCAAGTTCCGGGTATTGTCCGAGCCACGTTCCTCGTAGGGTGTTACTATTTTCTGCGCGGTTGCATCGCGGCACAGCGTGAGTTGGATGACTATGATCAACTAACAAGTTCAAATCGCACGACGGAAACTGTGGCGAACACTATCCAATTTCCGACCTGTTCCCGACCGCAACACAACCGCAGCATGGAAATCGCAGACCGACTTGATTATGCAATAGTGATGACTCGTATCGACCGGCGTTCGAATTTAACCGGTGTTCGGAATTTAACCGGTGCGAGGGTTCCTGCTCTTTGATCTCTGTTCCTTCTTTGTGCCGCGGTGTGGCCAGAAACTTGTCAGCCTGAATTTACTCGACGACCCTCTTGTAAAGATCTCTATACCGGTGCCGGCAACCGGCGCAAACGACTCGGAAGTGCTCCGAGTCTCGCTATATAACTCTCGTATTTTCTCTCCAGATGGCATCCTCAAAGTTGCAACTTGAATGGCAACGACTCCCGTCGACCCAAAATCCAACCATCTCCCACGCGGCCAAGCATGTTTCAGTTGCAGGCGTAGAAAAATGGTAATCTTTCATGTTCTCCTCCTAGCTTCCATCGTCCAGTGGCTGACTCTGTATGAATAGAAATGCGATGGGGTTCATCCAGTCTCTCTCTCTTTACAAATGCTTTATTCAACTCTGCTCCATTCAGGTCCACCCCGTATGCGGCCAATGCAAAAGTGCGGAAAGAGACGCCGACTGCGAATACGTACACGGGCAAAAACGTGCCAGAGCCGAGATTTTACAGGAAAACATCGACCAAATCAAACGTCGTATCTACGAACTTGAACATCCTGACCTGAATCATCAACCGACGGTCGTCCTTCAGCAGCCATATCAGTCGGGGACTGTGGGCTCGCCTCTACAGAGCAGCAGTACGTGCTGTTGACTCTCTTTTTTCCAGCAATAACGGATTCAAACTAGTAGATTACGCGCAGTGGGTGTCAGACGAGCCTCCGAGGGATATGGTTCAGAAACTGTAGGAATCTCTTACCTCCAGGTTTCAAACTGGTTAATGTTCCGCTAGTGTTGATTTCTTCCTTGCGTACTCCTCGGAGGTCGGGTTCTTTCTTAACGCCTCCCGTTTCCGTGAGTCTGCATTACTTCGTCACCCGAGAGGTCACCCATCGCGCCCCTCTCCGGCCCTCTTGTGGACCGTGTATCTATGGGGTTTGCGGCTGTCCAAGCAGCCGGAATTAATCGCCCTGGAGCCGGTCTTTTTATCCCGGGCGTTGAATCTTGCGGGAAACGGACTTTCGGGACTTCATCCTCAGAAGGTTATGCACACGCTGCAGGCCGAGATTCTAGTTGCGTACTACTTTTTCGCCTCCGGTCGATTCTTAGAGGGAAAATATGTACGTCTTTACGCACCATTACCCGTCTACGGGGACTCACCTCCACCAGCATACTGCTTCTGCCGTCTCCCTTGCACTCAGCAGCGGCCTCCATATGATTCGATCGGCGAATATTCCATCATCTGTCCTTCCCCCGTCTCAGGACGCCATAGAAGAGGGAGAGCGTATCCACGCCTGCTGGGCCGTCATAATACTAGACAGATCTTGGGCTGCAGTGTTGGGAGAGCAGGCTCATCTAGAGCATCGGCAGCAGATAGATACACCTTGGCCACTCGAAGCAGATGATTACGGAAAGGTAATGTGGTGTTGTCTGAGTAAATTCGTTTCGTTGAGGGCCACCAGGGACTTCTTACTCGGACGGCGCTCTACAGTAACACCTTGCACGAATCCCTCGATAGCATCCCCACTTCCGACACCGGTATGTCGACAATCGCCATGCTTTCAAAGGCGTCCGTGCTTTGGCAGCGGGCAGATGTTCTCGCACGGGACTGGCTTCCAGGTATTCTTCTTCAACGTTGAAATATATCTTGGGGACTCATACTCGACAGATATGACGAGCAGTCAGTCGACTGCCTTTCAAGATTCTTTCGATATCCTCGACGGCAATGTCGACAGCTTTCGTACAGCGCTTATTCAGCCCCACCACATCCCAAATCTTACATCCGCAATGGTGCGCGCTGTGATTGTAGCGCATAGCATCGCGCACACTGCTACGATCAAGCTCCAAAGTATTGCTCCTCTACATGCAGAACCCGGGGCCCGCCAGAAGCGCCTCGTTGCTGCGACTGCTGTGCTGAACATCATTGTTTCCGCCCCGCTGCAGCACTTGGGTTTCATCAACCCAATCATGGGCGTGCGCTGGACCAACCGAATATCCACCTTTCGTTCCTGATTAATACCTCTGTAGACGGTTTGGTTGGCGTCATCACGAGTGCTCTGGGACGAGATCTATGCGCTCCGAACGCAACGCACTACCTGGCAGGGAGACGAGGAGAGTGGGCTCGTAGCCCTTCTAGCGCGCACATTGGATGTTCTTTCCTCCTCATTCTCTGGAAGTTGCCCCTTGCTCGGTGCGTTGCTCTCACTTTTATCCTCTTCTCTGACCGAGGATTTATAAAGACTATCAAATTGCTCGAATGCAAGAGGTTTACGCCGACATCCAACAAAGTGCTTCCGAGGGTTCAGAAAATTTGTGAACCTCGTTTCTCGTGCGCTGCACTCCAGAAACATGCAATTTATAGATGCCTAGGATGTAATTTATTTTCCATCGCTACAACCACATGTACACACCAATTCTTAATCGAACGAGACCCCAAACTCTTGCTAGTCCCCCGTATTATCATAGCCGATAAATCTATGTTTACTTCCTCGCAGTTTCTCCCATCCTGGATCGGCGGCCCGATGTTCGCAACACGCCTTCCAAAACCAAGTTGGGCTGCGTACCTGTAGCAAACTGACGACGGGAGACGTCCTTCGGTAGAATCCGGACAGTACATCATGCTTGACGATCTCCTCGGTGGATGTTGAACATGGAGAATCACAGCCTACGGATATTTCCTACTTGGAGCCTGCACGGACGGGCGCCGATGAGCTCCGACGTGCTGCTGAACGGCGGCATGAGGTAAACTCAATGGATTCTGGTGACAACGGACGGGTGCATGTGGATGAATAACATGTAGACACCGTCTCCAGCGCCCACATACAACGCACCCACCTTCGTAAACACCGTGTCGCAGTTTCGAAAAACGGCGAATGCCGCGAAGACCACATAGTTTCGAGTACGGTTAGATTGCGCTTAAGAGACTGTCATGGATATAGTCATTTTGGACTCAACGACCGTGAGTTCATACTGTTTCGACTATTTCATATTCCGGTTGCCTCACTCCGTGTCAATCCCTACTTCCTTCTTACCTACCATTTAGTTACACTTATTTCAACTCCCTCCTTCCTTACCAACCATCTTCCTAATTTCATTGTTACTATGTTTTAGCTTATATTTCATATATACCTTACAGTATATAAACTGTATGTCTGTGAGATATACAGCACTTTTTTTACCTGTTAACCTCTGCGCTCTAAATGCACCCTCGCGCTTCGCTTAACTGCCTTGCACTCAGTCTAAACGGCTTCGGCGAAAGTCTCGCACTCGTCGAAGCCCGGGACAACATCCGTCGAACGGAATCAGCTAGCACTAGCTGATTCCCACGACAACTCACTAACTGGCGGTAACGAGCTGCGGCTCGTGTGCTAGTTGGTGTTCGCGTTTACCTCGGAAAGCAAACGGTTCCTAGTGAACTTGTGGAATTCCCCCCATTCCATAACAGAGGCCCATGCCAGATCTTCACACAATACAGAATGCTGCCGACTCGGAGAACACCGAGAAGGCCGAAATAGCGCATAGACAGGTTGCCCACGTGGATACTTTGAATATTTTCCTGGGTTTTCTGATGACCTTGAAAAGAATGTGCGGGGCCACTGTGTCTCGCCCCTCTACACCAATATGTGCAGCTTTGCAATGATGAACACCCGACTTGAAGCTATGAGGCTTTAAGTTTATTCAACTGGCAACTGCACCGCTCGAAGTTGAGAATATCACTCCTATTCCTATCGGCCTAATGATAGAAGTATGATACGTGTTGAAATTGAGAGTAGCAGCTCAACTCAGTCAACTTGAGCTCGGAGCGATGTGAATGAAGTGTAGCACGATACTATCCCACCCTCCCACATCGTATCGGCCCAATGGTCTAGTCGTATGATACGCGCTTCGGGAGTGATCCCACGTAATCGGATTACGTAAATGTGCGTGGCCCCGGGTTCAATTCCCGGTTGGGCCCGATATTTTTGTTGTTTTCGCTCGCTTTTACAGTGTCCAGACGGCCGCTTTTGCCCTTCCCAGAGCACGCTCTATGTGTGGGAATATTTTAGACAATTTTGCTTGAGCTTTTTTACCCATGTTTTATTGCACTGAAAAATACCATTTTCTGCACACCAACTTCCCGATTAAGCCCATGAATTTTCCAACTCTATTGTAAAAATCATGTTCCATCTAGTATATCTTGCTTGGGGAGAGAGGAGGACACTGGTGGGGGCAAACGGGAAACAATTAGCTCTCTCGCCTGGACCATAAGGGACCGAGCTTGAGCTATTGGCGTCTCCCCTGTAATAATTAAAGAAGGCGGGAAAATCAGGAACAAAAAAAGAATGTAGCCAATAGAGCTGTAGGGTGTAGATAGATGATGAAGATACAGAAAGAGGCCCTGAGTCTGTTGTAGTGTTGCCTGCTCACGGACTACGAGACACCGCCTACATCCATGTGCAGTGCGGTGCGCCCACACCAACACATGCACCCGACCGGTGATGGGACCCACAGGATTTACGCAAAGCGAGGCCTATATACACTGTAAGACTGAGAACTAGTCATGCGTGATGGGGTTTGATGAATATTCTCAGTTAGCACGAGATTCGAGTTAAGAAATTAGAAATTGCTATTGACCCAGCAAGCGTAAAACTCACGCGATTTATTTCCCTTTTTGGAAGTTTACACCGTGTACTAGTAAATACGAGAGTTGAATCATATAAATCCCTGGCGGGGACGAAATTCTGTTAAGACTCCCCTTCTTTT
The DNA here is from genome assembly GCA_029282495.1 of Mycena albidolilacea. Classification (NCBI taxonomy): domain Eukaryota; kingdom Fungi; phylum Basidiomycota; class Agaricomycetes; order Agaricales; family Mycenaceae; genus Mycena; species Mycena albidolilacea. The sequence continues at coordinate 51,314 of JARIHO010000053.1, read as the reverse complement.
TCCTGACAGCACATCTGAGAACTTTGGATTGAGTTTTCGCTATTTTTCCATTTTCCCCCGAGAACTCGGTATTCTAGCGCAGGGGAGACCTCCGTGGGCCCCTGGCGCTCGCTGCGTGGCCCACTGCATGGGGGATGCACTCACCGTGGGGGCCCACTGCATGGAGCTTTTATTTTTTATTTTTTTCATGCGTGTACTGATTTTAAAGCTTATTCCTAGTGCGTAATGGTTTTTAGCGCAAGGGCCGGCGGATCCCCGTACTCGCTGCTGGACTCGCTGCGCGGACCCGGCTCAAAAAGAGAGATAATTATTAAAAAGAAAGCTGTGGGGCTCGATCCCACAACATCAACAAAATAATAAACCTTGATAATATTCCACATATCCAGCTAGCCCCTTTACCAAGGAAGTACTATGATACAGAAGCGTAGCAGTGTAGAAGTTATGGGCGTTAAAATCAAACACATTACATGTGCGTAAAAACATGCTGGGTCAACTGCTCAGAGTTTCGAGCTATCTGTCAAACCAGTGGTTCTCTACTTCCTTTTGTGATGATTACCCAATCCTTCCTAATCAGGATTCCGATGGTTGTTTTCTTTGTCTTTTGATCGCATGTGTTGATTTACTTCTCTCCTTCAATACTTTCTTTAATACTTGTTTCATCGATATTTTCGCGTTCCTCTTCAATTTGCCACCATATTGGAATGGTAAAATTCTCCATACCAGGGCGAAAGCAATTCAGGTGTCAAGGAAGTGCGTAAACCAATTTTTTGTAGGGTCTCGACTGGTCTTGAGGTGCGTCGACATGGACGAGCGGATGCAATCAGATTGATTGCGACATATAAGTATATATACCAAAGATTGACTAGGGTGTTCAGTACCTCAATAAAATAATCTAGCTACAAAGTCTGTCAGGGAACGAAATATGAAAGTTGGGCCTTTAACTATCTGAGTACCGTTTTTCGTCTTCAAACGGCGGCGCTAGAAAGGCGTCTGTGTCCTTCATTTTGACGGGAACATAGTTACGCGTCAGCCCGGCCTTCTTACCGTTCCGTATGAAGTTCATCACGCCCAGACAAAGGAGGACCAAGAGGATGAGGAGGTTTGTGGATAGAATCCCAATGATGACTGGGGCGTAGTTGAAAACGGCCGAGTTATCGGAGGACAAAGCGCCGCTGAGGAGGTTGCCTGATGCGACGTGCGGGCATGAGGATGCGCAGCTCGGCCCGCTACTGCAACTCGGCGAGGAGCCAGCACCAGGTGAGGACGGCTGAGGGCCACTGGGAACGGATGCCGCGGGGATCGTATGGTAGAAATCGAATGTCTGAGCGGCTGCTTTTGAACACGACGCAAGTCCGATAGATGCAGTTGTTCCGCTCTCAATTTGGGCGCAGAGGCCACTGCCAAGCAAGTTGATTGTGCACCCCCTCCCCATCAATCCGCCGCCCTCGATCAAGACCTTGTTCGATTCGCATTCGTGACACTCGACGTGCCAAATCTGGGTCCTATGCAAGCGAGTCAGATAATTCGTGGCACGGATGAAATTTGAACGCACTCCGAGGACGTGTCGAAAGGACTCAGAGTCAGCACAGGCATTCCTCCACCCGCTCCTAGTGCATTCACGACCAAGTCAGTGTGGCCGATTTCCCTGGGAAAATATATAAAAAACCAACGCGAAGAATGAGAGCGAGAGGACATACTCGAAAATATACTTGGGTGGGTAGGGCCCCTGGACCGATCCCAATTGCTTGACACGCCATTCGGCGGTCTTGTCGAGCGGCAATTTGCCAAGATCGCTCCGAAGTGCCGTCCCAGAGACGGCTGCGGATACGCCCCACTCTTTGGAACCGGCGATGATGGACACGCCGAGGCCGCCAACATCAGGAGCGCAGGTGCCGCCACTGGACGAGGGGCTACTAGGCGAAGGCGTGCTGCTCGAAGAGGAGTGGCTCGGCTGCCAATGGGAGCTCGGGGAGTCCGGGCTTCCCATTTCAGTTTTGACTGCAGGCCAGAAATCGAACGTCTGCAGACTTGAACCCGAACATGATGTAACCCCAATCGGTGCGGACGTTCCACTCATCATCTCGGCACAGTAGTCACTAGAAACCTGCATGACTGTGCACCCCGCAGCGAGCTGTCCGGCGCCTGGTGCGCCTGGATTAGCTGCGACGTCGGGATAGCATTGTTGGCAGTCTATCTGCCATCTCTGACTCCTACAACACAAACGAGTCAGGCGAGTACCGGGGTAGAATGAATTCGGCACACTGGGAAGAAGAGTCCATAGGGCTCAGTTTCAAGGCTGCTCCCGCTACACTCTGCGCATCGACAACCAGGCTGTCTTTGTTGATGTCCCTAAAATAATTCATTGAGTTCTGAATCGTTGGGAGGCGCAAACGGGAAGATATACCCAAAAACGTAAGTCGGCTGATCAGGAGACGATCCTATTTGCATGACACGCCACTCTGCGCTCGATTGGCCCAAAGAGTGGCTGAGTGCAGTCCCGGCGACATCTTGAGACACACCCCACTGCGAAACCCCTGAACTGGTCGAGACAATTCTAACCTCCAGGCCGGTCAAAGTAGGATTGCAGGTGCGGCGATTGGACGAAGGGCTACTGGGCAAAGGCGTGCCGCTCGAAGAGGAGTGGCTCGGCTGCCAGTGAGAGCTCGGAGAGTCCGGTCTTCCCATTCCGGTGTTGAACGTAGGGAGCCAGAAATCGAACGTCTGCAGACTTGAACCCGAACATGATGCAGCCCCAATCGGCGCAGACACTCCACTCATCAACTCCGCACAGTAGTCACTGGAAACCTGCATTATTGAGCACCCTGCGGCGAGCTGTCCGCCGCCTGGGCTTAGCTTAGATGCGACGTCGGGGAAGCATTGTTGGCAGTCTATCTGCCATCTCTGGCTCCTACAACATAAACGAGTCAGCCGAGTACCAGGGTAGATTGAATTCGGCGCACTGGGATAAAGAGTCCAAAGGACTCAGTTTCAACTGGCCTCCCGCTACACTCGGCGCATCCACACCCAGGGTGTCTTTGTTTATGTCCCTAAAATGATTTATTAAGTTCTGAATCCTTGTGCGGCGAAAACAGGAAGATATACCTAAAAACGTAAGTCGGCTGAGACGCTCCTATTTGCATGACACGCCACTCCGCGCTAGAATTGAGCGGAATTTGGCCCAAAGCGTGGCTGAGTGCAGTTCCGGCGACATCTTGGGACACACCCCACTGCGAACTCCCCGAACTCGTTGAGACGATGGAAACCTCGAGGCCGGCCAAAGGAGGATTGCAGGTGCGCCTACGGTCCCGTTCATTTGCAGCAACGAGCCATGGTTTGGAAATGAGAAGAAGAATGGTTGGGAAAGCGGCTGCCGAGAAGCGCATATTAAAAAGGTGAAAAGGGAAGAATCGGAATAGGAGGCAAACTATTGCATTGTGTGAGTTAAATAGCGCTGGGCCCGACGCCGAGACATTTTTTCATGGTTTCAACTTGTCGCTAATACGAGGTCTAGTGCACAGCCGCGGCGATTAAGGGCAGGGTCACGGTGATTGATTCGCGTTGTGGAACTGAACTGGCTTTTGACGTACCTAGCGCCGAAGCTAGCGGCCAGTGCAAAACGGCATAAACAGCCGGAGTTTCTGGGCCGGCATATCCGAACACTAATACGCCAAAGACTTGGCGTCCCAGATGCTCGCTCAATGCATTCCAGAAAAACAGCACAGATGTCGTCCAGTGCAGTTCATTCGTTTCCAAAAAAGTCCTGCTGGAGAGTTTTCGAAAGATTGCCGACGCCGGTCAACTCTGTGTGTGGTGTGCAACGGTGTCATATGCTCCAACTTCGGAGGTCACTGGACACCAGCCGGCCGAGAATGGGTTGAGGTGGAAGTAATCCATATGTGGACCTACTCCGGTGAAATTATCGTGAAGAAATTCCACGGATCAAACTTTAGAAATCATATGCACCCGCGCCGGTGTTGGATAGGACGAGCCTGACGATACGAACCTGATGTGTACCTATCATGCCGATCCTCCGAACCTATCTCCCAGTGCACTGTATGGCAACGGTACCAAACGCCCACCTGGGCGCCGTGAAACACGAACTCGGCGACGGGCCGTGCGGTATGTTCAGTTTAGCCTGCCACCAATCCCGCCTCCGAGTCATGATTGGAATCCGTCCGCCGCCCGCGGTGGACACATAACAACACCAACAGCCGAGATCCAGAGCTGATATCACGAGCGGTTGTTCCTCGACCTAACGGTGTATTAGGATCCGCGGGAGGGCGTCACTGCACCCGAAAGATACATATTAGAACAAGCTCAAGGCCGTATACATCGGAAGTCAATTTACCCAATGTGGAACATACGGCCTCAGGGGATACCTGTATAGAATGCCACTACGGGTGCGCATCGTGTGAGAGCCTACGGCCCAGGTGAGTTAAGCCGCGCGGCGTATTCCAGAGAGGCTTATACATACCGCGGATTGCGGTTTGACAGATGGTGGACCCTCCTGCGCTGATGTCCGTTTTTCAGAGAAGCAACGCCAGTCAACTCCAGAGCACGGTATGTCCGACGGACGGACCTGGTTGTGTTAATGATTATCCCCGTGGTTTGGACCGGCGGTGCGACATACCACTGGTGGACCTGCAGCGGAGAAGGACGGGCCGAGGATGAGAACTCAGGAATGGGTGACCCCTCGGAATGCCGCAGAAAAAAATATCATTGTTTGAACTCGAGAGGACATCACTGTACCCGAGATGTTGAAAGGTGTAGTCATATTAATGCATCGCGGTACGAATCGGATCGCATTGGATTGCAATGTGTATCCGCAAGAGAGGTCAACTAATCAGAACCCACGTCGAGAAAAACGCACGAGATTTCGTGTGGACTGGCGCACCACTCGTGTGCGTCCTCGTTATGATGAAATCACCAAAGGCCTAGCCTGGATGTGGTGCCGCGCGGCGTATCGCAGACAGGATAGCGGACGCCGGACTACTGTTAGTGTTTGACAGTGGTCCTTTCGCTGGTGGCCGTTTTTCAGAGAAGCAAGCACTCACCTAAATTAGCAGCGATTCCCCGGACCGAATTCAAAAGGGATTGCAAAACCTGACAGTTCAAGTATTGCTGGCGCATCGATTACAGTAAAGGCGAAGCCCGCCGGGACCTCCAGTTGAACCTGTTGACCAAGACCCAAAAGGCTATTACTCGTTGAGGACAAGTATTAGTATTTCTAAACACAGCTTCATGTGGGCGCGCACACCTCGCGCCAGAACTGAACGCGATGACTCGCGAGTCCGGACCCAAACAGAACAGAATATTGCGTCGGAAACGGCTGGCTGCGCTCGTCGCAAGTACATCTAACCAAACATAAGGACGCCGGACCCCGTCAAGGTCGTCTCGGTCTAACGATTACATAGAGGGATGCACATGTGCAACGGACCGTTGAGGGCCCCGCCGCCCGGGCACCGAAGCTGGATTGCTCAGACCGAGTTGTACTCCGTCGACGGGAAGATGCCAGGGCAATGAAGTACGTAGACGGTGTGTGGATACCGCTGGCAAATAAGTATAAATTCTGATTACTTATCCAAAGCTGCCAATATCGGCCGCACCGAAAATAGAACTTGGAAGTGCCGTGCATGGATGATTTCAGCAAGCGTCTATGGGTTACGGCTCGTCACCCACAAATCCTAAGATAGGTGGCGCGTTGCGAAAGAGCAAAAAGGGGGAGACGTCCGGGGGCGGCAGCGCGGGACAGGGCCGGCACGCGGAAGAATGCGGCGGAGTTGGCAGGAAAGGGCGGGGAGGCGGCGACGAAGCTGTGGGGCGGGATTCATCGGAAATGGCCGGAAATGCGGGCAGAGTGGACGGCTTTATCCGAAGTTTACGGAGTGGATCGGGATCGGGTGTGGGGGTCATTGTTCAAAGCGTGTGGAAGGGGGATGGGCCGGATGTGGGCGGTGTGGGACGCTGTGTGGGCAGGAGTGGGCGCGGTCTTTTCCGGCACCGGCCGGATGTGGGCGAGATTGCGGACATGGAGTTCGGGTTTAATCGGCGGTGGATAAGGATGTGTTTTGCGCTGAAATTCGGGGCGGCCACACGAAACGCGCTTTTCACAGACCAATTGCTTGGCCTCCGCGCTACCCGACAACCCCAAGTTCCTGTAGAATTGATTCCGTTTTCACTTGCTAGTCATTTATCGTTCCTGAATGTTCAAGACCTCCATTTGGTGCCTGGCCCGGGGCTCGTGGCCAAGCCGGCCGGGAATGTACATACCACTCAGTTTCGCGCGTCAAAATTACCATGTCACACAATTGGACTGGGCATGTTTTGAAACCCGAGCGCTCTCCGATCCAAGCCCGGTTTTCCAGCCCGACCCGAATGACACTACTTCCATTGGACATCGGATTTCTAATATCTATATAAACGGGAGAGGGCAGCGCTCTCACTCCAGCCTCATCTACCATGAAGAATACTCTAAACCTCCTTGCTTTTCTTGGCGCCCTTCTGAGCGCTACCATATCCTCCGCGACAGCCATTGCTAGCTCGAACGGTTCCGTTGGTGAGTCCAGTATTCGTTTATTGTTCTTAGCGCATTTCTTACTGCTATCATTGCGACGGCCGCTCTGGCCTCCCCGACTTCTGCTTGTGTGCCCATTAGCCATGTCGTGATCGACTCATCCACAGTTGAAGTTTACAACGCCACAATTCACGGCACCGACGGCCATCTTCGTCTGTTCAAGATGATCCCCATTGCCTGCCCCAACCGCCATGTCCGCACGCTGCCACGCAAACCCTCATCTCGTACGGACCTTCATCTCCGCGACACGCGCACGGAGCTCTCCAACATCGTCTTTCGCCGCGGTTTCTTCTCGTGGGCCAAGTCGCTGCTGAAGTGGGTACCCTACGCCAGCACCGCAATCGGCCTCTTCGGGCTAGGCGAATGTATCTGGGAGTGGGCAACTAAAGGGGCATCCATACCGGGTGCGACGTCTTGCGTCCTGGGCGGCATTGCCACGTTGTATGGCGTCGGCGGGTTGTACCAGGCCAACGTCGCGGCATCGCTAGCGACGGCCACTACCCATGCTAACTTCGAGTTGGTCGACGTCACTAGGTCATGGGCCCAGGCTGGGACACAAACTGAGTTGGTCAGGCGCGCGGTGAATCCCACATTCAGTGCAGCATACCATGCTCTCCTCCAGAACTGGACGCTTCCTGGTGCCCACCACCATGCCAGCGGCAAAGCTGTAACCCTGTGGGATGTTGCCAGGGCTAATTCGACACATCCTATCACCGTCTTGCATAATCACCCCGCCTTGAAGGCAAACCATTCCCATGCCGTCAATGTCTGGTCGAGTGTGCACAATCCTGATTCGGGGAACCCACGGTTGCATTTTACGGTCCCGTTCTCCTACACCTCCAACAGCACTTCCACCTCGACATCCACTCCTTCTGAGCTTCGCCGCCGCCAGAATGGTCTTCCCACTGGCACCCTTGGAACCGCTGCTACCGCTGAAACGACTGTTGCCGTTATAACCAGTGCGATGCATCACTCAACAGCCACAACTCTTCAGGCGGCGCTTCCAAGCGGATGCATCAGCCTCGGGCAGGCAGAGGAATGCACCAAGCCCGGGTCTACTGTCCCGGCGAAGGCCCCCGCGACCATGTACTACGGTTTCGACCTGTACGGGACGAAGGCAGAGATACAGGAGTTTCAGGCCGACCTGGGAACAACATACGACGAGCAAAACGGGTTTGAGCCGGCGCTTGTGGACATGGCGAAGGATATTGTGGCACGGCAGGCATGGGATACCTGCGTATGCGAGAAGACTCAAAACTCCTGGATTTCGGCGGGAAGCATCCAGATGTCGTGGGACAATACTTATAATGGGTTCTCCCCTTGCTGGAACCCGAACTGCGACAATGATGCGATGGTTCCAGTAGTGAATTAGGTTTCTCGGTCGGCACTAGGAGCAGTTCAGCCAATGTGGGCCATTTTCTTCTTTGGTTAATACATAGAGCTATGGGGAATGACAATACTTTACCTTATTACGCTTGGAATCCTTGAGCTGGATGCGAGGAAATATCTCGGTGCTCATGGCTTCGGTAAGGTTCACACCGACAACGTAGTTTTTACCGTGGACCTGGTACTCAAAGGTTCATTTCAACCATCCAAATGTTCTTCAACTGTTTGGTACCAAATCATGTTATCGATTTAAACGACGGATTAGAATTCATAATTGTGCAAGAAACGCTCTCCATTCTCTTTCACTTACGTCGAGCAAAACGCAGGAGGAGTGGCGCACCACTCGTGTACATGCGTGTTCGGTATAATGAGATCACCAACGGCCTAGCCTGGATGTGGTGCCGCGCGGCGTATCGCAGACAGGATAGCGGACGCCGGACTACTGTTAGTGTTTGACAGTGGTCCTCTCGCTGGTGGCCGTTTTTCAGAGAAACAAGCAGTCACCCAAATTAGCGGCGATTCCCCGGACCGAATCCAAGAGCGGTCGCAAAACCTGACAGTTCAAGTATTGCTGTCGCATCGATTACAGTAAAGGCGAAGCCCGCCGGAACCTCCAGTTGAACCTGGTGATCAAAACCCAAAAAGGCTATTGCTCGTTGAGGGCAGTGAAGGACGTAGACGATGTGTGGATAACAGTGGCACCCAACTGGCACCCACTGGCAACTAGATATAAATTCTGGTTTGGCTGGAAGGAACAACCTTCGGATGGTGGCCAGCGGACCAGGACCTACCTTCGGCGATGCCGGCGATCAGTTTTTCTCCATTGAACCGTTTATGCGTAAACGGCTGGCTACGGGGACCCGTAACGTATTATCTTCATCTTGAACTACTTACGTTACGGGGGCGTACCCGTTTTTACGCCCGTACTTCCGTAAATTTACGGGACGGGTTGATGCCCTACGTCGTCGAGCGCCGCCGGTATCACCCGATCCGGGAGGTTCGAACATACCTCCACGGTGGGTTATATTTGGGTTGGGCTCCCGGGATGGCCGCGCGGGAGCCCAGAGCTAAAGGCGTCTATCTGTCAGTGTGAATATGATAAGGACCAGAATAGTACAGTACTCGCGACTGCACTCAAGTATGTATTTTTGGTGTTTGGGAGCGCGATGCGCATGCGCCGCGGATGAGAAGATTAGATTATCAGCACAGTGACTCGGGAGGCGATCACTGGCAGCGCTCGCACGAGCGCCTTTTTTGTTTTGAGCTCACAGCCTAATCTGGGAGCTGTAGCGAGATTGTCGCCGCGAGAGGTGAGCGCTGCATGCATGTAAGTATCGGTTCCTCGACAGCTTTGAATTCGGGAACTTGAGACTTGCCGCGAATATATAACCGGACCCTGGTCCTCTTGCGTCCCGGGCCTCATGACCGTTTTTCCTATAGAGGGGGTGGCAGACCGGTGGTGGCCTCGTGTATTCTCTTCCTTTTTTATGTTAGCCAACGGACCGCGGGTATTGGGACGCACGCACCTACTTGGAGTATGTATGTGAATAGATCGTTCCTGGGCAGATACCGGGATCCCGGGCCTGTGGAAGTTGGGGCATCAGATTCAGACTCGATTCTCACGCCGAATATATAGATGTGTATAGCAGCTTGGGGTGGGCGGCGTATTGATATCGCCTTCTACAGGAAGAGTGGGTGGCTGGTTAGCGTCGCATGAAACTTGAAGCGCTCGGTATGTATCGATCGCGATATCGGGCACACCAAAGAAGGGACGTGCTGTAGAGCGTGAGTTATGGAAAGCCACGGTGCGGCCTGAGATCTGTGCGTTAATTTGCGACGTGTATATGAGGAGTTTAGAAGAAGCAGAATCATTCCGAGATGGTTTTAGAAGAAGCAGAAATGCAGGGGCTGATTTAACTCGATTAGCCCGCACCCCTGGTATTGTGGCGCATTGCGCCGATAGCGGATTCAATGTGCTGTTGGTTCTTGGACAGATGGTGGACCCTCTGGCGTTGATGACCGTTGACCAGCCTCGTGGTCTCTTTTCTTTTTAGAAAAAATGCAGATGGAGGAGCAGATCTGAGAGATTTCAGAACTCACTGTGGCGCCAAAGGGTAGATGCCGCGTTTTGCAGAGCTTAAAGCCGTCGCCAGGGATCTACCGAATAAAAATGATGAACATACCGCATGTCGAGATTGGCGACTCCACCTGTCCCAGATCTCGATTCTCTCATTTTACCGCATCACAAGTCGCCCTGACAGCTGCACCGCCCGCCCAGCGCAACGGCTCCCAGCAGATCTTCTTCTCCCACGATCGCCATGGGATACGATCTAGCCCCGTTGGATTGCCGCCGGAGTGGATTTGCAGGAAGAATAAAAACAAAGACGGCGGGTGGGATGGTGATTCACATCATCAGACACGTCTTTCCTCGACACCAACACCACCACAATGGCCTCGAGCGGTGTATACCCGCACCGCGACCACCCCCACCACGGAGCACCGATATACAACGCGCGCGCGCTGGGGGAGACGCTCGACCGGGTGAAGCAGGAGTTTGAAGTGCTGGTGGGCGAGGTAGCGGCGTCGAGGGACCAGCGGGAGAGGTATGAGGCTACGAGTGCGTTTTGTTTCGCTTCTCTTTGTCCTTTTTACTCCTTTTCCATTCATGTTCCCTCCTATCTACGTGGAATAATACTAACGAAAATTGGAATGTCCAGTATCCTCGCAAGCCGACGAGCTCGAAAAGATCCGCGGGGCGCTGCACGAGCTCGAGGCGCAGCACAACAAGGTCCGCGCGCAGTACGAGTACGAGGTGCGCGTCCTGCGGTCCGAGGCCGCGCACCCGCACCCACAGCCGCATCGACAAAACAGCCTCGGCCAGCGGGAACAGCAGCAGCGGGAGCAACAGCAACAGCGCCCCGGCACCGCATCGGGCTCGGGCTCAAGCTCGGCGCTCCCGACGCTCAGCTCGCCCAGTGTCTTCATGGGCGGAGGCGGGCCGTCTTCTGCGCATAATGTGCACTCGGCAGCGCATTCGCCTGTGCTCGACCATCATGGGCACCCGCGCGAGCACAGTCGGGACCCCATGCGGGAGGGCAGGGATAGGGATCTGAGGGAAAGGGAGAGGGAGCACAGCCGCGACGCGCGCGAGCTGCAGCGCGCGCGGTTCCTCGAGGGTGGCAGTGGGAGTAATAATAAGAGGATTAAGCTGGACCAGGGAGGTGTGTGATTTCCTATATATCGTTGTGCATGGGGAGCTGTCTTGTACTCTCACTCGGCTTTGGAGTCTTGGTACGACGACGACGCGTCCTTCTATCTTCTATTTCCACCCAGGATCTCCTTCGATATGCTAACCACGTCCCCTCGCAGAATCCACCCGCCTCCCCCTCCCCCTCATCGGGCCCGGCGGCCCCGCTGGCTCCCCCGCGTCCAGCTCCTCGAGACGGGCGCCCACCCCCTCGTCGGCCCTGCCGGGCGGGTTCCCCCCGCAAGCGCACACCCCCCTGGGCACGCCCGCGCACGGCGCGCACCCGACGCTCCCGCCGATGAGCCTCGCGCCCCCGCCGCACCCCAAACGCCCCACCACCAGCAGCAGCCGCCGCACCGCGACGCGCCCCCCGCGCACCTGCCCTACCCGCCCCCCTCTGCCGGCGGGCCGCTGACCCCGTACACCAACGCGGGCGCGCACATGAACGACTTCCTCGGCGCGCTCGACCCGCACGCGCCGCCGCCCACCGCGAGCTCGGAGCTCGTCAAGGTCGAGGGCGGGGGGAGGACGGACGGCCCGGACTGGTTCGTGGTGTACAACCCCGCGGTGAAGCGGCGCGTGCTGGACGTCGCGCTGCTGCATACGTTTGTGCATGAGACGTACGTCGTCCCCCTCTTTCTGCATTGCGTGTTTGGATTCTTGCTTTCTCCTTCCCCTTCTCCGTCCTCCCATCTTTCCACCCCCGTTCTTTCACCCCCATTTGCCTAGGCTATGTTTTGGTTTTGCTACCCCTGTACTTCATTCACATTCAGTACTTTTGGCCGGCTCCGTCGGGTTTTGGGGTGGCATTCGCTACCCTTTTTTTTTGGTGTTCTTGCTTTTCGCTACGCCCTCCTCCTCTCGCGCACCCCTCTTTCTTTGTTCCCGCCTCGCTTCCACCCTTTTCCCCGTCCCCGTCCCTTGCTCCCTACCCTCGCTCTGAATCCTCTTCCTCCCTCCCTTCTCTCCGTTCCCCATCTCTCTCCCCGTCCCCTACGCCTACCCCCACTCCGCACCCCCACCTCCCCGCCCCGCCTCGCCCCGCCCCTTCTCGTCCCTCCTCCCTTCTACCTTCTGCCCCCTTCCTTCCGCGCTTCTTTGAAGGAGGCGCCTTCCTCCCCGACGCACTCCTCTCTTCACTCCCTCGTGTTCCGTTCTCCACCTCCACTCCGCGCGCTCCCCTTCTCATGCCTCCTTCCTTTCTTCTCTCTCTCCCTCCCCGCCTCCTCCCCGCCTCCCCTCCCCCCTTCGTCCCTCCCCCTCCCCCGCCGTTTCTTCTCTCTCCGCCTCCCCCGCCCCTTCCCCACTTCCATCCTTTCCTTCCCCTTCCCCACTTCTCTCCTTTCCGCTCTTACTCTTACTCTTACTCTTACTCTCACTCTCACAAGTACTAACCCACCCCCACAGCGTCGTCTGCTGCATCCAGTTCTCGGCCGACGGCAAGTACCTCGCGACAGGGTGCAACCGCACCGCGCAGATCTACGACGTGGCGAGTGGGAGACGGGTTTGGTGCGTCTTGTGTTTGTGTCTTTGGGTCTTTGGTGTCGGTCGAGTTCGAGTTTTTTTGGGGAGAGGGAGGGAGTTGCTTCTTCCGACTTAAAGATTTGATATTGTTTCTCCGGGCAGAGGGGTCGGGTGCAGAGCCCGATGCGTCCCTCCCTCCCCTGGCTAGATCTCGGGCGCGTAGTAGGGGTGAGGCACGCGAGACGAGGCGGGACGAGACGAGGCGGGACGAGACGGTCGGGCGCCGTAGCGCGTACGCGACGAAGCGGTCCTGCACGCTGCACGCTCGTCGCGGCCTTGCAATGAGGCACGGGAAGGAAGTACCTCTTGGACGGCGTGCTGCGTTTTTTTGGTGGCCAGCGCTTGTTTTTCGACGACGGGGACGACGTCTACGATCTCGTTGTCCTGATTTTCGTCTTTTCTTTCTTTCATCTCCCCCTCCATCTCTTCCTGCACAAAATCCAAATGCTAACCCCGCCCCGCGTAGTGTTCTAGCCGACCCCGGCCCCGACGAGAAGGCGGGAATGGAGAAGGCGGCGACGGCGACGGGCGATCTCTACATCCGGAGCGTGCGCTTCAGCCCGGACGGGCGGTATTTGGCGACGGGAGCGGAGGATGAGCGGGTTAGGGTACGTGTACTTCGTCATTCCTTTTCGTTGCTTGGCGGCATCGAGGCGGGTGCGATGCGATCTGGGTGAGAGGGGAGATTGGGGACAGGCGGACTGGCGGGTGTGTGGTGGTTCGCCCCTTCTCGCAGGGCGAGAGCGAGCCGCGGTTGCGGTGCGATTGTGGGTGAGAGTGAGTCGCTTGGAGCTCCAGCCGTATTCGACGCGGCGACGCGGGCGTCCGGTCGAGTGTAACGCGGGAACGAGGGCGGGCTATGGCCTTGCCGCGACTCGGTGGTGTGGGTGGCACGAGCGAAGGTTGGTGATCGTTACCGCCTCGTCGCGACGACAGGCGTGGGCGAGCCACGAACGACGCCACTCTGTGCATGCCAAGACGAGGGTGGCATCTGGGGTGTGGGCGGTACGAACGAGCGAGAGTCGTGTGCGGGAGCCGACCGGCGCGTTCGATACGATTTGAAGCGAGGACGAGAGAGAGCCACGAGCGAGCGAGATTCGGGCAGCGGTGTCTGCTGGTTTCGACGGAGTCGGGGAGGCCCACGCGTGGACCTCAGCGCATTCTTGCCCTTCTCGTCTCGCAGCCGCAGCCACGCGCGCGCGAGTGGAAGAAGCCTGATCTTCTCCAGCTCATGGTTGAAGAGGATAGCCTATAGTCGGCTGTGTCGTGTCTCTTTTTTCTCCTGCGTACTCGCAGTCGTCTCCATTTCGAGTTGCCTGGAGCTGACGCGACGAGCGACGACGCGTGGGCACCGGGTCTTGCCCTTCATCTGGAGCGGCAGCAGAGCAGGAAGAGCAGCGCTTCTCCCTTGGATCCTCGGGGCGCGTCTCTCTTTGTCAGCACTGGGGCTGCGAGCTGCCTCGTGGTGAAGCTGGTGCGACGGCCCGTGAAGCTGTGCCCTTTCTCCAGCTCTCGCAGCCGCAGAGCACGGACGGCTTCCTTGCTCACGCGTTTCTTTCATTCACCCATTCTTATTCTGCCCTTCCTCCCTTCCCTTGCCCGACCACTGACATTTCCGCTTCCTCTAGGTCTGGGACATCGAAAAGCGCACCATCCGCGCCGTCTTCGAGGGGCACCACCAGGATATCTACTCGCTCGACTTTTCGGCCGACGGGCGAAGGCTCGTGTCCGGTTCCGGGGACGCGACGGTGCGGATTTGGGAGCTGGAGGAGGAGTATGAGTATGATGAGGAGTAAGTGCCGCGTGTTTTAAAAAAAATTCCTTCATTTTCTTCGTTCCCTCCTTCGTCCGGCCGCCGCCGCCGTCGGCGACGACTCCTTCCCCTCTTTCTCTTCGTGCTCCTCGTTCCGCCGGAGAGAACTAAATGCTTGCGACAGGGACAGATACAGCTCCTCCGAATACCACAACGGCCGCCGCCGCCGCCCGCCGCCACTCGTGCTGACCGCGCATCCCGAGACGACCGCGCCGGACGACGACGCGGGGGTGATGGCTGTTGCGCTGAGTCCGGATGGGACGCTCGTCGCGGCGGGGTGTGTGGACGCGCTTGTGAGGGTGTGGGCGCTTGCGCAGGGTTAGTGACTCCGTCCTCCCTATTCTCCCCTACTCGTAACCTCATCAACACGCTCGCTCACTTCCACCTTCTTGCAGCTCCACCTCAAAATGGCTCTCGGGACGGGAGCGAGCGGGGCAGCCCCTCGCTCACCGCGACGCTTGTGCAGGTCCTCCGCGGACACACGAACAGCGTGCACAGCGTCGTGTGGACGAAGGACGGGTCGGGCGTGGTGAGCGGGGCGCTGGATAATACGGTGCGGGTGTGGGATCTGCGGGGCACGGCGAAGCGGGAGCGGGAGGGCAAGAAGGGGATGGGGATGACGGAGGTGGGGTGTACGGTTTTTGCGGGACATAAGGTGCGTTTCTCTAGCCCTCCGCACCGCACGGGAGGGTGCAGAAAGGAATGGAGGCTGATTGATTGGGTGTGCCACGCAGGACTACGTCCTCTCGGTGGGCATCTCGCGCGACGCGCAGTGGATCGTGTCGGGCTCGAAGGACCGCGGGGTGCATTTCTGGGACCGGGACGGGGTGGTGCAGTGCTTATTGCAAGGACATAAGAATTCTGGTGCGTCTGCGTTGTCTATGCTCTAGAAGAAGGCTAACCGTTTCGCAGTGATATCGACGAGCTTGCATCCGGTGGGGAACCTCCTTGCGACGGGGAGCGGGGATAAGCTTGCGCGGATATGTGCGTGTCTTACCCGTTTTCCTCTCCTTCCGCCTGTCTATGACTTGGACTCGCCCGTGTCGAGGGCCGTGTCACATCTACCTCCTCCGCCCTTCCTCCTGCCGTCCATCTTCTCTTATCATATTCCCTCTCTTCTCCACCTCCGTTCCCTCTCCGCCCTTATCGTAGCTCCATCGTCCTTCTTCACACCCCTTCTCTTCCTCTTTTCCGTCTTCTCTTCTCCGAACAATCCTCCTTCACTCCCCACCACTCCCGCCTTCATCCTTGTCCTCCTTCAAAATCCGAATCGCTCCTCATTCCTCCCCATCCCTCACTCCTGCACTCTTGCCGACTGTACTGACTACGAATTTCCAGGGAACTATAACGCTGTATAATCAATCGGATTCGGGCTCTACTTGGACTTTGGTATCGGTTTCGGTATGGGTACGGTGCCAGGGACCTAAGGATAAGAATTAAGACTTAATTAACGAAGAACGACGAGTTACTGTACTGTGTATTCTGCTTTGCTTTGTGAGATGCTTTCACGTTTCCAGGCGAGAGAAAGCGAGGGAGAGGAGGACCCGATTTGGAACTTCCAAATCGGATTTCACGTCCTCGAAAACTTGTAGTGCGCCTCACTGTCAGTGTCAGCAAGCATTTTGAAGGATTCCCTTCCATTCCGACGGTACTGGTCGATGAAAAATTCTGATACAGTGATGCAACGAAGGGATTTGGCAAGAAGTCCCCAAGCACTCACATCGAATTTGTGTATCTGCAGCTCAAGGCGCCAGGAGTTTCCGACTGACTAGAATTTCCCGATTAGGGTTGATATTCACGTGCAGGCGCAGTGGTGCCAAATAAACAGCACAGCTTTCTCTTCGTTCCATCGAGACGCGCCTATGGAATCGTCGAGCATTACCCTACTCATTTGATTCGGCTCAAACACAACGGGTATACTCCGGTAAAATGTCGACGCGGTCCGGCGCACCCGATGTTCTTTTGGGAGTCAGGTGCCACCTTAAATACCATTAAATACTCTACTGGCTATTTCGCCGTCGTTTTGTGAGAGGAAATCAAGTGACTGTATCTCCTGTTCTCCACAATGCGGCCGATCGCACTCTCTGTATCTTTCCTCGTCTCATTATTCGCTCTTCTTCAAGTTGTGGCGGGCCAGTTCACAAATGTCGACCGGCCTTTCGCCCCCCGGGTCTCCTTTCCATCCGCGCGGTCCAACAACGGTCTCACAACTGCCGTCGAATGGGACGACTACAGTTTCTTCATCTTCGGAAACCGCACCTTCATCCAATCTGGCGAGTTTCACATGTGGCGGCTCCCCGTCCCGTCGCTGTGGAGGGACATCGTCCAGAAAGCAAAATCTGCGGGACTCAACGCTATCTCAGTCTACTTCCACTGGGGTCTGACGAACCCACGGCCCGGGGAGGTCGACCTGACAGGCATCAACGACTTCCAGCCCTTCTTCGATGCGGCGAAGGAGGAGGGGCTCTGGGTGATTGCGCGCCCGGGACCGTACATCAAGTGCGTTTTATACGATTTTTTCATTCATTTCTTTCCGGCACCATCGCTTACGTTGCTGTTTAAGTTCTGAGACTTCCACGGGAGGCATACCTGGACATGTCGCCTGGCTTCCGGGCAATCCACCCTGGAATCCTTACAATGGCGAATTGCGGAGTAATGACACTATTTATCACGAGGCCTGGCAGGACTATGTTCGTATTTCACTCACTAATTGGAAGGCCAGTCTAATTATTTATTTGAAAAGTGGACGGGCGTGATAAGCCTCATTGAGCGAAACCAAATCACGAACGGCGGGCCTATAATTCTGTTACAAATCGAAAATGAATATTACAATGGACCAGGCCAGAACGAGTACGTCGACCAGCTACGCTCCCGAGCGATCGACCTCGGTGTTGTTATTCCGACGTTCGTCAACGACCCGGGCGAGTTTAACAATCTGGTCAATGACACCGACTTGTATGGCATTGACGCCTACCCGCTCAGCGCGTCCAACTGCGGCAACGCGGATCCGGCTGTATGGCGCGACATCGTGACGACCTGGCGGACTTACCTCGACGCGACCGTGCCGGGCAAACCGCACTTCTTCCCCGAATTCCAGGGCGGGTCTGCGGACAATTGGGGCAGTAAGGGCGGGTATGCGACGTGCCGCGAGCTCGTCAACACCAATTTCCAGCGCGTGTTCTTTCACCAGCTGTGGGCGAGCGGCGTGACAGCGGAGAACTTTTATATGTTTTACGGTGGGACGACATGGGGTCAGCTGCCGTACTCACAAGGCTACACATCATATGACTACGGCGCGCCGGTCGACGAGCAGCGACAGATTACGGCCAAGCATGGAGAACTGAAACTACAGTCGTTGTTCCTCCGCTCGTTCAAGGACTTTTATATGACGGATCTAATTGGTGCGAACTTGGACAAAATGAGTTCTGAAACAATACTGATATTTTCCTTGAGCAGTGGTCGACACCACGACCGTACCCGGTGCCTACATAACTCATCTGAAAAATCTGATCACTGGCTCCTCGTTCTATATCTTCAGACATAACAACGCCACACTCAAGTGGGTGTTCACCGTCGTTTCCAAAATGTACATCTGCTAACGCCAATTGAAGTGACACACTCACCTTCCAATACACCGTCGGTCAATCCAACACCACCGTACCGCAAAACGGAGGGGCTCTCGCTGTGGTTGGACGTGATTCTTTTGTTCTCGCGTATGATTTCCTTTGGATATATGTACACACGAGTCATCTGACAATAATATTATCCAGAACGGACCTTGTTTTCGGATCCATCACGCTTGTATATTCGACGGCGAGTTTGCTGACTTGGCTCAACTTGGACGGCTCGGATACGTTGGTGGTATACGGCTACGCAGGACAGTCCTATGAGGTATCGCTCAAGTTGAGCGGGACTGTGGCGCTCAATGTGGAGGGACCTACAGAGGTTCACGGGGAAGCGATGCAGGTAAGTTTCCGGCCATCCAAATCGAAATTGGCTGAGGTCTGATTTCGTCAGAACGGAAGCTACACGTTCAACTTTAGTCCGGCGGCGGGTGTGACCCTCGTTCGTCTCGCCCCTGTGAACGGCCACGAGGTCGCCGTCCTCATCGCCGACTACGAGGCGGCCACTCGATTATGGCAGCCGACCATCGCGGGCCAGGGGAATTATGCCAACTACGTCGGCCTGAGCGCGTCGACTCCGCTCCTCGTCAGCGGGCCATATCTCGTCCGAAACGCAAGCCTCGACTCTAAGCAGCACCTCTCTCTCTGGGGCGACGTCGACGAAACAACCGCCATCACTATATTCGGCCCGCCCACCCTGTCCTCGGTCGAGTGGAATGGGGTGTTGGTTAAAAACTTGAAACAAAACGGAAAGGGTTCGTGGCAGGGAACCATTCCGTTCGCTGCCCCAGAAGTGGAGCTCCCAGATCTCGGAAGCGCAATATGGCGGTTCCGCGATTCTCTTTCTGAAATCCAACCCGACTTTGACGGGTTTGGAATGATTCCGGCGAACCAGACGACAACCACCAGCGTCTTTCCGCCATACTATGGCGAGCCGTGGATCCTTTACGCTGACCAGTACGGATTTCACGTGAGTATTTCGTTTCAAGGAAATTTGTCGTCTGATGCAACCTGCGCAGGCGGGAAATTTGGTGTGGCGTGGTACTTTTATCCACAACGAAACTACCGCCATACCGACTGCAGTGAACATCTCATCCTCAGGAGGGGTGAATTTCGCTGCGTCCGTGTGGCTAAATACGCACTACCTGGGGGCATCAGATACCCGGAGTAGAACTAACAACGATAGCTTCCCCGTCTCTGCGGACTTGTTGCAGCCGGGTGAAAACCACGTTGTGGTGCTGCAGGAGTAAGTAGATCGCTCGTCTGTACCGACTTAGCTTACGAATCCCGCCTTCATTTAGCCACATGGGCGGAGACCTTTCCGGTATGGATGTTTGCTGCACGCCTGGTGGGCGGGCCAGAGACCTGCAACAACCGCGGGGATTGCAGGTGGGATACCGTGTTCTCGGTATTATGTTGCGCGAAGAATGACGGGTCCGCAGGGCTACTATCTGGTTGGTCGTGACCCCAGCGCGCAGTTCACAGGGTGGAAGGTTGCCGGGAACTTCATGGGTGAGCACCACCCGGATACCGTCAGGAAGATATATAACGAGGGCGGCCTGTACGGCGAGGTAGATGCTGTCGTCGCTTTTCGCCAGGGCAAGAAACTGACCCATCGTGGATAGCGCAAGGGATGGCACTTGCCCGGATATGACGACTCCCACTGGGAGAAAAGAACACCTTTCGAAGGGCTTGGTCAACCTGGCGTGAGCTTCTCGGTTGGGCCTGTTTCATGTATTCGTTCAACAGGTTGTTATTTAGGTCGGCTTCTTCCGGACCACGTTCAATTTGAATCTTCCGAAGGGATATGACATCCCGCTTTCATTCATCTTCGAGTCCACAAGCGGTCACTATCGTGGTGCGTTTCGTCCAACTCTCTGTTTCCTCTCTTCTGATACCTCGCACAGCCCAGCTTTACGTGAATGGCTGGCAGCTGGGAAAGCGTGTCGCGAACATTGGGCCGCAGACCGCTTTCCCAGTCCATGAAGGTATCCTCGACTACGAAGGGCAAAACACCGTCGTGCTTAGTCTGTGGGCGCTTGGAAACGCGACGGCGGATACGAAAATCCCGAGCTTCAAGTTGGTTGCCAATGGGACTTACGCTGGTGGGTTGAACGGTGTGAAGACTGACAATCCAGGGTGGGAAGAACTACGAGGAAGGTTTAGGGTGCCATTTGATTGAAAACTAGGGGGTAGTTGTAGCGATGGAACAAATACATCCTAGCCATCTATAAACAGTCTTTTGATGGGGGAACAGAACATACGTGACGTTCACAAATTTTCTGAACCCTCGGAAGCACTTTGTTGGATGTCGGCGTAAACCTCTTGCATTCGAGCAATTTGATAGTCTTTATAAATCGTTGGTCAGAAGAGAGGATAAAAGTGAGAGCAGCGCACCGAGCAAGGGACAACTTCCAGAGAATGAGGAGGAAAGAATATCCAATGTGCGCGCTAGGAGGGCTACGAGCCCACTCTCCTCGTCTCCCTGCCAGGTAGTGCGTTGCGTTCGGAGCGCAAAGATCTCGTCCCAGAGCACTCGTGATGACGCCAACCAAACCGTCTGCAGAGGTATAACTCAGGAACGAAAAATGAATGTTCGGTTGGTGCGACGCACGCCCATGATTGGGTTGATGAAACCAAAGTGCTGCATCAAACCAGAAACAATGATATTCATCACAGCGGTCGCAGCAACGAGGCGCTTCTGGCGGGCCCTGGGTTCTACTTGAAGAGGTGCGATACTTTGGAGCTTGATCGTAGCGGTGTGCGCGATACTATGCGCTACAACCAAAGCGCGCATCATTGCAGGCGTAAGATTTGAAATGTGGTTGGGCGGAATAAGCGCTGCAAGGAAGTTGTCGACATTGCTGTCGAGGGTCTCAAAAGAATCTTGAAAGGCAGTTGACTGACTGCGCGTCATATCTGTCGGAGTGTGAGTCCCCAAAATATATTTCAATGTCGAAGAAGAATACCTGGAAGCCAGTCGCGTGCGAGAGCATCTGCCCGCTGCCAAAGCACGGACGCCTTTGAAAGCATGGCAATTGTCGATATACCGGTGTCGGAAGTGGGGGTGCCATCGAGGAATTTGTGCAAGGTATTGCTGTACAGCGCCATTCGAGTAAACAGTCCCTAGTGACCCTCAGGCAAACGAATTTACGCCGACAACACCACATTACCTTTCCGTAATCATCCATCTCGAGCGGCCAAGGTGTATCTATCTGCTGCCGATGCTCCAGGTGGGCGTGCTCTCCCAACACTGCAGCCCAAGATCTGTCTAGTATTATGACGGCCCAGCAGGCGTGGATACGCTCTCCCTCTTCTATGGCGTCCTGAGACGGGGGAAGGACAGATGATGGAATATTCGCCGATCGAATCATATGGAGGCCGCTGCTGAGTGCAAGGGAGACGGCAGAAGCAGTATGCTGGTGGAGGTGAGTCCCCGTAGACGGGTAACGGTGCATAAAGACGTACATATCTTCCCTCTAAAAATCGACCGGAGGCGAAAAAGTAATACGCAAGTAGAGTCTCGGCCTGCAGCGTGTGCATAACTTTCTGAGGATGAAGTCCCGAAAGTCCGTTGCCCGCAAGATTCAACGCCCGGGATAAAAAGACCGGCTCCAGGGCGATTAATTCCGGCTGCTTGGACAGCCGCAAACCCCATAGATAGACAGCTGACAAGAGGGCCGGAGAGGGTCGCGCCGGGTGACCTATCGGGTGACGAAATAATGCAGACTCGCGGAAACGGGAGGCGTTAAGAAAGAACCCAACTTCCGAGGAGTACGCAAGGAAGAAATCAACACTAGCGGAACATTAACCAGTTTGAAACCTGGGGGTAAGAGATTCCTACAGTTTCTGAACCATATCCCTCGGAGGCTCGTCTGCCACCCACTGCGCAGAATCTAATAGTTTGAATCCGTTATTGCGAGGGAAAAAGAGAGCCAACAGTACGTACTATTGCTCTGTAGAGGCGATCCCACAGTCCCCGACGGGTATGGTTGCTGAAGCACGACCCCCGGTTGCTGATTCAGGTCAGGATGTTCAAGTTCGTAGATACGCCGTTCGATTTGACTGATGCTTTCCTGTAACATCTCGGCTCTGGCGCGTTTCTGCCCGTGTACGTATTCGCAGTCGGCGTCTCTTCTCGCACTTTTGCATTGGCCGCATATAGGGTGGACCTGGATGGAGCAGAGTTGAATAAAGTGTTTGTAAAGAGAGAGATTGGATAAACCCCATCGCATCTCTTTTCATAAAGAGTCAGCCACCAAACGTGCTAGAAGAATATGAAAGGTTACCATTTTTCTACGCCTGCAACTAAAACATGCTTGGCCACGTGAGAGATGGTTGGGTTTCGGGTCGACGAAAGTCGTTGCCATTACAATTTTGAGGATGTCATTGTGGACAGAAGTCTCACGTTTATATATCGCAATTCCAATTCCTGTGCCGGTACCGACGTAGAGATCTTTAGACAAGTTTCTGGCCCGACCATTGGTCGGAGAAATAGGCACAAAGAAAGAAAAAACTCGGTCGAGAGTCGGGCACCGGTTAAATTCGAACGCCGGCCGGTACGAGTGATCACTCTTGCCAAAAGCATTCACTGTAGTATCAAGTCGGACATTAGTCAGTTCAAAGTTGATTCTCTCCAATTTCAATCGAGCCCTGCCCACCTGCGGAGTGTTGCTGCTCTGCAGACCTCGAAAGAATGGAAGAACCGTCTCAGTTGACGATGTTTGGGGCAAAGAAAATCAATCGATGCATCTGCTGTAACCTGAGGCCGAAGAAATAGTTGTATCATAAACCGAGAGGACACACCAGTCATTCCTGAAACCCACGGCAAGGACGTAGTGATGTTGCGATTTGAACAGGTCATACTTCCCGTGCCGCCATACAGCCCAGCATTCGAGAGTTCGACTGTCGAGCGAGATATGCCGTCCGCGCAAGTGTGCAGTCTCGGGGAGTCTCGTACGAGGCTCCCCGAGGCTCTGGCTCAAGCTGGAGCGAGCTCACTTTTTGCCGATAAGTTACGGCGATAACGTACGCCGATCCGGGCGGCAACGGACTCTGGTGATGACTTACAAGTTATAGTGAACCGTCGACAGCCTAGCCGCATCGTAAGCACCAGCTTGAGTGTGGCAAAAACCTCCGCAGATTCGGTCGATGCAACTGTGAGGCCGGATTCCCGTACGCCAGGCCGGTGTACTAGGATATAGTGCACTGCAGACGTTGTCGGCGAGCCCAGGGAGAGGATCCTAAGAGGTAGAAGGACTACACTCCCACTCGACAAAGACAGTACGGATAACAGCTGACTCGGAGCAAAGTCGAAGTGACAGCGACGTCGAAGAAAAGTCAAAGCGGCAAATCACGATCGCTTGATCGCTCCATCAATAATTCTTGAACCTCGTTTAAGCGGGGGAAATGGGTATAAGAATGAGCGGAGGCGAGTAGTTTTCCGGTTTATCAAGACACAGAAGTACGAGGAAGGGACGACACGGTCAAAGCCAGAAATACCGAGTGTAGCGCTGGCAAGTGGACCCCAGATCTTGCACCCAGTTTTGATCAAGAAATCAACAAACTGCCGAGATAATCGCGTACTATTACTTTCGTGCTACAGCCTTTCCGCAAGTAAGTGGTTTATGGCTCCAATAAATATTATTGTGGTCGTGACGGATGGCAACGCTTCGCGGTAGGTGCGCTGCGACATTCGCAAGGATTTCGACGCGGAGCTCTTGTAGGGTACATTGAGATCGGGAGAGGAACTCTCCCAAGGATTCTAGGATGATACCGGGCTCGTACACCCGGAACGTGAGAAGCGCAGGCAGTGTGAGGTTGCGGAACAATCCCGAGAGATTGAAGGAGGAATGACTGTAATTATTGTGGTGATCGCTGGGACGTAGAACCAGATGGCGAAGATGCGGCTGTATTGAGATGCTCGGAATGAGGATGGGATTGATTGTTCGACAGTTGTCAAACTGCAATGGACCAGTTTCGTCGCATCGTGTAGGATCTCCGCACATTCTCCGAGGTAGAGGAAGTGAGCTTCGAGGCGGGTGAGCTGTCTCCAGGGGAGATTTATGACGGATTTCTCGAAGCCCGTTGTGAGGACCACATGTTTGAGGCGGGACTGGGGCACGGTTAAATACCGTAACGGGCTTTGATAGTATTAGATTTTTCAATTTGCCGAACGTTAAATGTTGCAGTAGAGGCATGACGACGAGCTGAATCAGAATTCGGTGTTCTGACAAACGAAGAAAATCGGCATATTCCCAACGCTCGCTGTGAAGCACAGCGGTCCGAAGAATTTCTGCATCGAATGTGGGATTCGAGATTCGAAGGGAAAGGGATAAACTGCCGGAGCGGAACAGCCAGGTCTTGAGGAGCTCGAATTGTACAGCAGCTCTTTCCGGTTGGTAGGATACGCTGATCTGGATCGCCCTCCAGAGGCCTGGGGTCGCAATCACCATCGCCGACAGATTCGACATAACAGGAGCGGAGAGTAGAGTCCAAAATTCGAAGGGCAATCAAGGTAGGCGGGAAGAAAATGCAGGAATATTTCTGAGACTATTTCTGGTGGCAGAGTCAGAATGGGATAGATGTGCGCGTCGGACTGCGACTCGAATGGTTCTGCTGCCTGGAGAGGCGCAATCTGAGGTGACAAGTCCGGGGGGAAGACTTCCGTTAATCACATCTATTCCTTGGTAATTTTTCGAAAAGAAGACGAAGGGGAAAAAAATACAGTCGGTGGAAGAGGTGTGAGGGAAAGAGGTCAGATCAGTTAGGTTCGATACAAGCCGCCGCTCTGCCGAAGAGCCGCGTGATGCCGCGATCAAACCAAACAAGCCACACGAGTGGTTCGCCGGAGCTGCGCGGGCTTGCTCCGAACCCACAGATCAGTGACGGTACGTGGTTGTTTGGCGTAATTCGGCTTGATGGCGGCAGAGCTCACTCTGAATGCATCTTTCAGCCATACTCACCCGAACCACTCGATCCACTCTCATCCAGGACGTTACATCTGGGTAAAAAGGTCTTTTCGGCTCTGCTTCGGACGACGCAGACCTCTCTTCTCTCTGTCGAACGTGGTGCTTCCTCGCAAGTAAGTAAGTTGAAATCGCCGTATAACAATTTCTCGATTGGCTCACTGCGAACTTATTTTTGATCCATAAATCCGTGCACACGGGCCCAAAATAGCGGGTATAATTCAGCTAGACCGTTCCACGAATCAGCTTGAACTGTGTGTGTAAAGGTGAAAGTTCAAAGACATTGCTGTACTTCACCACTTCCAAAACTTGCCCTCGGTTCAAGTTGTGCTTGGCAGCAAAGTTTTGTTTGAGTAACGAAATACGAGCAGGGCACGGTTCCCTTGCCTGTCAAGGGCTCTCCACCTCAAAATGGTCCCACTAATAGCCCACCCGTTTTCTTCCGATCTACGTTATCTCTTCCGTTATCTAACCCCATAATATTTTTGCCCCGTCATTACTGACGCAAAGCTACAGAGCATCTTTGCCGCATGTCGTCCCGCGTCATAATGATTCGCAATGACACGACGCTGAGCGTGCACGTGCAAGCCACAACAGTCTTCCACTTCATCTTGGGCGCTTTCCGCAATCTCTTCTGAAGTCTCTGGACTCTCTCGCAGACCGATGTTCTTACTCTTTTTCCTCCTCGAAATACTGCAAAACCTAGAAACCTTGTACCATACTGCGCAAAATATACAATAGCACAAAGCTCCCCGAGTCCCGACAATTTATGTGCGTAGATGGTATACTTATCCAAGCAGTGTACCACAGCTGACCGACTAACAGATACAAATCTGCTCTCTACATCGTTACAAATGTATCCTTGTGCTCAAATTTACTGCATTTCTTTCCACCATTGTTGCGTCCGACTGTTCAAGCTTTCCAATCTACCGTCCTCTTAGAACAACCTCGGATCATGGGCTTGCATGAACAGTTCGTCGTTGAAATCTCTCAATAAACGGATGCTTTCGCGGCCAGAGCTCCGCGAAAGAGCGACATATAAATTGAAAAGACTTGATGTTCCGCTTGGGGGGGACGCAATGTCGACCAGGACATATGGTATCATTTGGCCCGGTGATCTATAATCCGTGAATGCGTATGCACCTAGCTTGATGTCAGCGTTTTTGAGATCCGATTTCATCAAACCCACCGGTCATTGGAAATTGGCGACGCCGAATAGTACGCTGGACGAACTTGTGATTTGCAAGCTCAACCTTGTAGGAAAACAATGGTGAAGCCGGCAAGTACACCTATGTCATACCTCCCCAGAAAATCAAGAATTACTCATTTTTGCATAGATCCAGAACAAGTCGTAGCTATGGAAGAGTGGCCCGTCAAAACTCCGGAAGCCCCTGGAGCAATCGAGAGGATGAAAGATACTCCCCACGTTGTTCCACTGCCTGCCTACGACACCAAAGGAAATATCATTCCTCCCGTCCTCTACCGTGATGCCCTCATGGGTGCAGTAGTCCGCGTCATCGTTAAACTGAGGCACTGGAATATCGCAGCAAAACCGAATACCAGCGACAATAGCATAGACACATATGTGGCAGACATCGAAAGCCTGCGTGTCTTGACTTCACCCGGCAAAGCGAAGGCTGGCCGAAAGATTGCACAGACCGACCCTGGGAGCCCTTCGAAGAAACACCACGTGGGTTCATAAAGTATTCCCTATTATTCACATTCAAACAGTTCATCAACTGAACTACATCCTAGGAAACGTTGCTGCACGAAAATATTGCGAAGCTACTCGATGAATGTGTGGAAATGATGATACTGAATGTACTGATATCGCGAGCATACGGAGAGAATACGAATAATTTGTGAACATCTGTACATCCGTCAGGGCAAGGGCTGTGCCGCCCCGGGCGGCGCTTTCTAGTTGAAGTTTGAACTCAATTTGAACTTTTAGATCGGCCCGGCCCAGCCACATGGAGACCGGACGAAAGGAGCAAGATCACGTTGACATCAAATCCCTTTTGGCTCGTGCATTCTCTCTTTCTTTCATCCACCCAGCATCGAGAGTATATACGAGAACGGTGGGACTGGGACTCGCCCAGTCCCATTTTTGATGGTGAATCCCATTATTTTGCCCTCCACAGTGGGATTCGGGCAGAGAGTGGGATTGCCATACATCTGGTCTGTGTGATCGCCCATCACCGTGCCGACCCTTGCCGCGCCAACTGCCCTGCACTGCCACAGTGCCTGTGTCATCTTTACGATCAGATCTGATCATAAATCTGAACATCCGCATTTATGCAGCCTCACCCAAAGAGTTTGGCTCCTCTTCAACTGTGTGAATGAATTCTTTGAGGTATTTGCACAATTAGGATGAAACCAAACTTTTGACAAGGCACTAGTTTGATCACACAGGCCGTAAAAAGGGTTTCATCCAAAAACCTTCTAGCTGGTCCTCTACTGGATAAATTGGCATCTTCGATGGAGAAGAAGGGGATATGTGTAGAATCCCCTAACAATGGTGGAAACATCTGTAACGCATGAATTAGAGTAGCATTGATTCAAGCAATTCGGAACATACAACTCCTCGGTATTCCACGACCTCGCCGGTCGTGAAGTCGGCGGCGGCATCAAACAACGCGAAATCTAAAGTACTGTCCTTCCCCTAGTACTCGGACACTTAAGGAAAACATGTGAATATCTTTACTCACAGGTGTTGTCGTATCAATCTAAATGGACAGATCGCTTGCAATTTGGGAAATACGTAGGATGAACCAAAGGAATCTTGTGAAACGGTCCATAATTGCTTGCACAAGGCCGATTTCTCTGACAGGTCCAAGTGTCCGAGTAGTAGGTATCACATCATTTTCTGATTGTTACCCTTGCCTTGATTGTTTCTTTTGTTGCAGCAGGCCGAAACTTTATAGGATACATCTTGCATATATGCCCTATGTATATCCACTAAGACGAGTCAGTCCGAGTTCTAGAGAGGTGGTAAGGCTCCCCGAATTTTTGAACCGAAGTTGGATCAAAATTGGCTGTAAGCTCACATCTTTTCGATGCACCGTGAGATAAACAGAGCACCTGAAGGCCTGAAATCATACACGGGGCCCTGGACAATATGTATTCATCTTGAGATGCATTACTGCCAACATATAGCATGGTAAGTAACTCTATAGAGCTCTAAAATACCGAAAATCACCGAAAATCACGACACCCCCTATTTCTCGGGGGCTGCTGATTGGGAACCATGTAGACCCTGGCGGTTTGGAGGTATGGGATCCCTAGGGCATATGATACGGCTCATATGAAACCAAAAATCATGGGAAACGGTTCAGTATTGCGCGAGAAATCCCCGCGTGTCCGAGTTGTAGGTGTGCCCGGGCCGGGGGGGGAGGATAGTACAGGGTGAGAATCGGCAATGCAACAATTCCGCAACCTATCGGCAGTATTGGATAACATTTTTTTGTTGAGAAAGGCGGAAGAAATGGGGGGAGGGAGCGCCAGCCACGAGGAGTAGACAATGTAGAAATGTGTCACTTTGCCAGCTGTTTTTATACCGTTCCAGGTCCCAAATATGGAAACTTGGGTTCAACAGATAAACCTAACTCGTGTAGCCATAACCCGGCCGAAAACGATACACGAGGCGCTCCAAATGCGGCAGATCAGGTCTGAATTGAATTTAACCTGTAGTTGATCCACATTTTATGGCCAGCTGATATACTTCAATTTGTTATTTGGATGGGCCGACGGACCGTTCTGATAAAGAGATACTGCCGATAGATTAATCAAACCGTCAATCATATGATCATTCGGCTATGCGTCGGCTGCGCATTCCATTTTTTCCGAGTCCCACTGTGATCTGTCGAGTCCCACTGACAGGCTGACAAAATGGGACTCATTGACATCAAAATGGGATCGAACGAGTCCCAGTCCCACCGTTCTTGTTACTCCTCCAGCATCGATGCAGCCCGTTCTCAAATACGGAAGTTCGCACTCCGAATCCCCTTAATACTGTGGATGCTGACCGGAGCTGAACAGTTATCGCTGCTGAAGGCGCAGGCGCGCAGGAGGTCGTCCCCAACGTCTGGACAGCGCGCGTCTGTGATCTGCGCGGTTGCAAGAACCACAAGAATCTCAGCAAGTGTACTCGATGCAGGCTGGCTCGCCCATTCCCCAGACTGACACTTTTTATTTGTGCTTAATACTGGTCCCTCGCACAGGACGGCTAGGTACTGTTTAAGTTAGCAAGCTACCGACTCGATCACCCTGCTGATCTATCTTGGAAACGCCCACAAAGAGCAAGGAATGCCAGATTGAATCGGAACAGGACTCGTTTTCGAACCCTCTTTGGTTGACTTTCTTCCTTCCTGTCAATAGAAGAGGACTGGCCGCACCACAAACCGTACTGCACGATGGTAAAAACTTATCGCCCCACAGACCCAGAAACCGGCGGCGAGCCGGCGCTCCAACGGCAACTTCGTCTCTGGACCGCGCGCTTCAACGGCTCCTTGTCTGCACCACCATCGTCGCGCTGGACCTCAACAAAAAACCCACGAATATCGACAACTTCGGGCTCATGATCACGCTCCACCCGCGCCCGCACAAGGAAGCCGGCTCGCGCTTTCAGTTCATCTCTGCGGCCGTGACGCCCATGCCGGAGATGGTGGACAAGTTCATCATGACGCTGGGGGCGCAATCGCAGCAGGGCGCGGACCACGGACCGAATCTGATGAAATTACACAAGCAGCATCATGATGAGCTGAAAGAGAGGACCGGAGGAATGGAAGATTACGCGACGATGACTGTGGTGGTTAGGAATGTGGGAGAGCGTGTGTTACCCGGGGCGGTTAAGACCGAAATCAGGTGCGCACATTGCCGCTTTATAGATGAGGAAGAGTCCGCAGTGAATCTAACTGCTGTGGAACAAATTCAAGTCAATTGGGATCCACAAGAAATTCATGCGGAGCGCGCAGCTGACGGATCCAAAACTCAGCAGGTACTCGAGCCTGAAGATCCAAGTCAATCGTGATTTCCCGAACCAGGCGATTGTGGGGTGAAAGGGTTGCCATGATTCACCCCAGTGGTTTTACAATCAATGATCTATAATTATCGCCCATTACTTTTTAGTTCCACTGAAACGACCGCCCACTATCTCTCGGCTGCGGACAATTCTACCAAGCATGCTCTCACGGTGGAGGACTTGAGCCTACCGCTCCACTGTTGCTGTTCTCGCCTAGCTACCAATTATTTTCCGTGCCAGCAACAACTTGTGCCTTGCGTGTATGCTTCGTGCTGATCACTTACTCTGCATTCCTCGCCTTCGATTCGCTCTCTGCTTGCAGCCACCTATGTATCCCGCTCGCATCCGAGCTCCTAACCTTTAGGGCCAACATATTGAGAACCAAATTAACTCGATGAGGGGGTCTCGCTGCTAGGACTGGTACTCGGTGGGGGGTTTCGGCGGTGTAAGGCCGCTTGGCTTGCGCCTTTTCACAAGCGAAGAGGGACGTACATTCCACCCAGGTAAATGGGTGATGTACTGCGGAAATACATCTGGTCATTATTTGATTATCGTCCAGTACCCAATGTTGATTTTTATTGAGAAGGTGGCCCCGGCCGACATTTCAACTTGAACTTTTCAGCCCTGTCCCTGTCGGCAGAAATCAGTGGTGAAGCTGGAACTCCGCGGAGCTCGAAGGGTTGTCTTGATCCTAGATACAATAACTTTGAAAGAAAGACGTTGTGGAAGGTCCAGGAAGTAGGGATAAAGATTAGCTCATGCCTTCGAGTGGCCCCGCGTCTAACCTCCACCGCCAGTTGATGCCATCCGTGAAATCGACATCAAGCCTCGCAGTAAGTACTCCGGAGGTAGGTCGACAGGCATCTTGTAGGTATATATCCACTCGGCTGGTTCGAATATTATAACGAACTTTTCCACATCTAGGATGCTACTTTTGGTCCCCCGCCGTTGCCCGATCAAGCCCGTTACCTATGAGAACCTCCACTTAAATCCCATATTGAAGCACTCAAACCCTTGCTGATAGCAAGAACATAGCACTTACGTGATCGCTGGTTTTCAACGGCTTCTCGATCTTCCCACGGTTAACACTACATAGTCGCGAACTGCAACGATCTTAGACGATCTCCCCGACAGCAACCGAGACTGAATAGCGCTTGAGTTGGTTTCGCCGACTTTTCAGTGCTTCCGCAGGTGCTAACATCGTAACCACTTTTCAAACACACGTGTAGTGTTCGCAACCGTTCGTTCAGTTGTTACGATTGAAATCAGCAGCCATAAATTGAGGTATTCAGATGTAGTTTGTCGAAAATTACAGCTCCTGACGACATGCATACCTTGATTCAGCCCAAATATGTCCCGGAACGGGACGACGCCGTGAGTAATCTCATAGAAAGCCAAGTCGCCGAGTCGTCGACTTGTTACCATTCGATCCGAGCAACGGTATCCACAGGCTTGCCAAGAAATCCCACAGCATGCGCACGTAATTCTGTACCCGGCATATCTTGGCCGTAGAGTGAGTCTTCTCTTAAAAGAGCAAAATGCGCCCGAGCTTACCTCCAGAATTATGTTCGCCCTTGCCCTCTTCGCGTATGTTGCGACTGCGTCCGCATACGTATGGCCGTCACCGAAGCTCGATGCCCTGGAGGCTCAGCGCTGGGATCAGGACGACACAATCAGCGGCGTGGCCTCCTTCGTCCAGCCGTGCAGTTTCTTCAACTTCGGCCCCGCAGACGGGAGTGAAACTGGCAGAGCGAATGGGCCCGACTGGATACGCACTGTGGGTCGCGCTCACCCAGTGTTGTAAAATAGTTGAATTTTCATCTGGTAGGCGTACCACGACATGGCTACACACAATGGGGACGACGGCACTGGCGGCCTCGATGCATCAATAAGGTTCGAGGAGGAGCAATCACGTCCAGAGGTCTGCTGTACCACTATATGCGACGATGTCCGCTAACTGCCCACTGTGCAGAACGCGGGTACTGGTTTCCAAAATACTCTCGCCGTTTTCGTCTCCTTCACGAGCCGCCACGTTTCCAGTATGTCCACCGCCGGAAGCAGTACTCTCGTTGACCCACCTCCCATAGTGGCCGACATGATAGCAATTGGTGCAATCACAGCCATTGAAAATTGCAATGGCCCGCAAATTGCATTCCGTGGTGGGCGCGTCGATGCCGACGCACCCAACCCACCCGGTGTCCCCGAGCCGGAGCAAGACCTCTCGTCCCATATTGCATCCTTCGCGCGCCAGGGCTTTACCCAGACGGAAATGATCTCGCTAATTGCATGCGGGTGCGTCTTGTCTTGTCTTGCCAGTCGTGTTCATTTGCGATGACGACCCAATCTGACGTTGACTAATTGAATATTGAAGCCACTCGTTCGGCGGCGTAGAACACAAGCCGTTCCCGCAGATTGTCCCCGAGTTGAACGAGGCGAACAACAGCTTGTCTGTGGCGCATTTCGACACCACCTTTTCCGTCTTCGACAACAATGTGTGCGTGTTGCATTTCATCGTCTGTATTATGTTGGGCACCGAGTGTTCTGCAGAGCAACAGAATACATTGCCGGGACCACGCAAAATCCGCTCGTTGTGGGGGCCAACGACACGACCAACTCGGATAAGCGCATCTTCGCCAGCGATAATAACGCGACCATGCTCTCGTGAGTGCTGCGTTTCTCTGGGCCCACCTCTAGATTCTGATTGTGAGCACAGATTCGCCAAGTCGCCTGACCTGTTCGCCTCGACCTGTGCTACCATGTTTGCCCGCATGCTGGATACCGTTCCCAGCGGGGTAGAGCTCACAGACGTTATTGACCCGCTTCCCATTAAACCTGCGAGCGTCGCGCTCGTTTTGGACGGCGACAAGCTGAAATTTTCGGGCCTGGTTCGGGTACGCTCCACTCACGGCGCCTCGCACTTTTCATTCACATCCGCTCTCCTGTGTAGCTGTTCAACGACACAGCAGACCGCACCGTCCAAATCCTACTGGACGACCGCAATGGCAGCACGACCACCGCCACGCTGGCGAATGACCACTCCTCCTCCGCGATGGGCGGGCGCGTCCAGTCGACGTGGTACGCTTTCAATGGCACCTCCAACGACGACGGCACGCCCGGAGCCCTCTCGCTCGACCCCGCCGCGGGTATAACGCGCATGCGCTTCACCGTCGACGGCAAGCTGGAGGACCAAGGCGGCGTGGGGTTCGCCGTTCAGGACGGGGTGGTGTTCTCGAGATCCTCATGCCTTACAGTCGCCCCGGCGGACGGTGGGGATGGATCTGGATCCGACTCCCCCATCGCTGGGCGGTTCGATATCGCGGTGCGTCCCGTCTCGTCTCGGATTCACTTGCTCCTTGGAAATTGTGGTCCACGCCACGATGTTTTACTTACATGTGTATGTAACCCGCACTACAGGTCCGGAACGGCGTCAACCCGGCGCGCGTATTCCTCGAGCAAGAGGTGCAGGACAGCGTGAATCGCACGGTCGTGAAAGAGACGGATGTCCCGCCCCCTGCGCAGCCGGCCGCCGCCTCCGCCTCTTCATATTCAATATGGAGCATAGATCTGAAGGATACGAACCGGTACACTATCGGCGCGGAGATTGACGGAGCCCAATTCTCCACAATCGACACGCATTCGCTGACGGATCTGGCGCCTTGCGAGGGGGCAAAGCGGCGGCGGCGGCGGCTCGAGCATAAGAGAAAATCCCACGGGTACGGTGGAGCATGAGTAGAGTCGAACGCAGCGATGCTAGATCTTGGGGGAATATGTATTAAATTAATGAAGTAGAGCCTGCCATAATTTGTCAGGAGACAGTTGACCGATTCATTCTTGCTCCTGGTTGGCGCAGTCATGTTCCAGGAGTTCACTCGCAGTGAACGTTGAAGTAGACCGAATAGAACGGCTAGAGATTAGAGGGTCGGGCCCCGTAATGGAGTGGCAAGCCTAATTCAAGCATTTTCTCGTTAGGAATCGCAAGGCCATGTGCTTTGATGTGCCGTTTACTAACAGCCTCAATCTCCTCGATGGTAATATCATGAGTGTACGACTGGCGTGGCGAAGTATCCGCGAGCGGTTGCCTTAGTTCATCAGCCATCCGTTTATTGAATGCCAGCTGATCTGCACTGAATGATACCGGGGCGACTGCTGGATAATTTAATCGTGCTTCAAAGTCGTCTGAGAGATCCTGAAGCGACACTTTGGCTTTCTTCGTTCGCGGATCGGTACGTTTGCGAACAAAATTCCGGAACTCTTTGTGGTCTTTGCATGCCAGCAGCTCTTTGCGAAGTCCCGCTTAGAGCTCATGAACTTTGGCTCGGCCGCGGTGGTTGGAATTGCGATCCGCCACGTCATCCTCGTCACCCCCAGTTTCCCATTTCTTAGGCCGCGATGGGGAGACTTCGGGAAGTCCGTGTATATTTTGTGCTTCCCATTGACAGCAATCGCTGGTCGCGTGGACGGCGGAAAAATAATTTCCGATGCGGAGAATATTTCCCTGTCCTCAGGTACCCGCAGCTTCAGGGCCGTTCTTGCGAGTGAACTGGCCTGTTTCTTGGATTCATTGGTTGAGTTTGAGTTAACGTGAACGAAGTAGGTACGAGCATGTCGAGCAGCTAAGAGCTTAACAGTTGCTTTAAACATGTCCCTGTTTGAACCAGGCCATCCAAGAGTCATGTTTTTTGCAGCGGAATAACACTTGAACTGACGGATCACCATTCTCGACGTACAGAATATCACCAAAGTTGTGGCGGGTACAACAGTGAGCAGTGTTTCGTGGATGGAAAATACCCGTGCACGATCAGCTGTTCCAAATCCCGGACGAGGAACCACAAGCAACTTATTCATGAGCGAGGATAAACCAAAGAAGATCCCAGCGCCGGCCGCGGTGGTTTTGGAGCCGATGCCGTCAACATAGACATAGGTGGAGGGTGATTCAGCTGAAAGGGGTCCCCTTAGCGACTCCAGGGCCTTATCCGGTGACTCAGTTGGATCCATTGTGGCCTGGTACAAGACGTCAATTGGCCGTGATCCAGTGAAATTAGGGCGTGAGACACGTTCACGGATGCTTGGCGGGGCACAATTCAAGGTCGAAATATCCAGTTTAAGACAGATGCGCGTGTGGTCCGCCCAGTCCCTTCGGGTCAGGTGTTGGAATCTCAACGTGAAATTCTTTTACCAGCGGAAGTAAACTTTTTGAGACTATTGCGTAGTCAATCGTTGACTTGCCCGTTGGTTGCCCAACTTGCCATGAGGTGTAGCGACCCGGTGACGCAGTTTCCAGTGAAGTGCCGTTGAGAATACAGAGGCCATATGCATGTGTACCACACTCGCAGAGGATTTCGCGTCCGCGAGTGTTAATGGTCTCATCTGAAGAAATTCGTGGCCACTCAGCCTCCATTCGTGGCACTTGTTCTGAACCTGTGCGCCTGTTGATGTCGGTTAAGAGAGCCATGGGCTTTTCCTCGCCTGGCGTGCATAATGAAATGGTTTCCCAGAGTTGTTCGAGGGGAATCACGTCCGTCCAACCCTGCCATTGAGAGGTAACAGGTGGAATGCACGCGCCAATCAACCACATAAAGCCCAAATCGAGCACAAGGATATCTGGAGAGCTGAGTTTCGACTTCATGAACTCAATATTGTCGCGGATCAACAGGGCAACTCCACCTCCACGCCGATTTGTCTCAAGAAGAGGGTTGCGGGGCAATGAAACGAGAGAATACCCTCGTGGGACATCCGCCGCATCCTCTTCTCCGCGTAGCATACCCGTTGCGGAAAAAAAAACATGATGTCGTAGGGCTTCAAAATGTCGTGAAACTCGTTGCTGGTCAATTTCAGAGTAAATTCATGATATATATTCCAGTACATGATATTAAGCTCGCCCGGCGTAGGTACCGCATCAGGGGCGGTAGTAGTGATGCTTGAGGACGTGGAGATCCGAGTCCGTGTATTGCGCCAAGGCTGGGCGCGATGGCGTTGACTATCCGGTGCTTGTCGCATATTGTTTTGACCGCCGCCAGACGCAGCATCTGAATGCCCGTCGCCCGTTCCCGAGCTGGAATTACCGACGCAGTATCTCGGAACGGCAGCCAACTGGTGGATCCAGTCCAGAGCAGCGAGGAGAGCGCTGGGGCTTGCCGTTCCCGTACGCGTTCGCACGCCGGCGACAGGTGGAGGTTCCCGATGGTATGGTGAAGACCATTTGTTCGTCACGAACAGCACCACCGCGCAGGCCATAACCAAGGCGATGTAGATCCAGAGGGACTTGAAGCGATGCGCCAAGACATCCGCGATCAAGATCAGCGAAGCGCGGGCCAAATCGGGTAACCACCGGGTGTCTCCGGTTGTGAGGGCAAGTGCCAGCAAGACGCCGCTCACAGTGGGGTCAGCCGCCCACGAATCCGCCCAGGACGTGGGGCCATCGCCAAAGGTCTCGAGGGCATGGTCAAGCGCGGACACAGTATTGACGGGATAACACTTGACGTCGGAGAGAAAGACGGCCGCCGCAGGTGAGACCTCGTCGTCCTGAGGTAGCGAGCTGGAGCCTGGCAACGTCGCGGAAACCACCCACGGACGGAAAGTCCATCGACACCCGGGAGGGCGGTGTGGGGGCGGGGCATATAGCTCCCTTGAAAGTTTTGTTCGCGCCTCTGAGGAGAGCAGAGATAACTTGAGGTGCGAGCGCGCAGTTACGCCGATTTCGCCTTCCTGGGGCAGCGAGCGCGAACACGTTTGTGACATCATTGATCGAGCTGTGTTCTCCATCAGTGGCTGTCCAGTCCCTGCTTTTGACTACCGTCATCACTCAAGTGAAACTCACTGAGTACCCGCTCGCCCTCCGGCCTGTACTGCGAAAATCAAGATTATATTGGGTCCCAAAGCACATTTTCATCGGTTTCCCATGCACTCATGCTCAATCCCCTGCCGACCTTTCGTTGGTGGCAAATTCTGGCAATCTTATTTTGTCAATGGGGAATAGTTACTTATCGCGGGCCGCAGCTGTGGAATTTCTCAGGTACCGAAAAACAACGCTATTGCGGAGAATAAAAGTGCCGTGCATTTGCTTTCACCTGCTAGCGGCATTCAGTGGCCTGAGATGACTTGTGGCCCACGAACATTGGGTTCGCGTTCGCGTCCAGTACGTCACTTCGTTTTTTTTGGATATTGAATCCTGCTCGCGCTCCTACTGCTGCAGCTCCTTCTGCCACCACCTGCATTTTCCCGGTGAATTCTGACGTGATGAATTGGTGAACTGGATGAACTTGGTTAATCGGGGTGAACGGATGAATTTGGGTGAATGCGGCTGAACTGAATGGCTTGAGTACATCCAGGGGACTCGGTAAAGCGGGTTATATCTTCGTGTATTTGTTCCGGTACGCCGTATTCAAAATATTACAGCGGGTTAACCGGGTTAACCGGATTCACCAAAATCCTGGACCTGATTTAACCACCGTTCACCAAACGTGAGCAGGATATATCGGATTATGCAATTAATTATCCTCTGCCCACCAGGTCAGAGACGAGTGAGGCCGGTTTCTCCTCGCAGGCGTGTCTTGGGCGTGTCGCTCACTCAAATATCAGCAAAGCCTTTGGGGATCGCCCGTAATTCTCTTGTAAGTTGTTTTCAAGTTGTATTATTCATTTAAAGTCTTTCCCATGCTCTGCATATCTAAAATGCCTCGGAAATCGTTGCCCGAACCGCAACCTACGGTTGTGCTGCACGCCACCCATTACGTCACATCATTGTCCGTTCATGATCCAGGGGGATTCTTCGCCCGGGATCGCCGGATGGGCTGATGCAACGAGCATCTTAGTCTGTGCGACATATATTCTTTCTAATTCTCTTCAGTCCAGAGCCACCGATACGGTGGCATCGATCCTTTGGTGCAGTGTATCAGCGGATCAGAGAGTTCGATGTTCTCCCGCTGACAGTCACAGATGAAACGTATTTCCTGCTATATTAGATGGCCTTCCCTCGCCCGTGTGTTCCCAGGCTTGCCTCAGATACCCCAACACGATGAGTGTCCTCGTCGACGACAACGATCCCTCAGTTCTATACAATTCGCCAGGCGGCTGGAGCCGGCTGGGGCAGGCTCCCGAATTTGATGGAACGACCCACTCGTCTGTGACGTGGGGTGATACAGCGACGCTGGTATTTGAAGGTGTGTGCCGTGAATCTTTTTGCCAGTACTACTCAGCCTTGGAACCCAAAACCCAGGGACGTCTATCAGTCTCTATGGGACTCTACAAGCTAGCACCGGGCAATCGAGACTGAATTTGTCCATCGACGGCTCAGATGTTGGGTCATATCAAGCCCCTATAGTGCCTGCAGTCAACCACAACCAGCTTTTCTGGACCTCCCCGGTTTTTGAGGAGGGATCGCACACACTGGTGGCTACTGTGGACCAGGACACCTCGTCATCACAAGTAACGTTCTTCATCGACTATTTTATATACAGAACGACATCTACTGCGGGGAAGACGGTCTTGGTTGACGACGACGACTCGAGCGTCACATACTCACCGGGGGGTTGGAGTCTTGCTACTTCGGACGATAGCCTTGAAAGCACGAAGCACATCAGCACAGCGGTTGGATCTTGGGCTGCAGTCTCCTTCCATGGTGCGGCATATCCTCTCCTGTCGAATATAACTCAATGTTCATATGCAGGAACTGGGATATCACTTATCGGTTCACCGGGTCAGAAAGACTTTACGGCGTCCGTCGTTGTCGATGAATCCCCGCCGGCGATCGTATCACAGTCTTCAAAGCTCCAACTCTTCAATTCAACTGGCCTACCGTCCGGGCCCCACACCATGAACATCACTGTTCTTACTGGCGATCCGATTGCACTTGATTATTTCCTCGTCAGAAGCGATATCGCGCCTGCGTCAACCTCATTGGGCAGTCCGACCCCATCCGGCGGTGTGCAGACCAGTACCTCTGGCACTCGGGTGGTGTCGAAAACATCCAACATCGCCGCTATCGTTGGCGGTACCCTGGGGGGTCTCGTAACTATATTGATCTTGATCATATTAGTATGGAAATGCACAGCGCGCAGTCGTCACGGTAGGTTTATTTCTCCGAGGAATACATGCATTCGTTGACAATCACCGTGGGTTTAGATAATGAAGCTGTTGTCTCCGTATTTCCTCGATGGATTGAAAGCAACGATCAATCGGCTCCCGCCCCACGTCCTTTCAAGCCCTCGCAACACGGCGAGCCCACGGTGCTTCCTCCACCGTACAGCTTGAAGTATTCACCTGTAGTCGGCCGATAACTGGCGCAACAGTACATTTATCCAGATGGCCGCCGAAGGGTTCTGTAATTCTGATCCCTGGCATGCTCGTATTGAACCCTTTGCGTTTACGATTATTTTAGGCCAATGATGCTGGTGTCTTCCCGATTTTCCTTCGGTCTCCATAGACACTACTCTTGTCCACACGTTCACGGAGCGCGCGGGCATCTGTACTTTTATGGAGGCATTTCAATTTACTCGCCGCATGAAAGATGTTGTCAGCCATTTCTCAGGTCCAAAAATATCTCGTCAGGTATGTCCCACGCAGAACATCAAAGCCTCCTTTGGTCACACCTCGCACCTCTTCCCTTGCCGCTTCGACCATGTCTACTCAGTATAACTCCATCGGCGATTCATATATCCAAGTGAAAAACCTCCCACTCATGCGATATCTCGAGATCCCCGCCGTCCGTGCAGCTATCCAGCCGTACCTCTCCGACCACGCAGGGGAAGCCCCACGCGTCCTCGACCTCGCCTGCGGCACCGGCTTCTACAGCCGCCTCCTCCTGTCGTGGGGAGCGTTCTCAGTGTTGGGCATTGACATCAGCCCTGCCATGATCGACGCTGCTCGCGCCCACCCAGACTCTGTAGCTGCACAGGGCCGTCTCACGTTCCGCGTCGGCGACGCAGCCAATCTCGGTGTCCTCTCCGAGTCAACAGCCCCATTCGACATTGTCACTGCGGTGCTCTTGCTCCCCCATGCCGCAAGCGGTGCGGAGATGACCGCCATGTGGGAGACCGTGGCGCAAAACCTTGGGCCCGGCGGCGTCTTTGTCGGTGTCGTGGTCGAGCCAGTCGATGATCATGACCTCGCGCAGTATGTAGCCCGTCAGCGTTTGCAACGCGCACACAACCCAAGTCCCTTTGGCCTGGAACTTGAGTACGACGAGAGCACGCTCGCAAGCGGGGAGGGATACCGTGTCAAAGTTACGCCACGGGTGGAGAGAGTGTTTTCTTTCGACGCTTACCATCTTACGAGGGGTGTTTATGAGGCTGCGGCGAGGAAGGCGGGCATGACGGGTGATATTGAATGGCGCGTTATGGATGTCACAGACGAGGCCCGGGCAGCGATGGGCGACAAGTACTGGGACAGTTATACGGAGTATATACCCAAGTATGCTGTGATTGTGGTGCACAAGTGAAAAATAGTTGACCTTTCGTCGTAAACGAGATAAATATAGAGAAGAGATTAGTGGAGGTACAATGATCCATGCTCATCAGCAAACCTCGAGAAACAAATTCGATGTTATTCTCCATGGATGTTCTGCCAGTCTAGTGTAAAATTCACAATTCCCGGAGCTTTTGGAGTATAGTTCCACATGTATCATTTTGTGCCGTGAGTTGTCGAAGAGATGTTGAACTAGTCCTTGAAGACAGGGGCCAAAGCTGTCAGATTAGATGTATTCAGATAATTTAATCTGCACAGCCATGCATATCTTTACTCACAACATCCAAGCTTTTGTGCTCTCTATTACACTTGGGTGCTTGGTCTACAGCGACTGGCCGGAGCCCGAATCAACAATCAAACCCGAATGCTCCATTCAGCCTTTGCCGCCACTTGTCGACTCCTGCGGACACACTGGCTTGTGAAGATCACCCTGACACTCGAAGCCATCACCGTGTTCTACCTCCAGATGTTTCTCTGCCGTCGTCTTTGGGCGAGGGTTCCACAATCCAGATCTATGGTGATTTCGTTATCTCGCAACGGCTCGTTTACACATACATTTATGACAAGCAAATGTGGTTGATTACAACATTCTCTCTCAATTCTCATGGGTGAGCTGTAATAAAGTATGTGTCCGAAGCTATTCACCATTCAATGCTTGACTGTGAC
This sequence comes from Mycena albidolilacea, assembly GCA_029282495.1. Lineage (NCBI taxonomy): Eukaryota > Fungi > Basidiomycota > Agaricomycetes > Agaricales > Mycenaceae > Mycena > Mycena albidolilacea. Next base: position 10,032 of record JARIHO010000053.1, on the reverse strand, counting down.
GCGCTAGCCCCACAGACTGCGCCTCCCCTCATCAGATTGTGGGTTTGGTAGGCAATATCTCGGAATACATATCTTGTCACTGTCTGCACCATTTTGTTCTTGGCAGGACTTGTTACCGGTGTTGTTACGGTATGACACCTCCAGGTGTACTGTATTTGTGACACTAAACCCTGCAACAACAGACCTTCTACATACTGTACAATTTCGTTCAATTCGGCACGGGTTATGACCCGTGACCCAAAAAGCCGATTCGGCACTTCGGCACCCAACGAATTTCGGTGTGACACCTCCAAAAATTCGGCATTCAAGATGAATTTTTTTCGAAAATTCTGCCTTTTTGCACCGAGGGAGATTTGGCCCCAATGTCACGCAGTTTACATTCGGCACTGGGCACCGTGACCCGTGACCGAGACCGAAATTCATCGCGGCACAGGGGGTGCGTGACGCGTGACCGCCGAATTGAACGAAATTGTACAGTATTCACAGCTTCGGTGGAGTCGGCGACCGACTGGGGTATATCTTCAACATTGGCATGGACTACTAGTGGAGGTTGCTGATTCTGCTTTCATCGTAGTGGGAGTGCATCTAGGAACTATCTTGTGGGGAGACATTGTTATGACATGCAGCACAATATTCTGCTTGCTCGTACGTATTCAATATTTGTCATAAGTATTTCAGTCAGATTCACGTCTGTTCCCAGTGGCATTCGTGTGAATGCAACCTATCCCACAGCCCAGTCACAAACATCCTCAAGTCTCTACATCAGGTAACACTGCGGGCAAGTAGAACTTGGATTTAGGTGAAACCATGATCTTGACTATCAAACTCCAGTCTGCACATTGATAAATTTGCTGTTGACATGTGAATAACCACGATAACCCGGGTTCCAGGACCGGTACTGCTCAGCTTTATTACAAACATGGTGCTCCCTTATTTGTATGCATGGTCCGCGATGTGGACTTTCAACTCACGTGAAGGAATATGCCTGGCTGCCACAAATTGTCCATACACATTTAATTTAGGAATATCAGTAGGCTCTTCAACTTCGGAAACCACTCAGGATCAGCCAGGTCATTTGGGAGTTGGGAGTTGGGATTGTCATGAGACGTGCCACCGATCATGCGGTTGAGGAAGTGCAACTGGATGGCCCACCAGAGTCGATGGTTTATGGGTCACCGTACCCATACTATTTCGTGCCCTAATTTTTCAGATTCAGAGCCCTATAATCTATCATATAAATTATTGACAAGGCCGCCGAGTTACTATATTATACAAAGCTATGATTCAGGTCGCTTATATGAGCCTTCTCTTCAATTTCAGGTCTTCACTGGGGACCCAATCAGACTTAGTACCTCTTAGACAGACACTACAACAGAGACATGTTTGTATCTCGCATGTTGTAGATCAATCCGAGATTCTCGCGATTTCAATCTCTCACATGATTGTGTCTCCCGTCCCTCACCAATCCCTAGTCTCCCCTCAGACACTTCAACAAAATTTGAGCTCATACCTCTGTTGAAGTCTGCTGTTTACTGTGGGGGTTGGATTGCAGTAGAAGCTTATTATGTAATTTTAGGTAATCAAATTCTGATTTTCTTCCTGCTGCATAGGAAACACCAATTTTGGCGAGATTTTTTTGGGGATGATGTCTTCTGCTGTGGTTTAAACATTTTACTAATGCACTCACTAAAGCAAGATGTTTTGGCTTGCGAGTGCCACGTGATTGATGGATTGAACTTCGGCTGAGACGCAAAATCAGTCAAGACTTACCTGAAAAAATTGGAGAAAAATATGAGAGTGTCTTAGTCTAGTCTTACTCATGCCTGTCATACTGTAGGTGGCCCTTCGTAGTAATGATGACTTGGCATCAGCATGGGAATGTCAAACACAACCATTTTTTAACACCATGTCTTGTCGACATCACGCATCTCTGAAGTATATACAAAACCCGACACAGCAGCACAACTGCCAAAAATCAGTAAATCCGACACATCCAGGAAACCTCGCATGCAGATCAGCAAATCCAACACATTTCGCCGCAAGTGACACGGTCTTCAGGAAATCCGACATGATTCCAGGAAACCCGACACACCACTCAGCTATCGTGGCTTGGCAGTGAATGTCGTCACTATCGATCTGATCCGCTATCCAGCTTCCTTCCTTGAGGCTTCCCCCACATTCTCGCCACCGCGACGCCACACAATGGCGGAACTCGAAGCACTTCTGGCATGCCTCCAGACACAGTTCTAGAGCAGTTTCGGGATGAGGCACGTCCCATGACCTTCCATTTGATACAAGCTGATGTTCTGCAGTAGTTCCCCCACGAACATTAGAGAGCTTGAGCCCAAGCGGCATGCCGCTTTTTTACAACTTTTGTGTGCACCTCAAATTCACACACCCTGATGCTATTGCACCTTGTTAATGCCCTTTAGAGGAAAAAAAGAAAAAAGCGGCATGCTGCTTTTTGCACAACCTAAAAAGCGGCATGCCGCTTGGGCTCAAGCTCTCTATTAGGACCAAGCACCTGTAATTGTTCTCCGATACCGCATGGGTCGATGACCTCAAGGAATGGCTCCATCAAAGAGAAGATCTGAATCACCTGTTGCACCCAACCATCAGTGAAACATATGTAATTCGGTCCGAATGATTTACACTGCGGATTTCATCCAACACCTAAGAATGTCCCTCCGATTGGTCTCAACCCACGGTCGTCCTGTGGCATGAATACCAATTTTGGCGATGCTAAGTTTGATCCCTACCACCCTGTCAATTTTATCAGCCCCAATTCGCCACGCTGTCATCTGGCTACAGTTTCAATCCACACAATGAGTATCCAGCCTCAAATTGCTCGGGCCTGAGTTCCGAAGCCGACTATTTCGGTGCCTCCGGTTCTCGACCCCTGCTTCTGGTCTGGATCTCTTCAACGACAATGCATCCAAGCGAAATTTGGACTGGGACCCGTTGCTGGTCTCATTTTTCGACTGGGTCGAGGCGACTGCTCTGGGTTCTGGTTCCCGCCCTTCATCTCTTGACTCGAACGGTACGACTTCCGCTGATTCCCACGCTCCATTTTGTGATTCCACCCGCAGATTTCTCGCTGCCAGAGCCTTGGGCTGATTCCAACATCTTGTTCCTCCCGCCGAATAATATTCCCTCCGACGGGTCAGCTCCGGAATTCACTGGCACAAATTATGGTACAAATCGAACTCACTCCAACACTCCAGTTTGTGATACCGCTACGCCGACTTGGGGGTGAACCGGGTCGATATGTGAGTCGGTTATGAATGATGAAAGCAAGAAGATAGTTTGGACTGAAACTGACCGTAATTACAAGTCAAATCTAAGTGCGAGGTTGATGGTTCAAGTTAAAATTTGAACAAAAACAAAAATATGCTGTCCCACACTGCATTCACTGCCATTCAGATTCGGTGATAAATTGTACGGTGATTTCAGGTTGCAGGGAACGCGACCCTTGGCCGCTCAATCAACTCTGTGAGACTTGAACATTGATATCATTGAGCTCGTTTGCGGTCCGGTACGTCTATCTTCCGGCTGTTGCAGATCCTCTCTCAACGAGTTCACATCACGGTTCTGTGACAGAACGACGCGAGACCCGTGGACATCATTATCCCCACTATATTCTGCAGCCTCAAGATTCGCAGGCTATACGTCGGTTCTGTCTCAGACACTGGGGGCAAGTACCGTGGGCGTGGGTTCATGGCAGAGGACCGATACTTGCCATGGCACTTGCCACGGCATAGCACAGTCTTTGTTCTGCCGTGCTTTGTCAAGATGCGGATCCCGCGGAACTTGTGCTAATGTTCTCACGAGTGACTGTGTGTGAATTCTATTTAGGCTGGATTTGCACACTGGGTCTGAATTTCTCATTTCTCACCTTCATCTCTTGCTCTTTTCCCCCGGGATTTTCCGGGATAAGTACATGTACTTGTCCTCTATAGCTATGTGAAATGACTAAGGGATACCGGGAGAGGAAGATGCCAAGAGATACTTGCCGGTCCATCAAACTGAGTGATGTTTTGGAAGTTGTGTGTCTACTGGCCTCCCCGCAGACTCAAACACTCCGGGAAATTTGAAGAGTTGCATATATGATGTAAATTTCTTCCTGCCTCTTCAGAGCCTTCTACCGGAGCGTGGTTGTGGTGCACTGTAAGAAAAGCGGCAGTGGTCACGAGAAGTCACACACTCAATTTAAGGTCACGCTTTCAACGGTTTCTCTCCACGTTCCGGTAACAAAATCTGAAGGGGCAGAAATCATTTTAAATAATATAGAAGCCCCCCTCAACTTTTTTTCCGGACCTCCGGGATGAACAAGGAGGCCAGTGGATACAGAACACGCCCAACATGACCAAATTTGATGAACCAGCAACCCCTTCTCAGTACCTTCCTGTCACCGTATCCCGTAGTTATTTCACACAGCTGTAGAGTGTTTGTACATGTAACGATCCCGAACAATTCTGGGGGCAAAGAGCAAGAAATGAAGGAGAGAAATGAAAAATCTAGATGCAGTGTGTAAATCTAGACCTGATGGTATTCACACGCAGTCACTCGTGAGAAAATAAGCACAAGTTCCGCGGGATCCGCAGCTTGACAAAGCACGGCAGAAACAAAGACTGTGCTATGCCGTGGCAAGTGCCATGGCAAGTGTCGGTCCTCTGCCATGAACCCACGCCCACGGTACTTGCCCCCAGTGAGAGTGCGTTTGGAGTCTTCCCTTTCATTCCTCTTCTTATCTGACATACACTTCTCGAACTCAGATTCCACGACATGAACAAACTGATCACCGCAAACCCTAAGACCACGCATCCCATTATCGACTGCGTCTTTCCGTTCGAAGAAGCGAAAGCGGTGTTTACCTATCTGTCTCAGGTGCATGTTGGGAAGGTTGTCATCAAGCTTTGAGTTGGATTGAATGCTGACTCGGACTATACGAGTATGACTTATAATTGTGTTTACCGATGAAGTTATTGTGCGTCCGAAGAGAATTTTTGGTGGTATTCGCTGGGGTCTCATCGAATTTCCCTTCATCGCATTCTGCATCCTGCCCAGTCAGCAATAGTTGCAGTATTGATGAGCATTCGTAAGGTCTTTCGAATAATTCATACTGGCGGGGTCATGCATAGGTTAATCACGTTTCAGCCCTCAGCCATCTATCATCCTCCGATTCACCGGATTCCACATCTGCCCGTCAGGGCAGGTGTATCCCTGCGCTTGGCACTCGGCCACTTGCCTGGATTCGCTTCCGCAGGCCAGCTTGTAGGTGCAGCCGTGCGAGGCCTATTCCCGACCGAAAGCGTCAGTGGTAGGGACACCGCTGGAAGTTTATATCAATATTGGGCTCACTGGGTCCCAGGAATCAGCTCGCGGAAGAATGGGAGGCTATATTCTCGGGTTAACCTCCAGATAAGATGAGAGGGAAGAAGTATGATCACAGTGGCCAGGAATGCGGCGACGGATGACACGAAAAGTGCGGTCACTTGAACGAGCTTCATGATGGGCGGTAAAATGGATGACTGTTCCGTAACTTTATTCCCGCTACTTAACGGGCTCCGGAGAGAAGTACGTAAATCCACTTGTCAAGGAGGAGGAATAAATCTATAGCCAGGATAAAGATCGTTTTATTTTTATTTTCAACCTCAATTCGGGTTGCAACGTCCAAGAGGCGTCTGCTCCCAATCCCATTCGGTATAATTCAAAATGTAAGTGGCGGCTGGAGCTCTGTGGGTTGGACACGACTCCCGCACTTCCCAGGCACCCCAAGATTATATTTCTGGTGCTTACACTGTAAGGAACTCCATTCAAGCGGTGCAGGACAACGGTAAGCATCACGGAAGCATTTAGCACAGATTCAGAGCCTGATCCTTATGTTTTCCTCTGAAAACCTATTGAAAAAGAGCAGGATCAATTTGAATTGGTGCACCTAGACCCCAAGAAAAGCCTTGCTTAAGAACATCCCACAGAGAAAATCTAAGTATTTTTGGTGTAGATGAGCGTGACAGTTTGAGGACCCAGGAGAGATGGTGGTCGCAAGTTAGCCCTGGACCAAAAAGGAGTATGCGCGGTCAAGGCATGCTGTTTTCCAATTGCTACATAATGAGAGAAGTGGAACACAACAAGAGGTGATCGGCAAAAGAGCTGCAATATCATGCACCGCTTTGAAGCCCCACCGGTGGCCAGTCAGACCTATTTTTGACCACTGTTCAGTTGATTTTAGTATGACTCCCTCAGTTCTTGAGGAATCACTAAGCGAAAAAGTGGACACCCCCATAAAAATGCACTCTGAATCAACAGATATGCAGACGAGACGGCAAGGATAATATTGAAACAGGTGAGTACCAAAAATATGATGCAGATAAGAAAGCAAAAAGAATAAAGTCCAGGGATCCGAGTTGAGTTGGTTGAACAGATGAATGACCTGCAGCAAAGTCGTTTCAAGCTGGTATTGAAGGACTTGGATAAAGAGCCGACCCGACGTAGCTCTCAAAGTATCTGTAACACTCTCTCAATCATGTCAGGGCGGAGGGTGCTCCAACCAACCACGCTCGGCCAACTCGGAGATGATTGTATCAGCGATCAACTATCCCATCAGTTCGACTTAAAGAGCGTACGAGGGAACGACTCCGGAGTGGAAAGCTTGGCATGTGTCGGAATTGGTGAGAATTGGGTGAATGTGTTGTATTTCTTGAGCTGTGTCGGAATTGCTGAAGGTCTGCCGCCATGTCATTGTGTCGGGTTTTAGGGAGCCTCCATCTCTGCGCGCATGAGTCCCATCAACCTCGCTCTTTTCCTCCTGCTTCTTTTGACATGCCATGGGACTGTCACCTTTTACTTCTACTCCCTGGAAGGCATCAAATTGAAGCAGGATCTCTGGCTGCGAGCTCGGGAGGGAGTCTCCATGCTCATCCTCGGGCCAGAGCAGCTCATCTGCAGATGGGGAACTTGACGTGTCGTGGTGGGGCTGTCAAGAAGGACCGTGGGAGTGTCCACTTTGGGTCAACCCAATCTGGAAGGCCCACTTACAGCTTTCATAGTGTGAATAAAATCAGACCATATATCAGGTCTTTTTCTAAGAGTGTCTAGTACTTGAGAAAATGTTTGTGGATGCAGAATAGTATAGGAGCTTATAGGGTGTATACACAGGAAACACGAAATGATGGAAAGTGCAGCCATGAATTAGGTAATAAGGTTCTACTACAATCTGAGCCCTGTGGTAAACAATAGACTAATCAATCCTTCAAAATCGGTTTCAAAGGATTGTCTTCTTCTTCTTTTTGGCCTTGCTCTATTATGTATTCCTCTGTCTGGGGCTCACACTCAGGCTGATTGAGGAGCCCTATGCCAAACCTACATTGGCAGTACATCTCCTTGTTGCTGCAATATTGCGTAATACAAAAGGTCCCAAAATCAGCTGGAACAGCTGAGCCACATCCCCTACTCTGTTTACAGAGAAGGGTTCTGTGAGGCTGGAAACGACTTCCTCCCGCAAGGCATATACCCGAGGTTTTGCCGAGATCAGTCACATGTGTATATCATCTGATTCATCATCTTCCACTTACCGGCCCAGTTTCATTCCATGTGTTGTGATTTCTACTCCACTCTGCTCCATCTCTGCTCCACAACCTGCTTCACATAAGCCGAGGCTGCATCCACTCTATTTCTACTCACTTTTCCCCTCTTCCCAGCATGAATGAGCAGCACCCCCTTGATACTTCGGCACCTGCCGATCAGCCCCTGCTGACACATTTGGCATCTGCCACAAATAATATGCAGCACCTGCTGATTAATTTGGCACCTGCCACCTTGAATGTGAATGAGCTGAACCCAGTGAATATCCAGGCACAAGCTGCTATCAAGCCGTTATGGCTGGATTTCCCAAAACATCATATGAAATCTTCTTTGTCATTGTTGTCTGTGAAAGAACTGAGCCAAGCAGCATGCAAATCTCTGAGTCTCTGCCAAGTAAACAGAAAAGGTAAGGACTTTCAGATTGACACCATCTTGAGTCATTTTCACACTCTTTCTACACATTATGAGCTGCTCAATAATACACTGAAACACTGGAACAAGAGCGCGCGGCATCTAGTGGTATTTTGTGATTTCCTAGGACCAGTATTTATACAACAGGAAAGCGCTAGCACTTCTGATGTGCTAGTACTAGCATTCAGGACTCTAGCTAGGTGATATAATGGAGAACTGGGGTGAGCCCAAGCTGCCGGTTGTAGCATCAGATACGACTAGTGTGATGTGCTAGTGCGGTCTGGAGGCACAAACCATGGGGAAATGACCATAAGCCTAAACAGTCAAGGTGCTAGCACCTAGGAAGCGAGACATAGGAGAGTGATACTGTGAGAGCACTAGCAGACGGTGTGAGCAGCGAGTCTGGAATCTGAAGGGTAATAAACCATGCGCTAGCAGCCTTCTAACAAGGGTGTTAGTATGCGATACCCAACTAGTGATTGACCCGAGACCTGAAACACAGATGTGAGCACGTGACTGTCACAACACGGTCACGAGTCACAAATAGAGACAAGTAGACCAGTAGAGGAATAGCTAGCAGGCTATTGGTGCGGATGTGCAGGTCATCACTAATACAGTAACAGATAAACGGACTGCTAGCCAGTGCTCTGACCTGTGCTAGATGACTCCAGGCGGTGGATTCAACTCTGTTTTGCCAGGATAGAGGTTCTGGCAGCAGACGGCAGGCTGAGGAATCACTCATGATACCCCTAAATGGATGCTAGCGGATCAGTGTGGCTGTTCTGCTTGGCATAGACCCATCATAAAACCAAATGGCAGTTGTTTCATTGGCTGTTGTATCCATCACATCATTTTCGCTCATTTATATTATTCATTCTGTTTATCACATGTACCATGGACCTCAGTAGTATAAATGGAGCACAGAGCAGGCTAGAACCTCAGATTATTACACCCCAACCTTGTATGAAGTTGGCACAGGTGGTCTCAGGTTGCTAGTGGAGATTGTAACACACTTCACAAGTAGTAGCTTTATTGGAATCAATACTGTTGACTCTGGACATGTCGAGATTTTAAGTTGAGGTTCTAGTTGTTGACTCGAGGAGTCTCCATGTATTAAACCAAGGGTGTTCTCTTTGAGAACCAGCTAGCAGTTGCACTAGCAGCTTTGCTTTCACCCCGATATTGACAGAAGCGCTGTCGTAGTGTGTTGGATCGCCTGCTAGGTGATTGAGTGTTGACTTGAGCCCACTAAGAAGAAGATGGACTAGGTGCCCCCACCTCTAGACCAACTGTAACTTGTCAGTTACTTCACCTTCACCCCAATATTGACGGAAGCGATGTTGTAGTGTGTTGTGTTGCTAGCTGGATGCTTTTAGTGTCTATTGCCAATACAAAGTGGAAATGTTCCTGTTCTTGGTTAAGGAATAGGTCAGCGGCTTAAGCACTGCCTTGTCGCTTGAGGATTGAAGTCTCTTGTTGTTAGCCTCAATAGTCTTTGGGTACCCCATAGTGAGGATTTTTACAAACCTACATACTCTGCCCTGGTGCCCTCGATCTAGTGATCCAGTCACCTTGTATCCAACCCATAAACCCCCAGTGTAACGGCTCCTGCATATATTGTAACATAGTTAACTATCGCGCAACCGGTAGTTGTACCACCACCATTTTCTTTCTTTTTTAGTCCTTAGTTCTTTCATGTATGTTTACGAGTTAAGTGCGTGCTTGCCATATGTCACTCTGTTATGTAGTCACAAAGATGTCGTATATAGTGCCGGGTCACGGCCCGAATAAACACTTTCTACTACTTCACACTCGTGCTACATCTGTAAGCTCTAGCAACCCTCTTAACGGTCCAGCACTCAGAGGTGATCACTGTTAAGGTACGTGATCATCTATAGCTTATTGCTTATGCAGCGGAATCGACTTCAGCCTCGAAAGGATCTTCCTATTGAGTGTCGAGATCCACTGCTTGGGATATTCCTGGGCATAGGTGGATCTCTACTGAAGCATTCACACCATTCGGACTCGCACTCGCTA